>JBBGZY010000239.1:1200000-1800000 GCA_037952925.1 Lithobates clamitans
TTAGTTGTGACCCCTTAATAAAAGTTTTTTATTTGGGAAATTATACTCTCCTGTGTGTTTTCATCAAAAAAGGACAGTTTGTTGGTGACAATTCAGGTACATTTCTAACATAAAATGTGAAATTAACAAGGGACAACAACACCAAACAATCTCCTACAGATTAAATAGAACAACATATTAATGGTGTTGTGGTAACTTGACCCAAAAAACACACACAAAAATTTTCACGAGTACAAATAAAAATCCCAAATACCAAAAATACGCCTTGAAAAATATACAAACCCTAAAAAAATTAATCGGCCTTAAAAACCAAAAAAAATAAAAAATAAAATAATGATGTCAGATGTGACAAATCAAAATATATCAAAATATATTGAGGGAATCCTGAAAAATAGTAAAGAAATTAGTTTGTGAGAAGTGTGTGTGAATATGAGCAGCAAAACTACTTAATTCTTGTCCCATTATAAAGAAGAAGAAGAGAGTGCGCTGTATTAAACCATTTTTAACATTGCAGCGTGTCGAAAGTGCTGTATCCATTGCGAACGCTCATTTTACCTGACCGAGCTGTTCCGTGTCGGAATTTCTTCTGAGCATGCGTGCCACTTTGTGCGTCGGAACAGGCCACACATGGTCGGAATTGACGCGATCGGATTTTGTTGTCGGAAAATTTTATCTCCTGCTCTCAAACTTTGTGTGTCGGAAAATCCGATGGAAAATATCCGATGGAGCCCACACACGGTCGGAATTTCCAACAACACGCTCCGATCGGACATCGGAAAATCCGACCGTGTGTACGGGGCATAATTCTGATATTTTTTGATCTGGTGCTCGAGATGTTTACTTATGTTCTTTTTGTGCAAAAGCTTCAATAAAAAAAATTGAACGAAAAGTTTCAGCTAGAGTACTAGTAGAAATAGTGGTAGTGGTGGTGGTAGTAATCATATTCTGTCTTAGTGACCAATTATTAATGGTGAGAATACCTAAAATTGACACTTCAGATTTAGATGGACACCAGTGAGCTGAATTACTCACTTGCACTGAGCATAAGTCAGTCTCACACTCCTACCAACTTCTCCACCGCTCAGCCTTTCTCAGCAGTGCTTGCGTCCTTGTTGCTGGTTCAGCAGGGACTGGCCAAGATTCGATCCATCTATGAGCAGGCTGATTGTACCCATGCCGATCCATCAATTGACTTGGGTACAACCAGCATGTCGGATTTCTAGCATGCGATTAGTGCCAGTGGCTATAGCCGCTAGCAATAATAACTGTGTTCTTCTGGCAGGGACCTCCCCCCTGGGAGAACACAATGGCTCCACTGAGGGATTTCCCCATCAGCACTGACTGTGTTAATGGGGAATCTAGCAATTTTCTTTCCTGCAACTTGTGGTTTCTGGAAGGAAAATTGCATCATCTCTGGCCTGTCTAAGCTTCCTGTCTAAGGGCTCTGCCCTAATTGGCTCTGCCACTTTATTTCAGCATCACAAGCCTAGAGCTTGGGGCTTGTGATATAGTCTACTACTTAACTTCCTACCTGTTGTGCCCTGCCCGCTGTGTTACCTATAATATGATTCACCATTGTCACAAGACTTAGCCTAGGTTCGCATTGATGCGATTTGGCATGCAATTTGACATGTCATGGCACCGATCCCCAAAAGTAGTTTCTGTACTACTTTTGGTGACTTCGGGGGGCGATTTGTATAGACATCTGTGCAGGAACCCGCACAGATGTCTCTGAAATTGCCCCCCGAAGTTGGACTGACATGCGGGAATGATATTGTGCGAGTTCAGCTGAACTCACACAATTTCAATTCCGCTATCATTGTGAACCTAGGCTTAACCTTGAATTGTTCTCTGGATTCTGATTGCCTGCTACCTGCCCTGACCTCAGAAATGTCCACTGTATTACACTTGTCCCCTGCTATCCTGACTTTGGATTGTCCCAGGATTCTGCCACAAAACACTGCCTTCTCTCATACTAGCTTTGAGACTACAGGTGCTGTTGTCTCATTTTGTTCAGTCCCAGTGCCATCTGGCAAGGAATTATAGTGTTGTGTTATGTGACCTGCAGACAACCAGGTCCCGGTAGACTGGCATGCCTTAACAAAACGAGAGTTGTTAAAGGCAGAACAAACATTCACCAGCTATAGTTGCTGACCTAGGCACCGAGCTGATCACCACACTTTATAATTCCAGTGGCAAGATTGCTTTAGTTCTACCCCACCAGAGCAAATATCATGGCATTTAACACATTTTCTCTTCTTCTGATGCATTCTTTACAATGTTATTAAAAAATAGAATGATAGCCTCACATGGAGCCCTCTGCAGGTTGGTGGAGCAACCAGAAATTGATTGTGTTCCCTGCAGATTATAGAGCTCTGTTTCAAATTCAGAAGGGAATTGCCAGACCTCTGCACAGAGGCCACTACTTCCACACATAGAACAGGGGTCCTTAGGGATGGGCTAAATAAATCAACTGAAACATATAGAACACTTTCTTTGTTATTAGTTGATATAACTGAAAACACTAGCTTTTTTTAAATTATTTTATAGGATTTATATAGTGCTAATAGTTTGCGCAGTGCTTCACAACGTTAGGGCAAACAGTTCAGTTACATTACAATTCAATACGGGAGGAATAAGGGGGCCCTGCTCATTAGAGATTACAATTTAAAAGGAAGGGTCAAGTGATGCAAAAGGTTTAGGCCAAAAAAAAATGCTGGATAAAAAAAGTAGCGTTTAGGAGCGTTCAGTGTTTTTTTCTTCTGGAAAAATGCTCCAAGAAACTCTAGAGGCACTTTCACACTGGGGCAGGGGGCGTTGGCGGTAAAGTGCCGCTTTACCATCGTTTTAGGGATGCTTTTTGGCCGCTAGTGGGGTGCATTTAACCCCCGCTAGTGCAAGAAAAATGGTTAAAAGCGCTCGCCTAAGCCGGCGCTGCCCATTGATTTCAATGGGCAGGGGCGCTTTAGGAGCGGTGTATACACTGCTCCTAAAGCGCCTCAAAGATTATTATTATTATTATACAGTATTTATATAGCGCCAACAGTTTACGCAGCGCTTTACAACATTAGGGCAGACAGTTCAAGTACAATACAATTCATAGTCACATTTTTCATATCACATTACTTTATATGGCTTAATTGGATTCAATAATAGCCTTTTCATTCATGCCCTCGGACCCGCCCCCCAGAGTCTTTTAAACCCCCAGCACAACCTCATCACAAAACCTTTCCTATCCCTAGGCAGCAAGACGCTTTCTATCCAGGCATCAGCTGCCTCAAGGACACCTCCTCCTTCCTCCTCCCCCTCTTTCTGCTGCCAGGATCACACGGCTCTCCACTCCAAAGGATTTCTACAGTTTGCAGCTGTGTCTACACACTTCTCCTGAGACAGGTTAGCCACAATGGTCTTTGTAACTTCCTTATCCTGTTAAACCCAGCAGTGTCCATAAGAGCTTGCTTACTTTCCCTGCTCAACTTATGTTTCACTACAGGCACATCTGACAGCCTAACAGCACCGCAAAAAGAAAATACAATCTATTTACATCCATAGGTAGGTTCTGTCATCAGCCCACCTGTCTGCCACCTCCAATATTTGGTCACCAACACCAGATTATCCCCCTAATTTATCCACTCCCGCCACTCTCCGCTATTGCGTTGCACAAACTACACATTCCCACCCTACCGCCATGACACTGGTTATACAAAGGCACAATACATGCTGTGTAGGGGTGGTCTCCACATGTGTGTGTATGCATGTGGACATGTATATGTGCGCATGTATATATGTATATATATGTGTGCATATGTGTGTATGTGTATATATATATATATGTGTACAGATTTATGTGAATATATACATATATTTATTTTGTGCATATTGTTTCTTTCTCTATGTATATATATGCATATGCGTTTTAGATTTTTATGTACATTTGATATATGCATTTTTGTATATATTTTTGTGGATTTCCATTTGAATGAACACATTTCTGTTTTTGCACAAACCACATGGCCATCTTTGTGCCCCCATTTGTGCTTTCAGTGAACAGGGGCATACCTTTACATATCTGTTCCAGCACAGCGTTTTACGTGCTGGCAGAGTTTTTACACGCATGTGCATGTCCTTTGGACAAAAGCACAACCGGTTTTACCATGCGGAGAGATAATATCTCTCAATGTGTCTCAGTGCACTTTTTACTTCATTTACCACCCTCCCCCCCCCCCCCCCCCCCATATGCATATATGTGTATTTTTTTTTTTTTTTTTATGCATTCACATGCGTTTGCATTATGCACGTGTATGTATATGCATGCATGTGTGTGTACACTTATGTGTGCGTAGACTGTTTCATTTGTATGTATTTAGACTACAATCTCATGTTCTGTGCTTCAAAATCCCACTACCTATCATTCATTTTTTGTACTGATATGGTAATTTTTATTCCTAATATATTTATATTATGTACTTTTTATCATTTTATGAATGCATTTTTCAATGTAAACTTATCTTACGTCTCCAGTCTGTAGTGTATGGTATATATTGTTCTTATTTATACCCCATCTAGAACACCTGGGTATGGAACTTGGAATAATCAATTGTCCATCACAGGACACATCCTCCTACTAGCCACACCACCTCTCCCCATGTACACATGTCGGCCTACCGGCCCATACAGACTGCGTTCCAGTTCTCCTGGCTCTGATGAAGAGGTTTTCCTCGAAACGCGTCAGCCTTTCTTAAATACCTACCTCAATATGGGCACACCCCAATTTTAACTTCCTAGTACTTATTTTGTTACCTGTTTTTCCTCTTTTTTTATAATATTATGTAGTATTTGTATGATTTTATATCTATATGACTATATGTCTGTATTCTTTTACTTAAATAAACCATACATTTCTTGATGTAAGCGTCTGATCACGCGCCTTCCATCCACTTCCTACTAAACAATACAATTCAATACAGGAGGAATCAGAGGGCCCTGCTTGTTAGAGCTTACAATCTAGGAGGGAGGGTCAAGTTATACAAAAGGGTAATAGCTGTGGGGGATGAGCTAATGGAGAAAATAGTGCAGTTGTTAGATGGAGGCAGGATAGGCTTCTCTGAAGAGGAAAGTTTTCAGGGATTGCCTAAAAGTGCCAGTAAAGAGGAAAGTTTTCAGGGATCGCCTTAAAGTGGATACATTTGGAGACAGTCTGACAGATTGGGGTAGGGAATTCCAGAGGATGGGTGAGGCTCAGGAGAAGTCCTGGAGGCGGATATGGGAGGAGGTGATGAGGGAGTTAGAGAGCAGGTGGTCTTGGGAGGAACGGAGAGGGCGATTAGGTTGGTATTTTGAGACTAGGCTAGTGATGTAGCTGGGGGCAGAGTTGTGGATGGCTTTGTAACTTATTGTTAGTATTTTGAATTTAATTTGTTGGGAGAGTGACAGCCAATGGAGGGATTGGCAGATAGGGGTAGCAGACACTGAACGGTTTGTAAGGTGGATGAGTCAGCATTCATGATGGACTAAAGGGGGGATAGTCTATTTAAAGGTAAGCCAATGAGGAGGGAGTTGCAGTAGTCGAGGCGAGAGATAACCAGGGAGTGAATCAGGAGCTTTGTGGTTTCATTGGTTAGAAAGGGACGTAGTTTAGAGATGTTGCGGAGGTTGAGGCGGCAAGCTTTGGAAAATGATTGGATGAGGGGCCGAAAGGAGAGTTCAGAATCCAGGATAACACCTAGTACCCTGACATGTGGGGACGGGTGGATGGTTATGCCATTGCTCTTGACAGACAAGTCAGGGGAAGAGGCACGTGGGGGAGGAAATATTATAAGCTCAACTCACTCCATCAGTCTCCTCACGCATCATTAACTTACTAACCAACATATCTGTATGGATGTCACACTACTTCCTCAAACTCAACTTGTCCAAAACAGAGCCTATAATATGCTGCTTTTAGGACTTTTTTTTAGCGTCCTGCCAGTGCACCACTCCAGTGTGAAAGCCCTTGGGCTTTCACATTGGAGTGACAGGAGAGGCACTTTGCAGGTGCTATTTTTAGCGCTATAGCGCCTGTAAAGCGCCTCAGTGTGAAAGCAGCCTTAAAAAAAAAAATTTTCTGCTCCTAGATGCTGAAGCTCTAAAAATGGAAACAGCCTAGACCAGTGATGGTGAACCCTAGCACTAGCACTCTGCAGTGTAGTTGAGCATCATGGGAAACGTAGTTCCAAAACATCTGGGGTGCCCAGGGTTCGCCATCACTTGCATGGGCACATAGGATAACACTAATCAGCTTCTAGGAGCAGAAAAAAAGGGCTAATAACATCTACTAGGAGCTTAAAAAAATGCTAGTGTGCATGGAGCATTAGAGGGACAATCAAAGATGTTCAGAATACTGAAATAGAAACTTCACGTACACACGGGCGGACTTTTCGACCGGACTGGTCCGACGGACTTTCCTACGGACTTTTGACGGACTTCCGACGGACTTTTGAACAAACGGACTTGCCTACACACGATCACACCAAAGTCCGACGGATCCGTACGTGATGACGTACGACCGGACTAAAATAGGGAAATTGATAGCCAGTAGCCAATAGCTGCCCTAGCGTGGGTTTTTGTCTGTTGGACTAGCAGAAGAGCGGATTTTTCGACCGGACTCGCGTCCAAATCTAAAGTCCGTCAGATTTTCAACCGAAAATGTCTGCTGCAGGTCTGATGGAGCCCACACACAGTCGATTGTCCGTCGGACCAGTCCGGTTGAAAAGTCCGCCCATGTGTACACGGCAAAAGAGTCAGTAATTATAACAAGTACTGTGGGAGTGGTTACCACATGTAAAAAAAAAGGGGTTGACTCAACTGACCAAGATCAATCTATAATTCAAATAACACTTTTGCTGGATTCATTTTTTGTTAAAGGGTCAATCTTTGCAAAAAAGGTTTTAGTTTTTAGCAGAGACAAGTTCTGTGGGCTTCTTCATCTCTAGGGATTGTTTAATCTTCATTGGAGTTTTTGGCTGTTTTTCAATATTAGAGAGCTCACTCTTGATGCAGCAGTGCCTGTGCTTATGGGAGGTGTCTTAAACTAAACTAAAACCATAGACATCCTTATAATGGCAATGCCATGTGGGTGGATCGAAGTACTTAAAGCGTTTGTAAAGGTAATTTAAAAAAAAAAAAAAAATAACAAACATGTTATACTTACCTTCACTGTGCAGCTCGTTCTGCACAGAGTGGCCCCGAACCTGGTCTTCTGGGGTCCCTCGGCGGCTGTTTCAGCTCCTCCCCGCAAGCATTCACCACCTTAATGCGAGCTCCCTCGCATGGTGGTGAGTGCTTGCGGGCGCGCTCCCGTGATACAGCTGGCGGCTATAGCCGCTCGCTGTATCACTCGGCCCCGCCCCCCGGCGCGCCGCGTCATCGGATGTGATTGACAGCAGCGCGAGCCAATGGCTGCGCTGCTTTCAATCCATCCACTGCAGCCAATCAGCGACCAGGCTGAGCTGCAGCGAAGATGACCAGAACGAGCAGCGTAGATTCGAGGCGTCAGGTAAGTAAAACGGGGGGGCTGGGGGCGGCGGTTCTGTCAGAAGTTTTTTCACCTTAATGCATAGAATGCATTAAGGTAAAAAAATGTTTACCTTTACAACCCCTTTAAGCCCAAACTCTATGCCATTTGTTTGATCTATTACGAACATTTATTACTATTTTACTGATATATGTATTGACAAAAGGGTGCATACTATATTCATTGTGTGTATTTACACCAATCACCCGGAACAATATGACCACCCACCACAATCTGTTGAGGCACGGACTCCCCTAGACCTCTCCAGGTATGCTGTGGTATCTGGCACCACGCCTTTAGTAGTAGATCCTTTATGTCCTGTATGTTGGGAGGTGGGGACTCCATGGATCAGGCACATTCCACAGATGTTCAATTGAATTTGGAGGCCAAAACATCTTTAACTCATTGTTGTGTTCCCCAAACCATTCTTAAATTCATCAGACCAGGACACTTTCTTCCATTGCTCCGTGGTCCAGTTCTGATGCTCACATGCCCATTGTAGGCGCTTTTGGCTGAGGACACAGGTAAGCATGAGCACCCTGATTGCTCTGCAGCTACACAGCCCCATACACAACAAACTGCAATGCACTGTGTGCTCTGACACCTTTCTAGCCATTATAATTTGGCCCTTGTCAAAGATGTGCAAATCCTTACATTTGCCCATTTTTTCTGCTTCCAACTCATCAACTTCAAGGACAGCATGTTAATTTGCTGCCTAAAATATCCCACTGACTTTCAGATGCAATTGTAACAAGATAATCCATACCTCCTAACTTTTTGAGATGGGAACGAGGGACACCTATTAGCAAAAGTATGTAGGCATAAGACACGCCCCCATGTCACGCCCCCTTAAAAAGAAAATTATACAAAAAAAAATTAATTAAACCTACAAGTTTTTTTTTTTTCTTTTATTTGACTTTTAAAATTTACAAATGCAGAAATTTAGAAATTGGATGAATGGCTTAGCACTGTGAAACACTTTTTAAAAGATAAATAGCACATTTTATATACAACTATATAGAGCAGACCAAAATGAGGGACAAATAAGGAGTAAAGAGGGACAGAGGGACTTTGTTCCAAATCAAGGACAATTGTGAGCTATGGATAATCAATGTTATTAAGTCAGTGGTCATAATGTTATGGCCGATAGGTGTATACATATAATATAATATATTATAAAAAAATATAATATAATATAATATTTTATATATATATATATATATATATATATATATATATATATATATATATATATATATAGTGATTAAAATAACATTACATCCAGTCTTTAAGAAGAAGTTTATCTTTATCTTTAAGAAATCAGTTGTTTTTGCTTAAGAGTAGGCAAACGTAAAAACATTCAGTACATTAGTCTATATCTCAGCATTTGCAACAGACTTACAGCTCATAAAATGTCCAAATGGATTCTAGAGTCAGCCAGCTGCCCTCAGTCTATAGATTGTAATCACTGTAAACACAGTTTATACATATATGATAACTGCTGCTGGGATCCCTCTTGTGGTTATTTATGAACATTGCAGCACAATGTCTTCCTTTACATTGACATTGTTACGTTTATGCCAAGAATTGAAAAAGACATATGCTTTCTTAGCATAACCTAAGTTCAAAATGATTAATAGGTGAATTTAGTAAACTTTCAATTTGATGTGAGTACTACAATGACAGACTAATGACCAATGATAATAAATTTTTACAAAAGCTGCACAAACTTTACACATATATTTCCCAGCAGGAACAATGGATGTAAATCACTCTCCCATATGTCCTCATATACTTCTATATCTTTTTGTCAAGAACTGCAGGGAGAATAAATTAGATCTAATACACTTTACATTGTTCTCAGAGACTTCCAAAAAAAATATAACTATAAAAATATGGAAATGTGCCTTTTCTGTGACAGCTAACCTTTTAGATGTCAGATAATGTTATAACTTTCTTTGTTTCTCTTTTGAATGCCTAGCTCCCTTTGCTTAGTATAATGTCCTTAATTCGAACCTCAAATTTCTGATCTTGTAGATGTAAGAATTTCTGATTTGGAATTTCTCCTTTTTTTTTTAGGAATTCACTAAGGGTAGCACAAATTAGCCAATAACTTCAGATGTTGCTCCCAATTTTCAGCATTTTTTTAGATTATCTAGCTGTCTCTAATCTCCAAGGAGTCAATAACGAGCACCTCTGGCAGTTGGAGACACTTGTTGTCACATAGAGAAATGGTCATTCATTCAGCACTCTAATGCCCTGTACACCCGGTCGGATTTTCCTACGGAAAATGTTCGATGGGAGCCTTTTGTCAGAAATTCCGACCGCGTGTAGGCTCCATCGGACAGTTTCCATCCAAATTTCAATCGCACAAAATTTGAGATCTGGTTCTCAAACTTTCCGACAACAAAATCCGTTCGCATAAATTCCGATCATGTGCACACAATTCCGACGCACAAAGTGCCACGCATGCTCGGACTCAAGCAGAAGAGCAGCACTAACTATTGATCTTCATTTTTCTCGGCTCGTCATACGTGTTGTACGTCACCGCGTTCTTGACGTTCAGGATTTCCAACCAACTTTGTGTGACCGTGTGTATGCAAGACAAGTTTGAGCCAACATCCGTCGGAAAAAAACATGAATTTTGTTGTCAGAATGTCCGATCACGTGTACGATGCATTACAGTCAGGGGGTATCACAGGAGATTCAATCACTTAGGTGATGCATTTGAGAATACGCCATTATCTCCTTGTCCATGGTAAGCTCTTAGAAAATTTGTATGTAAAGCATTGCAAAAGGAGAATTTTTTATGGTCACTATGATCTTTTTCACCCACCTTGAATATCTAGTAGGCCGACATGATCTCTAATTTAAAAGAATCAGTTTGTTCTAAATAAAAAGCTGTATTGTGTTTTAAAATTAAACCTAATACAACCATGGTTTTACATAAAGATTCTTGCAGTAGGAGGGTAGCTAGCAGAAGTCCTGCACCCGATAACCTTGTAAAATGTGTTTGTCCTATTTTCTCTGGTGGATGCTGAAAAATAGAGGAAGCTGATTTTCCTTATGAGAGATGTCTTTTTCAAGTAGTGGAGCAGCTCAGTAATAAGAATGATCTCAGGTGTTTTCGGGTTCTAGTCCAAACCCACCTGAGAGAGCCCACCAGAAAGCTGACCTGGGGCATTTCCTGCCCCCAGCTGCATGAATACAAGGGGTGTGTGTACCTGTGGCTGTGGGATGTAGAATGCTCTGATGCTTATGATTGGCCCAGTACAATGACAGTTTCCAGGCAGGTTGCTCAGATGGCTCTAGACTAGGATCATAGGTGTGCGCAGCCTATTGCATTAGGGTGTGCACCCCAAAGATCAAACACACATGTATCTGTATAAAATATATATATATATATATATATATATATATATATATATATTCTTAACTTTTAATTTTATTATTTTTTTGTTAAATTATTTTTTACTATTATTTCTTTTACAATTTATTCTAGGAGCCCCATTTGGGGGCTTTGGAAAAATATCAGGGGTCTATACAGACCCCTGATGTCTCACTTTTGAGACAAAGAAAGAGAATGAGGACAGAGATTCCCCAGTCTCTTTCTCTGCAGCCAGGCAGTAAGGGGATCCTGCATAGCACAGGGTGATTAGGGTGTGCCCAGGCACACCTGCCACCCTATGTGCGCACGCCTATGACTAGGATTTAAACATGCCAGAGCTTATCCGTACTTAGCAATGACATTCTGGGGAGGAGTAAACACACAGGAACAAAAGAAAATCTGTGTTAAAACAAGAGTATGTAAATGTAAAGCCCCTGCCTGGCTGGCTAAATTTAGTATATAGCTCTGCTGTAGCTAGCTGGGCTGCAATTCATTTTTCAGGTCTTCTCAGGTTTTCCCTCAACATGGTAACGGATTGCTTCTGACTGCTGCATGAAAAATATTCCAGCACTAGAGTGGGATCAATGTTTTTTGGACCTTAGTTTTTTGGACCTTAGCCAATCCCTGGGTGGCTGACCCAAAAGGTGTGGCTGGGGAGAAGATAAATATTTGTGAGGAACTGATCAGTCTCTCTCTCCCCTGGAGCTTTCCTGCTGGGAAGAAGCATGTCTGTGTGTTCCAGAGAAGCTGCTGCTACTCGGCCTCAGCAGGTGTTATGGGCTGATGGCCTGAAGGAAACTTGCCTCTGGAAGCTCAGTTGAATTGGTAGGGGCCCTTTCACTTGTAATTCCAGAAATAGAAGTACTTCTTGAGTGTGAGACACCAGAGATTGCTGTTTAACCACTTAAGGACCAGCCTCGTTTTGGATTTTAGGTGTTTACATGTTTAAAACAGGTTTTTCTGCTAGAAAATTACTTAGAACCCCCAAACATTATATATGTTTTTTCTTCTAACACCCTAGAGAATACAATGGCGGTCATTGCAATACTTTTTTTTGCACCGTATTTGCGCAGTTTTTTTGGAAAAAATTCACTTTTTTGAATAAAAAAATAAAACAACAGTAAAGTTATCCCAATTTTTTTTATATTGTGAAATATAATGTTACACCAAGTAAATTGATACCCAACATGTCATGCTTGAAAATTGCGCCAGCTCGTGGAATGGCGTCAAACTTTTACCCTCAAAAATCTCCATAGGCAACGTTTAAAAAATTCTACAGGTTGCATATTTTGCGCTACAGAGGAGGTCTAGGGCTAGAATTATTGCTCTCGCTCTACCGGTCGCTGTGATACCTCACATGTGTGGTTTGACCACCGTTTTCATATGCGGGCGCTACTCGCGTATGCGTTCGCTTCTGCGCGCGAGCTCGTCAGGACAGGGGGGTTTTAAAATTTTTTTTATTTTTTTTTATTATTTATTTTACAATATTTTATTTTATTAATTTTTACACTGTTTAAAAAAAAAAAATTGTGTCACTTTTATTCCTATTACAAGGAATGTAAACATCCCTTGTAATAGAAAAAAGCATGGCAGGACCTCTTAAATATGAGATCTGGTGTCAAAAAGACCTCAGATCTCATATTTACACTAAAATGCAATAAAAAAAAAAAAAAGTAATTTAGAAAAATTACATTTGAAAAAATATGCCTTTAAGCGTCACTTCCGCCCAGCAGTGTCATGGAGACGAGTGAGCGTCATCTTGGCCTCACTCGTCTCCAGACACACCAGAGAACAGGACGCGATCGCCTCCGCCGCTACCGACGGCTCCGCCACCGATAAAAGTGATCTCGCGGCGAATCCACCGCAGGGACCACTTTTATCTGAAAGCCGGCCGCCGCACGAAAACGGGGATACCGGGGGTGTCTATACTGTTTAAAATCCAGGAATACACTATCTCACCCTGCTCTGCACATGCTCAGTTGCTCTCTGTTTTTAGGCACTGCTGAATTTGTAGAGGCTGATCTGCTGACCGTCTTACCGCCGGTTTACACAGGGGCAACACGACTTGCAGGCCGACTCACCGAGAAGCCAATGCAAGTCGCCTGAAGTTGCCCCAAAGATAGTACAGGAACCTTTTTCTAAGCCAGAGCGACTTGCGTTGCTCCTATTAGAATGGTTCCATAGTACAGAACGGGACGCGACTTGTCAGGTGGCTAAGTCGCCTGACAAGTCGCCTGACAAGTCGCGCCTGTGTGAACCGGGGCGAAAAGTGGAATTAAACCTTCTATCCTTTACTGCCAAGAAAGCTGCTTCTGTTTGATCTGCAACTGCCATGGTGCTGCACATGTAGTCAGTTATGACACCAGCCATTTGATGGTTTGACAGTTTGGCTGAGGACACAAGCATATGTGACAGTTAGCAATCCTGGAATTCCAGGAATGTCTCTGTTTTTTGAATCCATTAAATCAATGGATTTAGATCTGGTTTGTTATTTACTGCTGCTAGGCTTCAGCAAAATGGCAGCCTCCAGAAAGAAGAAACAGGAGCAATGCTGGAGGCAATTTAATTAATTAATTAGCACATGCTAATTTTGGTAGCATAATTATTAATGTGGGATGTATGTTCCTTGCTAAAGAATATTATTTTTTTATAAAAGTGTTTTGGGTAAAGTGTCCACTTTTGAGAATGTGACTACTCCTATAGGGTTACAGATTCACTGACTGCCCCCTCTTCTATCAGCATTATTTTTGAGACTGCTACTAAAGGGCCTAATACTGCTGGAACAAGATTATTCAAGAAACTGACCTCCAAGATTTGTGAATGCCTTGGGTATCCTGCACCCTAAACTTTTCTCCCTGCATTTTGCTCAAGACCCACAATTAAAAGTAAAAAGACTGGAGCCTGAACTTGTTGGTGTCCCACTGGGACTGGAAACATGGCAGACAGACTCTGGACAGGTAAGAGGGACCCATATATTTCCAGCGGCCCTTTATATTGTACCTCCTTTATATTGGAGGCATGTGTCCTAGTATGGTTCAGGACAGGGCCGATCCTGGGTGGGTGCACGGGGTGCTCTGCACCCCAGTGCTGCAGAGGGGGGGCGCCGAAGTGTCAGACTGCTCTCCTCCCTCCTCCTCTCCTTGTGTCACACACTGAGCCATTTCTAGTGTAAGGCAGCTGCTAGGGCGACAGGAGGGCACTGAAGCCGGGAGTGACAAAATGTCCCTGAAGAAAAGTTACGCTGCCGGCTGCTGGCATCTCTAACTATACAGGGGAAGAGGCAGGAGGGGGCGATTGACAGCTCTGTCCCTCCAGCCAGCACAGTTCACTTCCCGAGTGTCAGTGTATACAATGGAGAGGGGAGGGGCCTCTGACCCGAGCAGGCACCAGATTCAGTGCACAAATTTATCCCTCTGCTTGTACACTCTGAGTCTTGCTCGGGTTAGAGGCCCCTCCCCTCTCCATTGTATACACTGACACTCGGGAAGTGAACTGTGCTGGCTGAATGGACATCAGATATCACAAGGAAGCATGTACAGGGGCTGCTGCTTGGACTTCTTATGTAAGGTAAGCCCAACACTGGCCCCCCCACCTGTGACACTGACCCCCCCACCAGTGACATTCCCCCTACCTGTGACACTGACCCCCCCACCAGTGACACTGACCCCCCCACCAGTGACATTCCCCCCCACCTGTGACATTGACCCCCCCACCAGTGACATCCCCCCAGTGACACTGACCCCCTCACCTGTGCCCTCACCTGTGACACTGACACTGCCCCCCCACCTGTGACACTGGGCCCCCCACCTGTGACACTGGGCCCCCCACCTGTGACACTGGGCCCCCCACCTGTGACACTGACCCCCCCACCAGTGACACTGACCCCCCCACCAGTGACATTCCCCCCACCTGTGACACTGACCCCCCCACCAGTGACACTGACCCTCCCATCTGTGACACTGACCCCCCCACCAGTGACTCTGACCCCCCCACCAGTGACATTCCCCCCCACCTGTGACACTGACCCCCCCCACCAGTGACATTCCCCCCCACCAGTGACATTCCCCCCCACCAGTGACATTTCCCCCCACCTCTGACACTGGCCCCCCCACCAGTGACACTGACCCCCCCACCAGTGACACTGACCCCCCCACCAGTGACATTCCCCCCACCTGTGACACTGACCCCCCCACCAGTGACACTGACCCCCCACCAGTGACATTCCCCCCACCTCTGCCCTCACCTGTGACACTGACACTGCCCCCCCACCTGTGACACTGGGCCCCCCACCTGTGACACTGACCCTCCACCTGTGACACTGATGAGGCTGAAACTGGTGGGCACTGATGAGACTGAAATTGGTGGGCACTGATAAGGCTGAAATTAGTAGGCACTGATAAGACTGACATTGGTGGGCACTGATAAGGCTGAAATTGGCGGGCACTGATAAGGCTGCAATTGATGGGCACTAGTAGGCTGCATTCTATGGGCACTGATAAGCTGCATTTGATGGCCACTGATAAGCTGCATTTAATGGACACTGATGAGGATGCATTGATGCATTGATCTCTTGTATCATGTCTGCAGTCTCTGATCGTCTCCTGTAGTATGTCTGGGGGCTCTTTCTAACAGACTCTAACAGAGGCCATCTCTGTGTCCATTAGAGAGACCCCCTCCAGGTCCCATTAGAATACTTTGCTTCTCTTCCTGTATTTTGTTTATTGTTAAGAGATTGTGGGAGGATCCCAGGGTAACGAAGACTCCTTAGTGGAGCATCTCTGTGAGTTGTTGCCATAGAAACATTTGTAAAGGGGAGGAGTTAGCAAAATGACCACGCCCATGTGGGGGCACCAGAAATATTTCTGCACCCAGGCGTCTGTGACCCTAGGATAGGCCCTGGTTCAGGAGGAGGAGGGGAAAAGCAAGATGTACTTTTCTGGCCAGCCAGACTACATGCTAGGATACCACACTTGCTCACATGCTCAGGGATCCCACTTGTTTTCTTGCTAAATGTAATTTTTGCTTTTGTACACCCTACAGGTGTGTCACTTCTACAGACAGGTTTAAAACATCCCCAAACATGTTGTTATTGCTGCATTTATTTTTAGTGTTTTTTTTAAAACTGTATTTCAAAACCTGCTTCCCAAAGAATAGTATTTTTTAACCACTTGCTTACTGGGCACTTTTCCCCCCTTCCTCCCCAGGCCAATTTTCAGCTTCCAGCACTGTCACATTTTGAATGACAATTGCGCAGTCATGCTACACTGTACCCAAATTAAATTTTTATAATTTTTTTTCACACAGATAGAGCTTTCTTTTGGTGATATTTAATCATGACTGGGTTTTTATTTTTTGCTAAACAAACTAAAAAAGGCTGAACATTTTGAAAAACCTTTTACCTTTTCATAATTTCTTCTACAATTTTGCAAACAGGTAATTTTTCTCCTTCACTGATGTGCGTTGATGAGGCGGCACTGATGAGGCAGCACTGATGAGGCTGCACTGATGAGCACTGATAGGCAGCACTGATGGGCACAGATAGGTGGCACTGATGGGCACTGGTGGCACTGATAGGCAGGGCTTTTTTTTCTGCCGGAACGCGGCAGAACGGTGTTCCACCACCTCTGGCAGCCCTGTCCTCTCCCCAGTCACTGAACACAGAAGGCGGTAGAGAATATTTTTGCACTACTTTCTTCCCCCACCGGCTTCTGTGTCCTATTGTTGGCTGTATGTCAGTCAGTGCACGGAGTCCCCACACCGCGACCGCTGCATTTTTTTTTTTACTTTTTGTGAAGCTTCGGGAGTTGTGGCTCTTGTCCCACCCTGCCCCGCGGCTCCCGTCTGTCCCGCCCTGCTCCGCGGCTCCTGTCTGTCCTGCCCTGCCCCGAGGCTCCTGTCCTGCCCTGTCGTGCCTCCCTGTAGCTGAGAGTCGAGTGAAGTGTTCGGCCAGAAAAAGGCCTACATGCTCTAAATGGACCAATGAAAATTGCACTGCAAGCTACGGAGAGGAGGTGAGTGCACTAAAAACTATGGAGGGAAGGGGGGTGCGAGTGGCATCTGCAGGGGAGGTGACAGCTTTGGACCGCAGTGGGGGTGAATTTGTGAAGAGGGGGGGTGAAGTTATTAAAGCTGGAAAGAGGGAGAGGTTGTGCAAAGTGAGAGCTGAGTAGTGGGGGGCAGGTTATACAGTGGCAAGAGCTTGTGGGGGGGGCTGGCAGGTTGTTCGAAGGTGTAGTTGTGGACTGGGAGTGCAAGCTGTAGATGTGGGGCTGCAGAGTTAAGTTGTTGACAGGGGGTACAAAGGTGAGTTGTGGGGGGTGCTAAGATGACACGTGGACAGGGGTGCAGAATTGAGGAGAGACAGGGGAAAGAAGAGGTTTGTTGCGGACAGAGGGATTAACAAATTGGGGGAAGAAGTGGTGAGTAGGGATGAGCTTCGAGTTCGAGTCGAACTCATGTTCAACTCGAACATCGGCTGTTCGCCAGTTCGCCAAACAGCGAACAATTTGGGGTGTTTGCGGCAAATTCGGAACAGCGGAAAAGTCTATGGGAGAAATCAAAAGTACTAATTTTAAAGGCTTATATGCATGGTATTGTCATAAAAAGTGTTTGAGGACCTGGGTCCTGCCCCAGGGGACATGGATCAATGCAAAAAAAGTTTTAAAAACGGACATTTTTTCGGGAGCACCTGGAGGGTGTCTATAGTATGCCTGTAAAGGGGCGCATGTTTCCAGTGTTTAGAACAGTCTGACAGCAAAATGACATTTCAAAGGAAAAAAAGTAATTTAAAACTATTTGCGGCTATTAATGAATTGCCGGTCCGACAATACACATAAAAATTCATTGATAAAAACGGCATGGGAATTCCCCACAGGGGAACCCCGCACCAAAATTTAAAAAAAAAAATGATGTCGGGGTCCCCCTAAATTCCATACCAGGCCCTTCAGGTCTGGTATGGATATTAAGGGGAACCCCGGCCAAAATTTAAAAAAAAAGGCCTGGGGTCCCCCTCAAAATCTATACCAGACCCTTATCCGAGCATGCAACCTGGCAGGCTGCAGGAAAAGAGGGGGGGACGAGAGAACGCCCCCCTCCTGAACCATACCAGGCCACATGCCCTCAACACTGGGAGGGTGCTTTGGGGTAGCCCCCCAAAACACCGTGTCCCCATGTTGATAGAAGAATAGAAGATAGAAGATAGAAGAAAGAAGAAGCATTTAAATAAAGGAATTGTCAAAAACCGTCTCTTGTCATTTTTAACATTTTTGACAGTTTTTTTGTGAAATAGTGGGGGTACTTTTGTACCCCCTTACCATTTCACACGGGGGGGGCAGGATCTAGGGGTCCCCTTATTAAAGGGGGCTTCCAGATTCCGATAAGCCCCCCCGCCTGCAGACCCCCACAACCACCGGGCAAGGGTTGTGGGGATGAGGCCCTTGTCCCCATCAACATGGGGACAAGGTGTTTTGGGGGGCTACCTCAAAGCACCCTCCCAATGTTAAGGGTATGTGGCCTGTTATGGTTCAGGAGGGGGGGCGCTCTCTCATCCCCCCTCTTTTCCTGAGGCCTGACAGGGTTGCGTGCTCGGATAAGGGTCTGGTATGGATCTTTGGGGGGACCCCACACCGTTTTTTTGTAATTGTGGTTCAGGGTTCCCCAGTGGGGAATTCCCATGCCGTTTTTATCAATGAACTTTTATGTGTATTGTCGGACCGGCAATTCATTAATAGCAGCGAGTAGTTTTAAATGACATTTTTCCTTTGAAATGTCATTTTGCTGTCAGACTGTTCTAAACACGGGAAACATGCACCCCTTTACAGGCATACTATAGACACCCACCAGGTACGAAATTTAAAGGGATATTACACTTTTATTGTTTCACTTTAAGCATTATTAAAATCACTGCTCCCGAAAAAACGGCTGTTTTTAAAACTTTTTTTTGCATTGATCCATGTCCCCTGGGGCAGGACCCAGGTCCCCAAACACTTTTTATGACAATAACTTGCATATAAGCCTTTAAAATTAGCACTTTTCGTTATTCATGTTCGTGTCCCATAGACTTTAATGGTGTTTGCGTGTTCACCCAAATTTTTTGCCTGTTCGCAAGTTCTGGTGCGAACCGAACAGGGGGGTGTTCAGCTCATCCCTAGTGGTGAGTAGCGAATGGGGGAAAGAAGTGGTGAGCTGCAGACAGGAGAGAGAGAAGTGGTGATCTACGGGGGAAGAAGAGGTGAGCTGTGGACTGAGGGAAGAAGAGGTGAGCTGTGGACAGGAGGGAAGAAGAGGTGAGCCATGGACAGGAGAGAAGAAGAGGTGAGCCATGGACAGCAGGGAAGAAGAGGTGAGCCGTGGACAGGAGGGAGGAAGAGATGAGCCATGGACAGGAGGGAAGAAGAGGTGAGCCGTGGACAGAAGGTTGGAAGAGTTGAGCTGTGGACAGGAGGTTGGAAGAGGTGAGCCGTGGACAGGAGGGAATAAGAGGTGAGCCAGGGACAGGAGGTTGGAAGAGATGAGCTGTGGGCAGGAGGTTGGAAGAGGTGAGCCGTGGACAGGGGGGGAGATAGAGATGAGCTGTGGACAGGAGGGAAGAAGAAGCGAGCCATGGACAGGAGGTTGGAAGAGATGAGCTGTGGACAGGAGGTTGGAAGAGATGAGCCGTGGACAGGAGGGAAGAAGAGGTGAGCCGTGGACAGGAGGGAAGAAGAGGTGAGCTGTGGACAGGAGGGAAGAAGAGGTGAGCCATGGACAGAAGGGAAGTATAGGTGAGCTGTGGACAGGGGAAAGAAGAAGTGAGCTGCAGACAGGGGGGAAGGATAGGTAAGCTGTGGACAGGGCAAAGAAGAAGTAAGCTGTGGACAGGGCAAAGAAAAAGTGAGCTGCGGACAGAGGGGAAGAAGTGAGCTGCAGACGGGGGGTGGGAGAAGAGGTGAGCTGTGGACAGGGTAAAAAAGAGGGGAGCTGTGGACAGGGGAAAGAGGTGAGCTGTGGACAGGGTGAAAAAGAGGTGAGCTGTGGACGGGGGGAAAGAAGAGGTGAGCTGTGGATGGGGGTAATAAGAAGTGAGCTGCAGATGGGGGGAAGAAGAAGTAAGCTGCAGACGGGGGGAAGAAGAGGTGAGCTGTGGAAGGGGGGCATAGGTAATTTGTGGACAAGGTTTGCAGAGGTAAGGTTTGAATGGGGGGCACAGAGGTGAGCAATAGATGGTTACATTGGGGGAGATGTGCAAATACTGTCCGCTGATTTTTTTTTTTCTGTGCCCTGTGTGATACACACACCTAATCACCGCAGAGTACACTTTCTTGAGCCCTGTGTGTTATGCGTTCCTAAGCGCTGCACTCTGTGCCTTTTGGGCCTACGCGGATTTGGCGCTGCTTTACTTCTCACCCCGTGGAACGACAGGATTGGGGGTGGAGAGTTGGCTTGGGAGGATCAGTTCCTGCACCTATTTTCTAAGAAAAAAAGCCCTGCTGACAGGTAACACTGATGAAGAGGCACTGATGGCCACTTTATTGGTAGCACTGGTGGGTACTGATTGGCAGCACTGGTGGACACTGATTTGCAGCACTGATGGGCACTGATTGACAAAACTGCTGGGCACTGTTGGGATTGCACTGATAATTAGGACCCTGATTATCAGTGCACATGTCTCATTTACACAAGCCAGTTATCGGCTCTCTTCTTCTCTCCTCATGCTGTCAGCATGAGGAAAGGAGTGCTGATAGCCGGCTTCTGTTTACATTGTGATCAGCTGAGATTGGACACAGCTGATCACATGGTAAAGAACCACTGATTGGCCCTTTACCTCAATCTGTGATTAGCAGTGCCCGGAGGACACTGTGATAACAGAGCATGTTGCCTGTGCCCCGCAGCGGGTACACAGAGGGATCTCAGTGGGCGGGATCACAGGAGGACATCATATGACAGCCTCCCAGAACTGGCCAGCCATGCAGTAGCCGTCATTTAGCTATAGCGTGCTCAGCAAGTGGTTTAAAGCTTTTTTGCATTGGTACATGTCCCCCCCCCCCCCCACAGCGCTCGGCTCTCCATGTCCTTTGTTTCACTCTTCCTTGCCTATTAACCGTAAAAATGGGCAAAATTGATTATCTGAAGATTTGCTTCTCTTAGACTTCAATGGGGTTCAGTTTGCCATACAACAGGACTGGTAAGCTGCAATATATTACTTTTTTGTTTCCGGGTATAAATAAGCTTTAAAGAAGAAATATCTGGACTCTAGGCAAAACTAAGGTGATGTTTGTGTCATTAGGTGGGCTTGAAAATGCTGGAAAGAATCAGGTCTGTGGCAAGATATGAAAGAAAAGGAAACTCTCACCACAGCTCCAGAACCCCATTATTTAGTCAGGGTCCCTCAGCAGCCAGTAACAGTTTCTTCTGATGAAGTCGGAATGACGTAACATGTAAGGCAGAACCAGCACTGCACATCAAATTTCTGATGTATTACACAGCTCTCTGTGAGTACAAGCCTGGGCACTGATTACAGGTTAAGGAGCTGTGATTCCACTGTGTGGAGAGGGTGGGTCCAGCTCTGGACACTTGCTACTGTCACTGTAGCTCTGAGCACTCTGTGAAGTTTTATTCTGGTAATCTGCAACATTTGCTTTCTGGTATGTGCACTGCAAACTGATTTCAAAATGGATTTTAATCTTTTTAATAAAACTGGATGTATGGTTTTATACTATGTGACTCTTTTTCTCTCCTTGCTTGTGAGAATCATTGGATTTCCTATTGAGGGAGATGTGACATGTCTGGAAGTCTTTTCCTCACCTTGCTCATGAGGAATGCTGAATTACCCAAGGGAAAAACTGTGATCCATATTTTGATCTGTTTGATATATGTTAGTTCAGGTCAAATCTAAAAGGTGAGCGCATTTTCACAGCGGGAAGCATGTGCGGTATGCACTGTTATTTGCAAAGAATACCTGTTCTATTTTACTTGGTGATGGATTGCACACTTTGATATGAGATTTGTCATTGACAGGAGATTTCGATTGTTTGGACACTTATTGCGATATATGTTATTTTTGCATTATAGTTTGATGTTATTTGCTTTGGATTCAGAGGACAAATACGGTAGTTATATGGTAATTGTATTGAGTTGTGATATTCCCAACAGATACCTTTATGGTCTGCATCCATATTGTACTTAAAGAAACTAGGCTATAACATCAACTTTCAAGATTGGATGACCACAAATCACAATACGCACAGTATATAATTTTAATTTACTAACATATAATATTAATTACATAATATAATACTTAATTTACTTTAATAACACAATGTTTTCAGGCAGTTATGGAACATGATTAGGTATTTTCATGAATAAAGCTTCATTGTGTTTACATTAGGATATTGAAATGTGCAAAATGTTTAAGATATGTATCATGAAATCTGGGTTTAATTCCAAACCATTGCCATGTGATCAATCAAAAAGCAATGAGGCTTACTAGAAAGCATTGTGTCATTGCAGCACTGGGGTACTAATGCCGTGTACACACGAGCGGACTTTCGATGGACTGAACTCCGAAGGACTTTTTGACGGACTTTCGACGGACTTTCGACGGAGTTCCAATGGAATTCCGACACAACGGACTTGCCTACACACGATCACACCAAAGTCTGACTGATTTGAATGTGATGACGTACGACCGGACTAGAATAAGGAAGTTCATAGCCAGTAGCCAATAGCTGCCCTTGCATCGTTGTTCGTCCGTCGGACTAGCATACAGACGAACGGATTTTTTGACTGGACTCGAGTCCGTCGGAAAGATTTGAAACATGTTCTATTTCTAAAGTCCATCTGATTTTTCAACAGCAAAGGTCCGATGAAGCCCTCACACGATCGAATTGTCCGGCGGATTCGTTCCGTCTGACCTTTGCTGTCAAAGTCCGGTCGTGTGTACACGGCATAACTCTCTTACCATAGAAGACACTAACTGTAGGGAGTAGTTTTTTAAATAGACATGTATATTCAGCAATAAATGCGGTAATAATGTTAGAATATAAGCTACTTTAGGGCCATGGACTGATGTGAATTGCCCTTGCCCTAAATGTACACTAATCTCTACCAATATCAAACAATAATTAATCTTTTACTGCTTGTCTCTTGTTTAGTAAAGATCAATCACCAGGTTAAAGGGGCACTTCACTCCTAAA
Source organism: Lithobates clamitans (assembly GCA_037952925.1). Taxonomy (NCBI): domain Eukaryota; kingdom Metazoa; phylum Chordata; class Amphibia; order Anura; family Ranidae; genus Lithobates; species Lithobates clamitans. The sequence goes on from JBBGZY010000239.1 coordinate 1,223,114, forward strand.
GGGAAGTTCTGATTTTCTGCTTCCTCCACCCTTTTCAACTTTTGGACATTTTTCTTTGTTTTTGGGAACCGGTATCTGGTTTTAACAGGTACCCACTTCCCACAAGATCGCTTAGGCAGAAGTTCCCCTCCCCCCATAGCAGGTTCCAGGAGGTTGCAGGACCATTCACAGGAGGCAGCACACCTCATGCATGTGCAGTGGGGGGCCTGCTGTGAAGCTACAGAGAGTCACAGTTCTTTTCCCACAGTTAGCATGGAGGAGCCGGATGAGGACAGTGCTAGATCAATCGAAAGGTAAGTGTCCTACAGTTTTTATAGCTGCTGACATTCAATTATTTTTTTGGGGTGGTGGGGACTGGAGTACCTTTTTAAATAACTGGGCCATGCAGTATATGGGCTCCTTTGACTTCAACCTACTTTAAAGTGGTAGTTTGTGTACCCTACAAGGTAGTATCATAATGTGCTAGTATGCATCGCATACCAGCACATTATGTTAAACTTACCTTAACACAAAGTCCTTCAAGCGCCGAGATGTCAGAAAGGCAGGCACTCCCATCTTCATCTGTCTTCCTTCTAGGTTTGCGGACTCCGGCTGTGTACTGGTCAGAGCCACGATGACATCACTCCTGCGCATACACACGGGAGCCGCAGTTTACAGCACAGGGCCCTGAGGGAACGACCCGAGTGGCTGTTCCTTCAGAGCGCATGCGCCAGTGATGTCACTGGCTGCATGTACAGTAAATATCTCCTAAACGGTGCACATTTAGGAGATATTTACACTACCTGTAGGTTAAGCCATATTATAGGTTTACCTATAGGTAAAAGTCAGAGATGGGAATTTACTCCCACTTTAACTTCTCTAATTACATATAGTGTTTTAAATCAGAGGCAGTTTTTTTTGTTTTTTAGCAGTTTTCCCTATTTACTTAAAAGCATTGTTTTGGCTGTAGATGTTTTCACATTTGTAGTATTATGAAAAATTATTATCTGTAATTCCATTGCAGGGATTTATTCATATAGTATCAGCACATCTAGTCACAATGTGACTTTTATTACATTCATAATACCCAAATAGCAGGCAAGCATTTCACACTGTCTATCTCAAACTCAATATTAGAGATGAACATAAGAAGCTCAACAAGCAAATGATTAACTTTCATCTGATGGATAGAACATTGTACCTCTTTTGTGCTCACTAATCAACACTTTGTGAATCTTGGCTATTGTTCTTTACTGTGTTCAATTTAAAGCCAAAGTATTTCCAAATTTAAGTATATTGAATAGCTTACTAGGCTTTTGAAAAAAAATAAAAAAACATTTTCTGCTCTGTAGAACAAGCAACAAATATCTTACAAAGCTTCTTTCATTTTTTTTTTCCTATCAAAGGCCTAATCTTTTCAATCAGAAATGCCCAATATGCCATTCTCAAAAAAGTGAGAAAAGCTTTTGTAGAAAGGGAATTGCGAAGCTGAAAATTATCTGTCTATCCATTTTTTCAGCTGGCCTTTCTTTTCTATATGATTCTTCATACAAACGCATTTGAAGCAGAATGCATTTGTATATGCTTGTGTTACTTCTGTACCTGTCTCATTGTAGAAGTATCTTGCGTCCGTAATTTTATTTCAGAAAAGACTGCTATTCACATTTTCATATTTTGCAAAGTGGCTGGGATTAGCAACCAAATTGCACCTCTGTCACCATGTACTGTAACCATGTGAAAATGTATTTATTAGCTGTAAAGAAATTATAAAAATTATCAACAAAGCCAATGGCACTTCTGTTTACAAGGCTTATGCTCTCTGTATGTATATATATATGTATATGTGTGCAAGTTTGTGCACAGTGATAGGTTAATGTGTATGCAGGGCATATAAAGTGCATCCGGAGAGTATTTACAGAGCTTCACCTTTTCATCATTTTGTTATATTACAGCCTTACTCCAAAATAGATTAAATTCATTATTTTCCTCAAAATTCTACAAACAACACCCCACAATGACAACATGAAAGAAGTTCATTTGAAATCTTTGCAAATTTATTAAAAATAAAAAACAAAAAACATTTACAGACAGTAAGTATTCACAGCCTTTGCTCAATACTTTGTTGAAGCACCTTTGGCACCAATTACAGCCTCAAATCTTTTTTTTCTCCCATTTTGCTTTGAAGGACTTCTCAAGCTCCATCAGATTGGATGGGGAGCGTCAGTGCACAGCCATTTTCAGATCTTTCTTCAATCAGGTTCAAGTCTGTGCTCTGGCTGGGCCACTCAAGGACATTCACAGAGCTGCCCTGTAGCCACTCCTTTGTTATCTTGGCTGTGTGCTTAGGGTCATTGTCCTGTTGGAAGATGAACCTTCGCCCCAGTCTGAGGTCCAGAGTGCTCTGGAGCAGGTTTTCATCAAGGATGTCTCTGTACATTGCTGCATTCATCTTTACCTTGATTCTGACTATTCTAACAGTTCCTGTCACTGAAAAACATCCCCACAACATGATGCTGCTACCACCATGCTTCACTGTAGGGATGGTATTGGCCAGGTGATGAGCGGTGCCTGGTTTCCTCCAGACGTGACGCTTGCCACTCAGGCTGAAGAGTTCAATTATTATTTCATAAGAGCGGATAATTTTGTTTCTCATGGACTGAGAGTCCTTCAAGTGCCTTTTGGCAAACTCCAGGTGCTGTTATGTGCCTTTTACTGAGGAGTGGCTTCTGTCTGGCCACTCTACCATACAGGCTTGATTGGTGGAGTGCTGCAGAGATGGTTGTTCTTCTGGAAGGTTTTCCTCTCTCCACAGAGAAACACTGGAGCTCTGTCAGAGTGACCATCGGGTTCTTGGTCACCTCCCTGACTAAGGCCTTTCTCCCCCGATCACTCAGTTTAGCCGGGTTGCCCGCTGTAGGAAGAATCCTGGTTGTTCCAAACTTCTTCCTTCTCCAGATAATGGAGGCCACTGTGCTCATTGGGACCTTCAATGCTGCAGAAATGTTTCTGTACCCTTCCCCAGATCTGTGCCTCGATGCAGTCCTGTCTCAGAGATCTACAGACAATTCCTTGGACTTCATGGCTTTGTTTGTGCTCTGACATGCACTGTTAACTGTTGGACCTTAAATAGACCGATGTGTTCCTTTCCAAATCATGTCTAATAAATTTACCACAGGTGGACTCCAATCAAGTTGTAGAAACATCTCAAGGATGATCATTGGAAAGAGGATGCACCTGAGCTCACTTTTGAGTGTCATGGCAAAGGCTGTGAATACTTATGTCCATGTGACTTTTTCGTTTTTTATTTTTAATAAATTTGCAAAGATTTAAAACAAACTTCTTTCAGGTTGTCATTATGGGGTATTTATTGTTTGTAGAATTTTGAGGAGAATAATGACTGTAATCCATTTTGAAACAAGGCTGTAACATAACAAAATGTGGAAAAAGTGAAGCTCTGTGAATACTTTCCAGATGCACTGTAGCTAAACCTTGATCCTTGTTGAAATTCTAGATGTCTAACTTTTTAAATGATTGCAAATATATACTGTATAAGGGTACATGGTTGCTTCATATATTTATTATAAATCAGTTTGTGCTTTTGGTTGATCCTTCAGAAGCCAAAAATACTGATAGAGCATAAATGACAGTCCCACTCTAGACACACACAGCAGAGCTTAGCTCCGCCCGAGCTTCCTCCTCAATGCATTTGATTGATAGCAGCAGAAGCCAATGGCTCCTGCTGCTATCCCAGTCCCTGTGTGAAGAGGAACAGGGGAGAAGAGATGCAGCTGTGCACAGTGCTGGATCTCTTCTCCCCTCTCTTCCCCCTCACACAGGGAAGGGGTAGGACAGAAAGCAATAAAACTTGTTTACCTTAATGCAGGGAATGTATTAAGATAAAAACATTTTGGCTTCAGAATCACTTTAATGCTGTGTTGGTACACAGGGAACTGGAATTTAGAAGTAAAAAAAAAGTGAACTTAAGGTAGCACTTTTTTGTGTTTGCTAGAAAATTAACCCCCCCACATTTTTGAAAATATTTTATTATAACTTTTCATGTGACAACACTGAAATGACACTTTGCTACAATGTAAAGTAGTGAGTGTACAGCTTGCATAACAGTGTAAATTTGCTGTCCCCTCAAAATAACTCAACACACAGCCATTAATGTCTAAACCACTGGTATCTGACTATATATTATATATATCCGAATATATTGGCAAAAATACCAATATATTCTAGTTACATATTAAAGCAGAACTTCGACCAAAAGGGGAAATTCCACTCTCCCACCTCCCCCCCCCTTCCTCTAACATATGTGGCACATCATTTTTTTGGGGGAAGAGCAAGTACCTGGTTTTGACAGGTACCCATTCCACTTCTGATCAAATTGCTGCGGTGATTGACCGGAAGTTTTCCTCCTACCTGCAACCTTCTGGCACAAATCACATTTTTGTTTTTAATGTGCTTATTATTCCTTGGAATCAAAATTCCATTGTGTACTGTTTGAGTCTGTTTGAGTCTTACCATCCTTCTGGTTTAGCATCATAGACAGAGCTTACTGGGGTTGATTTACTAAAACCGTAGAGTGCAAAATCTGGTGCAGCTGTGCATGATACCCAATCAGCTTCTAACTTCAGCTTGTTAAATTAAGATTTGACAATAAAACTTGGAGGCTGATGTCACAGAGTGGATCACGGTTCACCAATGTTAGGGCAATAAAATAGAAGTCTGGTCAAAACCTTACTAAGCTTAAACCTGCTCCCGGCCCCATCCTGACTACCCTGTAAAGAAAAGATGCTTAGACTTATCTAATCTTGGGGGCTCCAGTCTGATAGTGTGATCTCCCCAGTGGCCGGTTTCAGGGGAGTAGAGAAAATGCAGACAATGGCTGCAGAGCCTGGGAGGTGACGTCACCCATAGACTTACTATGGGGCATCCATTACCGGCTGTCCCTCCTCTCCCCTGAAGCCAGCCACTGGGAGCTGATCACATGACTGGACCAGAGTGTTCTTAGATTAGGAAAGTATAAGAATCTTTCATTTACAGTACAAGGGCATCTCATAAAATTAGAATATCACCAAAAAATAAATAAATCAGTAATTCAATTCAAAAAGTCAATGCACATATTTTTTTTCTTTTTTTTTTAGAAAGGTGGACATATCCTGTAATTTTGCATGATTGCTTGGCTTAAATACAGCAGCAATAGAACCCCAATAAGATTCATTACAACTTGATAAAAGGGTTTTTAAGATATTTTTGGATGTGACACCTGATTTTTTTTTCTTTTTTCCAAAAGTAATAGACCCAAATTTACCAGTAGACATAAAAGCCATTGTGTTTTTCCTAAAATTACTTGTTCATCAACTTTACATTGCTATGAATTGTGGCTTGTCTGCCATCTCTTTAGAGTATATATTTTTCAATATTTTTGTCTTAAATATTATATTTCCACTTGCTTGCCTGCTTTTTAATAGGTGTGTATTTTTGTAATAGCGCCTTTCCCTTTTGTGGGTAAGATTATCACACATTTTTACGTGCTTCCAATAGAAGATATTTTTTACTAGATCATACAAAAACTTTTACTAGATCATACTCCACAACATTTCTTTAACTTTACTCCTCCAGTTCATACTTTTTTGTTGGGCTGTATGCACTACACTGCAGATGGCAATTAAGCCTAAAACAGCTGTATGCTGTTTGGAATAAACAGCTCTATATTATTAAGCTGCGGCTGTACTGTAAAACAAAAGTTCTGAATCTACAGTTGGCCAAAGAGGCAAAAAAAAGATAATTCTCTCACTTTGGCATTTGTGATGGAATGAGAATATGAATTCCTTCTTTTCTAAGAAGGCTGTGCTGTGCTTTATTGCTTTTCAGAAATTTCAATAAGTACTTTGTTAAAGCGGAGTTCCACCCATTTTTTTTTTTACTTGGGATCAATCCAATGCCTATCCTCCTCTATATTTAAAATGGCAGATTTGTTTTAAGTACCTTTTTTTCCTAGTATGGAGCACTTCCGGCTCTGGCCGCCTAGGCGATGACTTAACTAGGCGATTCCCATGGACTCCTGGGATATCTGCGTCATCTATCCCAGGAGTCCATGGGAATTGCCTAATACCAAAATCTTGCATGATTTCCAGACCGGGATTTTCATTGATTGATAGGTTGCTATAGCAACGGGGCGGGCACTTCCGCGAACTCCGCCATTGCTATAGCAACTTGTCAGGATGAAACAGTGGCATTACATGCGCAAGGTAGGGAGGTGCATGTTGGGTAGCCAGCTGCACTGATTCCCAGAAATAAATATAAGAGGGCTTCACATGCCCACAGCAGAGATGGAACCTGCCTGCTTCTGAGATCAGGTTAGTTTTTTAACAATTAAACCTTAACTAAAAGGACAGTATTAATATAATGATCTAAATATTGCATTTTAAGTGGACCCCCCTTTAAACTTTGCATTAAAATAGTAGGGAAGGATGGTTTGTATATGAGAGTCTGTGGTGCAGTACTGTGTTCAGTGCCCAAGTGTGAGTTTTGTAATGTAGGATTGTGTGTGTAGTGCAGGATTGTGAGCATTTCTATGTGCCCCATTTTATCTATAACCCAGCCCTGCTCAGCTGGAGCTTCTGTGCAGTCACTGCACTTCTCATAGCCCATCACTGTCTCTGAAGACTTCCACTGCTGGTTGTTGTGTCCTGTAGTCTGGGAATATTTTATTAAAGCTCAATTCCAGGATAAGCAAATCTTGCCTAAATACAAGAGGCATGCACATTCTTAAATTTTGGTAGGCTTTGTGTATTTCATCTAGAACTGTGCCGCAGTTCAACTCTGAACTTGCCTCTGTTCCAGATCTTCCTATTATTGAGACCACTCACTACCGTTCTCTTTCTTTGTGCAGGATGACTGGTCTTATAAAAGGATGAAGGTTGAGGATTCAACAGCAGCTCATGTGAGGAGCTCTGACTAGAGTTGCCACCTCATCCCTTTAAACCTGAACACCTTTGAATTACACAGGTTCTGAGGCTAATTAAATGCAGATAAGGCACCAAGTGAGTTTAATTACCACCTTAATCAGCCACAGAACCTGTGTAATTAATATGTGTTCGGGTTTAAAGGGATGAGGTGGCAACCATAGCTCTGACCAATCCCCAACTGGAATTGGCAGGGGACAGGCCTCCCATATAAGCTGAGGTAACAGTCCACTGGGGAGGAGTTGTTGGCTGGGAGACATGGAGAATGGAGTACTAGGCAGCAACAGGGGCCCCATCCCCATCTGGGGGGGTGCGAGGTCTAGTGGAGGAGCCCGGGAGAGATGGGAAGGAGCTTTATCTTTACACGGTCTTGGATTAAGTATTCTGGAACAGAGGGGCTAGAGAAGCTGCCGGAACGTATGTCCAGTTAAAGTTCTCCATCATGGACTCGGGACAGAAGAAGGTCAGTGAGAGGACCACAGTGGAGCTCTGGATGAGGCATGCCAGGAAAGCTGGGTGCGCTGCCAGAGAACAGACTGTGGGGAGTCTCAAATTGTGGCAGCTTAAGGGCCCAGGATTTGCAGACCGGACTAGCTGGGAGCAGTAGTTCACCAATCAGCACATGCAATTTAATTAGTAGGCTGCCGGGGAGATGTACTGCAGACCTCTGGCCTAGGAACAGTACAACCAATTCTAGCCAGCAACTGAGACCTGTTTAGAGTGGTCTCTTTTGTCAAAAGAGCATAGGCGTGCTCACAGGGTGTGCCAGGTGTGCCCAGGCACACCCTAATCCCCCCATGTGCATTAGTATTATCGTTCTGTGTAGCAACAGGAACATGGGAAAGATCTCCCTCTTACCGGCTCTGCCATAAGAGAAGTGTTTATCCTTTGATCTTCCTGCTGGCACAGTGAAAGAGAAATGTGCCGGAGTCATATATATATAGATAGAAACACATGCATGTGTGTTTGAGCGTAAGGGTGCACACCCTAATGCATTAGGCTGCGCACACTTATGCAAAAGAGGATGATGTGACAGGAAGAGTAATGATCTACAGCAGAAGTTTGTGCAGGAGGGTGGAAGTACTGGGCAAGCAATTGTTTTATGGGCATCCCATATTTCCTTTCCCCCAACCAAGTTATATCCCCCAATAAAAAAACAAAACGCAAATGACTGTTAGTGATAGATGGAGGTCTGGCAGCAGTGTGACATGGTGGATGTTAGTTACTAGTAGCAACCAAGCGCTACATTTGGAGGTCCCACCTAAATCCGTCTTTACGGTTAACCTGCTGGCCGTCTCCCCTAGCAACCATTAAAAGCCAGGGTTGACTTTGCCTGTTTTGCCAAGTGTGGGGTATAATAAGGAAAGGACTGTGTGTTTGTCTTTAAAAATGACTTTTGTCACATGCTGTTGCCCATAGCAACTAAATCCAGGTTTGTTACCAAATGCCATTGTCCATAGCAACCATCCAGGATCAGCTCTGCTATCACGCCCCTGCACCCAGTTTCCTCAATGGACCCTCACATTAGTAATAAGCCCTGCAACCAGTGACTGTAACCATGTGCTATTACCCTTGGCAACCACGGTGAGCGATCGCGCTCTTGGATTACAAATATGCCCAGCGCTGTGTATGATGCGGGCATTGCACACTGCATTGCAGAAACCTTGAATTGACTTAAATAATCCTGCTCAACACAGTAAAAGGAGTTTGTGAATGTCTGCTGTTGCCCCTAGTAATGGAATGCAACCAGGGGTGTCTATGACGGGATGTTGCACGGTCTGTCCCATACAGTAGGATGTTACAGGAGAGACTTTACTGTGCCAATGGTGATCGCTGTATAGTTTGCCTTCCTTCAGTTTCCAACTTCTGTGATGCAGTTTCTAAAAACTACAGTGCCTGCAATTCATCAGTGCCTGCCACCAGGTGTCACTACAGTGCACACTGCCTGAAGCCTGCTTACAGTTTCTCGCTCTCTGAACCAACGAGCGTGTGGGCAGAGTTACATCCCAGCGGAGAACAGTGAAGGAGATCAGCGTACTGCACGCTACACAAGGCTGCTGAAGATGGTGGAGGGCGGTTGGAGGATGCCCGCTGTGCAGTGGTCACCTGAAATGCAGGACCGGACGCTGATCGATACCGGCGTTTGGTTGGAACTTTGTGGAAGACTCGCCTTGGGGGTGATCGGAGGAGTGGAGCGGCTGCGTCTACTCTGTCCCAGGTGCAACATCCCAACAGCGGGAGTCAATGCCAGGGCCCGGTGCGGCCATTATGGGGAGCCACTAACCTGGCTGGGGCCTGTGCAGCAGGAATCCATGTACTACACCACTAACTCGCTTTCAGGACTTTGTGTGCCACAGCCGAAAAACACTCGGAGGGCTGGAGAGGGTCAAGGATCAACAGCCAGAGGCGGAGAGGTGGTGTCCCTGCCACGCGTTTCTTCTATAAAGTTCCTGGACATACAGGGAGAAGAGGATGCTGCCATGACCCGTGGCCTGGCCAGGGACCCGGTGACTGCAGGTGCCAGTGTGCCGGAACGGATGATATCCCTGAAGAGCCGGCCTGCTCTAAGTCCCTTGCTGTGCCCATCCAGAAGGAGCCCATGCTAGAGGAAGAAGTGCCTCCAGGTGAGCTGAATTAGGTGAGTGAGGGCCAGGTCATTGATTGGGGTGTCCCCAGAATACTGGAAAAAAATGGGTCCATTGAAAGACTGTTTGCCTGGTCGTCCCCTGAGGAAAGCTCCAGTGAAGAGGAGTTGGAGACAAGAGGTTCTCATTCTACAGGGACCCATTCAGAGGCCATGGAAGAACCACAGCCCCCAGTATGGACCCCAGTTTCCAACAGCAGACTCTTTGTAAGTCGACCGTCCACTACCCAGACCAGAGCACCCACCTGCAGGCAGTGGGTAATAAAGGCCCAGGATTCCTGTGTTTTCCCCCGGCAAAGGAAAGCCTACGGAGCTGCCAAGACTCTTTCGCTTCCAGGGGGAGATTCAATGCAGGGTTGCTTTGGAGTGGGGTCTTGACTACCCGTATGTCCCCTCTTGGATCATGGACATCATGGAGAGCTCACTGGGAGAGTGGGAAGATGACTTGATCTGGGAGTTTCTGCACGTCCCAAAACCTTTAAGGGTGCCAGAGAGTGGTGCTTGGGCCCGGTTTAAGGACATTTAGCAAATGGGAATTGGGAAGTGTCATCTATAGAGGCCGAGTCCTGGTTGTAAAAGCGGGTCGGCTTACCAGGAGCCATTCGGTCTCCACCAGAGGAGAAGGGGATAGCTAGAGGAGGTTGTCAGGTCCAAGCTTCTACATGTGAGGAGGACTGCTGTGTTGTGCAGCCCACATAGAAGTGGTCACAAGGACTGCAAGACCAGGGCATGGCCTGTGTGATTTTCTCCAAAGACAAAATGTATGCAGAGGACAGTGATTGCCTGCCACCCAGAGTGCCTGATGGAGAGTATCATGGACACTAGGGTGTACTGTCCCTGTTAAACCTTTTGTTGCTACCTACCCTTCAGGAGGGGCCCCTCCACTCAGGAACGAAAGAAAATGTTTTCAATGCCACCGACATGTATGTCTGGCTGTATTCTCCAGGAGGTTCCCTTAGACCCCTCCTGGGTGAGTGACAGCAAACAGGGAAAGACATGCCACATTTTGTAAATTGTGAAGAAAAATTTATTTCTTCTGTCACCACAGAGAGGATTGTAACCCCTTCTCAGTGATGAGGTGATATGTACAGTATGTATAGTTAGGATGTATGTTTGTCTGTGTCTTCTTTTAGGAATGCCAGGGATGGAGATGAAGACCTGTGATAGGCAGAGTATTCTTCCTGAGGGAGCAATACTCTGGCTTCACTTGTATGTACCCACATTTTACAGTGTAAAAATGTGAACAGATTGTTCATATTCTATTTTTGTACCTTATTTATTTGTGCATAGCCCCGTCCAAGTTTTCTCCCTTTGCCCCATCCAACCAATTAATATGGGATGCTTTTACTCCTATGCCCAGGAGGTAATTTTTGTAAATTTTATTTTTCACAGCTGGGGACCAGCTGTGATTTGGTGGAGGTGAATGTAGCACCATCTACCATAGGGATGTGCTAGAGTGAGGATTTTTGTAAGGGAAACTGTCAGCGCAGGTAAATTTGGACAGGCCTATGCTTCAGGCTAAGCCTGTTTATTTTGATCTGGGGGGCAAGGAGTGGTTAGTGCAGCAGTGGGTGTGACCACCTGTGCTTTTGTTCTGAGGCGCTTCCCCTGCTTTGAGGAAGAATGATCTGGAAGAGGGACAGGGCCTAGAACTGGAGTGGCAGGCAGCTCATGTGATGAGCTCTGATCAATCCCCAACTGGAATTGGCAGGGGCCAGGCCTCCCATATAAGCTGAGGTAACTGTTCGCTGGGGAGGAGTTGTTGGCCGGGAGACGTGGAGAATGGAGTACTAGGCAGCAGCAGGGGCCCCATCCCCATCTGGGGGGGTGCACGGTCATGGATGAAGTATTCTGAAACAGAGGGGCTGGAGAAGCTGCCGAGACGTATGTCCAGTTAAAGTTCTCCATCATGGACTCGGGGCAGAAGAAGGTCGGTGAGTGGACCACAGCGGAGTTCTGGATGAGGCATGCCATGGGAGCTTGGTGCGAGGCCAGAGGAGAGACTGTGGGGAGAGTGTCAAATCGTTGTGGCCTGAGGGCGCAGGATTTGTAGGCCGGACTAGCTGGGAGCAGTAGTCCACCAATCAGCACATGCTATTAAATTACTAGGCCGCCGGGGAGAGGTACTGCAGACCTCTGGCCTAGGAACAGTGCAACCAATTATAACCAGCAACTGAGACTCTTCAGAGTGGTCTCTTTTGTCAAAAGAGGATGATGTGACAGGAAGAGTAATGATCTGCAGCAGAAGTTTGTGCAGGAGGGTGGAAGTCCTTGGAACAACAGTCTGCAGGAGATACGCAGAGGAGGAGAAATAGTCTGCATGGTGTTATAAAGGGGAAAGTGCCTGTAGAGATTATGTGTACATCAGTACTTCACTGCTCAACCTTTTTGTTCCAATTCTTAAACATTCCACTTGTACAAAGTTCATAAAGGGGCATATTTGCTAAAAATCTTTTAAAAGGACTATTACAAGTAAATTCTCAAAGTTAGGTGTTCAGTCAAAAGTTTTGTTTCTAGATTTGCACACTTTTCACTGTTACCATTTTCTGTCTTTAGGCTTTGACAGTTGAAGATAGGAGATAATCTAATTTTTATGCATGTACCAATGAAGTCATTTTTTTAGTGCTATTAAAGTTTAATTTCACTTGTCTGCCATTTTTATTATAGTATGATAAAGTTTAGTAAAAATAGTTCCACATTCACAAAGCCTAGGGCCATCATACTTCTAATACTTTCATATGCAAAATCAGCACAGTTGAATTTCAGTGTATGTTTTCCCACATCCAGGAACAGTAATGGGATTAGTAGCCCAGCAAGTGGCATTTATGCCAAGTCCAACTCTTTTAGATACACAAGATCAATAGTAATTGCATGCATTGTGAGCAACAGTAAAAGCATTTCTCATGCTGTTTTTGCCCTTTGAACCTGTGGAATCACAAGAATTGCAATGTGAACCTGAATGCCCTTAGCACCTGATGTTCACAGATGTTCAGATACCATAAACCTAATTCCTTCTTCCACCAAATGAAGAGAATCGAAACACCCTAATGAAACCTGCTGGGAATTAAAACCTACATTCTCCAGATTTCGTTTTGAACCACATTACAAAAAAATGGGTTCAGATCTAGAATTCATTCTTAACTTTTCTAATCATAATCGTTCTTTTTTGCTTTTGAAGCATTTCACATCTTTTACCTCTATCTCTCACTTTCTTTTGTTATCAGCAGCCTTTTCCTGCTACATATTTTGGTACAGAAAACTAGTTTATATCAGCTGTACCACAACAACTTAGCTTTGCAGCTAGAGTGGCTATGCATTAAATGACAACGCTCTGTTTTGAAAATGCATAAAAATGTACGGTTATAAAATATAATTTGTGTACTTATATACAGTGGGGGATAACGTTGTATTTGAAATAGAAGGAATGTCTTGTGGTTATATTTGGGAACTGAAAAAAAAATCTCTATGGCCCATGTCATACTGATGTGGTTTTTCCCACACCATATGTACAGCACAGTGTACCCATGGGTTTCCGGCGGGTTACCTTTGCTTTGCTATAGACTTCTATTGCATCGGGCAGTTTTGCTACGCTTTCAAAAATTGCACCAATGCAATAGAACTCTATGGCACAGATAACCTGCACAAAACCCAAAACGGTATATATATACACCTTTTTTTTTTTTAATTTTGGCGTTGAGCATCCCTTAAAATCTAGGCCAGACCCAGGACCCAGGGCCTGGTATTGATTTTGGGGGGCCCTATGACAAATTTTGTTTAAAAAATTGTTTTTGGGGTATTTGTTTCTAAATTTGGTGCTTAGACAGAATTCATATTTAGTTGACATATTTCATAGTTTACCTAGTCCACAAAAGAATTAACAGAGTCCTAAAATTCAGCATTGGAGCAGGGATTTTTTTCTGTTTTTTTTTAGATTTTTTGGGGGGTTTTCTTCCCCCCATTACACTTTCTACTTAAGGACTTGCATGTGTGAACAACCAAATACTTTTGTATGCAACTAGATTTAATACAGATTTGAAGGGGTATGAATAGTTTGCACTTAGAAAATATGTATTTATAGTCTGCAAAAGTCAAACAAAGCAAAACAAAAATTAACTTTTTATTTCAACGTTAGTATAAACATTTGGTGCATTAATGTACTTTGGCAAAAAAAAAAAAAGGCATGGAAATGATGCTGCAGCATTTGACAATATAGTAAGCGTTGCGTAAACTGTCGGCGCTATATAAATCCTGTATAATAATAATAATATAGTTAGAAGGGCCCTGGTCAAAAGAGCTTACAATCTACAAAGTTAGGACACTAAAAATTAGACACATTTAAAAATCACATTAGAAAAGCAGGGATACAAATCAAGCTAATAACAAGCAGGACTAACCTTTTTGGTGATCAAAAGCACAACCCCCCAAAAAGTTACATGGCAGGATTATCATAAGCAAAAACAGACAAAATTAATACAAAAGCCTAAAAGGCAGCGCAAAAACTACAATGACACACACAGCAGGAATGAATTAGCAGGAACCTTCCTTTTCATCTAAACCATTACACAGCAGCTGTTTAACCTGTGAGATTTAGAACCAATTACCAAACCGCAGCCTTAGTGGAGTGTGGGTCAGGAATTATGCACCCCCCCCAAAAAAACCCCACAAAAAAACATATCTATTTGTATCCCAATATACACACTGTAAAGAAAGATTCAGGCCTGTTCTTAGGCCAAACTTGCACCACAAATGCAGGCCTTTAAATAACCTAGCTATGTTTGCTTTATTAAGTAGAAAGAGTTTATATATATCAAAAAAGACATATAACAAGGAAAACAAAAACAATGTCATACAATCTATAAAAATCTATACAACGATATACTGTATGTGCAAGATTTAAAAAACTAAATTCAATGGTCTTGCCACGAAATCTTACGCGTTTCGGGACTTAAGCATAATGTCCCTTCATCAGAGACGGATTGTGGATCATAGACCTATTATACAATGAAATATAAATAAAATAAGTACAAAGAACAATCATGTATACATGATATTTACAGGTATCACATATATGTCATTTGGTTCATTGTGACCGTAGAAAAAAAGAGCACAACCTACCCATACATATCAGTAACGAAGCATCTATGTCAGAATCGCTGCAGTAACGGTGTCAGATACCCCAGGTCTAGCAGATGAAGCGAAGACCTGAAAGCATCGGCTGGCCCAACTCTATCCACACTGATCCAACCCACGACCATAAGGGGGCGTCCCGCAGCTCCGCCAATGTAAGCTACAACCAAATCACAGGTACTACAACATACCGTATCATCTGCGGAATAGAAGCATGTGCTATATAGTAAAAACTTGCCAGAGGCTCATAAGCGGTTCAGGAAATCAAAAGATAAAGGTGGGGGTTGGTAAGAGGGCTGTGTTCATACCAGGATGTTCATAGGTCAGGCCACAATAGTCTGCATCACCATAAGAGAGAGGAAAATGTTGCCGAGTGTATGCAAGCACAGATCGAACCAGGGCATTAGCCCATATGAGGGCTAGGTCTGTGAACAAAGCAGAAGGGGGATAAGGTAGTAATAGCAACCCTGAGAGTATCAGATTTAATGAACAAACAGTATGGCTGGATCACAGCCATCAGAGGATAGTACTTACAGCAGAGTGTAATGTTGAGTCTTGGTGAGGCATGGGTTGATTACAGGAGCGTCCGGGCCGGTCACCGCCAAGTGCGGTAATGATGAGCCCGTTCAGGTGCATCACTGGAATATAAGGAGCCTGGGAGGGCGTGGTATAGCGTGACGTGCGTCTAATCAGCGCA
Organism: Lithobates clamitans; assembly: GCA_037952925.1. Taxonomy (NCBI): domain Eukaryota; kingdom Metazoa; phylum Chordata; class Amphibia; order Anura; family Ranidae; genus Lithobates; species Lithobates clamitans. The sequence goes on from JBBGZY010000239.1 coordinate 1,238,535, forward strand.
ACGTCATCACATCAATCACACAGTGGAGGTGTGTGAGGGGGGAGCGGTCACGTCATAGCGCCACGCCCACTGTACGTTCCCGTACTCAGGACGAGAAAGGCTGCTGACAGGCTGCCCCGCCCATCAACACAACAGAGCAGACTGAACAGCAAGGCATAGTTTGGTGGTTGCCTGGCAACATACCAGGCAACTGGGAGGGCGTGGTGTAGCGTGACGTGCGTCTAATCAGCGCAACGTCATCACATCATGCACACAGTGGAGATGTGTGAGGGGGGAGCGGTCGCGTCATAGCGTCACGCCCACTGCACGTTCCCGTACTCAGGACGAGAAACAGCGTGCAGCTGACAGGCAGCCCCGCCCACCAAGTAAGACCACAACAGAGCAGACGGAGCAGCAAGGCATGGTTTGGTGGTTGCCTGGCAACATACCAGGCAGCCGCTATCTCATAGAGATTCAGGGAAATTACTTAAGCCTCAAAGGGCAGTTCATTTAGAGCAAAGGTCAAGTAATAATCGATGCTATATAGCCTGTGCAGCCCAGTCTGGGTTAACCCATTAGGACAGAAGAGCCTAACAAACTCAATGTGTGGTTTACATAGCCACACTATTTTAACCCCTTGGAGCCTAAAGCCTCAAGATATTCCCGTAGTGAGTGCAACACAGGAGTAAGACAGAGTATGTTTGTTTGTGTATACCTGACAGGACTGCAGGGGTCCCCCCAAGAGACACAATCCCACCCAGGGTGGAGGGAGGGACCGTGGTGGGAAAAGGATCCCGAGCCGCCGCTGCACGGCCCGCCCCACAGAAAAATCTGAGAGGGGGGTCATGCAACGGCAGCCCACCGACGCAGAAAAGGCAGACGGGCGGACCACCCGCCACATAGTAGCGGCTAAAGTGTCCGCTAGAAGGCCAAAAGGAAGGGCCCCCCATAGGCCCACCACAAGGCGGCCAGTGGGGCCCCCCGTGCGCCGGGTGGGACAGGGAGGGGTCAGCTGAACCAAAGACAACCGCACGCCCATGGATCCGACATGAAATGCTCCAACACCAGCAGGGTACAGGGGTCATTAACAACACACCATATATGTAAATTGCACATCATAGACACATAACCTGGCAGTTAAATTTTCTAGAGACCGAAAAAAATGATGATAAAGAACAGCCACAAAATGGTGATATGCATTTATGGTTGAAGCATAGATGGATAGTGACTATGCAGGGGGTCTGTAAGAAGGAACTATAGGTCCTTCTCGCAAAGACCAGATGTAAAACCCTCCAAGAACGGTCTGTAGCTGAACTGCTCATTGAGGCCCGGGGGTGAGGTAGCAGCAAGGTCCATAATCCAGCGAGCCTCCCGCTGTAGAAGGACCTTATTCCAGTCTCCGCCCCTCGGGTTAGGATGAATTCTGTCCAAGAAGAGAAATTGAATTTTTGGAAAGACCCCGTAGTGTTCGTTAAGAACATGTCTCCCCAAAGGGAAATCAGGGTCTGCTTTTTTCATTGAGGCAATGTGTCTGGATGCCCTTACAGAAAATTTCAATTTGGTCTTGCCAATGTAAAATCGCTGGCATTGACATGTGAGAAGGTACACTACCCCCTCAGTTTTGCAGTTGCAGTAGTGGTGGGGGGTGTACTTTCGGCCATTGGGGAGAGTATAGTTAGGGTTTGTATTGATGTATCTACATAGAAAGAAAGCCTAACAATCATGCTCCGTTGAGAATGATCATGAAATTCAGTGATCAACACAAAACTGTCAGATCCATTTTTTACAGATTCTGGCACATCCTGTACACCGACCCGCAATTACGTCCTCATATTTCGGCAAGACCCTCTATTACGTATCGACGTGCGAGTTTCTTAAAGGACCAACTAGTCCATAGTGAATTCGTTGGTGACTTTCGCAATGACCCATGCAAAAGACTTGGGACATTCACATGTGGGGGATGTTCGATATGTAGATACATCAATACAAACCCTAACTATACTCTCCCCAATGGCCGAAAGTACACCCCCCACCACTACTGCAACTGCAAAACTGAGGGGGTAGTGTACCTTCTCACATGTCAATGCCAGCGATTTTACGTTGGCAAGACCAAATTGAAATTTTCTGTAAGGGCATCCAGGCACATTGCCTCAATGAAAAAAGCAGACCCTGATTTCCCTTTGGGGAGACATGTTCTTAACGAACACTACGGGGTCTTTCCAAAAATTCAATTTCTCTTCTTGGACAGAATTCATCCTAACCTGAGGGGCGGAGACTGGAATAAGGTCCTTCTACAGCGGGAGGCTCGCTGGATTATGGACCTTGCTGCCACCTCACCCCCGGGCCTCAAAGCAGTTCAGCTACAGACCGTTCTTGGAGGGTTTTACATCTGGTCTTTGTGAGAAGGACCTATAGTTCCTTCTTACAGACCCCCTGCATAGTCACTATCCATCTATGCTTCAACCATAAATGCATATCACCATTTTGTGGCTGTTCTTTATCATCATTTTTTTTGGTCTCACATAACTGCCAGGTTATGTGTCTATGATGTGCAATTTACATATATGGTGTGTTGTTAATGACCCCTGTACCCTGCTGGTGTCGGAGCATTTCATGTCGGATCCATGGGCGTGCGGTTGTCTTTGGTTCGGCTGACCCCTCCCTGTCCCACCCGGCGCACGGGGGGCCCCCCGGGCCGCCTTGTGGTGGGCCTTCCTTTTGGCCTTCTAGCGGACACTTTAGCCGCTACTTTGTGGCGGGTGGTCCGCCCGTCGGCCTTTTCTGTGTCGGTGGGCTGCCGTTGCATGACCCCCCTCTCAGATTTTTCTGTGGGGCGGGCCGTGCAGCGGCGGCTCGGGATCCTTTTCCCACCACGGTCCCTCCCTCCACCCTGGGTGGGATTTTGTCTCTTGGGGGGACCCCTGCGGTCCTGTCAGGTATACACAAACAAACATACTCTGTCTTATCTTACTCCTGTGTTGCACTCACTACGGGAATATCTTGAGGCTTTAGGCTCCAAGGGGTTAAAATAGTGTGGCTATGTAAACCACACATTGAGTTTGTTAGGCTCTTCTGTCCTAATGGGTTAACCCAGACCGGGCTGCACAGGCTATATAGCATCTATTATTACTTGACCTTTGCTCTAAATGAACTGCCCTTTGAGGCTTAAGTAATTTCCCTGAATCCCTATGAGATAGCGGCTGCCTGGTATGTTGCCAGGCAACCACCAAACCATGCCTTGCTGCTCCGTCTGCTCTGTTGTGGTCTTACTTGGTGGGCGGGGCTGCCTGTCAGCTGCACGCTGTTTCTCGTCCTGAGCACGGGAACGTGCAGTGGGCATGGCGCTATGCTGCGACTGCTCCCCCCTCACACATCTCCACTGTGTGATTGATGTGATGACGTTGCGCTGATTAGACGCACGTCACGCTACACCACGCCCTCCCAGTTGCCTGGTATGTTGCCAGGCAACCACCAAACTATGCCTTGCTGTTCAGTCTGCTCTGTTGTGTTGATGGGCGGGGCAGCCTGTCAGCAGCCTTTCTCGTCCTGAGTACGGGAACGTACAGTGGGCGTGGCGCTATGACGTGACCGCTCCCCCCTCACATACCTCCACTGTGTGATCGATGTGATGACGTTGCGCTGATTAGACGCACGTCACGCTATACCACGCCCTCCCAGGCTCCTTATATTCCAGTGATGCACCTGAACGGGCTCATCATTACCGCACTTGGCGGTGACCGGCCCGGACGCTCCTGTAATCAACCCATGCCTCACCAAGACTCAACATTACACTCTGCTGTAAGTACTATCCTCTGATGACTGTGATCCAGCCATACTGTTTGTTCATTAAATCTGATACTCTCAGGGTTGCTATTACTACCTTATCCCCCTTCTGCTTTGTTCACAGACCTAGCCCTCATATGGGCTAATGCCCTGGTTCGATCTGTGCTTGCATACACTCGGCAACATTTTCCTCTCTCTTATGGTGATGCAGACTGCTGTGGCCTGACCTATGAACATCCTGGTATGAACACAGCCCTCTTACCAACCCCCACCTTTGTCTTTTGATTTCCTGAACCGCTTATGAGCCCCTGGCAAGTTTTTACTATATAGCACATGCTTCTATTCCGCAGATGATACGGTATGTTGTAGTACCTGCGATTTGGTTGTAGCTTACTTTGGCAGAGCTGCGGGACGCCCCCTTATGGCCGTGGGTTGGATCAGTGTGGATAGAGTTGGGCCAGCCGATGCTTTCAGGTCTTCGCTTCATCTGCTAGACCTGGGGTATCTGACACCGTTACTGCAGCGATTCTGACATAGATGCTTCGTTACTGATATGTATGGGTAGGTTGTGCTCTTTTTTTCTACGGTCACAATGAACCAAATGACATACATGTGATACCTGTAAATATCATGTATACATGATTGTTCTTTGTACTTATTTTATTTATATTTCATTGTATAATAGGTCTATGATCCACAATCCGTCTCTGATGAAGGGACATTATGCTTAAGTCCCGAAACGCGTAAGATTTTGTGGCAAGACCATTGAATTTAGTTTTTTAAATCTTGCACATACAGTATATCGTTGTATAGTTTTTTTATAGATTGTATGACATTGTTTTTGTTTTCCTTGTTATATGTCTTTTTTGATATATATAAACTCTTTCTACTTAATAAAATAAATTTTAATTTTAATGAGTTGCCATTAAAGTCCCTTTAACCTGTTGGGGGTAATTTCCTTATATATTCTGACTTCGGGGATGTTGGCAACAACCATGATATAGTTGATTAGCACCTTCCCTCCTTTCTAGCTATGTTTGCTAGCACACACACCTAGACCCACCCAATAAAGGACCCACCCACCAGTGTAATTGTTTCTGCCTCTATATGTATGCCTTAAGTACTCACACCTGTTCATTAGGATTACACATGCTTTACAAATGAAAGAATGCATCAGCATAGATATCTGTGCAGGGTAAACCTCAAAAAAACAAATGTCCAAGACTCATGATCTGTGATCCCAAAAATCCCCAAATAAACTTGTACGTTGTTGGGCATGTGGAGGGTACAAAAAAGGAAATGACAACTTTGTGAGGACTGCTTCACAGAAATTGGTGACAAAGCGTATTCATCATTCATCATCAGCATACAACATTAAAATATGTGTGCAGGATCACACCAGAGTTATACATCCATATCTGGCCCAAAACACCACAGTTCTAGATTTGGTGCAAACACACACTTGCTTGATTTATAAGGTCATTTCTTGGGGTTCCATTATGTGAAACCCATCAAAATGTAATTACTGGTGAAAAAGAAACTTTAACACCACAACAGAGGAAGAAGATTCAAACTTCTAGCCAGGTAGCGGGATTGGGATTCGAACCAAGAACCTCTTCTATGGAGCAAATTCAATATTAGTAACACACATGTAATGTTGGGATATATTTCCAAATGGCATTAGAATATGTATTTGTATAACCCTTCTATGTTACTCTGGGATACCTATCCTAAATTTTAATATTTTGTACTACTGAAACATATATTTTTATGAACTTTGTGTACTCTGTTCAAGCTGGTACTGCGATAGTCCACTTTTTCCTCCCCTTTTCCCCTTCCTTGGTGACCTGTTGGGCACAGGTTTTCCTTGTCCCAATCTCCTCAATCAATTTTGGATGATGGTACCTTTTTACCCTTATATATTTATATTATTCATGAGGCTTAAGCTTTATTGATAAGTACCATTTAGGCAATCATATCATGCTCTAAATATTATTTCCATGTGCATTACTCCAGGTTCTAGCAGAGTAAGGGTTTGGAGGCTATCTGTTGTCTGGGAGCTATAGTGAATTTGATTTTGGGTGTATTTTTTCACCAGCGCTATAGTGAATTCTGTTTGAGCGATAATTAGCGCAATATCGCTATTTTGAGAGTAGGGACGATACGCGCGCGAGAGGAATTTATAACGACATTGCAGCCACCTTATCCACCTATGTATACCGACAATATTACATGCCATTCAACCTAACACTGGGGTTACAGTGCTTTTTATGTGAGTACCTGATTTTTATGAATAAAAAGAAAGTATTTTAGCCACACAGTGTGCACTATATATTTTTTCATTGGTTTTTTCATGGTACTGCGGTTGGAATTTAAGAGTGACAACATGCGGTTGTTAAAAGTGGTATCATCTGTACATTCAAGCTTCCATCTGTGACCACTGTAAGTGGCGAACGCCTGTTTGACCCATCTGTTAGCTCAGGGGTCCAGTGATTGAGGTGAGCGGTTTGGCTAGCTGGTGGAGGAATCACTGATTAGGCTATAAAAATTCTGTGTAATAATAATAAAAAATTGAGGCACTAACAGAGCTAACGTGACTAAAAGTCCAGCATATCCTACTGACAGAAATCTTTCTGGGAGAGAAGCACCTGAATGCCAGTGCAAGGTATTGCATCCTCATCCAGGCTTCAAAATTCTACTTCAATGAATTCTACTTCAATGAATACTACTTCTAAATTCTACTTCAATGAATGCTCCAGATAGGCAGCTATTAAAGCCCTTCTAGCCGCTTTTCATTGCCCCAAAGAATAGCTATGGGCCCTGGTTGAATCTGCCTTTAGTAGATGAAGAGTGTTCCAAGACTTTCTTACAAAGGTAGCCAAACTTATAGACATCAAGAGCAAGAGAATAGTTTCTGCCTTTTGTCAGGTGGTGGAAGAAATAAATAAATGTAGCGCTATGTGTAAATTATAAATATAAAGTGCAAATCTCTAAAATAAATAAATCCTACATATAAATAAATAGTCCATAAAATGAAAAAATTAAGAAATAAAACATGAAAAACTCTTCTTGTGATCAGTGTATCCACACAATTCCACCACAGTGATTGTTCGTCCTCAAAAGGAGTGCACACCGCCACCAGTAAAAATGCGCGCTCACCTCCCAGATGAGTCAAAACTCATATGTGGATCTCCCCACAAGCTCTTTGCTCTCACTTCCTCTTCCCAATCAATGTTGGGTAATCCAGATGGCTCTTTTCTTAATGGTAACTCAGCACTTTAACATCCTAAGAAACAGATCATCTCCCAGCTTGGCTCAAGATTCCATGAGTTCAGGACATGTAAATAATAAGTATAGAGACCATAGTGTTCTCCGTATACAAATTTATTCAAAGCCACCAAACAGACAAGTTGCACTTACAAGATAAAAACTTTTTAAAATCACATAAAAACCTCCAGAGTAGCACCGCCGTGTCCATATACACAGTGCCTGGCTGAACGTGACTATCAGCTCCTCCCTTCTAGACACGTATCGGCCAATCACAGGCCTTCCTCAGTAGAACTACTAGAACCATTGATTGGGAAGAGAAAGTGAGAGCAAAGAGCTCGTGGGGAGATCCGCATATGAGTTTTTACTCATCTGGGAGGTGAGCGCGCATTTTTACTGGTGGTGGTGTGCACTCCTTTTGAGGACGGACAATCACTGTGGTGGAATTGTGTGGATACACTGATCACAAAAAGAGTTTTTCATGTTTTATTTCTTCATTTTTTCATTTTATGAACTATTCATTTATATGTAGGATTTATTTATTTTAGGGATTTGCACTTTATATTTATAATTTTACACATAGCGCTACATTTATTTATTTACTATCCATTTTGAAATTAGTGTGGTGTACGACTTGGAATGTTTAGCAGCTGTGCACGTTTGTTATTAGGTTATCTTATTTAAACATCACAATATTTTTTTACTTGTGGCGCTGATTGTTTCATCTTATAAAGGTGGTGGAAGAATCCTTGTGGCCAGACCCCTTACATAAATGTATTGTATAGCTCAGTGGTATCACATCTGTCTCCAGTTCAAAAGAAAGCCAGTTCCGATCATATCCAACGTGCTTTCCAGTGCTGCTTTGCTAAACCCTGCCATAGCCAAGTTATTGTGAAAAACATCTATAGCAAAAGTACCAAATCGAAAAAATTCCATTTATTCACTTTTTTCTGCAAGTATCTTTTATTTTGGGGACCCCCAAAAAATACATACTTCATCATCCTAGAGGGTTCCATTTGCATTATTTCCAAAATAAGGATGCTTGTAAAGGAAAATGTAAATTAACAGCTTTTTAAATGTCTTTTTTTTCTTTTGTAAATCTCACTTTTAGCAAACCCCAAGCAGGTTTTTTAATGAAATTGTACACTTTAATGCTGCACTTTCAACATCATTAAATCCACTGCTGCCTTCAATACTGCCCAGCCCCTTATGCCCTTTTTTGCCATTCTCTTGACTATTAGCCTTAAAAATTTAGAACATTGATTTGATAAATTTGGCCCTATTGACTTCAGTGGAGTCCAAATTAGGCATTGGAACTTTCGATAAGTTTGGCAGAACCCCTGTGAACCAAATTCAGAACCAGAAGAGCTAGATGGCTCATTTCTCTACCACATATCCTCTTGACCACCGCATATTCTCTGAAGGCTTCCAGGTAAAAGCGTTTTTGCCCCAGTTCCTGCGGCAGAATAGTTCAGTCCCAAGTCCATGGCAAGTATTATTCTGTTCTGCATATCAAAACTGTAAAGGTCTGAGTTCAAATGTAAGTTTATGCATAGGAATATACCAAATCTTCAATTTCTTCCCTTCACCTGGGAGACTTTCTGGCATTTGAGGGCATCAAAGATGCCCAGCTCGGGGTACTTGTGCCATTCAGGTAAACAAAGATATATAATAAACAATGTGAGTTCTGTAGTTTCTGTAGTTCTGTAGCATCTACATGTCCTCATTTTTTCAGCACATCAGAAATTCCCATGCTTTGATATTGTACACATGCACTACTAGTTAGGAGTCATGCCTTCAACTTGTCAGGACCTCAGGTATTCCTCAAGATGCTGGACCCAGTACTAACCTTATTGTGTTCCCCTAACATTCTCATTGTGGGATCCTTGGATGACTTTGCCATGACAGATGCCAGTCAGTCTGGAGAGGAGACCTGGACATCCTTCATTATAGGGGACTTGTCATCACTGGGGTCTCATTTATCAAGTAACATCCAAAAGCTTCAGGTGGATTTTTATCCCCCCCAAGACCTTCTTAATGAAAGGTTATACATTCAAGATTCGATCAAACAAAAAAATGTGTACATCAAGTGTCAGGAGGATGGAGAAGTCTGCCATAGCAAAGAAATAAATTGGCTCCTATTTTTGGCGTAACTTGTTCCAGCATTGTCAGTTATATGCATTCCAGAAATACACAAATGGCAGGCAGACTGCCTCAGGAGGCAGTGTCTATACCCAGAGTAGTGGTTCCTATCTCTCTATATGTCTTGCAGGTACACATCCAGGATAGGTCTTGCAGGTACACAGCTCCAGGGGTTGATTTCCTGGCCCCCAGAGATCAACATACAGACTAGGCAGTTTATTTTCAGACACAGTAGTCCTTTAGTGAAAGCAAAGGATGCTGCTGTGACTGTGACCTAATGTTATGCTGGGAGGTAAAATATATTGCTGGACGTGTAAGGCATACTTATCTTCATGTAAGCCTCAGGATTTTCTCCACAGATGTTTTCCTCTCCTGTAGCTAGGTTTGGGAAAGTGTTTGGCTCTCGGCACTATTAGGGGTCATGTACCTACTCTGTTTTGGAGGACCTGAACCTCTAACTTCTTGATTAAAGCAGTATTAAACCCCAAAGAACACATTTATTATATTGCAGCCTATCAATTCTCATGCCCCGTACATTGATCGGACATCCCGACAACAAAATCCTAGGATTTTTTCCGACGGATGTTGGCTCAAACTTGTTTTGCGTGCACACGGTCGCACAAAGTTGTCGGAATTTCTGATCGCCAACAACGTGGTGACATCAACCACGTACGACGAGACTAGAAAAGACCAGTTCAGAACCAAGCGCGGCACCCTTTGGGCTCCTTTTGCTAATCTCGTGTTTGGTAAAAGTTTGGTGAGAGACGATTCAAGGATTGCAGACTCGTGGCTTTCAGATCGTTTTCTGCGGTTCAGTTTGTGCTTGTGGGTTTGTATCTGCTCTTCAGTGCGTGCAAGCAAGCTACGCGTGACTTTGTCATTATGTTCTTGTTCATTCGTTACTGTTTTTCAGGTCGCTCTTCACAGGCCTTGCTGTTCTTCAGTGCGTTCTGTTACTTCGTTCTGAGCAGCCGACCCTTTTCTAGCCATGTTGCGTATACGTACTCCTCGTAGAGTTTGTGCTGTGCCGGGGCTTGGTGTTGGGGTCCTTACCTTGACACAAGTCCAGTCCATGAACAGGGTGGGGAGGAGTTCATGGACCAAGAATTGGTTGCTTCAGCGTGACCAGTTCTCTCATATGCCTTTGCTCCGTGAGATCCGTGAGAATAATCCTGTTGATTTCAGGAACTTTCTCAGGATGACGGACCCCGTATTTCACCGTTTGTTGGCTTCGCTGACCCCCTATATCAGCAGGCAGGATACCTGCATGAGGCAAGCCATCACTCCGGAGCAGAGGCTCGTCGCTACCCTGCGGTACTTGGCGACGGGGAGAAGTCTGCAGGACTTGAAGTTCTCGACAGGCATCTCCCCCCAGGCTCTGGGGATCATTATCCCAGAGACCTGTTCTGCCATTATCCAGGTCCTGCAGAAGGAGTATATGAAGGTAAGATTTTTATCCTTTAATATCACATTTTATTGTATTGAATGTTTGCTAATATATTGTATTTCTTTCCTCATTCCCTAATTACCATGATTGTAATATGCTGTGAATGTCCCCTTTGTTCTCATGCATGCTGGATTTTTATGTAATTTTTTTTGTTCTTCATACATATTTGCCTTCACTTACCTCCCTAGCATGCTCTCCTGGCCCTATATCCACCTCATGTATTCACTTAACAATGTATATTATCAGCTCCATAGTAGTGCTTTACCCCAAACACCCCCTAAAATGTTTAGAAATCTGATTTGTGCTTTAAATTCAGGCAGAGTGCCAGAGGCTTTTTTTGTAGTGTCCCCAAATCATTTTTTATTAACCCTCCCTCCCCCCAACTGCTAAGTCAGCTGATCCCAATTCTCTATCCTCAATCATCTATCTGCTGACTTTGCCAAACCCATACACACTATACCCACCTCTTTTGTGGTCAGATGTATGGATGAATTCCCCAAAGCATGTAGTGGAAGGGCCTGCCTGTATACTTTCAAATGGTACTGTTAAAAGTTTTTGTATCCTATTATTATCTTGATAGGTAATAGCAGAATTTCCAAATGTGCTCAAATGTGTACAGTGTGTATTTATATCTTTGTATTCTGACACTTACCTGTCCAGTGGGCTGCCAATAGTGTAACTAAGGAGGGGCTGTTCCAAGTAATACCCTGTATTTAGGCATTCATCTCTCAATGAAGTGAAGAGGGTTACCTGTCCAAGATTCCCCCCCTATAATGTTAGAAATGGCCAATGAGAGGGGGGAGGGGTAATATGATAGGTGTACCTTATACTTTGGTGTTGTAAAATTCCTCAAAATATATGTTATCTGGATGTTGGCCAAGAATGTTTGTGTCTAATCTGCTTTCTATGTTTATGTGCAAAAATACTAAGTTTTTTTTGTTTCCCTCAACAGTTTCCTTCCATGCTACAGGAATGGCAGACTGTGGCCTCCCACTTTGCCCAGCAGTGGGACTTTCCAAACTGCGGAGGGGCAATTGATGGGAAACACATCCACATCATCCCACCACCCAACTCAGGTCGTACTATTATAATTACAAGGGGTTCAATAGTATTGTGATGTTGGCGGTGGTGTCGGCTAATTACGACTTCCTGTATGTGGACGTGGGGAAGAATGGCCGGATGTCCGATGGTGGAGTCATCGCCCAGACGGAGTTTTACAGGCATCTCCAGAATGGCAGCTTGGACTTGCCAAATCCAGAAGAGAATGTGGAAGGACTTCCATTCGTCTTCGTTGCGGATGAAGCATTTGCGCTGGGGGACCATCTTATGCGGCCATTCCCGATGAGGACCCTCACCCCAGAACAGAGGGTTTTTAATAACCGGCTGGCCAGAGCCAGAAGAGTGGTGAAGAACACATTTGGAATCATGGCCAGCCGGTTCCGCCTATTTCTGACACCCATCCATATGGCGGAGTATAAACTTAATCATATAATCCTGGCATGCTGTGTTCTACATAAATTTTTACGGCAACATTCTGCCAACTATGCTGGCTCAGTTGGGCCTGAGGCCAGAATTATAAATGAAACAACCCTGACGGCGCTTGAAAGTGGCCGTCCTGGCTTGCCTCCCTGAGTGCCTGTGATGTCCGGTTAAGATACCTTGAGTTCTTTGCGGGTAGGGGGTCCATCAATATGCCAGACAATTTGTGAAGCCTTTATCAAATTAAAAAAAAAAAATCTTTGTTGACATTTACTGCTTGTGTTTGTTTTAGCTGACCCTGACAAAAATGTGGGGAGTCCTGAAAATGGCGTGATTGTGTAACCTTATACAAAGCACTGTTGGGTGTTATTTACTAAAGGCAAAGACACTTTGCACTACAAGTGCACTTGAAACTGCACTGAAACTGCACTTGTAGTGCAAAGAGGATTTGCCCTTAGTAAATAACCCCCATTTTCACAGAAAGCAGCAATTACATCACCACAAAAGTGTTGTAGCGTTGAGGCAATAATCCACACATTCTTGATTAACAATCTTTTTAATACCTGCACAATCACATGTGCATTTAGAAAAGTTTTTTTAAAACAAACCAACATGTTTGTTGTATAACAATTTTTGGGGTGGCATTACCAAAAAAAGAAATGTCCATTTAAGATAAAACAGGCATGTGTAAAACCAACAAGAAAGACACAAATCTTGACCAATATCAGACATGAGTATTTAGGAACTGTGTTTGATATTGCATTCAGATGGGGTGAAGTCACCCCAGGAAAAGCCAAATTTGGAAGATGCACACAAATTTCCCAATGTCAACATGTGCTAGCTGCCATCACGGGGGATCAAGGGACGTGTTTTGGGGGAGAAACCCCTTCCTCTCAGCTACTTTATTATTGAGGAAGGGGTTGCACCCCCAAAACACCTACATTGATCTCCCGTGATGACAGATAGCACATATTGGCACACTGTGTGCATCCTCCAAATTTTGCTTTTCTAAAAATCGCTAAAACATTTAGAACTTTGTAACACACAAAACAAGAAAGTGATTTAGAGGGGTTTAAACTCGCCCCAAAACATCAATGATGTTTTTATTTTTTTGAATAACATCACTGATGTTTTTCTTGAGGTTTTCCAATTCTAAATTACACCCCATGATCTCCCCGATCAGGATCTGGGCACTTTCTGATGTGAAAGGATCTGAATCCACAACATCATGATCACCTAAAAAGAGAGAAACCAAACAAAAACAGGTATTATAAATATGCCGGCATCCATCTCTTACCTGAGCCTGTGGTCGTAGACACTCACCTGTTGTGGTGACTAGTTCCACCACGTCTTCTTCCTCCTGCTCTTCTTGTGTTGGGGGGATTTCCCCTTCTTCCAGAGGGGGGGGTCTGTGGTCTCCTCGGATGAGGGGTGTCCTCAGAGTCTTTTCTCCTCTATGTAAAACAAAAATGCTATATATGCTATATATGCAGATATTTGATGGCAGAACTATAAATAGGAAACATTGCTTGGAAGTGGGGTACAATTATCAATTTTGGCAGAGTTCCAAAATGTAGCATTTCAGTGTCCTTTGTCAAGCTGCAATACTTTACCTGTTTAGTACAAGCTTCACAGATGGAGACCCCCCTATAGTGTACACTGGAGCACCTGTGTGCCCCCCTATTAAAAATGGTGTTCTGGGGTCCCACACTAGTGTCCTTTCCTTACACAGAATCTAGTTTGCATTTCATTCTAGTAACAAAGCCATCTACACAACCAAATTAGTTTAATAAAAGTAGGGCATAAAAAATGTGGCCAAATGCATATGGCCAAAACAATGGTGTTTTATAGGCCGAAAGAAAAATGTTTGATACGAACGAATAATGTGCCCATGAACATGAAAGTTGCCATTTTAAAATGTACACTTTTAAGAAAAGCACATGGAGCAGCACGAACGTAATAAACATAAAGAATAGGAACACAGCACAACTACTTACTTTTTTGCAGCACTCTCCGGATCTTTCTGTACTGCTCATGTTCTCGTAATTTGAGGTCCGACCACCGCTTCCTGAGCTGATCTTTCGATCGACGTACCCCGAAATTCCGGTGCAGACTCCTGACCACTTTCGCCATGATCTTGGCCTTTCTGACATTGGGGTTGGGGTAAGGTCCATACTTTCCATCATAGTCGGCCTTCTTCAGGATGTCGACCATCTCCAACATCTCCACAAAGGACATATTTGAGGCCTTAAATCTCCTTCTGGATTGGGACGTCTCTGGATCCAGGCTTTCCTCCTCCTTCCTGTAATTAGCACGCACCTGCTGTGTCTCCACCATGTGCTCTTCCCCCACTGCGCAGAACGAAAAGGGGCGGGGAATAGACTAGAAAGAACATCAGGGGCGGGCGGTGTTACACGCATGCGCAGTGTGTATAAAGCGTAACACGCGTGCGTATTACGTATGATCTGTGAGCGGAGGAAGGAGCATCGGAGGCACCCATCGTGATAAAAAAGGTAAGATCTAAACTTGGGCCTTTACTGCTTCGAAATTGAAGCCTATATTGTAACAAGATTAGAAGAGTTTGGCCTGACCTTAGGGTTTGTCTTGTGTTGTGTCTTGCAGAGAAAATGGATGGCTTCAATGACCACAACTTCCTCCCCCTGTTCATAGACAAATACAGGGAGCTGACCTGTCTGTGGCAGGTGGGACACCCCCATTATAATAATAAACATAAGAGGCAGGCAGCGCTGGAGAAACTGCTGGAGTTGGTGAAGCCGGTGGTCCCCACAGCAACCATCCCCTATTTAAAAACCAAAATTGGTGGCCTGAGAGCACTTATCTTAGGGAGCGCAAGCAGGTCACGGATTCCCAGAGATCCGGAGCTGCAGCAGATGACATTTATGTCCCCAGGCTGTGGTACTAGGAGAGACTGCGATTGCTGTCAGACCACTCTTCCTTCCACTCTTCCTTCCACCCCAGCTGAGGCTTCCGATGTCCAACCTGGGCCTTCCAGCCAGGAAGAAGTGGAGGAGCCCAGCTGGAGTCAGGTATAGCATTCTTCTACAGATTTTTGGTCAATAAAGAAATGATCTTTACTAGATGTTATTATTGATCACTAAATGCTGATTGAAAAAAGTGTTTTACATATCAATAGACAGTAGTGGGCACCCAAAACTGGGACAAGAATGAAAAATGCTGGGCTCAGAATGATAGTCTATTATATTTGTGAACATTCAATTTGCAACAGGCAGGAGGTTAAAATTGTGTGTGATTGATGACTAAAAAGCTAAAACTATGTCCCTTTTTCATACACAGGAAGACCTCAGCCAGGAGGAGGCTGTGGAATGTGGCAGCCAGGAGGAGGCGGGGCTAAGTTTCAGCCAGGAGGAGGTGGGGCTAAGTGTCAGCCAGGAGATGCCTGGGACCAGTCGCAGCAAGACCGAATCGCAGGTTCCTCCCCTCCGCCTTCCATACAAAAGAGTGAGGAAGGGGAGTCACGTTCAGGATTCTGTACTCAGGCTTATTCAGAAGGCTTCTGCGTCCCTCCGAGCCTTACCCACTCCTGAAGATGCCTTTGCCTGCATGGCTGCCACAAAATTGCAGGGCATGCAGGAGGGTCAACGCCTCATGTGTGAGCAACTTATTTATAAAGTCCTAACTAAGGGGGTGAGTGGCGAAATCACACCCAAGACCGACGTGATTGAGTTGGACCATCCTCCTCCTCCTCCTGCTGCCACAACTCCACCACCACAGCCACAGCGTGGAAGGAAGCGTGGAAGGAAGACCAGATCGTGAAGGCCCTGGGTTCAGTCTGGTCTGACAAAAGCTGCAGTCTCTTGTATGACCACAGCCTGGGGACACAGATGTCATCTGCTGCTTTCTGGATCTCTGGGACTTCTGGACCAGACTGCACTCCCTTAAATATGGACTCCTCAGGCCACCAATTTTTCTTGAAAATAGTTGATGTGTGCCCTGGGGGTCCAAGGCTTCACCAATTTCAGCTGTTTCTCCAGTGTTGCCTCCCTCTTTGTTTAGTTGTGAGCCCTTAATAAATTAATTTTTTGGGAAAATTATACTCTCCTATGTGTGTTTTCATCCAAAAAGGACAGTTTGTTGGTAAGGATTCAGGTACATTTTGAAAGTACAATGTGAAATGAACAAGAGACAACAACATCAAACAATCTCCTACAGATTAAATAGAACAACATATCAATGGTGTTGTGGTAACTTGACACACAAAACACACACAAAAATATTCCAGAGTAAAAATAAAAATACAATAAAACAAAGATCAGCCTTGAAAAAAAGACATACCAAAAAAAAAATCTGCCTTAAAACAAAAAAAAAAAAATCCAACACAAAAATAATGTTGTCAGATGTGACAAATCAAAATATATTGAGGGAATCCCGATAAATAGTAAAGAAATAAGTTTGTGAGAAGTCTGTGTGAATATGAGCAGCAAAACGACTTCATTCTTCTCACATTATAAAGAAGAAGAGAGTGCGCTGTATTAAACCATTTTTAACATTGCAGCGTGACGGAAGTGCTGTATCCATTGCGAACGCTAAGACTGAGCTGTTCCGTCTCGGAATTTCTTCTGAGCATGCATGGCACTTTGTGCGTCGGAACAGGCCACACACGGTCGGAATTGACGCAATCGGATTTTGTTGTCGGAAAATTTTATAGCCTGCTCTCAAACTTTGTGTGTCTGAAAATCCGATGGAAAATGTCCGATGGAGCCCACACACGGTCGGAATGTCCGACAACACGCTCCGATCGGACATTTTCCATCAGAAAATTCGACCGTGTGTATGGGGCATTAGAAGTCGTAGCTGCATTCGTTTTCTGTTTTAGGCTTTTTTTCCTTTATTTTCGTCTGTTGATCCTGCCAGTAAGTGTTTTTTTTTTTTTTTTTTTTTTTTAACAGAACAAGATCTTCTGCATAACACACAAACAATCTTTCCTCTCTCCGGCCTCAGGGAACAATTTAAACTGTGCAAATAGTACAGTCAGCATTAATACACTGTCTAAAAGACCACCTGACCTAGAGAAAAGACACCAAGTCGGTAGTAAAGCAACATTATATAGCTTACTGAGAAAAAATGATATTAGCATCTTGCGACACTGAAGCATCTAAGCATGGTTGCAATATCCAAGTAAACTTTTTTGGGCAAGCCTCTCCGAATAAATTATTTTATATTTTGGCAAATCAATGTTAATTAAAGGTTAACATATTGCACAGTGGGCAAAGTCAAATTTTCCAGTATAATAGAATATCTTTCCATGCATAGAAAAGAAGTAAGCGAAATAAGGAGTGAATATATGTGTAATGCCGTGTACACACGACCGGACTTTACGGCATACTTGGTCCGGCGTACTGGAGTCCATCGGACAATTCGATCGTGTGTGGGCTCCAGCTGACTTTTTTTCTCAAAAGTTTGACGGACTTAGATTTGAAACATGTTTCAAATCTATCCGACGGACTCGGCTTTCTAGCGTACAAACCGGACGTCTGTGTGCTAGTCCGACGGACCAAAACTGACGCATGCTCTGAAGCAAGTACAAGACGGTAGCGCTCGGTCTGGTAAAACTAGCCTTCGTATTGAAGCTAGCACATTCCTCTTCTGTGATCTTTTAATACAGCGCATTCTTTTTTTCTTTATAATGCGAGAGGAATGAAGTTGTTTTGCTGCTTATATTCACACAGAGTTCTCACAAACTACTTTATTCATGATTTATCCTCATGCCATGACTAATATGATATTTTTTAAAAGCCAGATCTCCAGAAATAAAGTAGATAAATATTTTTTGGACTCTTTATTTTTTTTAGATTTAAACAATATCTATTTTACAATGTGTGCTAAATTATACAAAATGTTAGTTTTTTTATTTATGTATTTTTTTTGAGTTTCAAGTTACCACAATAACCTTAATATTTTTTATTGTTTTAATGAACCTTAATGAGGTTGGTGTCCCTTGTTAATTATACATAGGGGGTTATTTTCAAAAGGCAAAATCATTTTTCACTACAAGTGCAAATTGTACTTGGAATTGCACTGAAAGAGCATTTGGAAGGGCATTCGCTGTGTATCCGAGGGGCACATGCAAGGAACCCCCCAAAAAACAAACATTTCTCTTGCACATGATTGTATGATAAAATTAGCAGAGCTTCCCCTCATTTCAGATCTTCCCCTCAGATTGACAACGACTGCACTTCCAACAAGTGCACTTGCAGTGCAATTTATGAAGTGCACTTTGCACTAGTACTTTTCACTTGAATTGCCAAATAATTTAGCCTTTTGTAAATAACCCACATAGTCTTTTTGACCTGTACCTGCCTACTCACAAACCAAATGTCCTTTTTGAATCAAAACATATAGTCAATAATTAAGGTAAAGAAAAAAATCAATTTATTTTGGTAAAAAAAGAAATGAGGCAACACTAGAGACACTTTTGGAATGTGTAAAGCCTTTTGTCCCCCAGTACACACATCAAGTATTTTGAAAATAAAATTGGCATCTTGCGACTAGAGAGTAGGGATGAGCTTCGAGTTTGAGTCGAACTCATGTTCCACTCGAACATCGGCTGTTCGCCAGTTCGCCGAACAGTGAATTTGGGGTGTTCGCGGCAAATTCGAATGCCATGGAACACCCTTTAAAAGTCTATGGGAGAAATCAAAAGTGCTAATTTTAAAGGCTTATATTCATGGTATTGTCATAAAAAGTGTTTGAGGACCTGGGTCCTGCCCCAGGGGACATGGATCAATGAAAAAAAAGTTTTAAAAAACGGCCGTTTTTTCGGGAGCAGTGATTTTAATAATGCTTAAAGTGAAACAATAAAAGTGTAATATCCCTTTAAATTTCGTACCTGGGGGTGTCTATAGTATGCCTGTAAAGGGGCACATGTTTCCTGTGTTTAGAACATTCTGACAGCAAAATGACATTTCAAACGAAAAAAAGTCATTTAAAACTACTCGCGGCTATTAATGAATTGCCGGTCTGACAATACACATAAAAGTTCATTGATAAAAAGGGCATGGGAATTCCCCGTAGGGGAACACTGAACCAAAATTTAAAAAAAAAATGACGTGGGGGTCCCCCTAAATTCCATACCAGGCCCTTCAGGTCTGGTATGGATATTAAGGGGAACCCCGGCCAAAATTTAAAAAAAATGGAGTGGGGCCCCCCTCAAAATCTATACCAGACCCTTCAGCTCTAGTATGGATTTTAAGGGGAACCCCGTGCCACAATTTAAAAAAAAACGGAGTGGGGTCCCCCCAAAAATCAATACCAGACCCTTATCTGAGCACGCAACCTGGCAGGCCGCAGGAAAAGAGGGGGGACGAGATAGCACCCCCCCTCCTGAACCGTACCAGGCCACATGCCCTCAACATTGGGAGGGTGCTTTGGGGTAGCCCCCCAAAACACCTTGTCCCCATGTTGATGAGGACAAGGGCCTCATCCCCACAACCCTTGGCCGGTGGTTGTGGGGGTCTGCGGGTGGGGGGTTTATCGGAATCTGGAAGCCCCCTTTAACAAGGGGACCCCCAGATCCCGGCCCTCCCACCTGTGTGAAATGGTAAGGGTGTACAAAAGTACCCTTTCACTAAAAAAGTGTCAAAAATGTTAAAAATGACAAGAGACAGTTTTTTGACAATTCCTTTATTTAAATGCTTTTTCTTTCTTTTATCTTCTTTCTTCTATCTTCTATCTTCCTTCGGTTTCTTCCTCCATCTTCTTCTTCTGGTTCTTTTGGTTCTTCTGGTTCTTCCTCCGGTGTTCTCGTCCGGCATCTTCCTCCGTGGCGTCGGCGTCTTCTTCCCTTCTTCTCCTCGGGCCGTTTACCATTTCACACAGGGGGGAGGGCCGGGATCTGGGGGTCCCCTTGTTAAAGAGGCCTTCCAGATTCCGATAAGCCCCCCACCCGCAGACCCCCACAACCACCAGGCAAGGGTTGTGGGGTTGAGGCCCTTGTCCTCATCAACATGGGGACAAGGTGTTTTGGGGGGCTACCCCAAAGCACCCTCCCAATGTTGAGGGCATGTGGCCTGTACAGTTCAGGAGGGGGGGCGCTCTCTCGTCCCCCCTCTTTTCCTGCGGCCTGCCAGGTTGCGGCCTGCTCGGATAAGGGTCTGGTATGGATTTTTGGGGGGACCCCACGCCATTTTTTTTTTGATGCAGGGTTCCCCTTAAAATCCATACCAGACCTCAAGGGTCTGGTATAGATTTTAAGGGGGACCGCACACCATTATTTTTTTTAATTTTGGCCGGGTTCCCCTTAATATCCATACCAGACCTGAAGGGCCTGGTATGGAATTTAGGGGGACCCCCCAGGTAATTTTTTTTTTTTTTAATTTTGCTTCAGGGTTCCCATGTGGGGAATTCCCATGCCGTTTTTATCAATGAACTTTTATGTGTATTGTCGGACCGGCAATTCATTAATAGCCGCGAGTAGTTTTAAATGACTTTTTTTCCTTTGAAATGTCATTTTGCTGTCAGAGTGTTCTAAAAACGGGATACATGCGCCCCTTTACAGGCATACTATAGACACCCCCCAGGTATGAAATTTAAAGGGATATTACACTTTATTGTTTCACTTTAAGCATTATTAAAATCACTGCTCCCGAAAAAACGGCCATTTTTTAAAATGGCCGTTTTTTTGCATTGATCCATGTCCCCTGGGGCAGGACCCAGGTCCCCAGACACTTCTTATGACAATAACTTGCATATAAGCCTTTAAAATTAGCACTTTTGATTATTCATGTTCGTGTCCCATAGACTTTAACGGTGTTCGGGTGTTTGAACAAAGTTTTTGCCTGTTCGCAAGTTCTGGTGTGAACCGAACAGGGGGGTGTTCGGCTCATCCCTGCTAGGGAGCACAGTCAGAAGTCAGACCAGACAGAAGCCAGGCAATCACCTTCGACTCTTTGGTGGAGCCTTCCCTGCATGCTGCCCTGCAGCGTTCCCTCCACGCTTCTCTGCATCCTTCCTTGGAGGCTGTGCCTCTGGTGGTGTACTTGGGGCAGGAGGAGGAGGAGTAGCAGGAGGAGTGGCTTCATCTGCTATATAGGTTGTTTGAGTAAGCTCCCCTCTCAAGCCTTTCTGATATGCTTGAAAAATAAGACCATCACAGAGGAGGCGTTGCCCCTTTTCTAGTTCCAGCAACCTGGTGGCCATATATGTTCCATAGGCCTCTTCAGCATTGGGTGGTGTGCTCAGAATTTGGCTGGCTTCCCGAATGAGGGCTAGTGATTCCTCCTCTGTTCGGGTCATCTTCCTGGGTCTTTTTGTGGTAATGCGGAGGGGAAGCGCCTGACATTCCGTGAGGTTTCTACTGGGCCCAGCCACGGCCTCCTCCTCTCCTCCACTGGGCAAGGCCTCCTCCTCTATACCTCTGGGCACGACCTCCTCCTGGCTGAGCTCATCCTTGTTAAAAAAAGGGACATACCGGTAGTTGTAATTTTGGGTTACGCAATCACACACAATTTTCAGCTCATGACTTGCAAATATAATTCTAAACAAGTAGTAAAGGCTATCTTTTTGACCTCACCATTATTGTAGCTGCTCACCAATATTTGAAGTATATTTTTGGCCACTACTGTCTAGTGATATGTCTACATATTAATATTTGTGATGAAGTCATTTTTGGTGAAACACTTCAAAATTTTTTACATCATTAATAATTACACAATCCCAAATTCACAAAAAAAGTATACCTGGCTGAAGCTGGGCGCATCCACTTCATCAAGAATGAAAGGGCCCAGTTATTCCTTGGACTCCTCAGCTGGGGTGGAGGGAAGGGTGGAGGGAAGGGTGGAGGTGGAGGGAAGGGTGGAGGGTAGAGGGAAGAGGGAAGGGTCAAAAGTGATTGCCTTGCTTCTGTCTGGTCATCCAGAAATCACAGTTTTTGGTAGTACCACAGCTTGGGGACATAAACCTGGTCTGCTGCTGCTCCGGAACTGCGGGACTCCTGGATCTTATTGTGTTCCCGCCTGTACATCTTGCGCAAGATACCAATTTTACTGTCCACAAACTTAAGGTCTACCTGGGGGACTCGAGTCTTCACAAATTCCAAAAGTGTGCCCAGTGTTGCCTTCCTTACATCTCTATTAAAATATAATGGGTGCTTGACCTCCCACAGGTTTCTTTTTTGTTGATACAGATAAATAAAGCGTGTCAAAAATTCAGCATCCAGGGATTAATTTTTGCTGAAAGACAAGCCACAAGATAAAAACTGTAATGTCAGTCCAAACTCCCAGTCTTATTTTTTGCAGAATCTAGGGTACACATATACACACACACCAAACACATTCACCAAACACACATCCACGTTTAATCTTACCTTCATTTCTGACGCTCGCTAATTCCGCTCAAACATACGTAGGCCAGCGGAATAGCTTTATATACACTGCGCATGTGTCATGCTACGCCTGCGTCGCCCGCCCCTGATGTTCTTTAGTACGATTTGTCCCCCGCCCCTTCATTCTTCGTTGTGCAGTGGGAGTATACAGAGAAAGATGGCGGAGAGATTATCTGCAAGTAGTGCGGAGGAAAGCCCGGAGCCACAAACATCCAGATCCAGGAGGAGATATAAGGCCACCAACATGGCCTTTAAAGAGATGGTGGAGATGGTGTCCATATTGAGAAGGGAGGACTATGATGGCAAAAAAGGACCGTACACCCGACCCAATATGCGGAAGGACAAAATAATGGCCTCAGTTGTCACCGCTCTTGAGAAAAAATTTGGCGTTAAACGGGCTAAAGAACAATTGAGGAAGCGGTGGTCTGACCTCAAAACTAGGGAGCCTGAACAATATTGGCATATAAAGAAGCTGCTTAAAAAAAGTAAGTACTTGTGTGTTCCTATTGAGATACTTAACTTGCATGCTGATCCATATGCTTTTCGTTTATACAGCAATGTTCGTAAAGACCGTTCTTTGGAAAATACATATGATACTAAGAAAATGACGTGTTTTTTTTTTTGCCAAATATGATGGTACAGGGTTGGAAATACATTTAGGTCTTGATAATTTGTCGTATTCAAAAAATGTGGTGATGTTGTGTAGATGTGTTTGAAACTATAATGCTTCTTCAAAAACGATTCAGTGTAATGTAAGGACAGGACACAGCAGCTGTTTCCACATCTGGACTCACGAGCACTAGTGTACTATGTGACGCCAGATAAAATCTTTAGGGCTAAGGCACATAGGGGATAATTGAGGTGTCTACATCTGTGAAACTTGCATGAAAATGTGTATTGTTTTGCATTTTTGAGTGAATTTTAATCCTGTCTTCAAAATTTTTTGGGAAACAAAATGACATTTGTCCCCAACGTCTAACCAACATTTCATATTCCTTTTTCATGACTGAAATATCACTGTGTTTTAACTATACCTTTTGTTTAATTCTCATAGGGGAGAAAAGACTCAGACAACAGTCTGTGAATCCCAGGACCCCCCCAAGTCACCAGCCTCAGGCAGCAATTATCCCAAGCCCCAGCCCGAGACCACGCCCACCCGACGAGCTGGAGGAAGGAGAGGTGGAGGAAGTGTGTGATATTTCCACCCCACCAAGTGAGTGACTGACACCCCAGCTTAAGTTAATCTAATTTTTTTATCCACACATTTTAGGTGATGTTCTGGTTGTGGAAGGCCAAGCGGCAGAGCCATTTATCACAGACAGTGCACAAAGACTGATTGGGCAGATAATGGTGTGGAATGGCCAAATTGACAGCATGAGAATTAGGCTGGACACCATGCAACAGGAAATGAAGAACATGATTCATGTTTTGGGCAGAATCTAATACATTTTTGCCTAAAAACATCAATCATGTTCTTCATTTCATTGTCAAGTTTTATTTTTTTAAATGTTTGAAGTTGTTAAATACTAATCTAAAAATTTAGCAGATGCGCACAGTGTGTCATCATGTGCTATCTTCCATCAGGGGATATCAATGTACTTGTTTTGTGTTTGCAACCCCTTCATCAGAATAATGTTAGTTTGTGAGAGGAACAAAGGGATTGCACACACAAAACACGTCCATTGCTCCCCCATGATGGGAGATAGCACATGTTGACTTGAACCTTTTTTACTCCCAAATTGTGAGCATCTGAAAATTTTTTGATTTACATGGGTGACATCACCAGCAATGTTATTAACATGTTGAACTTTGTAAGTTCCTGTTATTTTTTATTCTTATGTTTTTAAAAACCCTGTTGTCAAGCCAAATTTTGTAAACAATGAATATTTTTAACAAATATGCATAAATAAAAAAAAAAAATATATATATATATTTTTCCTAAAAAAAAAAACATAAACACGTTCAAACAAAATGCACCTTTCAAAGTGCACACAGTAAAATGTTTTTACTACTACAATGTGTGTGGCTTATTATTTATCAATAACAGATTGTTATTTTTTTGTGTGGTTACAGTGACAAAGGACCTTATTACTAAAGGGAAATGCACTTTCCACTACAAGTGTACTAGGAGACAGACAAAACTAAATGCAAACAAGAATCAAAACAAGAGATTTTTGCCAAAATTTTTTTTATTTTTTTTTAAGAAAAGATTAAAGCTCTTGTTGCATAGCAATGGCCCCCCGGCCATTAAAATAATTGACATATCTGTCACGCACTTGATGGGCGGTTTGGGGCGCCAAGCCAATATGGCCACTATCCAAGCCTGTGAGTGGATCTTCACCACTAAGTCCGGTCTCAGGCCCAACTGACGTAAGATATGTCGATGAATGACATCTCAAAAAATTATGCAGAATGCAGCAAGCCATGATGACATAATTGATCTTGTATTCTGCAAGATTTATTGCGGAGAGGAACAAACAGAACCGGTAATTAAATACCCTCCTCTCAGGGGTGAGGACCCTTTGGGGGAACGGCCTCATCAAGTGCTCGCCAAGAGCAAACGCTTCATCAGCAATGAAAACTGAGGTGAGTCCATCCATGTTCTGGTCATCAGGTGGCAGTCCCAGCCCACGAGTCTGGAGACGCTGGCACAGCTCGGTCTGTGCAAAGACTCCTCCGTCCGACATTCGGCCATTCTTCCCCACGTCCACGAACATAAAGTCCAATTGTGCCGAGACCACCACCATCAAAACTACACTATGAAACTCCTTATAGTTATAGTAATAAGACCCCGAATGGGGTGGTGGCACAATGCGGACATGCTTCCCATCGATCGCCCCAACACAGTTGGGAAAGTCCCAATGGTCAGCGAACTGGGAGGACACAGTCTGCCATTCCTGTGTGTTCGAAGGAAACTGTGGAGTCAAACAAGAAAAAAAAATATAAGTACATTTAAACATAAATTTGATATCAGATTACACAAAAAACATTCTTGAACAACAGCAGTCGAACATTATTAATATGTGTTACTTTTATAAAATAATTACTCACCCCCTTTAATGGACCATTGATCAATTTGTATGCGGGGGAGGGGTTCTAGTTTGGGCCAAGAACACACCTGACAGTTGGAAACATTTGAGGGGGTGGGGAGGGGTTCTAATTTGGGCCAAGAACACACCTGACAGTTGCAAACATTTGAGGGGGTGGGGGAGGGGTTCTAATTTGAGCCAAGAACACACCTGACAGTTGCAAACATTTGAGGGGGCGGGGGAGGGGTTCTAAT
Organism: Lithobates clamitans; assembly: GCA_037952925.1. Lineage (NCBI taxonomy): Eukaryota > Metazoa > Chordata > Amphibia > Anura > Ranidae > Lithobates > Lithobates clamitans. The sequence goes on from JBBGZY010000239.1 coordinate 1,264,275, forward strand.
TTGGGCAAAAAACACACCTGGCAGTTGGAAACATTTGAGGGGGTGGGGGAAGGGTTCTAATTTGGGCCAAGAACACATCTGAGAGTTGAAAACATTTGAGGGGGTAGGGGAGGGTAAAACAGTACAATGGAGCTGACAATATACTTTGTTCAAGGGACTATAGGCTAGAGGTATAAATGGACCCAGGATTGCATGGTGGGGAGGTTATTGAAGGTAAATATGCATGTAGACCAAAAAATTAAGAATGTAAAAAACCAGGCACATGCATGAAGATAAAGGGGACATTCACAGCATATTCCAAGCATGGTAATTAGGTAACGAGGACATTTAGACAATACATTAGCAAACATTAAATACATATCATGTAATGTTAAAGGATAAAACCTTCATATAGTCCTTCTGCAGAACCTGAATAATAGCAGAACAGGTCTCTGGGATTATGATCCCCAGAGCCTGGGGGGAGATGCCTGTTGAGAACTTCAAGTCCTGAAGACTTCTCCCAGTCACCAAGTAACGCAAAGTGGCAACTAGCCTCTGCTCCACAGTGATGGCTTGCCTCATGCAGGTATCCTGCCTGCAGATATAAGGGGTCAGCATAGCCAGTAGACGTTCAAAAACGGGGTCCGTCATCCTGGGATATCCTCAGGATTATTCTCATGGATCTCACGGAGCAAAGGCATGTGCGAGAATTGGTCACGCTGGCGTAACCAATTCTTCGTCCATGAACTCCTTCTCGCCCTGTTCATGGACTGGACTCGGGTCAAAGTATTAACCCCAACACCAAGTCCCCACGCAGCACGAACTCGAGAATGAGTACGTCCACACACCATGGCTTCAAAACGGTTGGCTGGTCGAACAAACAAACTTATAACAAACGCACTGAAGAACAGCAAGGCCTATGAAGAGCGACCTGAAGATCAGGAACGAGCATACCAGAATCCAGAATGGCCTGCTAGGCAAGTTTTGAACTGACCAACACGCACTGAAAAGCAGATACAAACCTCACAAGCACAAACTGAACCGCAGAAAACGATTAAAATAAGCTGAAGTGTGAAAAGCACGAATCGTCTCTCTAACCAAACTTCTACTAACACGAGATAAACACGAGATTAGCAGAAGGAGCCCAAAGGGTGGTGTAGTGGGGCTTGAACTTCCTATTTCTAGTCCCGTCGTACGTGCTGTACGTCACCGCGTTCAAAACCATCGGACTTTTGGAGTGATCGTGTGTGTCCAAGCCCGTCCGTTTGTAAGTCCGGTGCACCTAAGCTACAAAGTCCGTCGTAAAGATCACCGGACCAAGTATGCCGGAAAGTCCGCTTGTGTGTACGCGGCATAAGGAACAAAGTCCATAAAGATTCCAAGGAGACATACTTCTGAGGTTTTAGGTACACAAAATCTGGAGTAAGTTCCAATAAGGGATGGAAAACAGACCAGAAGGTCGCTATGCTTGGACACAACCAAAATATATTCATAAAAGTTGCAGATCCCTCGCCACGTTTCAGACAATGCCCTCGAGCTGAGGGGGTCATTTTGGAGAGTCTCGCTGGAGTGTAGTGAAGATGAAATATAAATCTGAATTTATTAAAAGCGATCAGCTGTGCTGATGATATCTTTGAAACATGTTTCAGTAAACTCTTCCCACTCGTCTTCAGTGAAAGTAGGGATACAGTATATCGAAGCAACTTCCTATAAGAGGCTATAAAGAGACTTGAGCCCTCCAGTTGTAATTGGTTTTAGAATGTAGTAGCCAATATGTCATGACTATGATCCTACATATGGCATTCCAGAGGGGAAGAAGAAATTTCCACGTGAGCAATACCAAATTAGGCAGCATGTCTCAAAAAAAAATTGAAAAAATATTTATTCTGGAGTCTGTTTTTCTTTAATTACATCAAAAGAAAGAAACTGGTTATTACAGAACACATGTGAGACATAAATAACCCCCCTGGCTAGCCACCAAGGCTTTGTTTACTGTTTGCCTATTCCGCAGTTTGATTGATTTTTGAACATGTAGGTAGTCAGAATGGCTATACCTAGCTCCTTAGAAGCCAATAAGGGTAGAAGGCATTAGCGCACAATCACCTCATGGTTTATAAAGTAATAGAAAGTGGAAGTGCTGGTAAGCATCCTCATGTTAAACCTGAATTTGAACAGAATAGTATTGCAGATGTCTGGTGAAAATATAAGATGTTTGCTTTTGTACTGGGAAGAACTTTGGCACTCTGTTTATTAAAAAAAGCGGATCATGTTGACATTCCCTTATTTCAGGAGGTAGGCCTCTGGCCGAGGGCATGTAAGTAGCCAAGATGGAGGAGTTCCTCCACGCTACATGTGCATGCCCCATCTCATTCCTGATGTAGGAGGAAGGAAAAAAGGGCTTTGACTAGCATGATCACTGCTGACAGCGAATGAGGGCCCTGCTAGCATTTTGCATAGTTGGCATGATGGGGTACATCACTGCCTAAGGAGGTTGTCTTGTCATTTCCGGTATGGATCTTTGCTGGAAGGTGGAGAATATGTGATAGCCAGAGGGGGCAACATTCTTTTGGACTATATGTTAATGCTCCATGGAAAAGAACCTCAGAGGTAGCGGTTAAGCCAGGATGTCGGTACCCATAAAGAAGACAAGGATGGACATATATAGATATGTGAGTGAAACATTTGTACCCCTCTGCCTGAGCTGCTACAAACTGACAATGGTCATTGCCCCATTGCCCCATGTTGAGGAAGGTGTCATGCCTTCTTGTTTAAGGTCCTCCCAGATCGTGAGGAGCCTTGGGATCTGATGGTACTCTGGGAAGAGAGAGTGGCCTGGGAGAAAGCCTTGTATGGTGAGTGAGATCCAGCAGAAGTGGGACACCTGGGCTCTCCTGGCCCCAGTCAGTTTTGGGTGGATGATCTATGGACAGGCCCCCCTATTGCCACTGGAGCTGAGCCATTTCACACAGAGTCAATGACTGCACAATGGGAAGAACAGTCACTCCTGTCATCAACAATTAAGTGGTTGGCTCTGGGTGTGATGGTGAAAGTGGGAGTTGAGGCATCCTGTGGTACCCAGGTGTCTGAGGAATTAGAGTGAGGGTATAAGGATTTCTGGTGATAGTGTTCCCCTGCAGTCAGGTCAGTATTGGATGTGGCCCAAGAAGTGGCAGAGTTGGATCAAGAGTTTGAGGGCATGACAGTGCCTTGTGTCACTCTGGGAGCACTTTGAGGTGCTCTGTTGTGTCAATAGAGTAAGGAGTAGCCTCTTTACAGGAGGGTTCCCTGAACTGTTTGTGGGCATGTTTGTACTAGTTACAGTGAAAGAAGAACCTAAATGTGCTGAGAAGATGGTAGAGTTGTGAAGAGAGGCATATTTTATGGATGAGGTGGTGCTTTGGGGGATGAGTTGATGGAGAAAGTAATACAGTATATTAGTTAGAAGCAGGATAAACTTCTTTAAAGGGTTTTCAGGGATTGTCTAAAAATGGATAGCTTAGGGGACATTTGGACAGATTGGGGTAGATCCAAAGGATGGGAGAAGCTCTGGAGAAATCCTGTAGGCGACCATGGGAGGAGGTGACAAGGGAGCTAGAGAGCAGGAGGTCTTGGAAGGACCAAAGAGAGTGGCTTGGTTGGTATTTTGAGACTAGGTTAGTGATGTAGCTGGGGGCAGGGTTGTGGATGGCTTTATAAATTATTGTTAGTACTTTGAATTTTATTTGTTGGGTGAGTGGAAGCCAGTGCAGGAATTGGGGTGGAGGAGGTGGATGAGTCTTGCAGCAGCATTAATTATGGACTGAAGGGGGGATAGTGTATGTAAAGGTAGTCCAATGGGGAGGGAGTTGCAGTAGTCAAGAGATGATCAGGTAGTGAATTAGAAGACTACAGAATTATCACTGCCTGAGTTACAATATCGATTATAGTGATTATAAGTACCATCATCCCAAAAATCATGATTAAAAGGGGTGGGAGGATAGAGACGTAGTTGCAGTTGCTGCCCCTGTCATCTCCCGTCTCCACCTCCCAGAGTAGGAAAGAAGTGGGACTATTCTGGTACTAAATATTGGTATACAGTAATAGGTATAAGGATGGGTTACAAAGTTATAAAATTTTAACTTTAATAGAAAAAAATGATGATAAAAATACAATTACAGTTGCGATTACAAACGACATCACTATATATAAACATAAAAGGGAAATACCACACAACCTAAGCAAGTGGATTCCGCAAGATTTTAGATGAGGAGTGTGTATATATAGCTTTGAATCTCGACCGGTTTCACGGTTGACACCGCTTCCTCAGGAGAAGTACATCTAAAATATGGTATAAGATGGCTTTAATATACAGAAATATATACAGTAGATTATTGCAGCAAAACCATTTACAACCATATAAGAGCCAGCACAGAGTCAATCAGACAGAGGGGTAGAGGCAAGTCTCCGCGGCCAAACAACGTACCATGGGCACAGGAGGCGGTGAAGTAAGCGCTAGGCTGCACCAGTATCTACACACAGAAGGAGCAGCACACAAGATAGGAGAGACAGCAGCACAGCAATAGAGGGAAAAAGTACTAACCTTTAGGGAACAATCCAAGCGGGCTCAGCGCCAGAGGCTGTCGGGCTCACATAGCGGCCCATTGTGGCCTCTATATGGGCTCCCCAACCCGGAAGTCAGGGCACGCCGACGTGGGTGGCCTCTGACGTCACCGGGTCTGCTTGTCCGCACTGCGCAGGTGCACATTTGTGTGCTACTGCGCAAGCGCGTGCTCATGTCAAAGGGAATCAAGTTCCCGGACAAAGAGTCACAAGCAGCCTAAAGGGCTGCCAGGGCAAGCATGTGTCCGCCGCGGGGAGGAGAAAAGGGGCCCCGCAAGACACTAACATCACCTGAGGGGGGGAAAAAAGGGAAGGAGCAGGGGGGATGGAGGGGGGAGGGGAGAGGTTGTCCTTTTACAGCAAGGTTATATGGCTCCACATCTTCCCTTTACCTTCATCCTTTATGAGTGGAACTCCTGTATCAATCACAACTCAAGCGTCATATAGTACTCGCATTCATATTTGGTGAGTGCCAGCTTTTGTTACTGGTGTGCAGTTTTCTAATTTTATTAACCCCATAGTTCTTAATACCTCTTTGGGTGGTGGTTTAATTTGTTTTTCCCCCCTTTCCTTTACTTCCTTCCCCTCCTTTTTTCCTCCATCCCCCTTTCCCCCCCCATTCCTCTCGCTTTGATTCATCCCCACTTCTGTTCCCTTCCCTCCCCTCCTCCACTTTGGTTCCTTGGCTTTCCCCCCCGGGTCCTCCTCTCCTGTTTCCCGTTCCCTCTCCCCCCCCTTCCCACTTAGCCTTATTTTGCCCCCCAATCCTTCCCTTCCCTCCCGTCTCCTCCCCCCCCCTTTCCCCCCCTACCCCCTTCCATTCCTGTCCCCCCTCTTCCCCCCCCTTCCCCCCTTCTTCCCCCCGCCTTTTTCCCCCCTTCCGGTTTTCTCCTCTTTGTCCTTCTTCCCATCTTTTTTTCCCCCTCTTGTCTGGCCTTCCCTATCTCTAGGCCCCTCTAATCCCCTTCCCATCCCCCTACTTTCCTTCTGTCCTTTTTCCTCACACCACCACCTGGAGTCTTTTGTAACGTTAGGACAGCGGCACACCCTTCTATGATACCCCTAGTACTATGTTATTTACACTTCGTTTTATTCCATCCTTACCTATTAGAGGCTGTCTGTCATCTCCTATGTCTGCCGCGGGGGGACTTATATTGGGTCCCGTATGCCCACAGCAACCACCTGATTGGGTGAGTTTGTCCTTATTTGTACCCTACTTGTATAAGTGTTTTGATAATAGTTGTAAATGGTTTTGCTGCAATAATCTACTATATATATTTCTGTATATTAAAGCCATCTTATACCATATTTTAGATGTACTTCTCCTGAGGAAGCGATGTCAACCGCGAAACCGGTCGAGATTCAAAGCTATATATACACACTCCTCATCTAAAATCTTGCGGAATCCACTTGCTTAGATTGTGTGGTATTTCTCTTTTATGTTTATATATAGTGATGTCGTTTGTAATCGCAACTGTAATTGTATTTGTATCATAATTTTTTTCTATTAAAATTAAAATGTTATAACTTTGTAACTCATCCTTATACCTATTACTGTATACCAATATTTAGTACCAGAATAGTCCCACTTCTTTCCTACTCTGGAAGGTGGAGACAGGGGTTGGCAGGGGCAGCAACTGCAACTACGTCTCTATCCTCCCACCCATTTTAATAGTGAATTAGAAGCTTGGTGGTGTCATTGGTTAAAAAGGGGCGTATGCTAGAGATTTTACGGAGGCTAAGGCGGCATGATTTGGACAGGGATTGGATGTGGGCCTATAAGGACAGTTCAGAGTCTAGGGTAACCCCTAGCACCCTGGCATGTGGGGATGGACTAATAGTTGTGCAAAACTGTGCTATTTTGCTTCAATTGTCAGTGTAGAATATTAGTTTAGTGTTAGTCTAGGGATAGTGTGAGTGTAGTGAGGAGGACCATCATTCAGCTTTGCATAGTGTGCAGCTAGAGTAGGGACAGTTCAGATAGTTTCCCTGTAGTGTAGTGTGGTGAGACCGTGTCAGTAATCTTGACATTAGTGTATAGCTAGAGTAGGGACAGTTCAGATAGCATCAGTGTAGTGACGGTGAACACCGTCTATTTGATTGCGTTGCTGCCAGTTTAATGCCATTTACTTCTGTGTGCGTTACTGCCAATTTAACACCATATAGTTCTGTGTGCGTTACTGCCAATTTAACGCCATATATTTTTGCATGCGTTATTGCCAGTTTAATGCCATATAGTTCTGTGTACGTTACTATCAGTTTAATGCCATATAGTTTTGTGCGTTACTGCCAGTTTAACGCCATTTACTTCTGTGTGCATTATTGCCAGTTTAACGCCATATAGTTTTGCGTGCGTTACTGTCAGTTTAACACCATATAGTTCTGTGTGTGTTACTGACACTTCAATTCCATTTTGTTTTGTGTGCGTTACTACCAGTTTAACGCCATATAGTTTTGCGTGTGTTACTGCCAGTTTAGCACCATATAGTTCTGTGTGCATTACTCCCAGTTTAACGCCATATTGTTTTGTGTGCGTTGCTGGCAGTTTAACATCATATAGTTTTGTGTGCGTTACTGCCAGTTTAGCACCATATTTTTTTGCCTGCATTACTGCAAGTTTAACACCATTTAATTCTGTGTGCGTTACTCAAGGCCATATCATTTTGTGTGCACTACTGTCAGTTTAACGTCATATAGTTTTGCGTGCGTTACTGACAGTTTAACGCCATATCGTTTTGCCTGCGTTACTGCAGGTTTAACACCATTTAATTCTGTGTGCGTTACTGTCAGTTTAAGGCCATATCGTTTTGTGTGCACTACTGTCAGTTTAACGTCATATAGTTTTGCGTGCGTTACTGCCAGTTTAACGCCATATAGTTCTGTGTGCGTTACTGCCAGGTTAATGCCATATCGTTTTGTGTGTGTTACTGCCAGTTTAACGCCATATTGTTCTGTGTGCGTTAATGCCAGTTTAACGTCATATAGTTTTGCGTGCGTTACTGACAGTTTAACGCCATATAGTTCTGTGTGTCACTGTACGTTTGCCACATTATATTGCAGTATATTATAGTGTATCCATGGAGTGTGCCTGTGTAGTGCGAGTATTCAAATTAAAGTGCACCAAACACCCCTTTACATTGATTAAAGTGCATCTACGTACAGATTTCAACTTCTTTTTTACATCTGCTTATAAGCACCGCCCCCTCCCAATAATGTCTGGGAGGACAACAAGGAGAGGCAGATGTTCCCTTGGCACTATAAAGGGGCCAGGAACAAATGTGTCCACAGGCAAAGGTGGACTTGGTGGTCAGTCCTGTTTAGTGAGTTTGCCCGTGCTATCCAGCCACAGCATGCAGAGGAGGTGATGGACTGGCTTACTAAACCTTCATCCTACTCATCCTCTCTCACTCAAGTAGAGACAAGTGTGCAGTCCCCTGCAGTTGTCAGAGTGGATAAACCTGCCTCCTTGTCCACATCTATTCCTGCCATAGCCCCAACATCAGCCATTGAGGAGTCGGCTGAGTTATTTGACCCCAGCATCAGCCACTTGCCCCTTGATGATGCCCAGCCATTACTGGATTCAGATGTTGGTTCTGAGGTTGATGATGACAGGAACATGAGCTTAGAGAGAGGGAGAAACACTGGTAGACAAATTGGTATTCATGCTCCCCAAGCCGCAGCATATTGCCAAGTTGTCTCCAGTGGTAATGATGAAGATGGCAGAGATGGAGATGATGATGATGATGAAGTCACATCAATGACTTGGGTGCCAGATAGAGCAGAGGGGGAACTGAAGGGAAGGCAGCACAACCCCAAGGAGGCCGACATCGAGAAAAAGTAGAGAGCAGCCACCCTATTCAATCACAATCTGCAGCTGTTATCTCCGGCCCACCCCCCAAAGCTTAGCTGTCTGGACCTTTTTCAGCACATCTGCAGCAGATCGCACTGTTGCTGTCTGCAAACTGTGTCTCAGGCACATCAAACGTGATTTGTGACATGCCCACCAGGTGGTAATCAACTTTGGGAATGCTTCAGTGGCTATACATGCAGCAGAGGGCCGTCAACGAGTATCTGTGCCAATACAGCGCAACGACAGGCTCAGGCCGCCTCGGCTTTTTTTCCCACGCCAATGGCTGATCATTAAGGATGCATGCACTGTATTGTCACCATTTGAGGAGGCCACAAGGATGGTGAGCAGTGACATTGTATGCATCAGTGACATAATCCCTGTTGTGTTTCTGCTGGAGCAGTCTTTGTGTGGCATTATGGACAGGGCACTGGAGGCAGAGCAGCAGGAGGAAGAGGAGGACTTCCTTTTCTCTCAAGGCCCACTTTATACAGACACCATCATTCCTATGTCACAGAACACACAGGAGGAGAGAGGGGAGGGGGATGAAGAGGAGGATTCTGGCACTTTCATAGGCTTCGAAGAAGAGGAAGACATGTGTCAATCTGTAAGCGATGGTTTTCCAACCCCAGGACTCTTGGAAGTAGTTTGTGGCTGGGAGGAAAAAGTTCCAGATGCTGTCATCCTGAGTGACCCGAAGAAGTCTGCTTCTCAAGCCTCAGCAAATTTGAGGCGCATAGCCAACCTCATGCTTCAAAGCCTGCGAAACGACCCGCATAAAGGAGAAGGATGATTACTGGTTGGCAACCCCCCTTGACCACCGTTATAAGGGGAAGGTCTCAGAACTCATCCTGTCCCCACAGAGCATGCAGAAGATAAAATCTCTTGAGGACCCATTAAAGAGGATTTTATTGAATGTTTTTTCTGACTCCAGCAGATTACAGTGTCGTGGAAAACGTTGTTTTGAGTCTTCTGTTAGTCAAGAGAGGAGCGTTGGAGAAGGCGTCTGCCTAAGTGAGGCATTTTGGAATTTTTTTAGTCCTCGCCACCCAGGGCTGTCAGCTTCTACATCCCATAGGCAGCGTCTGCATCACATGGTGGACAATTACCTTGGAGTCAAAACAGAGATGGAGAGCTTTCCAGATTACAATCCACTGACTTCCTCGGTCATGAGAATAGACCACTGGCCAGAACTTGCCCAGTATGCTATTGAGTTGTCGAGCTGCTCAAGGAGGATCCCTAAATCCAGGTGTGAAAAACATGTTGTATCTTTCCCAAAAAGTCTCATGACTGTATTAGATCAAAAGGGTGCTTCTACTAAATACTGAGCAAAGGGTCTGAATATTTAGGACCATGTGATATTTCAGTTTTTCTTTTTTAATAAATCTGCAAAAATGTCAACAATTCTGTGTTTTGCTGTCAATATGGGGTGCTGTGCGTACATTAATGAGGAAAAAAAATTAACTGATTTTAGCAAATGGCTGCAATATAACAAAGAGTGAAAAATTTAAGGGGGTCTGAATACTTCCCGTCCCCACTGTATTTGCATTTTATATGTTGGAATTTGGGTAGAGCCACCATCTTTCCAAAGCTATGGTACCCCTTATCACGTATAAACATATGCAAGCATCTCTATCCTTTTAGGTGATCTATATCAACATTAGGGATGAGCCGAACACCAGTGTGAACACGTGGACACCTTTAAAGTCTATGGGACACGATTGTGAAAGATCAAAAGTGCTCATTTTAAAGGTTTATATGCAAGTTATTGCCATAAAAAGTGTATGGGGACCTGGGTCCTGCCCCAGGGGACATGTATCAATGCAAAAAAAGTTTTAACCACTTCACATCCAGGCCAATTCTGACACTTCACTCCTACATGTAAAAATCATATTTTTGTTGCTATAAAATTACATAGAACCCCCAAACATAATATATGTTTTTTTAGCAGAGACCCTAGAAAATACAATGGCCGTCATTGCAACTTTTTATCTTGCACGGTATTTGCGGAGCAATTTTTCAAACGTTTTTTTTTTTTTTTTAAAACAGTTTCATGCTTTAAAAAAAAACAAAACAGTAAAGTTAGCCCAATTTTTTTGCATAATGTAAAAGATGAAGTTACGCTGAGTAAATAGATACCTAACATGTCACGCTTCAAAATTGCACGCGCTCGTGGAATGGTGCCAAACTTTGTTACTTAAAAATCCCCATAGGTGAGGCTTTAAAAATTTTTACTGGTTACATGTTTTGAGTTAGAGAGGAGGTCTAGGGCTAAAATTATTGCTCTCACTCTAACATTTGCGGCGACACCTCACGTGTGTGGTTTGAACACAGTTTTCATATGTGAGCGGGACTTACGTATGCGTTTGCTTCTGCATGCAAGCACACGGGGACAGGGACGCTTTAAAACATTTTTTTTGTTTTGTTAATTTTACTTAAAAAAATTTATTTTGACACTTTAAAAAAAAAAAAATGTGATCACTTTTATTCCTATTACAAGGAATGTAAACATCCCTTGTAATAGGAATATGACATGACAGGACCTCTTTACAGTGAGATATGCGGTCAATAAGACCCCACATCTCACCTCTAGGCTGGGAAGCCTAAAATCTAAAAAAAAAAGATCCTGGCCTCCCAGCCGAGGCGGCGCCGCCTTTTTGAATGCAGAGGCCGGGCGTGACATCATAACATCACGCCTGGCCTCCGACGATCATAGAGACTCCGGCGGACCAGATGGACCAAATCTCTATGGTCAACATCCGGGTCTGGCGGATCCTGTCTCCGACTCACCGATCGCTGCGGTGAGTCGGTAGAAGCACCGGAGGGCGGCGGGAGGGGGGGATGTCCCCTTTTATTGCCCGTAAGAACGTTTAAGCAGCAGAACAGCTGTTATGATCACTCTTATGGTGTAGGGAATCGCCGGCTGAAAATGCCATAATCTAAATGATGCCTGTAGCCTCAGGCATCATTCAGATATACCACCACAAAGTCGAGGCCGTCATATGACAGCCTGCTGATGGCAAGTGGTTAAAAACTGCTTTTTTTTCCGGAGCAGTGATTTTAATAATGCTTAAAGTGAAACAATAAAAATGATATTCCTTTAAATATTGTGCCTGGGGGGTCTCCTTAGTCTGCCTGTAAAGTAGCGCTTCTTTCCCGTGTTCATAACAGTCCCGCAGTAAAATTACATTTCTAAAGGAAACAAAAGTCATTTAAAACTGCTCACGGCTGTAATATATTGTCGGATCCTGGCAATATAATGAAAAACATTGAAAAAAACATGCGAGTTCCCCCCGCAGTACATTACCAGGAACCCTGTGCCAAAATTTTTAAAAAATGGTCCCCCAAAATTAATTCCAGGCCCTTCAGGTCTTTTTTTGGTGAATGAGTAGGGGTACAATGTACCCCTTCACATGGGGGGGATCTGGGGACCCCCTTGTTAAAGGGGGCTTCCAGATTCTAATAAGCCACCTGCTTGCAAACCCCCACAACCACTGCGCAAGGGTTGTAGGGAAGGGGACCCCAAAGCACCCTCCCTGTGTTGAGTGCCTGCGGCTTGCCAGGTTTTCAATCATTTTTGTTTAATTGCCGGGTTCGGCAGTACATTACAGCTGCAAGCAGTTTTAAATTAAATTTTTTCTTTTAGAAATGTCATTTTGCTGCTCTCACTCATTACACTATGTATGGCTGCTATGTAAGCAGCCTTACATAGTGTGGGGTGTGGACTTAGCCCCCTGAGTCATGATTGGCCAAAGGCACCCTGCCTTTGGCCAATCAAGGCTCTCACAATGGAGCGCGCTATAATTGGCCAAAGCATGCAGGTCAGGTGCATGCTTTGGCCAATCAGCAGCTCTTAATGCACTGCGATCTCGCAGTGTATTGACAATCTCGCAGTGCATTATGGAGTGTTCTGAGGGCGCTCAAATTTCCTGCGAAAGCCCCATAATGTTCTAAATTCCCGAACTTACATTTGGCTTGAACATCGGGCTCATCCCTAATCAACATATATTTGCATTGTACTTGCTTAGCAAAACAAAAAGGGCAACATTGGCTATCCTCCCAACCTCCCACAACAGGACTTTGGTTAGAAAAGGTACAGTATATGAAAAAAATAAAAGAAAAGAAAAGGTGAAGATGTGCAGAGGTAGCTCTCGAAAATTTGATAAGATATGGCTTATTAACCTTACTCTCACACCCCCTATATTAGTTGTGAATAAAGTAGTTGGAGAATGTGATTTATAAAATTGTGGCTGCTTTGACAGCTTGTTACAAGAACTGATTATTATTGCTACCTATGGTAAATATGAGAAGATAGAAAATGGTTATTAGATAAAGTTAAAATCCACTTTCTGTAAAATCTTTTCATGTTCACAATTGTAATGTGCATCCTAACGCTAATCACAAATCTATTGCAACCATAGGCAGGTGCACAGGGTTTGCCAGCTGTGCCTGGGCACAGCATAATCATCCCTTGCACATCGCTCTGCCCGGACCTGCCAATTCAGCTCCAGCTTGCAGCAATTTAATAAAAAAATCTTTCCAGGTCCCATTGTTCAGCTAAGGACCTTGGGGCAGAAAAAGGGACTATTTAACCACTTTTAAGGGTGCAGGTGGAGTGATTTATTGCACTACAGCTCCCGACAGTTAAATTAAAGTCCTGGCCTCTTCTATATCAATCCACTGAGGCAGGCCAGGGCTTTAATTAAATTGTAGGCAAAAGCTGTGGAAGATTACTCCACCTGTCCCAAAAGTGGTAGCCACCTTTATGCCCCAGACCTCATTACCCAGCTCCTAAGAGGAATGGACACCACCGATCCCAGGCTCTCAAGTTTAGAAGGATCCTGCAGAAGAAGCACTGTACCCAGTTCCTGGGCTCCAATTAGGAGAAGTCAGCTGGACCAGGAGCGGAAGGAGACAGGGTTGCCACCTGTCTGGCCTCATCCCACGATGGCTCCCTGCAGCACCAATGGCTTCCCTCTCTCCTCCTCTCCTCATGGCTGCTGTGGGGAAAAGAGGGGTGGGGGTTACTATGCTTCAGTTTACACTGTACGTTCCTGCTGTAGTGTCATGTGTACGTTATGATTCAGTTTTATTAATAAAGGCACATGTTATTTCGTCCGATGTCCATTTGTCAACTGGTCTAGATCTACCTGAGCAATGGAGTTTTCTTCACTATGCTTCAGTTTGTGAATTAATTGTAAGTCCCTCAGCACAGAGCACTTCCCATTCATTCAACGTCCAGTGCAGTTGACACCAATTTCTATCCTATTGACATCCTCCTCTGCCCTACTGACAGCAATCTCTGCCTTACAGACACCATCCACTGTCCTATTGACACCAATCTTTGCCTTACTGACACCAATCTCTGCCCTACTGACACCAGTCTCTCCCTTACTAACACCGCCCACTGCTCTACTGTCACCATCCTCTGCCCTAATGACAAAATCCACTGCCTTACTGACACCAATCTCTCCCTTACTGACACCATACACTGCTCTACTGACATCAATAGCTGCCCTGCTGACACCATCCTCTGCCCTAATGACAAAATCCACTGCCCTAATGACATCAATCTCTGCTCTACTGACACAGCTCACTGCTCTACTGACACCAATCCCTGCCCTACTGACACTTTTCACTATCCTGCTGACACAGTCCACTACTCTACTGACACCAACCTCTGCCCTACTGACACTGTCCACGGCTCCACTGACACCGTCCACTGCTCTACTGACACTGTCCACCACCCTCCTGTATGATTCTCTACTGATGCCAATCTCTGTCCTACTGACACCATCCACTACCCTACTGACACTGTCCACTGCTCTACTGACACCAATCTCTGCCCTACTGACACCGTCCACTACCCTACTGACAGTGTCCACTACTTTTCTGACACTGTCCACTACACTCCTAACACTGTCCACTGCTCTATTGAAACCAATCCCTGCCCTACCGACACTGTCCACTTCTCTTCTGACACTGCCCACTACACTCCTGATACTGTCCACTACACTCCTGACACTGTCCACTGCTCTTCTGACACTGTCCATCGCTCCACTGACATTATCCACTGCTCTTCTTATACTGTCCACTGCTCTACTGACAAAGTCCTCTGCCCTACTTATACCGCCCACTGCTTTATTGATTGACACCGTCCATTGCCCTACTGACACCACTCTGTGCCCTACTGACACTGTCCTCTGCTCTACCGACACTGTCAACTACACTCCCAGCACTGTCCACTGCTCTACTGACACTGTCCACTGCTCTACTGATACCATCCACTGCTCTACTAACATTGTCCACTGCTCTTCTGACACTGTCCACTGCTCTACTGACACTGTCCACTGCTCTTCTGACACTGTCCACTACACTCCCAACCCTGCCCACTGCTCTACTGACACCATCCATGTTTTAATACATTTTTAAAAGTTTGTTTATATTTATTTTTTAAGGGCACACTGGAATGCAGTACGGGAGAGACGCGTTCCAGTGCGGCTTCCCGCACTGCAATCCAATTGCACTGCCCTTTCGATCTGCTGTGAGGGTCAGTTAATGCAGTGAATTTGCTCGCACTGGCCCGTACTTTTGTACAATGCGATGCGGTTGCGGTGGGTTTCAAAAAGCGACTTGCAAATGAGGGCACTTGACGGGGAGAGGAGCCAGGAGTGTCAGCAGGGGACCCCAGAAGAGGGAGATGGTTTTGCACAGAGCAGGTAAGTATAACATGTTTGTTATTTTTTTAAAAATAAAACCTAAACCTTTACAATCACTTTAACCACTTAAGGACTGGAAAGATTTTCCCCCTTAATGACCAGGCCATTATTTGCCATACAGCACTGTGTCGCTTTAACTGACAATTGCGCGGTCATGCAATGCTGTACCCAAACAAAATTGATGTCTTTTTTTTCCCCACAAACAGCTTTGTTTTGGTGGTATTTGATCACCTCTGTGGTTTTTATTTTTGCGCTGTAAACAAACAAAGAGCAATAAAAATTGTTTACTTTTTGCTATAATACATATCCCCAAAAAATATAATAAAAACTAATTTATTCATCAGTTTAGGCTGATATATATTCTTCTACACATTTTTGTTAAAATAGGCGTATAGTGATTGGTTTGCGCAAAAGTTATTGTGTCTACAAACGATGGGATAGATTTAGGGCCCTTTTAAATTGTTTTTACTGGTTACATTGCGGCAGACAAATCTGACCCCAAATGACACTTTTTTGGGACCAGTGACATTATTACATTGATCAGTGCTAAAAAAATGCACTGATCAATATATATATATATATATATATATATATATATATTTTTTTTTATAACATACAACTAATCAATATTAATCATATCCGTTTATGGCGTCCTTTTTTTATCCAATTGACTCCGAGTCCGTATTTTGAGCCGGTTGTAAGGATTGCAGCCGATTGGTTATCCTTTTTGTAGCGGTGTATATTTAGGAGGAGGTGATGATCCCTGATGACGTCAGATGTTGCTGATGAAACGCATCGGATCCCGTAATATGTGCCATGTCACTTCCGCGATTCGTTGGAACGCAGGTGGGAACACATGATTCATTCTTCTGTTTGTAAGTAGGGATGAGCCGATCACCCCCCGGTTCGGTTCGCAGCAGAACATGCGAACAGGCAAAAAATTTGTTCAAACACACGAACACCGTTAAAGTCTATGGGACATGAGCGTGAAAAATCAAAAGTGCTAATTTTAAAGGCTTATATACTTATTTAAGTTACTGCCATAAAAAGTGTTTGGGGACCCGGGTCCTGCCCCAGGGGACATATATCAATGCAAAATAAAGTTTTAAAAACAACTGTTTTTTCGGGAGCAGTGATTTTAATAATGCTTAAAGTGAAACAATAAAAATGAAATATTCCTCTAAAACCACTTACTGACCGGCTCATGTATATACACGTCAGCAGTTTGAAGATGGATATCTCGTAATGGCAGCAGCTGCTGCCACAACCGAGGTAACCATCTTTAGAGCCGGCAGTTCTGTAAAGATAATGGTGGTCTCTGTGGCAGATTCGCTGTGAGATCACTGTTATCGGCGGCGGGAGAGGTGTTTACTGGAGCCGTCGGCAGTGTCGGAGGCGATCGGGACCTGTCAGTGTCTGTGTATGCAGACGAGTGAGTGGAAGATGGCCCCCACCTGTCTCCACACTATAGCAGGGCGGAAGCGACGTCAAAACGTCACTTCCGTCCATCCGTCTTAAAGGCACATTTTTCTGTTGTAATTTAAGTCCAAATATGGGACCTGAGATCTTTTTGACCCCAGATCTCATATTAAAGAGGACCTCTCATGCTTTTCTTCTATTACAAGGGATGTTTACATTCCTTGTAATAGGAATAAGAGTGACAGAATTTTTTTTTTAAACAGTAAAAAAATAAATAAAATCAAGTAAAATAAATAAGAATTTTATTTTTTTTTTTAAAGCGCCCCGTCCCGTCGAGCTCGCACACAGAAGCAAATGCATATGTGAGTAGTGCCCGCATATGAAAACGGTGGTCAAACCATACATGTGAGGTATCGCCGTGATCATTAGAGTGAGAGCTCTAACCTCCTCTGTAGACATCCTCTGTAACTCAAAACATGCAACCTGTAAAAATTTTTAAACGTCGCCTATGGAGATTTTTAAGGGTAAAAATTTGACACAATTCCACGACCGGGCGCAATTTTGAAGTGTGACATGTTGGGTGTCAATTTACTCGGCCTAACATTATCTTTCACAATATAAAACAAAATGGGTTAACTTTACTGTTGTCTTATTTTTTTATTCAAAAAAGTTATTTTTTCCAAAAAAGTTATTTTTTTCCAAAAAAAGTGCGCTTGTAAGACCGCTGCGCAAATACGGTGTGAAAAAAAGTATTGCAATGACCACCATTTTATTCTCTAGGGTGTTAGAAAAAAACAACATATAATGTTTGGGGGTTCTAAGTAATTTTCTAGCAAAAAAAACTGTTTTAATCTTGAAAACATAAAATCTTAAAATGAGGCTAGTCCTTAAGTGGTTAAATATTGTGCCTGGGGGGGTGTCCTTAGTATGCTTATAAAGTAGCACATTTTTCCCATGTTTAAAACAATACCACAGCAAAATGACATTTCTAAAGAAAAAAATGTAAGTTAAAGGGGTCGTAAACCTTTGTGTTTTTTCAGCTTAATGCATCCTATGCATTAAGGTGAAAAAACACTTGGCAGTGACGGGCCCCCATAGCCCCCCATTTTACTTACCTGAGCCCTGGAGCTTGACCCGATGGGGACATGCTGTTTCTCTGCTCGGGGTTCTCAGCTGTTGATTGGATAGATTGATAGCAGCGCAGCCATTGGCTTCCATTGCTGTCAATCAAATCCAATGACGCAGGTGCCGGGGAGCAGAGTCATACATTTGGTGGCTATGGACGCCGAATGCTGGACTCTGGAGCGTGCATGCAAGGTAACCCCCTCAGGAGAGTGCTTCTCCTAGGTTGTTATCTGATGTGGGGAGAAGCCACGAGAGCCACCGGGGGACCCCAGAAGAGCAGGTTCGGGGCCACTCTGTGCAAAATGCGCTGCACAGTGGAGGTAAGTATGATATGTTTGTTATTAAAAAAAACACAATCACTTTAAAACTACTGTAATGTATTGTCGGGTCCTGGCAATATAGATGAAAATCATTGAAAAAACATCATGCCCCCCCCCCACCAGTCCATTACCAGGGATATTAAGGGGAAACCTGCACCCAAATTTAAAAAAAAATGGCGGGGGGTCCCCCAGGCACTATATACCCTGAACAGCAGTATATATACTTTATGACCTGCCCTATATACTCTGCAGAAAATTGGGCCTTAGGTGTTGGTGGTACCAGAACACTGTAAGCCCACACAGTTACTCTTGGTGAGAGCAGGAATAGGCCCTGCTGTGAAATACTGTATCAAATATTGTAATTACATGCCTCTGTTAAACAGGGGCAGAAAAATTGGGCCTTTGGTGGTGGTGGTAGTGGTATCAGAACACTGTAAGCCCTCACAGTTAATCTTGTTGGACGCAAGAATGGGCCCTGCTGTGAAATATTATATCAAGAATTGTAATTACATGCCACTGTTAAACAGGGCAAAAAATTGGGCTTTTCGTGGTGGTGGTGCCAGAACACTGTAAGCCCTCAGAGTTATTCTTGGTGAGCGCAGGAACGGGCCCTGCTGTGAAATACTATATCAAAATTTGTAAATTCATGCCCCTGTTAAACAGGGGCATGTAATTACAAGTCTGCCTTTTTCTTTGATGTGGGTCTTTCAAGTGCTGTTGCCAACGGACTGCATGGTAGGTTGTCATATGTCTGGTAAAGTATGTGGTGCCCAAGCAGCTGCTGTTTTGGCCAAGCTTGATCTGCTTCAAACATAGGTTGCAAACAGCTATGATGCGATCTGCTGCACAAGTGTTGAAAAAGGCCCACACTAAGGAACTTTTAAAAGTCAGCCGGGAGTCAGCAGCGCCCTGCACATGCGGAGCTCTCCGGGGTGATGCAATTGGGTGGCTGCCCTTAAGCTGCCCCATAGAGGACATCCTGCCTCGGAGTTGTGCCTCCTCCTCCTTTCTTCTCTCAGGCACCCAAGTACAGTCAGTGACCTCATCATCCCCTCCCTCCTTGTCACTGGAGCAAACTTGGCAGTATGCTGCAGCAGAGGGAACATGACTGCCAATTTCTTGTTCTTCTTGGGCACGCCCTCTCTCTAGGCTCACGTTACTCCCTTTTTCAACCTGGGAACCAACATTGGAGCCTTCAAATCGCTGCTCATCCTCCAACAGCATGTACCCGACACTCTGGTCGAATAATTCTGGGGACTCCTCCGTGCATGATGGTGGGGCTACAGAAGGAGTGACTGTGGACAAGGAGCCGGTGGAATAGGCCGCTTTGGCAGCTGCGTTGGAAGGCAAACTATTCTGAGCCTGGGTGACAGAGGAGGACGAGGATGGCTTTGTTATCCACTCCATCAACTCTTCTGCATGTTGTGGCCCAATAACACAGCCAGCAGCAGAAAAAAAGGACAAGCATGCCCCACGGCTACCTGCAGAGGATGCACCATGTCCATGACCAACACTGATGACTGTAGACACAGAGGCTGCTTGCCCTCTTTTAGCGGCCTGTGAGTGTCTACCTCTCCTTGGTGGCCTTTCGGACATGATGTATATTTTGTTTTTTAACACCACACTACACTGTATTAGATATTGTGTACACCACCAGAAGTGTAGTAGAAACTATACACACTGTATTAGATACTGTGTACACTGCCTGCACTGTATTAGCAACTGTACTACAGCTGCACTGTATTGTGTACAGTGTGCACCACCAGAAGAGTAGTAGAAACTGTACACACTGTATTAGATACTGTGTACACCATCTGCACTGTATTAGCAACTGTACTATGGCTGCAGCATAATGTGTACTGTGTACACACCCAGAAGTGTAGTAGAAACTTTACACACTGTATTAGATACTGTGTACACCGCCTGCACTGTATTAACAACTGTACTATGGCTGCACTGTATTTTAAATTGTGTACACCACCAGAAGTGTAGTAGACACTTTACACACTGTATTAGATACTGTGTACATCGCCTGCACTGTATTGGCAACTATACTTACGGCTGCACTGCATTGTGTACTGTGAGCACCACCAGAAAAGTAGTAGAAACTGTACTATGGCTACACTATATTGTGTACTGTGTACACCACCAGAAGTGTAGTAGAAACTATACACATTGTATTAGGTACTGTGTACACCACCATAAAAGTAGTAGAAACTGTACTACGGCTACACTGTATTGTGTACTGTGTAAATCACAAGAAGTGTAGTAGAAACTTTACACACTGTATTAGATACTGTGTACACCGCCTGCACTGTATTAGCAACTGTACTACGGCTGCACTGTATTTTATACTGTGTACACCACCAGATGTGTAGTAGACACTGTACACACTGTATTAGATACTGTGTACACCACCTGAAGTGTATTAGAAACAGTACACAACAGAATGCACAGTAGGTATAGGCTACACTGGATGCAGAGTATATCTATATATATATACATATATATATATATATATATATATATATATATATATATATATATATATATAGTGTCTCACAAACGTGAGTACACCCCTCACATTTTTGTAAATATTTAGTACATCTTTTCATGTGACAACACTGAAGAAATTACATTTTGCTACAATGTAAAGTAGTGAGTGTACAGCTTCTATAACAGTGTAAATTTGCTGTCCTCTCAAAATAACTCAACACACAGCCATTCATGTCTAAACCGCTGGCAACAAAAGTGAGTACTCCCCTAAGTGAAAATCTCCAAATTGGGCCCAATTAATAATTTTCCCTTCCCGGTGTCATGTGACTCATTAGTGTTACAAGGTCTCAGGTGTAAATGGGGAGCAGATGTGGTAAATTTGGTGTTATCTCACTCTCTCATACAGGTCACTGGAAGTTCAACATGGCACCTCATGGCAAAGAATTCTGAGGATCTGAAAAAAAGAATTGTTGCTCTACATAAAGATGGCCTAGGCTATAAGAAGTTTGCCAAGACCCTGAAACTTAGCTGGCCATACAGTGGTTTAACAGGACAGGGTCCACTCAGAACAGGCCCCGCCATGGTCGACCAAAAAAGTTGAGTGCACGTGCTCAGCATCATATCCAGAGGTTGTCTTTGGGAAATAGATGTATGAGTGCTGCCAGCACTGCTGCAGAGATTGAAGGGGTGGGGGGTCAGCCTGTCAGTGCTCAGACCATACGCTGCATGCTGCATCAAATTGGTCTGCATGGCTGTCATCCCAGAAGGAAGCCTCTTCTAAAGATGATGCACAAGAAAGCCCGCAAACAGTTTGCTGAAGACAAGCAGACTAAGGACATGGATTACTGGAACCATGTCCTGTGGTCTGATGGGACCAAGATAAACTTATTTGGTTCAGATGGTGTCAAGCGTGTGTGGTGGCAACCAGGTGAGGAATACAAAGACAAGTGTGTCTTGTCTACAGTCGAGCATGGTGGTGGCAGTATCATGGTCTAGGGCTGCACAAGTGCTGTCGGCACTGGGAAGCTACAGGTCATTGAGGGAACCATGAATGCCAATGTCACGTACCTGATTGGAGCCTGAAATGACGAGGTCGGCCTGTCTTGTATCTCCAGTCCAGGTTCCGCTGGAAGTGGAACAGCGGGAACCGAGGACCAGGAGGGACATGAGTGCCTGCAGCTGCAGACACAGAGACTGGTGGCAGAGGATGCGATCTTGGATAAGCAAAGACACCGTCAGACCAGGATAAGCGGTTCTGTGCCAAGGATCAGCTGGGCTTAAGGAGGCACTCTGCAGGAACTGTGGTGCTGGAACTCCAGGTGCTGTAAAGTCTCTGGAATACTTGCAGCAGGAAGTCGCGCAGGTTGCGGGACTGTGATTGCAGGCACTTGCAGGGTAACAAGGAGACACGCCAGAGGCAGGAGCAGAGTCTCAAGGGTAGCCAGGTTCCGTAACAGGCGGGCAGCAGGGTACAAGGCAGCAGGCAGAAGCGAAGTCACATGGATAGCCGGGCCTGGTAACAGGCGAGCAGCGCAGTACAAGGCAGCAGGCATAAACAGAGTCCAATGGGAAGCCAGGATCAGAAACCGGTAGTCAGGGTAGAAACAGGATCCAGAAGCAGAGTCAAGGCAAGCCAGGTTCATTAACAGGTAATCAGGCAAGTAGTAGCAGGGTTCAGGTATCAGGGTACAGCTGAAGACCAGTCAGCACCGGTCTGAGGGCAGAGCACTTCCTTAAATAGGCCGGCTGGTGCCAACTGGCATTAGGGGCGCGCTCCCGCGCGTGCACGCCATCCGTTGCGAACGCGCAATTGGCATCTGCATCCGATCGTGTGCATGCGCATGCGCACAAGTGCGTACCGAATGGAAACTAATAGTTCTCTTACACACCCGATCATGGAAATGCACATGCGCGCGATAGCGTACCAAACGGGAACTAATAGTTCTCTTACAGCCAACATGTACTGTGACATACTGAAGCAGAGCATGATCCCCTCCCTTCAGAGACTGAGCCGCAGGGCAGGATTCCAACATATTGACCCCAAAGACACCTCCAAGATGACCACTGCCTTGCTAAAGAAGCTGAGGTTAAAGATGATGGACTGGCCGAACATGTCTCCAGACCTAAACCCTATTGAGCATCTGTGGGACAAATGGAAGGTGGAGGAGTGCAAGATCTCTAACATTTACCAGCTCCGTGATGTCGTCATGGAAGAGTGGAAGAGAACTCCAGTGGCAACCTGTGAAGCTCTGGCGAACTCCACACCCAAAGAGGGTTATGCAGTGCTGGAAAATAATGGTGGCCACACAAAAGATTGACACTTTGGGCCCAATACTCACTTTTGTTGCCAATGGTTTAGACATTAATGGCTGTGTTGAGTTATTTTGAGGGGACAGCAAATTTACACTGTTATACAAGCTGTACACTTACTACTTTACATTGTAGCAAAGTGTAATTTCTTCAGTGTTCTCACATGAAAAGATATAATAAAATATTTACGGAGTGCGCATGCATGGCAGCTTCTGAGATGGTCATGTAGCCCGGGAGCTCCACTCTGCTCTGACGGATGGGCCTACGCGAGCCAGCAGCACAATCGTACACCTGCCAGAACACCTCACTAGGATGTATACAATCATAACCGGGACTTTGTGGAAAGAGACAGCCTTCCTGCATCCCTATATAGATACACAATGGGGAAAATACACTTAACCCCCACACCTCGAAACGCGTCAGACTTCACTGTACAGCTTCTCTCGCTGAAACAGCCTGTGTGGGGTTAAGTGTATTTTTGACAATCAGTTATGTAAACTGTTGTATCATCATCATTGAAAATATCTTTTGGCATCCATTTGTGTTTACCTTTTTAAACATTTGTCATGTCCTTTTAAACTTTTTGATAAAATAAAAACTCTTGTTTATAATTTTGATGTAATGTTGTGAGATTCCTGCCCTACAAAGTCCCACAAAGAGGAAAATTCCCCATTGTGTACCTCACTAGGATGGGGGAACAGGGGCTGCACACCCCCATGTTAGCGGGACCTGTCCGCAGATCTCTGGACAAGCAGATTTCCCCAACGGGGACAGCGCCTCAGATATCCAAGATGGTGGCCGCTCACAGGCCTCAGTCACAGACACCACAGGGGACTCAGGTGAGCAGCACACTCCAGGATCCCATGCCATTTGGCCTTGTCACCGAGCCCTCAGCTCTCATACCTCCTGTGGAGGCTGCATCACCAGCCTCCACAGAATCCATTATAGGGCATACCCTGGAAGACTTTCTATTATCCCCTATGGAGAAAGGCTCTTCACACTCCCAGGAGAGGGAGTCTCTCCACAACCGCCACACTGACATACCCACTAATATGGCAGACATGTTTTCTAAATTTGCTGACATGCTCAGCATTGGTCTCTCCCAGACGGCAGCAAAAATCACAGGGGACATTAAAGTGGAGCTCCAGAACTTAGGCTCCCAAATAGAAACTATTGAAACACACCTGGACTTCACTATATCAAGACCAATTTAAAATACAGAGCGAATCCAGAATCTCCAGGATCAGCTTGATACAGCAATTTCTAAGATCGATGACCTAGAGAATAGGTCTCGCAGGTATAATTTCAAGATCGGGGGCTCCCAGAAACCAATACAGATGTTCACATGGCGGTACGCTCTCTCATCCAAGATTTAATACCTGACATCCCCATCCACAGGCTGGAACTCGACAGAGCTCATAGAGCTCTGGGTCCTCCTCAATCTGACAGAATTTCGAGAGATATTGTGGAAAACCTCATCACTATGCGATCAAGGAAGAGAGAATGCAGAGAGCTCGATCGACCGCGCAGCTGAAAATCCATGAGCACCCCATTCAAGTATTTGCGGACCTCTCTCCATCGAATATCCAAAAAAGGAGGACACTTAAACCGCTCCTCTCTGTGTTGGCACAAAAGAACATAAAATACTGGTGGCTATTCCCTTTCAACCTAAAATTCAACCACGAGAATAAGTCTTACACATTTTCCAAATTCGTGGATGGTGAGAAACTTCTCCTTCACCTAGGCCTCATCACCCAAAATCCGTCTACTCCACAACCTGGAACCAACGTCAGATCCTCCAAAAGATTGATGCCCACTAGCCCGCTCATTTCGGTCTGGTATAAACCCAAGCCCAAGAGGTCCAAGTGACCTGATCACCAGTGACCTGACTGATTGGCTGACCTTCACAGGGTCCCCTAGAGTCTCTTGAACTCCTACCTTTTTTTCTCCCTAATGGGAACGGACAATTGTTCATCATTTTTGTATTTTTATCGCACAGGCTGGAAAGGTGGGGATTTGAGGGCCTAGGCCTTTAATGGTGTACACATGTGTCCAGCTGTTAAGGCTCTAAAATTTTACAAATGGGACCTGTTAGCCAGGGTATGGAATGACCCCTGTTTACAGGATTTTTACTTGTATACCATGGGAGTTTGGGGTACCCTTACAGTAGGTGGCCCAGCCCTCCATAGCCAGGTTGCACTAACCATTGTACTCTTCTTTCAGGTGCTCAGGGCCAGTTAATCCTAGGCCATCATTGAACTATAGACACCACATTCTAAGATACAGTGTAGCACATACATAGCCATTGCCCACGTTCGCAGCTAACACCCCTGCTCCCTACAACCCCATCAGGTGGCATATTATTGACCCACTCCAGACCTCAACTGGTCTCACAGAACCCTGCATTTCCCACCTCAGGCTTTACCTTTGTTAAGCAGATACGGTTAGAATTTATTGGTTATGCTGTTACTACTTATAGATAAAGTTATGTGTGAATCCTTTTGTTAAACAATGTTGCAAAAAGCGCCAAAGTCGGAGCAGATCAGTTGCGCCTACACCTGACCAGGAGCCAAGGTTTACCCTGGGATACTGGACAGGAGTGCTTCTTCTCTGGAAGAGGAAGACACAACTGAAGTGACGGAGGACTGGCAGGGACTTGATCCCTTCCACACTCTAGAAATAGATAACTCTGGTTACCATTGCCCATTGACCCCTCCCACTCCTGTCTTCTTTTTTCTCTTCTCTAGATGCTCTACTGGAGGCTCCTACACTATTCCTCCAGCGGATCACAAACATTGGCGATCAGATTCTCCGTTTGTATCTCTTTACAGAGATTGGAAGTTAATTGACATTATATCGCTTGATCCCTACCTCTACAAACTCCAAGGCGGCAGATAGTGGACCACATCCCCTACTGCGAATAGTTTCCCACAATGCTCAGGGACTAAACTCCCAGATCAAAAGACGGAAAATCTTTCAATACTACCATAATCAGCAGATAGACGTAATCCTGCTTCAGGAAATACATTTTCCTAATATGTACAACCCCAAGTTCATTCACCCAAATTACCCCTCATTTTTTTCTATGAAATGCTGAGGATAAAACTAAAGGAGTGGCAATCTTCTTCTCACGCCAATGCAAATTCATACTTAAGTCCGAACACAAGGACCCAGATGGTAGGTTCATCCTGGTCAAAGGAGTCTTGGACGAACAACTTTATTCATTCATAGCTTATAATGCCCCGAATCAAGTTCAGGCAAAATTCTTTGATAATATGCTACAAAAATTAGGGCCATTGATTGAGGGCTTGGATGTGTTTGGGGGAGACTCCAATGTGGTCTTCGATAAAGGACTTGACAAAAAGCGTTCGCCGGGTGCACAATCGATCTGCCCCTGAAATCAAATCCTCTGCATAGCTAGAACCATGCATCACTTTGGCCTAACTGATATTTGGAGAGAACGTAATCCCCAAATGAGGGACTTTACTCACTCCCATCCACATCAATCATTTTCTAGAACTGATCACATATTTGTCTCATCATCACTCATACCTTTTGCCCAAAAATCCTTCATCAGAGATACAGTTTGGTCGGATCACTCCCTAGTTTTTCTATTAATACAAAGACCTCAAGGACAGGGAGGACACAGTCATTGGAGGCTTAACAAATCTTTACTTAGTGATCCAGTGAGGGTTATTGAAATTGAGAAGGCCATCAATGAGTATTTCCTCCTGAATGACATAGAAGGGGTAACTCCAGAAACTCTCTGGGCAGCCCATAAAGCTACTATTAGAGGTAAACTTATCCAGATTTCCTCTCAAATCACACGCACTAAACGGACGGTCATCCGGCTAGAACAGGAATTTCTCACTATTAGCAAACAGCATAAGAAGGATCCTAAATCTACACCAGCTACTAAATTAGAAGATGCCAGACTAGCGATGAATCTCGCTCTCACCTCAAGGGCAGAAAAGAGTTTAAGATGGAGTGGAGCCTGTTTTTATCACATGAGAGACAAGATGGACTCGATGCTCGCTTCGGGACTGACTCCCAAACCCCACTCTCACACGATTCCGCTAATCCATCTCCCAAATAACACGAGGAAATCGAAATCCACAGAAAATTATGGGAGCTTCCATGACTTCTACAAAAACCTTTATACAGGGAAACAAACCCAACCTTAGCACCTTGCTGGACTCCATGCCCATTCCCAAACTAAAAGATAGACATATAAATACTCTTGAAGCTCCTATTACGGTGGAGGAGGTGACACTAGTTATTAAAAACATGAAAAAGAAATTGGCCCCTGGACCAGATGGTTTTTCATTGTTAAAAGATTTTATTGCATATACAGATAGCAAACACTTTGGATACAATAATGATTATACAATCAAAATTATTAATTTTACTCACATAGATCCAAATGTATTATTATCATTAACTAAATTCAGTTAAAATAAAAATTGGTAAGTTATTAATGAATCCTTATCTAATAAACTATAATATTAATAAGAATTTGGGAATCAAGGATCTTGTAGAATTAGCTATGATCCTTGGAATTCCAGGTAAGTAAAGACTTCTTATATGTATATTTTATAGTGATATATGAGTAAGAGTATAATAACAGAAAGGGAAAGGAGAGAGAAAAGGAAAGATGTAAAGAGGAGAGAGAAAAAGAAGAAAAGAAAAAGGGGAAGGAATCCGTGGAATTGAGTCGAGAGCCTCCATTATTTCTGAAATTAATACATTCAGGTTGATATCTTCTCAATCAACTACCATGGCAAAAGTACTTGTAGGTCAAATGTTGGGGATAGAAAGTTATCTATCCATGGCTGCCATACTTTTTCAAATTTAGGAATTGTGTTTGATTCAAGAGCTATCATTTTAGCATGAGACATAGTATTGTTCATTCTATTCACTGCTTCATTAATAACCAAGTCTGGAGTTCTCCAGGCCTTTGCCATGGTTTGTTTGGCTGCTGTGAAAAATTGAACCAGCAGGTTAAATTGGTAATGTGTTAAGTACTCCAGTTTTAAATTAAGGAGAGCCATTACAGGATCAATAGGGATATCCTTCTTAAATAATTTAGATGCCATGTTAAATACCGTATTTATCTGCGTATAACACGCACTTTTTTCCCCTGAAAATCAGGGGAAAATCGTGGGTGCTTATTATACGCCGATCCCCCGCCGATTGTGAGCTCTTTCGGCCGCTCTCAGTGGCTTCTGGCTCTTCTCGGCGGCTTTGAAAATGGTGCCGCCATTCTCGGCCGCTTTCAGCCATTCTCGGCGGCTCTCGCCCGCCTTCAGCCATTCTCGGTGGCTCTCGGCCACTTTCCGCAATTCTCGGCGGCTCTCGGCCGCTTTCGGCGCCTCTCGCAGTCCCGCGGGAGCCGCTGAAAGCCGAGTGCATCCGAGAGCTGCCGAGAGCGGCCAAGGGCCGCCGAGAATGGCCGAAAGTGGCCGAGAGCTGCCGAGAATAGCCGAAGGCGGGCGAGAGCCGCCGAGAATGGCCGAAGGCGGCCGAGAACGGCGGCGCCATTTTCAAAGATGATGCAAATGACACAGGCTACAGAGTAACACTGACAAGGCTGCAATCGGGACAAGGCTGCAATGGGGGACAAGGCTGCAATGGGGGACAAGGCTGCAATGGGGGACAAGGCTGCAATGGGGACAAGGCTGCAATGGGGGACAAGGCTGCAATAGGGGACAAGGCTGCAATCAGGGACAACAATACAGATGGACACTGACAAGGCTGCAGATGGACACTGATGAGGCTGCATTGATAGGCACTTAAATGTAAGTTTTTTTCCTTAAACTTTCCTCCTAAAAGTTTTTTTCCTTAAAATTCCCTCCTAAACTGTGGGTGCGTGTTATACGCCGGCGCGTGTTATACGCCGATAAATACGGTATTTCTTTCCAAAAAATTTGTGCTTTAGGGCATACCCACCAGGTGTGAAAGTATGTGCCTAGATCTGAACAACCACGGAAACATTGTGCTGAGCAATTCTGCACATATTTAGCAGTCCTGACTGGTACAAGGTACCATCTAGTTAACACTTTGTAGTTGGTTTCAACCACCATTACATTGGGGGAGATTGTTTTTGTCATTGACCAGATACTGTTACAATCTTCAATTTCTAATGTTCTTTCCAAGTCTAACTCCCATTTTTGTACAAATGAAGGTTTTCTCAATTCAGGATGCTCTAGTATCTGGGAGTATAATAACGATATTATACCTCTAGTATGTGGGTCATTTTTACAAATTGTTTCAAAGCTAGTGAGTCGATTAAGTAGGGTATCAGAATTTAGGTAGGGTGTAAAGAAATTTTTTATTTGAAGATAACGAAATAGTTCAGACTGGGGCAAAATATAAGATTCACAAAGAGTCGGAAAGGGGATAAAAGATGAGGAGTTTACGAATTTATGCATTGTCAAGCGGTTAGGGGAGACCCATTTCCTAAATGAATTAGGAGAAACTCATGCAGGGTAAAAAGCTGGATTTTTGTAAAATGAGAGGAGAGGATTGTGCATTGACTGTAGTCGGTTCCCGATTTTAGTTTTATCCCAAAGAGAAAGAAAATGTTTGGTAATAGGATTACGTACGTTTTTACCATCTTTTTGGGAAATCCAGAGTAAATTGGAAATCGACAATGGGTCGCACTCTGCAGCTTCTATGTGCACCCATAGAGGAATTTCATAATTTGCATGATATTCGGTAATGCTAGCCAGATGAGCTGCCTTATAATAATGTGCAAAGTTAGGGCATCCCAAACCCCCCTTTAATTTAGGGAGAAATAATGTGTATTTCTGTATTCGCAGTTTAGAGGAACCCCATACGTATGACAATATTCTATTCTGTAAAATTCTCAGAAAGTATGCAGGCACCGGAATTGGTAATACTCTGAATAAATATAACATTTTAGGAAGTATTGTCATTTTGATTGCATTTATTCTTCCAAACCATGAAAGTGGTATGTGAGACCAGGATTTCATTAGGTTTGATATATTTTTCAGAGTTGGAGGGTAATTTAATGAAAAAAAGATCTGACAATGACACAGTAAGATTAATCCCTAAATATGGGATTGAATTTTAATTCCAATTAAATGGGAGCCCTTGTTTTGCCGAGGTTAGCTCAAATTCTGAAAGTGATATAAGCATTTTTTGGGGTTGATAGATAGGCCAGAAAAAGCAACAAATTAATTTAGTACAGGAAAAAGATTGGGGCCTGTGGGGATAAAAGAAATAATAATATATCGTCTGCAAAAAGACATATTTTGTGCTGGTAACCACCTAATTCAATGCCTGTTATAGTATGATTTGATCTTATTGATGGTTCAATTAAAAGCGCAAATATTAAAGGGGAAAGTGGGCATCCCTGTCTTGTACCTCTTTCAATGTTAAACAATTCAGACTTATATCCTGCATATTTTACGTATGCTTGTGGTTTATTGTATAATGCCATGATCCAATTTATATAATTAGGACCAAAGCCCCATTTTTGCAATGCATAAATCATATAGGGCTAAGAGACAGAATGAAAGGCTTTCTTTATGTCTAGCGAAATAAAACATGCAGGTATATGCCGTGTCTTTGCAATATGGGCTAGCAGTGTTGTTCTGCGCACGTTGTCTCCCACTTGACATTTAGGCATGAATCCTACTTGGTCTTAATGTATTAGTGATCCAATAATTTTATTTAGACGAGATGCTAGAATTTTTGCTAGAATTTTGATATTGGTGTTTAACATCCTTCTTGATCCCCTCCAATCTGGATTTCGCCCTCAACACTCCACAGAAACTGCTCTTTTAAAACTCACAAACGACCTACTAACTGCAAAAACCAACGGACACTATTCTATACTCCTACTTCTGGATCTTTCAGCTGCCTTTGACACGGTTGACCACCCCCTCCTCCTCAAAAAACTTTACTCCCTCGGTCTCCGTGACTGTGCTCTTCAGTGGCTCTCATCCTACCTATCCCAACGCACCTTCAGTGTCACTTACAATTCTACTTCCTCCACTCCTCTTCCCTTCTCTGTCGGGGTCCCCCAAGGTTCTGTTCTTGGACCTCTTTTATTTTCAATCTACACCTCTTCCCTGGGTCAGCTGATAGCCTCTCACAGCTTTCAATATCATTTATATGCTGACGACACACAAATCTTTCTCTCCACCACTCAACTCACTCCATCAGTCTCCTCACGCATCACTAACTTACTAACTGACATATCTGTATGGATGTCACACCACTTCCTCAAACTCAACTTGTCCAAAACCGAGCTTATAATATTTCCTCCCCCACGTGCCTCTTCCCTTGACTTCTCTGTCAAGAGCAATGGCAAAACCATCTACCCATCCCCACATGTCAGGGTGCTAGGTTTTATCCTGGACTCTGAACTCTCCTTTCGGCACCACATCCAATCACTTTCCAAAGCTTGCCGCCTCAACCTCCGCAACATCTCTAAACTACGTCCCTTTCTAACCAATGAAACCACAAAGCTCCTGATTCACTCCTTGGTTATCTCTCGCCTCGACTACTGCAACTCCCCTCTCATTGGCTTACCTTTAAATAGACTATCCCCCTTCAGTCCATCATGAATGCTGCTACCAGACTCATCCACCTTACAAACCGCTCAGTGTCTGCTACCCCTCTCTGCCAATGCCTCCATTGGCTACCACTCACCCAACGAATTAAATTCAAAATACTAACAATAAGTTACAAAGCCATCCACAACTCTGCCCCCAGCCATACCACTAACCTAGCCTCAAAATACCAACCTAATCGCCATCTCCGTTCCTTCCAAGACCTCCTGCTCTCTAGCTCCCTCATCACCTCCTCCCATATCTGCCTCCAGGACTTCTCCCGAGCCTCGCCTATCCTCTGGAATTCCCTACCCCAATCTGTCAGACTGTCTCCAAATGTATCCACTTTTAGGCGATCCCTGAAAACTTTCCTCTTCAGAGAAGCCTATCCTGCCTCCATCTAACAACTGCACTATTTTCTCCATTAGCTCATCCCCCACAGCTATTACCCTTTTGTATAATTTGACCCTCCCTCCTAGATTGTAAGCTCTAACGAGCAGGGCCCTCTGATTCCTCTTGTATTGAATTGTATTGCACTTGTACTGTCTGCCCTAATGTTGTAAAGCGCTGCGTAAACTGTCGGCGCTATATAAATCCTGTATAATAATAATAATAATAACATAGAAATTGGACGGTAATTAGAACAAGACGTTTCATCAGAATTAGGTTTCGGAATCATGCAAATGATTGCCATTAATGATTCTGGTCTAAAAGATTTTTTATCTAATACATTATTAAATGCATCCACCAACACAGGGAAAATGATGTCTGCAAAAGTGCGATAATAAAGTGCTGTATATCCGTCAGGGCCCGGTCTTTTTTTTATTTTTAAATCCTTAATGGCAACCATTACATCCTCTATAGTTATACGTTCATCTAAAATATTCTTATGAGAAGAAGATATTTGAGGAAGATTGATATGTGAGAAGAAGGATTCAGCTTCTATAGGGTAGAAATCTTTTGTTTCAGAGTATAAGGATGATAAGCTAGATCCAAATTTTTTCACTATTTTGAGTGTTTTACCGGTGTAAGTGTTTCTAGCCCATTTAAGTTTTTAAATGGTTTAAAAGATTTATTAATGGATTTTAGTGCTCGAGCTAAGAGTGTGCCCGATTTATTTGATTTAACATAAAAAGCATGTTTGATACGGTACAGTGATTTATCAGCAGAATTTGTGAGGAATAAGACAAATTCCAATCGTGCCTTTTCTAGTTTTATTTTTGTTACCAGGGTCGGATTGTTTTGGAAATTTATGAAAGAGGAATTAAATTCAGTTTCTAGTTTCCTTGCCAAATTTATACGTTCCCGTTTGAGTTTTCCTGACTGTTGTTGAATTATTCCTCTTAGAACGGGTTTGTGTGCTTCCCAAAGAGTCAATGGGGAAATTTCTGAGCATGTGTTGTTTTTTAAATATTCTTTTAAGGCTATTTCTATTGATATGAGATAGGTGTTTTAATAATATGTTTGGGAGGTAACATGTATAGTAGACGCTATAGAAGTAAAGACTGCATTATGGTCGGACCAAGGAATTGGAATTATATTGGATACAAGTATCTCTTGCACCATTCCTATAGTCAAAAAGATATGATCAATATGACTAAAAATTTGATGTGGATGCGAAAAATATGTGTATTTTCTTTTTAGTAGGATTATTTTGTCTCCAAGAGTCCACTAAATTTAGAGAGGAGCTGAGAGAAAGATTTGTTTAGATTATTGATTGGTTATTGAGAGGAGTAAAAGGGGTCTTGTCCAAAAATGGGCGAATGACCTGGCTGGAATCTCCACATATGATAAGTGATCCTATTCTATTGGAATTTATTACTTGAAAAAGGTCTGACAGAAAGGGTAAAGGTTTTTTATTAGGCACATAGTATGAAACAATAGTAATGGCTGTGCCCCTATTAAATCCGGTAAGTATTAGATATTGACCTTTTGGGTCTTTAATTTCATTTTGTATTGTAAAAGGAGTAGACCGATGGAAAGCTACAAGAGTACCACGTTTCTTGGTATCAGCTGAAGCTGTGAATACCTGGGTGTATGAAGAATTATAAAATTTGTGTGTTGAATTTTTTGTAAAATGTGTTTCTTGTAAGCACATAATGTGTGCTTTTTTGGCCTGAAAGGTTCTAAAAGCTTTCGTACTTTTTTGCGGAATATTTAAACCCTGAACATTCAGGGATAGAATATTCAATGGTGCCATAACAGTTGTACAGTCATACAGTCAGCAAACCAATCTTACCATATAATTCAGAATGTTGGCTTATCGCCCCAATGTCCGCGGAAAAAGATAGGAATGGGAAAGAGAAAGGTTCAGGAAGATCTGGAGTGGGTAAGGAACCAAAGATAAGTGAGATCATGTAACAAATATGTACAATAAAGATATTAAAACAGTCAAGGTGTACCCGTGATGTAGGATAAAATCCTCCATCAGGGGGAATGTTGCCAACACTGAATCCCCCCATAATATAACTGGGGATCCGGCGAAGGCAAATTGGGGCGCACGGATCTTCCGTGAGCAGAACACCCATCTCAAAATATATTAAATGTAAACATCATAACGACGTTTGTTAATAAACCCGTTCAATATTTTGTTAATTTAAATATTAACTAAATTAACTAAATTTACCCCAAAAAGGGTAAATTTACAAAGGATAGTTATATCTAATATTAATAACGAAATGAGGAATCCTAATATGGAAAAGTAGGAAAAGAAAGACCAAATTGTAAACTAAATAGTCTATCTTATCCTAGGCATACAAGTTGTTTGGTTACTGCAAAAAGAAAATAAATAAAACATGCCACCTTATGGATGAAACCCATTCATGATAATTAAAATCAAAATTAATGTATAGTCTCAAAAAATATAAATCAAAAGGACCATAAAGGTCAAATTGGAAAAATGGATATAAATATAAATTTGAAATTTACAAATTAAAAATAAAAATATAAATAAAAATAAGATTTAAAAATAAAAATAAAAATTAGAAACTAAAATATGTTAATAAAAAATAAAAAAAAATAAAAATTATGACCAGGTTCTGGGATAATTAAAAAATGTGTAATTCATTTGTTATTAGGAGTAAGTTTCTCTACCAGTGGTAATGGATTTTCAGAAATTCTCTTCCATTCAGGGATTATAATTGCGACTTCGCTCTTTGCGATTTTCATTCCATAACATCTTCTTGTTCTTGAGGTAGGGATGCATGCCTACTTCTTTTGTGTTGGTGTTGTTTTCCATTCTTCTCCACAAAATGAGATGTGTTTCTTTGTGAGAAAGCAGATGCTGTTCTTCTTCTTGAGGCTGATGCAGTTTGAGGAGATTCAGTCAGCTTTAGATCTTGTAATGCTTGTTGGAATTCTTCAGATGATCTGCAAATGTATCTGGTACCTTGGTGGGTAAATCTTAGGGAAAACAGAAAACCCCATTGGTATTTTATATTATTTTGTTGCAGTTCCATTAATTGTGGTTTCATTGCATGCCTTTTGGAGATAGTTGGGAAAGGTCCACAAATAACTGGTAATTATGACCCCGAAAGACTAGATTAGGTTTTTCTCTAGCAACAATTAACAATTTTTCCTTTGTTCTGAAAAAATTGAATTTAGCTATAATATCTCTTGGGGGGCCGTCTGCTTTTTTGGGCATGAGAGCCCGGTGCACTCTGTCCATTTCCAATCTTTCCAATGGTATTCCTGGTAATAAATCTTGACATAGTGCTGTGACTGAGGATTGTACATCTATAACGGATTCTGGAATCCCTCTGATACGCAGATTTGATCTTCTAGCTCTGTTCTCATAATCCTCTAGTTTGTTCTGTAATACAATATTCTCTTCTTTAAGTATATCTATTTCTGTCAGGAATTCTTTTTCAATTTTCAATATCTTCCACTCTAATCTCAAGTGCTGCTGTGCGATGTCCTAATTCCCTAATTTCCTTGGTGAGATTTTCAGTGATTTGTTCTGAAGTTTGTTGTAGCGCTTTATGTAGCATTTTTTCAAATTGTTTCAAAATATTTTGAGGAGAAGTAGTTTCTTGTGGGGGTGAAAGAGATACAGATAACTGATTATCAGAGTCTCCTGAGGAAACAGGCTGTATTAAGTTCAGTTTTAATTTTTGTTTAGTGCTGCGCTCTGAGGTGTTGGAGGCTGCTTCTGAGGTGATTTGCGTAATTTTATGTGACACCCGCGCTTGTGTGCCTCCTAACTTGGATTTTGGCTTAATGCGGCTCCTCCAAGCACCATTTTTATATTAAAATGTTCCTCTCACCTCTCTAATATATGTGACGATATCACCGCTAGTTAAATGTTCGCCAGGTTACCTCTATTCAGCGGGTAATCTCCTCACTTAGCGGAGCTCTAGCTGAGCATAGTCATCCCACCAGACTCCGCGCATGCGCCCTCCGACCAGATGGTTTTTCAAGCACATACTACAATACATACGCATCCAATCTGGCCCCCTACTTAACATGCTTCTTCAATGCCTTGAGGACAGGGACCACATTGGACAGCTCTCTCAACTCAGCATTTATTACGGTAATCCCGCAACCCGGGACAGATCAGGGGGAGGTTTATAACTATAGACCCATCTCTCTGATCAATAATGATGTAAAGATCCTTACTAGGGATGAGCTTCGAGTTCGAGTCGAACTCATGTTCGACCCGAACATCGGCTATTCGCCAGTTCGCCGAACAGCGAACAATTTGGGGTGTTTGCGGCAAATTCAAAAGCTGCGGAACACCCTTTAAAAGTCTATGGGAGAAATCAAAAGTGCTAATTTTAAAGGCTTATATGCATGGTATTGTCAATAAAAAGCGTTTGGGGACCTGGGTCCTGCCCCAGGGGACATGGATCAATGCTAAAAAAAGTTTTAAAAACGTCCGTTTTTTTCGGGAGCAGTGATTTTAATAATGCTTAAAGTGAAACAATAAAAGTGTAATATTCCTTTAAATTTCGTACCTGGGGGGTGTCTATAGTATGCCTGTAAAGGGGGGCATGTTTCCCGTGTTTAGAACAGTCTGACAGCAAAATGACATTTCAAAGGAAAAAAGTCATCTAAAACTACTTGCGGCTATTAATAAATTGTCGGTCCAACAATACACATAAAAGTTCATTGATAAAAACAACATGGAATTTCCCCACAGGGGAACCCCAAACCAAAATTTAAAAAAAAAATGGCGTAGGGGTCCCCCTAAATTCCATACCAGGCCCTTGAGGTCTGGTATGGATATTAAGGGGAACCCTGGCCAAAATTTAAAAAAAAAATGGTGTGGGGGTCTCCCTCAAACTGCATACCAGACCTGAAGGGTCTGATATGGATTTTAAGGGGAACCCCACACCAAAATTTTTTTAAAAAATGGCGTGGGGTCCCCCCAAAAATCCATACCAGACTCTTATCCGAGATGAGAGAGCGCCCCCCCCTGAACCGTACCAGGCCACATGCCCTCAACATTGGGAGGGTGCTTTGGGGTAGCACCCACAGCACCTTGTCCCCATGTTGATGAGGACAAGGGCCTCATCCCCACAACCCTTGGCTGGTGGTTGTGGGGGTCTGCGGGCGGGGCACTTATCGGAAACTGTAAGCCCCCTTTAACAAGGGGACCCCCAGATCCCCCCTGTGTGAAATGGTAATGGGGTACAAAAGTACCCTTACCATTTCACAAAAAAAGTGTCAAAAATGTTAAAAATTACAAGAGACAGTTTTTGACAATTCCTTTATTTAAAGTCTTCTTTCCATTTTCTTTTTGTCTTCTTTTTTCTATTTTCCTTTGGTTTCTTCCTCCATCTTCTTCTTCCTCTGGTTCTTCCTCTGATCCTCTGCTTCTTGCTCTTGCTTCTTGTCCTCGTCCGGCATCTTCCTCCATGGCGTCTTCTTCCCTTCTTCATTCTCGGGCCGCTCCGCATCCATGGGAGGCTCCCACTGTGGGACGCTTCTCGTCTTCTGACACTTCTTAAATAATGGAGGGCGGGGCCTCTTGGTGACCTTACCCCCCTCTGATCCATGGGGACTTGACGGGGACTTCCCTATGGGTTTCCCCGTGATGTCAGAGGGGGCGGGGTCACCCGTTACCAGGCTTGAACATCAAGGCATTTCAGTGGTGGTTGGATAAGGGGATGTACAGAATAGACCACTTCTTTAATTCCTCAGCCCACTCACCCTAAACTAGACATGTGCATTCGTTTTTATCTGAATGCATTTTTGTCCGAATTTCAGGTATTTTCGTTATCGTTTTAACAAACGATAACCAAAGTGCAGAATCCGAAAAACGAAAGACTTGACATAAACAAATCCTTTATTTTTGTTTTCGTTGCGACAACAGTTCGATATAGATAGGAGATTCGACATGATGCTGACAATAATAATCTGTGTCCATCGAACCTGGGTTGAATGTGCCTAACCTTAGCTCTATTAGTCCAAGATTACTCTACATAGAGAGAAAAGATTTGACATAGAGAGAAAAGATTCGACATAGAGAGAATGGATTCAACATAGAGAGAATTGGGTGGGGGAAGTATAATAAAAACAATGATGATGATGAATGTTATTGGCCGATTGTAACCAAAGAGGAGGAGCAGTAAAATAGCTAGAACTAAGTACACAAGTACAGCCAACTTACTTTCACTTACGATTGCTAGCAGAGAGAGACACACACACAGAAGACAGTCAATCTTAGTTGGTCTGTTTGTCAGAGAACCTGAATTATTTAGCAATTAAGCATAAGCACAGCAGCAGAACAATAGTGAAGCAAGCTACAGTTCAATTTAACTTTTTCATAATAATCTGCTGCTATTGTGTTAGTATTGTGAAGTTGATAGTGATACTAGTGTTGCTAGTGTTGTGATAGCCACAGAGGCTGCCTGTGTTGTGGGGGGGATTTATTATTATAGATTCTATATTATAGATTGAAATTCTATATAGATTTTATATACCCTATCTTGTTACCTGTCTGATCAGTGATCACTATCACCAGTCCATTTTCTGTTTGAACTATATACATTCAACATGAACGACGGAGATTCGACAAAGCAGCGAAAAACATACAAACGTTGAATCTTTGGCTTATGGTGTCTGTCGAAAGTTCTAAGAAGATTCGACGGAGCAGCTAAACTATACGGCGTCGTACAGTTTAGCTGCTCTGTCGAATCTTCTTTGAACATTCGACAGACACCATAAGCCTTCAATGACAGATTCGACCTTAATTCATTTGGATTTTCGGACGAATGCAATTTTTAACGAAAAACTAAATAAATAAAGAGGAATTTCGTGAGTAACTAAATAAATTTATTTTTCGGACGAAAACGAAATCCTGAAACGAAATATTTCAGTGTGCACATGTCTACTCTAAACCACTGCATCAAGACACTCGAAATGCCACCGACCGAACAATTTCGATTTCAACAGATATCTTACTTCCTAAATTTTATTTGGGAATCCAAACCTTTACCACCTGCTATCACGCCATGGGAATATTGGTGCCGACAGGGTATAGACCAAAGAGGAGGGATCACAGCGATATATGAGTCAATGGCAACTACACATTCTAAAACGAGCTATATGTTGGCCTGGGAAAAAGATCTTAACCAGGACTGGGACGTGGATACCTGGCATAACGTATTAGCATGGTCAAATCGAGGCATCCTTACCACGTCCCTCATGGAGGCAGACCTAAAAGTTTCAACCAGGTGGTATCTCATACCCACTAGACTAGCGAAATTATACCCATCAACCTCACCTCTGTGCTTCAGAGGTTGTGCACTCACGGGCTCAATGCTGCATATTTAGTGGGAATGCCCTAAAATAAGAGGATTTTGGGACAGAATCTTTACCATGATCAGACAAACCACTGGCTTATCTATTCCCAAGTCTCCTCACATAGCCTTGCTCAATTTCCCACCGGAAAAAATTCCAAAAAACAAGCGGAGACTTGTTCACTTTATCCTCTTAGGAGCCAAATTGATGGTTGCAAAGGAGTGGAAGCAACCCAGTAACTTGGCAAAACAAAGTGTCTCATGGATCATGGCTCAGGAAAAGATGGTCAGTATTCTACAAGATACGGCCCAGAAGTTTGAGAACACCTGGAGACTCTGGGCTGATTACATACATTTACCCATATCAGACACTGCAATCTCATCCGAAACTAGCTACCAGGGCTCCCCAGTAGAGCATCTTTCTAGTCTCCTTTTCTATCCCCTTTTCTTCTGATTCTATATCTCCTCCACCCCTTTTCCTCCTTTACCCTACCAACCCCCACACCTCTCTTCCTGTTTAATCAACAGGTTTGTATGGTCAGGAACCAAACCCACTGGATGTGGTGAGAAGACATACCACAGAGCGAGTCCAGATAGTGATCAAAACCTATATCACAATACCTAAATACTGTAATGAATGGAGTAAGAATACCCTTAGATAATCTAACATTATCCCATGAGGAAACTCCACATTTTCTTACTTTTGATCGACTGGTTGCCTTCCTCACTGGACATCACCGTAGTCTAACACTAAATAGGAAACCACTCTCGTTGCTTGTGGGTTCTACCCTTGCTAGTTAGGATTTAGCTCATATATACTTTTATTATTTGTACTTGTGTTCCAGTATTTTACACTATGTCTTACCACAGCCTATATCTTGCTCAACTTTCCTATGAAGCAATGAGATGGGCTGGGGGAAGCCCCTCACCTCCCGACACAGTTAGATCCCATATGGGGTGTTGGTGGTGAGGAGCCCTCTACACCGCTAAAGTCTGTAGTTGAAATAGATGCCCTAAAGGGGTTGCTTAGGACTTTGTGGATTTCTGAAAAGTTATGAGGCTGTGTTTATATATTCCTGATGTTAAGAAGCATTTACATTGTTACGTGTATTGTAATGCTTTTACTGAAACTTCAATAAAAATTATTGAAAGTAAAATATTTACAAAAATGTGAGGGGTGTACTCACTTTTGTGAGATACTGTATATATTAAGACACTGCCTGAAGCGTATTAGAAACAGTACACCACAGAATTCACTGTAGATATAAGCAACACTGGATGCAGAGTATATATCTATATATGAGACTGTATATATATTAATACACTGCCTGCACTGACTGAATATAGAGTATTTATAGGCTATGAATTTATAGGCTATGCTAAATGCAGAATATATATATATATATATATATATATATATATATATATATATATATATATATATATATATATATATATATATACATATATATATATATATATATATATATTAGACTGACTGTACATATATATATCAAATACACTTCCACTAACTGAATAACCTGCCTGCTTAATGTAACTCAAGCTATCTCTCTGTCCACACCAACAACACTACACAGGGCTGCTGTGTAAGCTGCCTTATATATATTGTGGGGCATGGACTTAGTCCCCCTGAGCCATGATTGGCCAAAGGCACCCTGCTTTTGGCCAATTATGGCTCTTAGCAGAGGGCACTGTGATTGGCCACAGCATGCAGGTCAGGTGCATGCTTTGGCCAATCATCATACAGCAATGCACTGCGATCTCGCAGTGCATTATGGGGCATTCAGCGGTGCTCAAATTTGCCGCAAACGCCCCATAATGTTCACTGTTTTGCGAACGGGCGAACACCCGATGTTCGAGTCAAATCTATGTTTGACCCGAACATCAAGCTCATCCCTATTTGTAAGTGCAACTTTTTATGATAAATCATTTTTTACAGTATTGCACCATTAGGAGCTCTGTTCTTTCTTCTTGATCCATATACCATATTCACTCGGTGGTCCTGCCATTTCCTGAGCTGCTGTTTGTGGAGATCTGTTTGCTTTGCTGGTTTTGGGTTTTGACTACCTGTCATGGGTGTCAATTCCGTCTAGTGAGTAGGATACTTACCTAGAAGTTGGTGGAAGAAAATGCACTTTTGAAGACACCATAATACATTTTTGTATCACAACCTTTGATGAATTAAAAGACATCACTGGCACATTGTGGGAATTATTTGTTTGGTGGTGGATATTGGACATTTATATCTATATTTTAATTTATAATATTCATACATATTTATTTGTGTGTGTAGTATGAAATCACAGTTATTTTCTTTGCAATGTATAAATGTCACTCGCAGGGAAGGGGTTAACACTAGGGGGCGATCAAGGGGTTAAGTGTGTTCCCTGGGTTGGGTCTAACTGTACGGGGGATGGGCTGCCTGGGACATGACAGAGATCACTGTTCCCGATCACTGGGAACAGTAGATCTCTGTCATGTCATCTGTCAGAGGTGTCCGTTTATGAAGCAGTGATCAGCAGTGATCCCGAAGATCGCCGCTGATCACAGTCCATAAACGGTTTATGAAACAGAGATAATCGGGGGGAGAAGTGTTTGAATATGTTCTCCCACCGATGATCTCTGCACACGGAGAATCCTCATTGAATGATACAGAAACCGCCAGTTTATGAAGCTGTGATCTCAGTGCTTCACTGGCGATCTGAGTCAGAATTCACACTCCCCATTCACCAGCTCAGAGGTGGAGAATTGGGGAGTGAAGAGGAAATCTGGGGGGATCTGAGCAGGAAAGAGGAAGATTTTTAACTTCCTTGTACCTCGTTCAGACCCCCCAACACTGTAACCATGTCCCCCTGTCATATTTATGTGTATACATACATATATATATATATATATATATAATGTGTATATGTATATATAAATAATGTGTGTGCATATACATGTATATATAATGTGTGTGTGTGTGTATACATATATTTATAATGTAGGGGACTCGTTATTTTTTTAACATTAACCACACTGTCTGTCAGTGTATTGATCAGTGATAATTTATCACTGCTTAATAAACTGACATCTCTGTGTTTCTGTGAATTTCTGGTGCTGTAATCTCGTAAAGTCTTACGAGATTCCAGTATCAGGTGCTGTTCTCCACTGCTGGAAGCGTTTGTAGATCGCTTCACTCCTCCGAAGGTGAAGCGATCTACACCGCTTCATAAACAGGCACACAGAGGAGAAAGATCTCCTCTTGTGAATGCCGGAGAATTAAGCAGTGAATAGATTTCACTGCTTCTTAAACGAGCAACAGAATGAGGATCCGCCTTGTTTACAAAGACAGATCCCCATTCTGCCTCTGTACTATTCTGCCGGGTTGCCGGCAGACATTGAGTCCATCCGACCCACAGGCACGCACCCACAGTGTGTGGCAGCACATGCCTGCAAGCAATTGCGCCTGCGCGAGCCGTCGTACATGTACAGTGATTCACGCAGGAGAGCCAACCTGCCACAGTACAACTTGAACTGGTTAAATAAAGTGACAAATAATGGGACAGTGTATTTTTTTAACATATATACTCTTATGAAAATGGTCTGCCGTATAATTTTAGTTTTTAGGTGATTGATTTTTGTATATGATTGATGACAAAATGGGTAGATCTAATTTAAAGTAGAATCCTTTATGCTTTCTAAGGTCAACATATTCTCAAGATAGCCCTGCACATATGACATGAAAGTTGTTTTCCATGTAATAATCAGCTGAAATGCTCTCTGCTAAAGTAGAACCTGTCCATTCAGAGGAAGGATGTGTGCTGCAGGCTCCAATGCTGTATAAAAAATGATATTACCTAAAATATTACATTTCTTGCAGTAATTTGCCATCTCCTTCACCCCATGCACCTGCTTTAACAGCATGGAAGGTCTGTGGGTTTCCCCAGTATAAAATGTCAGTGTAACTGTTTTAAGTTATGTGTGGGTGAAGGAAGTGGATAGGCCTGCCTATGCTTGTTACTCTGTTTCTGAACTTC
Organism: Lithobates clamitans; assembly: GCA_037952925.1. Taxonomy (NCBI): domain Eukaryota; kingdom Metazoa; phylum Chordata; class Amphibia; order Anura; family Ranidae; genus Lithobates; species Lithobates clamitans. The sequence goes on from JBBGZY010000239.1 coordinate 1,307,456, forward strand.
TACTTGACATCATACTATAACCACCCGCAGGGGCAAACAGACAGTTTTAAAAATAGCATGTAGAAGGAAACACAGCAGTTTAAACAACCACTGAACTAGCAGCAGTAACGCAGCATGATAACCAGAGGTAAGAGTGTAATTTTTCACTGAAGATATTCACAGGTTCCTTACTTTTAACATATAACATCAGACTGAGCTCTTTATAATATTTTGAAAACGCTTTCCAGGATTTCAAGCAAGCTATAAGCTAATGGGGAATAGGAATTTAGATTTACCAAAACCATATAATATGAGGTCAAACCTAAACACTTTCAATTTGTAAGCAATCAGGCTGGCCCTTGCACAACATAGTTGACGGTAAATCTAAAGGAAATTGAATAAAAAAATTGTACAATGTATGAACAGTTTTAGTCTGATCACTGTATAGTTTGATTCTTATGATATAATCAAAAGCAATTGAGCTTGGGCACTAACAGATTTTCCAAAAAAGCAAACTATATGACAAAACACTGCAATTTATGAATTTACGAAGGGGTAGAAAACATCCTACCTAGTAGGAATTAAATCATCAAGCGCAATAAAGAGTATATTTTAAGTGCATGATATTTTGTATTATTCTTGCAGCATTTATCTTAGCCTATTTTGTCATATTTTTATTTTATTAGAATAGTAATACATGGTGTACTAACATTTCAAACTTGCATAGATACAAAGGGATGTAAATTTAGTTATTGTACATACAGTATTTCACAAAAGTGAGTACACCCCTAACATTTTTTAAAATATTTTATTATATCTTTTCATGTGACAACACTGAAGAAATTACACTTTCCTACAATGTAAAGCAGTGAGTGTACAGCTTGTATAACAGTGCACATTTGATGTCCACTCAAATAGCTCAAATAGTTTGGGGTGTCTACTTTACAAAATTTTGTCATTTGGGGGGTTGTGCTATCTGGTCATTTCATGGCCTCCGAAACTCTGATAGGCAGTGAGGAGTGAAATAAAAAATGTACGCCCTTAGAAAGCCTGAAGGCGGTGATTGGTTTTCGGGGTCCTGTACGCGGTTAGGCTCCCAAAAAGTCCCACACATGTGGTATCCCCGTACTCAGGAGAAGCAACAGAATGTGTTTTGGGGTGTAATTTCACATATGCCCATGGCATGTTTGAGCAAAATATCATTTAGTGACAACTTTCTGTTGAAAAAAATAATTAATTTTCCCGAAACTTGTGGCAAAATATAAAATATTTCATGGACTTAACATGCCTCTCAGCAAATAGCTTGAAGTGTCTTCTTTCCAAAATTGGGTCATTTGGGGGGGTGCTATCTTGATATTCCATGGCCTCCGAAACTGGAAGTGAAATCACCATTTTACGCCCTTAGAAAGCCTGAAGGCGGTGCTTGGATTTTGGGGTGCCGTACAGGGCTAGGCTCCCAAAAATTCTCACACATGTGGTATCCCCATACTCAGGAGAAGCAGCAGAATGTTATTTGTGGTGTAATTTTACATATGCCCATGGCATGTTTGAGCAATATATCATTTAGTGACAACTTTGTGCACAAAAAAAAAAATTGTAATTTTCCCGCAACTTGTGGCAAAATATAAAATATTCCATGGACTCCTCATGCCTATCAGCAAATAGCTTGAGGTATCTACTTTCCAAAAAGGGATCATTTTGGGGGGGTTTAACTGTCCTGGCATTTTATGTACAACATTTAGAAGCTTATGTCACACCTCACCCACTCTTCTAACCACTCGAAGACAAAGCCTTTTCTGACACTTTTTGTTTACATGAAAAAAAATGTCTTTTTTGCAAGAAAATTACTTTGAACCCCCGAAACATTATATATATATATTTTTTTAAAGCCAGGGCCCTACATTGCCCAAATGTTTGATGAAAAAAAAAAGACGATCTTTTGCTGGGTACTTGGGTACCAAACACAACATGCTTTAAAATTGCGCACAAACGTGCAGCGGCATCAAACTACATACATTTTAAAAGCCTTTAAAAGTATTTTCAGGTTACCACTTTAGATTTGCAGATGAGGTCTTCTGCTAAAATTACTGCCCTTGATCTGACCTTCGCGGTGATACCTCACATGCATGGTGCAATTGCTGTTTACATATGACAGCAGATCGACGCTTGCGTTCTCCTTTGCACATAAGCACAGGGGAACAGGGGTGCTTTTTTTTTTAAATTATTTATTATGCTTTTTTATTTTATTTTTAACCTGTTCCTTTCATTTTTTTTAATGATTTTCCGTGAAACCGGTGAAACCTAAGTCATGAAATCCTCATAGCTTCCGGTTTCTTAGGCCATAAAGATGTTTGGAGCCACTCTGGTCTCTGATCAGCTCTATGGTCATCTAGTTGAATCACCGGCTGAATTCTCAGGTTCCCTGTTGAGACAGGAGAGCCAGAGAAAAACACGGAAGACGGTGGGGGGGGCATTCCCTCCCACGGCTTGTAAAAGCAGTCTAGAGGCTAATTAGCCGCTAGGATTGCTTTTACATGAAAGCCGACCGCTGGCTGAAAAGAATGATACCAAGATGATACCTAAACCTGCAGGCATCATTCTGGTATAACCACTAAAAAATTGCATACCTGAAAAACAAACATGATAAAACATAATAACAATAAAACATTGCATAATAGAATACAGTAAAAAAGAGCAGAAGGGGGGGCGTGGCTTAGCTGGAATCCGGAATGGCCGCCTGAATACAGAGCTCCGGCTATCCGAGGAGTAAAAGCAGCCTTTAACGGGAAACAATTGCCCGAATTCATGATGGGGAAACCCAACAGAAGTGTCTCGGCCCCCCGGACACCGAAAGAGCCGGCTACACAGCTCAGCCGCAACATCCCGGAGATATTCCGGACACTCCGCTCCGGTGATCACGAGGCCGAACAGACACCACAGGCCTCAGGCCTCGGCCAGGACTCAGACTCTCAGATGGAAGACGAGACTACTCGAGCACGTCGCCCAGCTCAGTAGTTAATCTGTCGGATCTACAACATGTCGCAATGGACATCACCAACAATATTACGGGCACTTTAAAAGCGGCGATCTTAGACCTCAAGATGGACATTCAGGCGGTGGCGGCCCGCATAACGGACGTGGAGCAGACCACGCAGCTCCATACAGCTGCCATCAGGCAAGTACAGCACACTTACGATACCCAACTCTCCTATCTTTATGATTTACACCGTCAAGTCGAAGACCTCGACAACAGGGGCAGGAGACATAATATTCGAGTTAGGGGGGTACCGGAAAACTTGGAAGCAGGCTCACTACCCCAAGCTATCTGTACCATCTTTAACGATTTATTAGACCGGCCGCCAGATATCCCCATTGAGATGGAGAGACTACACCGGGCTCTCAGACCGCCCCCTCGAGATAATGAGCCCCCGAGAGATGTAATCTGTTGTGTAGTCAACTTCCCGCTCAAGGAAGAAATCCTGAGAAAAGCCAGAGAAAGAGGCCATTTACACCACAATGGCACTGAAATTAAGCTCTTTCAGGACCTCTCTCCAACAACACTACAGAACAGGCGCGCCCTGCGCCCTCTGCTGGAGCTACTTAGAACGCGGAATATACAGTATCGCTGGAAGTTCCCGTTCTGCCTGTCCGCCACCGCCAGAGGCCGCACTGCCCTCTTTAGATCACCAGACGACCTTCAGGCTTTTTGTGAACAACTCGATCTGCCAGCGATAGATCTTCCGGATTGGTGTGCGTTCCACTTCCCGTCTGAGCCGTGGAAGCCGGTGACACACAACCCCTCACCCAAAGCACAGAGGCATCGCTCTAGACGCAGGAGATCGGGACCCCCGTCTCCCGGAGCACATTCCTCCCGGCGAGACCTGGAATACCAAGCCAGAGGCCAACCGGTAACCCCACGCAGGAATCACCAGGAAGCCTGACAAAGCCATCGCCAATTCTTTTTGATAGCTGGACATTACCTAAGTAGGTCTGTTGTTTTTTTTCAGAGAGATCCATCTTCCTGTTTTGGTTCACAGTTTGCAACCTTTTATTTTATGGAACTCATGACTCATCTCCAGTACACACACTAGAACTTTGTAAAGCCTCACTTATGCAGAAAGGACCATGACTCCCTAGCTCGCTGTTATGCCCCTTTAAAAATCTGACACTATGGCTCTTACCAAGGTCCTGTAGAAATCTCCTGACCGGAACAGAGTAAACCAGAACAGAGTTAAAAACCCTTATAGGCCCACGCGGAAAGAATATTGCCCGAACATGCAGTGAAGAATTGGGATACCTTCACTACACCAGACACTCGAGATCTTTGCACTATCTGCCACGACCTTCAAGCATACAGCTGATGTGCTCCCCTGCCTCCTTTAGGACAGCTGAGGTTTCTTAGCGTGGTCAGAAGTTAGCACATCGTTCTCCTGAGACTTTTCCAGTACACTGGGTTTTTCAATGCCTGCATGCTCACCAACACCTTTGGGAGACAACGTATGTGTAAGCTGAATACCTACACTGCTATTAGATATATGGGACTCGATACATCTGTATTGGTAAAGTGACCGGTTTAATAATATTTTTCTACCTAGGGTCACCTTCGCTCTCCCCCCTACTCCCACCCATACCTACACTTTCCCCTTCCCCATTCTTCCCTTCCCCCATTACCTCCCTTTATCTTTACCCGACCCTTCTACCCCCCCCCCTCCCTCCCTTTCTCATCCCCCGATCCCCGACCTCTTTTCATATGGATATATACGCTAATTATCTCAGTATAACTTTGCCGTATGAATACGTATGATGCTTGTGAGTCACTGAGGCAGACACATGTAACTCCCCCTTTTTTCCCTATAATCATAATTGTCATCTGCCATTCAGCGTAGATGATAATGGCTCTGAGACATACCAAATTAACAATATCCTAGGATATTACGTACTACCCTAATATACATGAATAGGGAGCCGCACAGTATGCCTCGGAGGCTCATAGAGCTATAATGTTATGATGTCATAAGTGTTAACACGAACAGTCAACACAGAAACTTGTATAACATAAACAGGATGGTAACCCCCTAAAAAAAAAAAAAAAACCCAGGAAAGGAGGTGGTCCCATGTCCCATATCCCATACCCCTATTCTCAATGCCCAGCCCTGAGACAGAGACTTATGGTAACATGGTCCTATACGCTTTTACAAGGAGGGAGGAAGAACTAGCATGCACATGCATAACGATGTGAAGCCCCCCCATAAAACTTAGATGGGGAGGCGAGTGAATAGTTCTATGAGTCATGATATCTATGTTTATGTACAACACATGTTCTGAATCTCTTTCAGTTTTTACTTTCCAGATATAAGACCTATACATGTTTCCCACTGGCGAGCTCTCAAGATACTTATGTTGAGTTTAATGTTGATAGGATGCAATAGCCCCATTTTTATTTTTTTATTTGCACTATTCCCTTTTACACTACCATCTACGCACACTCCTCTCTAAGGCCAAGGAGTAGGACCCCAGACACGCTTACCAACCCCCAGCAGCAGCACTAAGAGTTAGTCTGATGACCAACCAGCTCTCTATTTTATAGGTGGATTGGCACTTTCTTTTCCACCTCTGGTATTTCTCTCCACCCTATACCCTACTCTCCCCCCACTGATCCTCTATCCCTCTAACTTTCTCTATCCTTGACGGGACTCCCCCCCCCTCCCCTTCTTTCTATTTTTCTACTTCTTTGACTCCCCGCAAGCTTTGCCCCAACACACTTCGCAGCTACTGGCTGAGCCACCCCGACACGAACTGACAATCCTTAGAGGAAATAAATAAACGCCCGGGTTCTGATCTTTCACAAAAAAAAAAAAAAGAGTGATAGACAATGCCTCACTATGCTCCTCTGGCGTTGAAATGTGTTTCTTTCAACGCAAAAGGTCTTAACGTACCGGAAAAGCGCTCACAGGTCCTGTCCTCTCTCACCAAGCAAAAGGCCCAATTCATCTTCCTACAGGAGACTCACTTTCGCTCTAACTCCATCCCAAAAATCTCCAACCACATCTACCAAACGGCCTTCCATTCCACCAATCCCATAGCTAAGACAAAGGGAGTTTCCATACTTGTTTCTAAACAGGCTCCATTTCAGCTTTTAGACTCATTACTGGACCCTGAGGGTAGATTTGTATTTATTAAAGGTACCTATGCTTCTAAGCCAATAACATTGGCAAACATATATGCTCCAAATGAACACCAGGTATCTTTCTTTAGGAAAATAGGTGACCTTCTGACCTCCTTTAAAGAGGGTATTGTACTACTAGGAGGTGACTTCAATGTACCCCTCAACCCAAACCTTGATACCTCCTCAGGAACCTCAATGCTATCCTATCAAGCCCTAAGACAAATTAAATTAGAACTTCAAGGCCTAGCGCTGCACGACACATGGCGCACAATGTTCCCCTCCGTGAAGGATTACACCTTCTATTCTATCCCTTTTCAAAAATACTCAAGACTGGACTATCTTTTCCTTTCCCAACCTGACTTAACCTACCTCACACAGGCCACGATCGACCCTATGTTCTTGTCTGACCATCACCCTATCTCAGTAACCCTGACCTTCCCAGACTTGATCCCTAAAACAAAAACATGGAGACTTAATTCCTCCCTACTGAAAGATACGGAGTTTACCTCACGCCTGACAGCTAGTATCAACACATATTTCAGGGAGAACTCCACCCCAGATATATCCCCTACCACTTTGTGGGAAGCCCACAAATGTGTGATCAGGGGGGAGCTGATGGCCCAGGCTGCGAAAGTAAAAAGGCTACAGCAGGCCACCATAGATAACCTAATCACCAACATCAGGCGTTTGGAGGCCACACATAAACAATCCCACTCACAACAGACACTGCAGGAACTGATGCATTCACGCTCAACGTTATTAGAAGAATTAGGTAAACGCGCCAGGCGCCAGTATGTTCTCCACCAACGAATCTTTTACGAGCAAGGCAACAAATGTGGCAGATTACTGGCCAGAGCAGTACGTACATCTAGACCGTCTAACACAATTTACCACATACAGACCCAACAGGACACTTCACTATCTAAAAATGAAGACATAGCCCATGAGTTTGAACAATACTACAAAAATTTATATAATCTTAGGACCCCTAATTCAAACCCTGAGCAAGCATTACGTAGAACAGAAGCGATAAAGAGCTTCTTGAACCAATATGGCCCACAATCAATCTCACAAACACAAGCAGAAGAATTAGAGCAACCACTTTCTACAGAAGAACTGCAGACCGCCATACGACAGATGAAACCGGGTAAAAGCCCAGGTCCAGACGGGTTTACCCTGCAATATTATAAATGCTTCGCCCAGTCCCTAGCCCCAAAAATGTTATCCACCTTTAATTCTCTAGCGGACCCCACGATGAACATGGGGCGCATGTTGGAGGCACACATAACAGTAATCCCCAAGGAGGGAAAGGATAAGACACGAGTACAAAATTACAGACCTATTTCACTACTCAATGTGGACATCAAGATTTATGCCAAAATCTTAGCCAACAGAATGTCCACTTTCTTGCCAAGCCTTATCTCGTTAGACCAGGTTGGTTTTGTCCCCGGACGAGAGGCCAGGGACAACACCATTAGAGCATTAAACATCCACCACTGGCTCACGACCACAAAAACTCGAGGGTTCTTTCTGTCTTTGGATGCTGAGAAGGCATTCGACAGAGTGGCCTGGGACTACATGGGAGAGGTCCTGAAGAGGATTGGTCTTCACCCGCGCATGTTGTCCCACATCTTGGCACTATACTCCAATCCGAGTGCAGCTGTGAGAGTAAATGGCCACCTGTCGAACGCCTTCCCCATAAGAAACGGTACACGACAAGGTTGCCCCCTTTCACCATTAATTTTTGTACTCTCCTTGGAACCCCTCCTTAACAGAATAAGAGACAATTCCGATATCACAGGCCTGACAATTCAGGGAAAGGAGTATAAGATATCTGCCTTTGCAGATGATGTTCTACTCTCCCTGACTTCTCCGACCACTTCCATACCTAATTTACTCAAAGACATAGAGCATTTTGGAACCCTATCGCATCTAAAGATTAATTATGCGAAATCCCAAGCCTTGAATATCACCCTTACAACACAGGAACTTAAACGCTGCCAATCTTCCTTTCCCTTCCAGTGGAACCAACAAGAAATAACCTACCTAGGTATCCAAATCACCACTAAATTGGAAGATATATACAGGGTTAATTTCCTTAAGGTCTTAAAGAAAGCGCAACTGGATTTAAAAGCATGGGGGAACCTCAATGTCTCCTGGTTTGGTCGCTCCGCTCTTTTAAAAATGATAACTCTACCACGTTTTCTTTATATTATTCAGTGCCTACCCATCCATCTTCCAGCATCCTTTTTTGCAGCATATAGGAAGATGTGCACACTGTTTCTGTGGAAAGGCTCCCCTCCACGCATCAAATTCGCTAGGCTCACGCGACCAAGACTTAACGGAGGTATCGGGCTTCCAGACCTCCACAAATACTTCCTAGCGAACCACCTTGCCCGAATCGTGGACTGGAATGTCCATTAGCTGGGTAAGCTTTGGGTCACCCTGGAGAAATCTATCTCACAACTTCCACTGGAGTCTCTTCCCTGGATTGCCCCAAAACAAGTGCCACAGGAGATATTGACGCATCCCCTCATCTCAGCCTCGCTAAGTTCCTTCAGACGAACAATTAAAATCAGGTCAATTTCCTCTGTCCCTGGCCCGTTAACCCCATTGAGAGGCAACCCTGAGTTCACCCCAGGGCTCTCACCATCCTTTCTAAACCAAACATGGCCACACAACAGAATGTCAGCCTATCAGTTCTATGTAGACAAGATCCCAAGAACATATGAGAACTTAGTTGAATCATCCCTCCTCAAATCCTTCCCCTTTTGGACATACCGACAGATCAGACACTTTCTATCAACTCCATTTGAGGAACTCCCCACAAAGACACCTAATCTCGTACATGTACAATATGCTTATAGAAGATACCTCTTGCACTCCAGACTTCGCACGTGCAGCATGGGAAGCAGATCTCCAGATGACCTTCACGGAGGAGGATTGGTCACGTATCAACGAATATATACATAAAGGCTCCCTTAATGTAGCCCTTCAGGAGAATGGCTATAAAATTCAAACACGCTGGTATAGGACTCCGTCACTTTTACATAAATTCTCACCAGACTTACCAGACACCTGCTCGCGGCAACAAGACAGCGGCAGCAGACCGGGCCCCTCACTGGCAATAGAGCTGGAAGAAGATAGCAGCGGGGCCCGGGAGAAGAGGCCGAACACCGGGAGAAGTCGGAAGGAGACCCCCCGAAGTTGGAAGAAGATCCCGGAGCTGACTAATAAATTACTCTTAAAACCTGTGTACTGTGTTTTTTTTATATTGACACTTTTTCCTAGGTGAATGGGTAGGGGTACCATGTACCCCATACTCATTCACACAGGGTGGGGGGCTGGGATCTGGGGGCCCCCTTATTAAAGGGGGCTCCCATATTCCGATAAGCCCCCCGCCCGCAGACCCCGACAACCAACGGCCAGGGTTGTCAGGAAGAGGCCCTTGTGCTCATCAACATGGGGACAAGGTGCTTTGGGGTGGGGGGGGCCCCCGCAGGGCGCCCCCCTCCCCAAGGTACCCACCCCCCCATGTTGAGGGCATGCGGCCTGGTACGGCTCAGGAGGGGGGATTCGATTAGATCACATGGTGCCACATGCGCCAATTCCACAATTGAAAAGGTGACTAAAAAGCGGCATGCTTGTGTAATAATTGTCTACGTACAAGTGGTACCCCTTTCCGAATAAAGGTGACACCAAGTCCCACACAATGTTACCAGCGCTCCCTATGTAGTCTGAGCAGATCTCCAGGAGTAAACTAGGCTGCAAACTGCTGGTTGAAGTGGTTTACAAGAGGGCAAATTTTGTAGAGCCGATCAAATCCAGGGTCACCCCGAGGAGGAATTATCATTGAAGTGCATGAACCGCAAGATCTGCTCGTATCGTCTTCTGGTCATGGAGGCAGAGAACACGGGCATATGGCAAATTGGTCAGTGGACCAATATGACCGCAACTCACTCTTTTTAGTTATGCCCATGAGGAGGGATAGGCCCAGGAATGTCTTAAATTCGGAAACCATAATAGGTTTCCAATGTCTGGCAAGGGTTAACTGGAGATTAGCAGCGATGCATTGACCAGCATACAAATTGCTTTGGTCCACAATAGATCTATAGAGATCTTCCGTGAAAAACAGTGAATAAAAATCAAGTGACATAAAATCAACGGTTTCCACCTGAATTTCGGTTTGGCCAGTGAATGGGGGAAGTATGGGTTCTGCAGAAGTGGTGGTCTCCCAATTCGGATTGGCAAATGCAGCAGGAAGGGAACTATGGGCTCAATGGGCCTGTGTTTGTCTTCTTCTTGGTGGCTGCGGGACACTAGTTGGGCTAGCCACCTCACCAGCTTGAACTGCACTTATGGGACTGGCCACGTCACCAAGTGTTACTGCAGTGCTGGATGTACGACCAAGATGTACTAGGCTGCTGGTGCTTGCCAGTTCACCAGAAGGATGAGCAGCACTAGTACTGGCTCTCTGCTCCATACGAGAGCCCTGCGGTTCTTGCACCTCAACAACAGCAGAAGAACAGGGTCGGATACTCCTGACCTTGGCAGGGACCACAACTCCGTCATCAGAGCTATCTGTCAGGGTGCCGCTGCTGTCTACCGGTTTGTATTCTGAGCCTGAATCTGACAGAAGAGTGACTTCCTCTGCACTATCTTTAATGCTCAGAAATGTGTAGGCCTATTCACTACTGTACCTTTGATTTGACATTTTGGTCTCTAAATTTACTGGTACAGTACTGAAACTCACAGGAAAAAAAGTCCCTGACTGTCAACGACTGCTTCAAACGCTACAAAAAAAAAACATTCGCAGGAATCGTGCCTGACTCTGCAAATGCTGCAGTTATGTGTTTAGTGTTTTTGTAAGTGACAGCGATCGATTGATACTGCACTTGGGTGGGCTGGGCTGGGCGGAGGGGCTAAACGCAGGTATCTGGGCTGATACTCCATTTTTGGGAACCCTAAACTGCTGGGGACGCTAGTATAGATCTGATCAGATCAGATATCGATCCGTTCAGACACTATACTACTAAGGGAGGTGTATGGTGCGTGCGTGGATGTTAGCACTACTGGCACTAATCTGATGCTGCCTGGGGCGACGCAGACCCTGACTGACACTAAAAACTGACTGACGGGTGATTAGGAGGTTAAATCTTTAATTAGTGTGACAGTACAGTTCCCTGTCCTAGTAATTGTCGCCCAGGGTTCTCAAATAGGCAGGTTGAGGGGCTCCAGGGGCATTTAATGTGGAGGAATCTGTTTTATCAGTTTCCTCCAAAGTTTGTAAAATGCATTTGGGGACCTGGAGCCCGGAGATTCCATAGTGTTATGGGTGGGACGGAATCTCCAATCCTGGGACCGGGTTTTGGAAACAGCCAGGAGTCTGGCTGGTTGATTGAGCAGGTGGGTCCTGGGCTTATAGCAGAGTCAGGATTAGGGTTCTGGACTCCACCCAGAGAGACAGGAGGTCTCCAGGAGTCCAGAGAGTGCACGCCAGAGTACCAAGTCTGAGGATCAGAGCAGTGAGGGGCTGCTTTCTAGATAGACGCTGTGTGCATCTAAGGAGACAGATGAGAGCCTGAAGTGGAAGGCCTGAGCAGCAAGGAAGCTGAAAAGAGGTACAGTAGTTGTACAGGAACCCTGTTATATGGCCAAGAGGGCTGAAGCGTAAAAGCCTAAGTGGCAGTACTGCTGAAGAGAGCCAGGTGGCTTAGCATTTTTCATGTGTTATTGTTTTTGGGAGAAGAAACCCTGTGTGGGCATCCATGTGCATGTATGAACTTTCCTTTATTTTGTTCTTTTTAATAAAAGTGGGCTACCATGCCCTTAAACTAATGTTCCCGTTCGCTGTGAACTTACTGAAGAGGCATCTACCATTGAGCTAAACAACCCCCACACCTCACAAGTGGTGTTCGAATGCGGGCACAAGACGGTGTAATCCGGGTCCTTGCTCCACAGTGAGTTCAAGTCAGGAACTATTGGCTGTGTGTGGAAGTGCAGCCAGGAAAAAGGCATTGCGTGTTGCAGGTGGTGTACCTGTGAATGAAAAGTCAAACTTATTTTTTCTGCTATGAACTGTGTTTGTGTGCATGAGACAGCACAATCTGTGTGTGCACTGTGCAGGTGAGGAAAGCTTGCATGAAGTGAAAAGCAACTTGCTTTAAAGTGACAGTGCTTAATTTTTTGCTGGAAAGCACAAAAGTGTGGTGGAGTGACTGCAAAGATGAAGCAAGAGTTTGAGCCTGCTGGAGAATATTGCAGACTGTTTTTTGCTACACCAACTCCAGTTAAAAGGGAAGTGCATGCTGTTGCCCCTGGCAACGCTGGTGCAAGCAGGCCAGCTATTAATGTGCAAAGTCCCAAGCTTACTAGAGGATGCAGTTGGGGAAGCCCTGTCAAGGCTCTGAAGCAAGAGCGCTGTTTGCGGTGCAGAGAGTGGGGGCATGTTGTCTCCAAGTGCCCTTCGTCTCAGTCTCCAATACAAGGTGACATGGCCAGACAAAGGTCTGCAACAATGTTTGGGAAGCCTGATTTGAGTCCCAGGAGTGTCCAAAAAGCTGATCAGAAGTTTGAGAAGTATGTTGTTGCCCGTAGCAACGGCAGTGATGTCAAGTCTGTGGACTATGTGAGTAACGTATTGCCGACAGAGGATCGTGGCAAGTGGCTTAAGCAGGAGCTGATACAGCATGTTGGAGAGAGCCAGCAAAGTTCTACTGGGAGAGTGCGGTCTCCCATGGCAACAAGAGTGAAAGTGGTGCCGGAAAGGAGGAGCTGCAGTAGAGATGTGGCTCAGCGTCCCCACAAAGAGGCCTGTGCGTTCCCGCCAGCTGGGAATCACCAGGAGAGAAGCGCTTTGGGAAAAAATCGCCCAGTACCATGCCTGGAATGTGGCCAGCTGGGGCATGGCATATTTTCTTGCCCTAGGTTATGGAATACGGCTGGAGATGATGTTGCTGAGAAAAAAGTTTTGCCTGCAGGCCCAGATTCCTGTGCAAATATGTTTTCAGTCACCCCTAGCAACAAGGAGTTTGCTGTTGTGCCTGCAGGGGCTGCTAAACAGTGGGAGATACCTGCTGTAGTTTCATCCCGTGGCCACCAGGGGGAGTTGGCCAGTAAAAGTGCAGCAGAGGATTGGTTCATAAGACAACGTACTCAAATGAAGATGGTGACCCCAACTACTGCGGTGGGTAAGACTGTCTTTAATGAAATGATGGCTGGAACTGCTGATTTCCGGTATAAAAGGACTAGTTATGAGACTGTCCATGATGTCAAAATGATCCCAGTTAGTGGGGCCACTGAATGTGTGCTTGAAAATGACTTTTTCCTACCCAGTGGGAATGCAGGGGTTAAAGTCCAAACAAAACCTGTGTTGATGACTAAATGTGTTGTGTCTAATGACTGTCAGTCTCAAGATGGCAGTGGGCTAGGACAGCCTGCAAGAGCTAAAAATGCTATAAGTGTTACTTTTAATGAAAAGTTTGCTGTTGGGAAAACCCCAGGTTCTTTCAGAGCAAAAGTTATCACAAATGGGCCGTTGCCTGTAGCAACTGGTGGTAAGACAGCACAGTTGTCCCCAGAAATCTCCAGGGAACTTCATGTATTGGAGTCGGAGGTTGCCCTGGACAACTGCGATGTCACTCTGGTGGGACGGAGTGGAATTGTACCATGTAATGGTGATGTGCTAGTACAAGCAGCTAGTACTAAAAATGTGCAGGTAAACAGTGGGTTAACAGAACCTGTGAAAAATGCAAAGGTGTGTGAGGTTTATGAAGCACCAGCCGAGCAAGGTGGTGAATATGGGGTATTGCAACCTGCTGTGTTAAAACCTGTGTTACTACAATCTGACATGATTTGTAATTTGGGTAACGAATCTGCAGCTAAGCCAGTCTGTTCTTATGTGTCTCCTTGGGCGGATGGACCAGTGCTGAGGAGTACCGCTGCAGGGAGCACGCATACAACTGATTGGGATAGTTGGGGTAAAAATCTTATCTCCCTGATAGATGAGGTTTTTATGCACAAAAATAAGGTGGACAAAGTTTCTGCTGTGCCAGCAGGAGGAACTGCAGAACAGCTTGTACCAGAGTGTGCAGTGGCTGCTGCAGGGGTTAACCCTCATGAGCAGGATGAACCAAATAAGGGTGAGCGCACAGCAGAGACATTGTCCGTGACCCACAAAACTGAGGTTGACATGGAGTGTCAAAGTGACGTTGTCACTGGTAATGTTCTGGAGCAGTTCACTGATGCTGAACCTGAGAAGTTGGGTATGAGTGCAGCACCTGGCAGCACTCTGGTGGAGCACCAGGCTGTGTTTACCTCCAGCTGGGAGGAGGTTCCATTAACCATTGCAACTTTTAAAATCTCAGCAAGTGAGTCTCTCTGTATCCCCAGTGTCATGAAAGTCCCCAGGAAGGACTTAGCTCTGGAGTCAAGTGCCTGGTTTATAACCAAAGCATTAAAAGAGATGCTTGAACTTTGGTATGTACAGCCAATCTATAGTAGTGTGTCTCCTCCACAGTTTGACGGTCTGGTATTGCGGAGTACCACTAGGTGGAGCACTGAATGGCAAGCTGTACAGAACAAAGAACAGGACAGGAATGGTTTATTCCTGAATTTGTTACTATTGTTAAAAGTTGCCACTGCGTATGCTGCTGGATTATGTCCAGAAGTAATAATGTTTGAGAGAGACTTTGGAGAAATGGAAAATAAGCCTAAAATGTCTGTGGTTTCACCTCCTAACAGCCAGATGGGAAGCATTTCTGCTGCTATAGTCCAGGGTGGTGCTTGTCAGTTGTCGGTGAAGGGCGCGTATACTGCACCAGTGGAAAAACCACATGAGATGGAAGGGCCAAGTGTGGACCTGAAAGCAGCAGAGATCCTGACCAGGGCTCAAATGAAGGTGGTTAAAGAGACTGGGGTCGCCAGTCCAATGTTTGGTTTAGGTGACGAACCTAATAAGGTCCCCAAGACAGGGGAACGGATAAGGGGTACGGTAAAAGTTGTATGTGGATCAGACAAGAGCTTGTCTGTTCAGGTGGATAAAAATGCAGATGGCATCAGAACAGGTCAAGTGGTAGGACAGCTGCCTGCAGAGTGGCTGAACCCAGGGGAGGTGATGTCCTGTGAGGTTCCCGTGGGTGATGGCGGCCCTCTGGTATGTGTGCCCTCTGCAGACACTACCCTAGCAAATGTTGGAAAAAAAGGCATTGGTGACATGTGCAACATTGAAAGGTCTAATGTTGGTTTGAAAATGTCTGTCAATGATGAACCAAGTAATATGTTAATGGTACATGATAATGTGGTGTCCAAAGGTACAGGTAAACCTGGTAAACAATTAGTGACTGCTGAGTCAGGTACCAGAAATAAGAGGAGGGGTCCCGTTATAAACACCATAGAAATAGGCCCCCTACAGTCTCAGAACAGTAATGCTGAGAGAGGTTTTGGGAAACCAGGAAACTTGAAGCGTGGAGACAGAAGGGTTGGTAGAAAGACCAGGGGTACCCTGTTAAAATTTCAGGAGAGGAAGTGCTTATGGAAATGCACTCGGAAGAAAAGTTGGGAAGGTCGCATCAAAGCTCATAGCAGCGTGACAGTGAGGCCAAGAGAGAGACACCAATGGAAGTGGTGGGTTGAGTTCCCCTTTAGGAGAAGTGGGGTTGGACAGGGTTTGACTTCTGTAAGAGGTAGTTGGCACATAGGTGCCAAAAGGAAACTATGTGTTTCGCCCTCTGGTTCGAAACAAGGGGGAGGGATATGTGACAGTACAGTTCCCTGTCCTAGTAATTGTCGCCCAGGGTTCTCAAATAGGCAGGTTGAGGGGCTCCAGGGGCATTTAATGTGGAGGAATCTGTTTTATCAGTTTCCTCCAAAGTTTGTAAAATGCATTTGGGGACCTGGAGCCCGGAGATTCCATAGTGTTATGGGTGGGACGGAATCTCCAATCCTGGGACCGGGTTTTGGAAACAGCCAGGAGTCTGGCTGGTTGATTGAGCAGGTGGGTCCTGGGCTTATAGCAGAGTCAGGATTAGGGTTCTGGACTCCACCCAGAGAGACAGGAGGTCTCCAGGAGTCCAGAGAGTGCACGCCAGAGTACCAAGTCTGAGGATCAGAGCAGTGAGGGGCTGCTTTCTAGATAGACGCTGTGTGCATCTAAGGAGACAGATGAGAGCCTGAAGTGGAAGGCCTGAGCAGCAAGGAAGCTGAAAAGAGGTACAGTAGTTGTACAGGAACCCTGTTATATGGCCAAGAGGGCTGAAGCGTAAAAGCCTAAGTGGCAGTACTGCTGAAGAGAGCCAGGTGGCTTAGCATTTTTCATGTGTTATTGTTTTTGGGAGAAGAAACCCTGTGTGGGCATCCATGTGCATGTATGAACTTTCCTTTATTTTGTTCTTTTTAATAAAAGTGGGCTACCATGCCCTTAAACTAATGTTCCCGTTCGCTGTGAACTTACTGAAGAGGCATCTACCATTGAGCTAAACAACCCCCACACCTCACATTAGGTAATATACGGCGGGTGCCCTATAAAAAAATAACTAGCTAACCAGCGTCATCGTAACACTAGTACGGTGATCACTGGTGACAGGGGGTTATCAAGGGGTTAAACCTTTATTAGGGGGGTTAGGGGGGCCCCTAGACCTATATGGGCCTACCACTAAGTAACCTAACACTGATTTTTGGCACTAATGCCACCAGTACAGTGATAAAAAAACCCTAGCGGGCACGCGCAACGTATAGCTACGTCGCTTCGCCCAGCCGGACCAACCTGCTGCAGTATAATTGTGGCGGCTGGTCCAGAACCGGTTAAGAGACATGTCAGTATAATGTAAAAGAAATTTCATAGGCTACTAAGAAGGTGTGTAGCCTGAAATCGAGATAATAGGCTGGCAGAACCATGTCCAGAATGTGTGGAATAGTGGGCAAGACAACTAGATGTAAAGAAGTGTATCCATCTCTTTGTGGCATCTCCAGCATGTTTCAGGGGCTTTTGGAAATATTCTGTGTAAGGATTCTGGTGTGCGATACCATCTATAGAATAATTTATAAATTGTTTCCTGTATGTACACATTGGTAGAGCCTTTAAGTAAGATGGTATTAATTTGGACCCATTCATCTTCACCCATGGGTGTTAACTTAGGTCACCCATAGGAGAAACACTTTGGAAGAAACTAGAAGAAATGTGGGAAATCGGGTGTTAGAGTGAAACTGCTGAAGTGCAAAAGCCAGTAGTGCAAGTAGGCCCATTTTGGAATTTCACTTTCTTTTGGGAGGCATTGGAGTTTCACTAGATCGAGAAATGTGCTTTTCTTTTAAAAGCTCTGGGTTATTTAGAATAGGAGCTAAAGAGGTATAAAGAGACTAGACTTTCCCGCAGCTCCATGTCCCCTACTTTTTTAACTTTTTGATGGGCGACATCAAACCATTAGGATGGATGTCGCCCATCAAAAAGTTAAAAAAGTAGGGGACATGGAGCTGCGGGGAAACTCTAGTCTCTTTATACCTCTTTAGCTCCTATTCTAAATAACACAGAGCTCACTCCAGGCTTCCTCCCACACCGTTTTCATGGTGGGAGAAAAAAGCTTATTGCGAAGGGGACATTTTTTTTTTGATGGAAGAGAACTGTATACTTTGGAAAACTACTGAAACAACTTACAATTACATCCAACTCAGCTGTTTTAATGCAATCAATTTACTTCTTATTTTGAGACTAAACTTAAACACACTGCCCATTCATTATCACTGACTATGTTTGAGACTGCAAAACTGGAGACTCAGCTAAGGGTTGTATCTGAGTTCTTTAAAACCTTTTGATAAATCTAAATGATAAGCTTTCATATATTGTATACAGCAATGGGAATGATATTTCAACATCATGTTAAACGTATTGGATTGGCAGGCTATGGCAAATTGTCTATCTAAAGTGTCTACTAACATGACCCTTATAGAATATACAGTATCTCACAAAAGTGAATACACCCCTCACATTTTTGTAAATATTTTATTATAACTTTTTATGTGACATTACTGAAGAACAAGTTCCACTCAAAACAGGCCTCACCATGGTCGACCAAAGGATTTGAGCGCACGTGTTCAGCATCATATTCAGAGGTTGTCTTTGGGAAATAGACGTATGAGTGCTGCTGCCGTAGCTGCAGAAGTTGAAGGGGTGGGGGGTCAGCCTGTCAGTGCTCAGACCATACGCTGCACGCTGCATCAAATTGGTCTACATGGCTGTCGTCCCAGAAGGAAGCCTTTTCTAAAGATGATGCACAAGAAAGCCTGCAAATAGTTTGCTGAAGACAAGTAGACTAAGGACATGGAATACTGGAACCATGTCCTGTGGTCTGATGAGACCAAGGTAAACTTATTTGGTTCAGATGGTGCCAAGCGTGTGTGGCAGCAACCAGGTGAGGAGTACAAAGACAAGTGTGTTTTGCTTACAGTCGAGCATGGTGGTGGGGGTGTAATGGTCAGGGGCTGCAGGAGTGTTGCCGGCACTGGGGAGCTACAGTTCACTGAGGGAACCATGAATGCCAACATGTACTGTGACATACTGAAGCAGATCATGATCCCCTCTCTTTGGAGACTGGGCCGCAAGACAGTATTCCAACTTGATAACGACCCCAAACCCACCTCCAGATGACCACTGCCTTGCTAAAGAAGCTGAGGGTAAATGTGATGTATTGGCCAAGCATGTCTCCAGGACTAAACCCTATTGAGCATCTGTGGGGCATCTTCAAACAGAAGGTGGAGGAGTGCAAGATCTCGAACATCCACCAGTTCAATGATGTTGTCATGGAGGAGTGGAAGAGGACTCCAGTGGCAACCTGTGAAGCTCTGGTGAACTTCATGCCCAAAAGGGGTAAGGCAGTGCTGAAAAATAATGGTGGCCACACAAAATATTGACACATTGGACATTTTCACTTAGGGGTGTACTCACTTTTGTTGCCAGCGGTTTAGACATTATTGGCTGTGGGTTGAGTTATTTTGAGGGGACAGCAAATATACACTGTTTTAGCTGTACACTCACTACTTTACATTGTAGCAAAGTGTAATTTCTTCAGTGTTTTCACATGAAAATATTTAATAAAATATTCACAAAAATGTGAGGGGTGTACTCACTTTTGTGAGATACTGTATATTGGTCAATACTGTCCTTTGTTTTAAGTTACGCAAAAATCCCTGGGAAATCCTTTTGCATAGACCAATTTCAAATGCAACTCGTAAGCATAATCTTATTACCCATACTGTATTTTTATGGCGATGAAACAATCTATTGCAAAAATCACCAACCCTTAATTTTGAAGTGGTTTTATATTTGCCTCCTGCTTCTTATAGGGCGTACACACGGTCGGACTTTGTTCGGACATTCCGACAACAAAATCCTAGGATTTTTTCCGACGGATGTTGGCTCAAACTTTTTTTGTCTACACATGGTCGCACAAAGTTGTCGGAATTTCCGATCGCCAACCACGCGGTCACGTACACCACGTACGACGAGACTAGAAAAGGCCGGTTCAGAACCAAACGCGGCACCCTTTGGGCTCCTTTTGCTAATCTTGTGTTAGTAAAAGTTTGGTGAGAGACGATTCGCGCTTTTTCAGACTCGTGGCTTTCAGATCGTTTTCTGCCGTTCAGTTTGTGCTTGTGGGTTTGCATCTGCTCTTCAGTGCGTGCAGCTAGTTCCGCGTGACTTTAGGTAGTCATTGTATTCTTGTTCGTTCGTTACTGTTTTTCAGGTCGCTCTTCACAGGCCTTGCTGTTCTTCAGTGCGTTCTGTTACTTCGTTCTGAGCAGCCGACCGTTTTCTAGCCATGTTTCGTATGCGTACTCCTTGTAGAGTTCGTGCTGTGTGAGGGCTTGGTGTTGGGGTCCTGACCTTGACACAAGTCCAGTCCATGAACAGGGTGGGGAGGAGTTCATGGACCAAGAATTGGTTGCTTCAGCGTGACTAGTTCTCTCATATGCCTTTGCTCCGTGAGATCCGTGAGAATAATCCTGATGATTTCAGGAACATTCTCAGGATGACGGACCCCGTGTTTCACCGTTTGTTGGCTTCGCTGACCCCCTATATTAGCAGGCAGGATACCTGCATGAGGCAAGCCATCACTCCGGAGCAGAGGTTGGTCGCTACCCTGCAGTATTTGGCCACAGGGAGAAGTCTGCAGGACTTGAAGTTCTCGACAGGCATCTCCCCCCAGGCTCTGGGGATCATTATCCCAGAGACCTGTTCTGCCATCATACAGGTCCTGCAGAAGGAGTATATGAAGGTAAGATTTTTATCCTTTAATATCACATTTTATTGTATTGAATGTTTGATAATGTATTGTAATTCTTTCCTCATTCCCTAATTACCATGATTGTAATATGCTGTAAATGTCCCCTTTGTCCTCATGCATGCTGGATTTTTATGTAATTATTATTTTAGGTCCTTCATACATATTTGCCCTTCAATAACCTCCCCAGCATGGTGTCTCCTGCCCTATATTCACCTCATGTAGTCACTTAACAATGTATTTTATCAGCTCCATAGTAGTGCTTTACCCAAAACACCCCCTAAAATGTTTGGAAATGTTATTTTAGCTTTAAATTCAGGCAGAGTGCCAGAGGCTTTTTTTGTGGTGTCCCCAAATAATTTTTAGTAACCCTCCCTCCCCCAACTCCTAAGTCAGCTGATCCCAATTCTCTATCCTCAATCATCTATCTGCTGACTTTGCCAAACCCATACACACTATACCCATCTCTTTACTGGTCAGATTTATGGATGAATTCCCCAAAGCATGTAGTGCAAGGGCCTGCCTGTATACTTTCCAATGGTACTGTTTAAAGTTTTTGTATCCTATTATTATCTTGATAGGTAATAGCAGAATGTCCAAATGTCCTCAAATGTGTACAGTGTGTATTTATATCTTTGTATTATGACACTTCTTACCTGTCCAGTGGGCTGTCAATAGTGTAACTAAGGAGGGTCTGTTCCAAGTAATTCCCATTATTTAGGCATGCATCTCTCAATGAAGTGAAGAGGGTTACCTGTCCAAGATTTCCACACACCCCCTATAATGTTAGAAATGGCCCATGAGAGGGGGGGGGGAATATGATAGGTGTACCTTATACTTTGGTGTTGTTAAATTCCCCTTAATAAATGCTATCTGGAGGTTGCCCCATAATGTTTGTGTCTAATCTGCTTGCCATGTTTCAGTGTAAAAATAGTAATGTTTATTGTTTTTTCCTCAACAGTTTCCTTCCACGCCACAGGAATGGCAGACTGTGGCCTCCCACTTTGCCGAGCGGTGGGACTTTCCTAACTGCGGAGGGGCAATTGATGGGAAACACGTCCACATCATCCCACCACCCAACTCGGGGTCGTACTATTATAATTACATGGGGTTTCATAGTATAGTGATGTTGGCGGTGGTGTCGGCTAATTACGACTTCTTGTATGTGGATGTGGGGAAGAATGGCCGGATGTCCGATGGTGGAATCATCGCCCAGACGGAGTTCTACAGGCTTCTCCAGAATGGCAGCTTGGACTTGCCAGCTCCAGAGGACAATGTGGAAGGACTCCCATTTGTGTTTGTTGCTGATGAAGCATTTGCGCTGGGGGACCACCTGATGCGGCCATTCCCAATGAGGACCCTCAACCTGGAACAGAGGGTTTTTAATTACCGGCTGGCCAGAGCCCGAAGAGTGGTGGAGAACACATTTGGAATCCTGGCCAGCCGGTTCCGACTATTTCTGACACCCATCCATATGGCGGAGTATAAACTGAACCATATTATACTGGCGTGCTGTGTTCTCCATAACTTTTTAAGGAAACATTCGGCCAACTATGCTGGCTCAGTTGGGCCTGAGGCCGGAATCCTACATCAAACCACACTGACGGCGCTTGAAAGTGGCCGTCCTGGCTTGCGCTCCCTGAGTGCCTGTGATGTCCGGTTACGCTACCTGGAGTTCTTTGCGGGTAGGGGGGCTATCAATATGCCAGCAAATCTGTGAAGCCTTTTTATAATAAAAAAAAAAAAAGAAATTCTTGGTGGACATTTACTGCTTGTGTTTGTTTTAGCTGACCCTGACAGAAATATGTTGAGTCCAGAAAATGTTGTGATTGTGTAACCTTATTATACAAAGCACTGTTGGCTGTTATTTCCTAAATGCAAAAACACATTTCACTACAAGTGCACTTGCAACTGCACGGAACCTGCACTTGTAGTGCAAAGAGGATTTGCCCTTAGGAAATAACACCCATTTTTGCAGAAAACAGCAATTACATCACTCCAAAAGTGCTGTATTGTAGTGTTGACACAATAATCCACACATTCTTGAGTAAGCAACTTTTTTATACCTGCACAATCACATGTGCATTTACCAAAGGTTTTTAAAACAAACCAACATGTTTGTTGTATAACAATTTTTGCAGTAGCATTATCAAAAATAGAAATGTCCATTTCAGATAAAACAGGCCTGTGTAAAACCAACAAGAAAGCCAAAAAACTTGAACTTACAAAGTTCACATTAGGTAAAACCTGAAGGCTATATCAGACATCAGTATTTAGGAACTGGGTTTGATATAGCGTTCAGATGGGGGGAAATCACCCCAGGAAAAGCCAAATTTGGAAGATGCACACCAATTTACGAATGTCAACATGTGCTATCTGCCATCAGGGGGGATCAAGGGAAGTGTTTTGGGGGAGCAAGCCCTTCCTCAACGCGACTTTATAATTGAGGAAGGGGTTGCACCCCCAAAACACGTGCATTGATCTCCCGTGATGGCAGATAGCACATGTTGACACACTGTGTGCATCCTCCAAATTTGGCTTTTCAAAACATTGCAAAAAAATTTAAAAGATTGGACCACAATCCAAAAAGTGATTTTGTGGGGTTTTAAATTCGCCCCAAAACATCAATGATGTTATTATTTTTTTTAATAACATCATTGATTTTTTGCTGGATGTTTTGCAGTTCGGCATTACACCCCATGATCTCCCCGATCAGGATCTGGGCACTTTCTGATGTGAAACGTTCTCTATCCCTCACATCACGATCACCTAAAAAGAGAGAAAGAAAAAAAAAACAGGTCTCAAAAATCTGCCACCATCCATCTCGTTTACCTGAGCCTGTGGTCGCAGACACTCACCTGTTGTGGTGCCAATCTCCACCACATCTTCTTCTTCCTCCTGCTCCGCTTGGGTTTGGGGTATTTCACCTTCTTCCAGAGGTGGGGGGTCTCTGGTCTCCTCGGATGAGGGGTGTCCTCCGGGTCTTTTCTCCCCTATGTAAAACAAAAATGGTATAATTAGCACACAGATATTTGATGGCAGAACTAGAAATAGGAAACATTGCTTGGAAGTGGGGTACAATTGTCTATTTTAGCCGAGTTTCAAGATGTATTTTTTTTATTGCCCTTTGTCAAGCTGCAATACTTTACCTGTTTAGTACAAGCTTCACAGATGTAGCCCCCCTATAGTATACACTGGAGCACCTGTGTGGCCCCCTAATAAAAATGGTGTTCTTGTGTCCCACACTAGTGCTCCAGTGTCCAGATGTGAAAGCAGCTGCTCAGTGTCCTCTCCTTACACACAATCTAGTTGGCATTTCATTCTAGTAACAAACCCATCTACACAAACAAATATTTGGCATCCAAGTAGGCCCAAAAAAATGTGGGAAAATGCATATGGCCTAAACAATGGTGTTTTAGAGGCCGAAAGAAAAATGTTTGATACGAACGAATAATGGGCCCATGAACATTAAAGTTGCCCTTTTAAACGTTACAATTAATAAAAGCATATGTAGCAGTACGAACGCAATAAAGACAGAAAGAATAGAAACACAGCACAACTACTTACTTTTTTGCAGCACTCTCCGGATCTTTCGGTACTGCTCTGGCTCTCTTAACTTCAGGTACGACCACCGCTTCCTGAGCTGATCTTTCGATCTTCGTACCCCGAAATTCTTGTGAAGGCTTTTGATCACTTTCGCCATGATCTTTGCCTTTCTGATGTTGGGGTTGGGGTAAGGCCCATACTTCCCGTCATAGTCAGACTTCTTCATGATGTCGACCATCTCCAACATCTCCCCAAAGGACATATTTGTGGCCTTAAAACGTATCCTTCTTTATCGGGACGTGTCCGGATCCGGGCTTTCCTCCTCCTCCTTCTCGTTGCTATAATTAGCACACACCTGCTCTAACTCTGCCATGTGCTCTTCACCCACTGCGCCGAATGAAAAGGGGCGGGGAATAGACTAGAAAGAATGTCAGGGGCGGGCGGAGTTACACGCATGCGCAGTGTGTATAAAGCGTAACACGTGTGCGTATTACGTACGATCTGTGAGCGGAGGAAGGAGCATTGGACGCGCCGATCGTAAGAACGAAGGTAAGAGGCAAACTTGTGCCTATACTGCTTCTACATTGAAGCCTATATTGTAACAAGATTAGGAGAGTTTTGTCTGACATTAGGCTTTGTCTTGTGTTGTGTCTTGCAGTGAACATGGATATCTTACTGAAAGACAATGACTTCATGTCAGTATTCATAGATATCTTAAGGGAGCTGCCCTGTCTGTGGGAGATTAAACACCCCCATTTCAAGAACCAAGCAAAGAGGAAGGCAGCACTGGTGCAATTGTGTGAAATTGTGAAGCAGGTGATCCCCACGGCAGACATCACCTATTTAAAGATCTTCATTGGTGGCCTGAGGAGTACATATCTAAGGGAGCGCAAGAAAGTCCTGGATTCACAGAGATGACATCTATGTCCCCAGGATGTTGTACTACGACAGGCTGCATTTTTTGGCAGGCCAGACTGAACCCAGGCCATCCCTCTCCAGTCTTCCTTCCACGCTTCCTTCCCCCCTGGCTGAGGCTTCTGACGCCCAACCTGGGCGTTCCAGGCCGCATGTGGAGGAGCCCAGATTGAGCCAGGTATAGCATTCCTCTAAATATTTCTGCTTGTCCAATCAATGATGTTAACTAGATGTTAGTTGGGAGTACTAATTTAGGATTGTGATTGATGAAGCAACAACTAAAACCATGTCCCTTTTTCATACACAGGGAAGTCTCAGCCAGGAGGTGGCCGGGCCGAGCCGGCTGGCTGATCTGCAGGTCCCTCCACCCCCCCTGAAAAGAGGAAGTGGCAGTAGGAGGAGTGCCCTAGAGGAGGCTACCGGAGGACTCTTTTGGAGGGCTACAGAGGTCCTGGGAGCACGACAGACCGTGGAGGAGGACATTGCTGCCGTCATTGCATATAAAATGCAGAGGATGGAGGAGGACCAACAAGTCTTGTGTGAGGCGCTCATAATGGAGGCTCTTAACAAAGGTATGAGGGGCCAAATGACAGCTCAGACACACCTTTGCGATGGTGGTCCTCCTCCTCCTGCAGGTCCTCCTCCTCGTCCTCCCTCTCCTCCAGGTCCTCCCAGTCCTCCTCCAGGTCCTACTCCTCCTCCTGCCACATCTCCAACAGCACAGCCACAGCCCGGAAGGAAGCGTGAAAGGAAGACCAGAAAGTGAGGACCCTGGATCCAGTCTGGTCGGCCAAAAAATGCAGCCTCTTGTGGTACCACAGCCTGGGGACACACATGTCATCTGCTGCTTTCCGGATCTCTGCGAATTCTGGACCAGACTGCCCTCCCTTACATATGGACTCCTCAGGCCACCAATTTTGATGTTGAAGAATTGATGTCTGCCGTGGGGGTCCCAGGCTTCGCTAATTTCTCATGTTGATCCAGTGTTGCCTTCCTCTTTGTTTGGTTCTGATCCCTTAATAAAGGATTTTTGTTTTGAATTATACTCTCCTATGTGTTTTACTTCAAAAATGACAGTTTGTTTGTGAGGATTCAGGTACATTTCAAATATACAATGTGAAATGAACAAGGGACACCAACAACAAACAATCTCCTGGAGATTAAATAATAAAAGATATCAATGGTGTTGGGGCTTGACACACAAAACACACACAAAAATATTCTGGAGTAAAAATAAAAATAACATTGAACAAAGATCAGCCTTGGAAAAAATCCAAACATTAAATAAAAAAAAATGCTTAAAATCCCCCCCAAAAAAAAAAAAAAAAAAACATTCTGTCAGATGTGACAGCTAATAACAATATATTCAGGGAATCCCAATAAAAAAACAAAAATAAAACTTTGTGAGAAGTCTGTGTGAATATGAGCAGCAAAACTACTTAATTCTTCTCACATTATAAAGAAGAAGAGAGTGCGCTGTATTAAACCATTTTTAACATTGCAGCGTGACGAAAGTGCTGTATCCATTGCGAACGCTAAGTTTGCCAGAACGAGCTGTTCCGTCTTGGAATTTCTTCTGAGCATGCGTGGCACTTTGTGCGTCGGAACAGGCCACACACGGTCGGAATTGACGCGATCGGATTTTGTTGTCGGAAAATTTTATCTCCTGCTCTCCAACTTTGTGTGTCGGAAAATCCGATGGAAAATGTCCGATAGAGCCCACACACGGTCGGAATTTCCGACAACACGCTCCGATCGGATATTTTCCATCGGAAAATCCGACCGTGTGTACGGGGCATTAGAGCTATAGCCACATCAACCAGTACCAACCGCAGTCTCTGAGGTACCCTTGTATTTTCTCTTTCTTCCCTGCTTTTCTCTATTATTATTAATTCCCCTCCTTTTCCTTTCTTTTTTTTTATTACTTATTTGAGCATTTCATATATCCTCCCTCTATGTCCTGGTCTTGGCCAGTAATTTCCTCCCCCCACTGTTTTTTTGGGAGACCAGACCTCCCCTACCCCATACCCCTTTTTTTCCTTTTTTTGTTTTTTTCTGTGAGGCCAGATCTTTCATTCACTTTGATTTTTGGATCAATAGATCAGCTATGAACCTTTATGTGACCATACTTCAATCAACCATTTATATGTCTTCTCCTTTTTTATTCAGTCTTTATATTTTGTTTATAGATCGTATGTATAATTTATTGTATACTTGATTCTAAGTTAAAATTCATAATATCTAGACTGAATTGTATTCATATATTTCTGTTTTTCTTAATCTTTGCTAAATGTGGAGGTTTGTGTTTCTTCATCTTTTATTATTCATCTATATTCTGTATACTCACTGTATATTACTTATTAAAAAATGTAGTAAAAATTATTGAAACCCAAAATAATAATAATAAAATAATCAAGTTCAACAAAACATGAGACCCTTGGATCCGATACATGTCAGTGGACTAGCGAGGCTCTGGGAACACTTATTGACTTTGGTAATTCTCCTCCATGGTGTGGCCTCGCCCTCAGTTATAAAAGAACTGTCAAAGTAAAGATGCGTCATACGGTGGGAGCCTCCCATGGAGGCGGGTCGGTCGTGTTTTTTTTTCTTTTTTGATCCGTCGGCGGAGCAAGAGAAGAAGAAGAAGACTTTGCAGGACTTTTTTATTTTTTTTATTTTTTAATAAAGGACTTGTCCCAAGCCATGTTTTGTAATTTTTACCATTTTTACACTTTTTTTGTGAAATGGTAGGGGTACAATACCCCGTTACCATTTCACACCGGGGGGCCGAGATCTGGGGGTCCCCTTGTTAAAGGGGGCTTCCAGATTCCGATAAGCCCCCTGCCTGCAGACCCCCACAACCACCGGGCAAGGGTTGTGGGGATGAGGCCCTTATCTGATTTTGCTCCCCAAGCTGGAAAACAGACATAGAGTACCTCTAGATCAACCCATAGCAGATTCGGAAGTGCTGGAAGTAATTAAAAATCTTAAGAAGAGCTCAGCCCCAGGTCCAGATGGGTTCTCTGCTGGAAACTATAAAGCTTTTACTCCTACTGTTACTCCATTCTTAACAAGATTTTTGTAAAACCCTCCGTGGGGGGTCCTCCCTGGACAACAAAGCTAATCTGGCTTTTGTTTTGGTCATTCCCAAACCAGGTAAGGACCACTCTGACGTCAGTAATTATAGGCCTATTTCTTTGATCAACAATGATCTAAAAATACTAACTAAAATTTTGGCCAATGGACTTTCTACATTTATAGGAAGCTATGTTCACAAAGACCAGGTGGGATTTTTCCCGGGGAGACAAGGCCCAGATCAGATATGTAGAGCTGTAGATATAGTTTCCCTTCTACATTCAAAGTGGGATGGGGGTTCCCATCAGGAGGGGTTCTTGCTATCAGTGGACTTAAAGAAAGCTTTTGATATGGTTAATTGGTCATATCTATTCAAGGTCCTCAATAGATGGGGGTTTGGCCCGAAGTTTGTGCAAATATTATGAGCTTTATATGATCATCCAAGAGCCCAGGCCAAGCTTCAAAGCTGTTACTCGGACCCTTTCCCAATCTCAAAAGGAACTAGACAGGGTTGCCCTTTTTCACCTGCAATTTTTGCTATCGCAATTGAAACCCTGGCAATTGCAATTAGGGTTCACCCTGATATTCATGGAGTGAGATGTGGCCAATGTACACATAAATGTGCTTTGTTTGCAGACAACCTCTAATGTTTATCACTTCCCCCCTCATTTCTACTTCGAATATTGTTGAACTCCTTCAGGACTTTGGGAGGGTCTCTGGACTTCGAGTAAATATGACCAAATCAGCGACGTTAAACATCACCACACCAGCATCGTTGGTTGAATGGCTAAAAGAACACTTTGAATTTGCCTGGAGTTCATCACACATTCCTTATTTGGGTATCAACTTGGCAGCCAGTATAGATCAAATATATAATATTAATTACCCTCTCATGTTTAAAAAATTGAGTGCAGACATGTCTAGCTGGGGACAGGGTGAAACCACAATTGGAGAAGTTTCAATCTTGGATAAAAAAATGTATTTGGGGAAACACAGGCTACCGGTGCCCTAAAAGTATATTATATAGAATACTTACACAAGGAGGTCTGGGGCTACCAAACCTCTGGAAATACTTCCAGGTGGCTCAAATAGCACAATTCTCTGCTATCTATGCTTTCGGCAATAAACCAGATTGGGTTGACATGGAGAGACAAGCGGTTCCATTGCACACTATCGACTTTTTGGTTTGGATCCACTCTAAACAGAGGCCTCCAATTTTAGCCCCACTCTCTCGCACTCAATGGTTCTATGTGATGTTCTATACAAATCACCTTCCTTAATATCTGGTATCTGCCCGTTAAACCACCTTTTTAATAACCCCCAGTTCCCTCTAGGTCAAAATTTTCGGATGTATCAATGGTGGATTGGCATTAGGCCATTGTGTCAGTAAGCTGGTTATGCCCCCTTCTGAAAGGCTTTGCTTATACCAAATTCAACATTTTTATCCTCCAATTGGGATTCAAAACCAGATCCACCGAGAATCACTATGTATGAAAAATGGTGTTCTGAAATCATGGACCAGAGAGGAGGTATTTCATGAATCTATGCATCACTGATGGAGAACCTTGATAAGCCCTCATAAGCCCTGAACTGGGAACGGGATGTGGAGGTTAGTAGGTAGGGATGAGCTTCGTGTTCGAGTCAAACCCATGTTCGAGTCAAACATCGCCTGTTCGCCCGTTCGCCGAATTGCAAACGATATGGCCGTTCACGCCAAATTCGTGTGGCTCGTCACGGCCCATAATTCACTGCGGCATCGCAGTGCATTGCTGGCTGATGATTGGCCAAGCATGCACTATAACCCGCATGCTTGGCCAATCACAGCGCCGTCTGAACAGAGAGCCGTAATTGGCCAAAGCCAAGGAGGCTTTGGCCAATTATGGCTCAGGGGATTTGGTACACGCCCCACACTATATAAGGCCGCCTGCACGGCGGCCCTGTGTAGTGTGTGTTCTGGCGTTGAAAGAGATAGACAGAGAGACAGTGTCATTTGATTTAAGTTAGATAGATTAGGCAGGACAGTCAGTGAGTTAGCTGCACTTACAGTGTATTGTATATATATATATATGCATCCCAGGTGTTGTATATATGTATATATATATATATATATATATACTGTATTCAGTTTAGCTAGATCCGTTCCTGTTATCTTTCTACTGACAGGCAGGCTTGTCTTGTTATAGTATTTACAGCTACCTGAAGAAAATTGCTGGTGTTCTTTTAACCCTATTAGTACCACAGTCGGGCAGCTAGACTATTTACAGTTAGTGTAGTGCGTCCGCCTCACAGTGTTCAGTTAAAGCTACAAGTTAGTTTAGTGTGACCTCTGCACAGTGTTAAGCTAAAACTACAAGTTAGTGTAGTGCATCCTCCTCACAGTGTTCAGCTAAAGCTACAAGTTAGTTTAGTGTGACCTGTGCACAGTGTTCAGCTAAAGCTACAAGTTAGGGTAGTGCATCCTCCTCACAGTGTTCAGCTAAAGCTACAAGTTAGTGTAGTGCGTCCTCCTCACAGTGTTCAGCTTAAACTACAAGTTAGTGTAGTGCGACCACTGCACAGTGTTTAACTAAAGCTACAAGTTAGTGTAGTGCGAGCTCTGCACAGTGTTCAGCTAAAGCTACCTGTAGAAGGTTGGTGGTGTTTTCCTGATCCTATCACTACCGCAGGCAGCTAAATAAGCTGCAAGTTAGTTTTTTGTGAGCTCTGCACAGTGTTCAGCTAAAGCTACCTGTAGAATGTGGGTGGTGTTCTCATACTACAGGCAGGCAGTTGATTTTGCTAGCTGCAGTATCAGTATATATATATATCTATATATCCCAGCTTAGTGCAGCTACAGGCCATTAGTATGTCTGAAAAGCCAACAAGGAAAGGCAGACAGTCACAAGCCAATAAGAGGGCAAGCAGGCTCTGTGTCTAGAGGCAACAGTGCTGGTCGTGGAGACGGTGCATCCTCATCAGCACGAGGCCGTGGGACACGCTTGGCCTTTTTTTTCGGCAGCTGGCCGTGTAGAGCCGCAACATGGGGAAGACTTGGTCGAGTGGATGACCAAGCCATCCTCATCCTCCTCATCCTCTCTCTCCCATGCTCAGGGTACTTTGTCTGGCAAAGCAGCTGCCAACGCGGCCTCTTCCCTCGGCTCAATGACATCAGTGACTCCTTCCCTAGCCCCACCATGTCCTCCTGAGGAGTCCCTCGAATTGTTTGACCACAGTGTTAGGTACATGCTCCAGGAGGATGCCCAGCGTTTAGAAGGCTCTGATGATGACACTGAGCTAGATGAAGGCAGTAACGTGAGCACGGACAGAGGGGGTGCCCAAGAAGGACAGCAATCTGGCAGTCATGCTCCCCCTGCTGCAGCATACTGCCAGGTTTGCTCCAGTGATGAGGAGGTAGGGGATGATGAGGCCACTGATTCAACATGGGTGCCTGATAGGAGAGAGGAGGAGGAGGCACATCACCAACGAGGCAGGATGCCCTCCAGGGGCCAGCCTAAGGGCAGCACACTGACTGCATCACACCCTAAAGCTCTGTATGTGCAGGAAGCTGCTGTCACTGCCCGTTATTCCAAAAGTTTTTGGCGTGGGCCTTTCTTGAGACGAGTGCTTCAGATCGCACCGCTGCAATTTGCAACATATGTCTCAAGCATATCTCGCGTGGCCAAAACATCTCCCGTTTGGGCACCACATGCTTGACCAGACATATGTTGACCTGCCATGCAGTTTGTTGGCAAGCGTATCTAAAAGACCCACACCAAAGAACAAAGAGGACCTCTCCTTGCTCCTCATTAGCTGAGATCTCCAACCCCACTATACCTTCAGTCCTCTCTGAGACCTGCACTGAGAGGAATGAAGGTGTAGAATTAGGTGTGTCACAGCCAAGTACTTGTGGGCAATCTGCCTTCGGTACACCAACGTCAGATTGTACCAGGCAAAATTCCCTGCCCCAGCTGCTGCACCGCCAAAAGAAGTTCGCTCCCAGCCATCCACCTGCCCAGCAGTTGAATGCTAGCTTGGCAAAATTGCTAGCACTTCAATTGCTGCCTTTTCAGTCGGTAGACTCTGCCCCCTTCCGTGAGTCACATTGGGTGACTCTGCTGGCAGCTGGGAAGGATGCAGGACAAGGTGCAGTAGTGTTGGAGGTTGTTCCGCCACCACGCCCCCAAAAACTACTAATGATTGTGACACACCTCTCTCCTCCACCCCCTCCTCTTCTTCTTCCTCCATGGCCTCTTCCTGTGCTTTTTTCTCGGAACCAGTGGTGCTCCGTAGCCGTTCAAGGGGCTACGCAAGTATGCAGGCCAAAAGATGCCATGCGGTGCTTGAGCTGGTGTGCTTGGGGGACAGGAGCCACACTGGGGCAGAGGTTCTGTCAGCTCTGCAGGGGCAGGTTCAGAGGTGGTTGACGCCATGCCAAATTAAGGCAGGAATGGTGGTTTGCGACAATAGCTTCGACCTCCTCTCTGCCCTCCGACAGGGACAAATGACCCATGTGCCCTGTTTGGCTCACGTCCTTAACTTGGTGGTGCAGTGGTTCTTGGGCTGGTGTCCGGGCTTACAGGAAGACCTGAGGCAGGCCAGGAAAGTCTGTGTGCATTTCCGCCGGTCATGTAATGCCAGTGCTCGGCTGGCAGACCTACAAAAGGAGTTTAACCTGCCCAAGAACCGCCTAATCTGTGACATGCCCAACAGGTGGAACTCAACGTTGGCCATGCTGCAGCGGCTGCACACACAGCAGAGGGCCATCAATGTGTACCTGTGCGACTATGGCACCAGGACAGGGTCAGGGGAGCTGTTTTTTTTCCCCCACGCCAGTGGGCCATGATCAGGGATGCATGCACTGTCCTGTTACCATTTGAGGAGGCCACGAGGATGGTGAGCAGTGACAGTGCATGCATCAGTGACACTGTCCCCCTTGTTCACCTGTTGAAGCACACACTGCGTGGAATAATGGACAGGGCACTTGAGGCAGAACAGAGGCAGGAAGAGGAGGACTTCCTTAGCTCTCAAGGCCCCCTTTATACAGACAGTGTTCCTGCGTGCCTGCCGATCACACAGGAAGAGGACGAGGAGGAGGAGGATTGTGTCAGTATGGAGGTGGAGCCTGGCACTCAGCATCAGCAGCAGTCTTTAAGGGATCAGTCCCAAGAAACACATGGACTTGTACGTGGCTGGGAGGAGGTGGCTGAGGATCATGTCATCCTTAGTGACCCAGAGGACTCCAGACTGAATGCCTCAGCAAACCTACACTGCATGGCCTCCCTGATCCTGCAAAGCCTGCAGAAGGATCCTCGTATTCGTGGTATCAAGGAGAAGGACCAATACTGGCTGGCAACCCTCCTTGATCCATGTTACAAGGGTAAGGTTGCAGGCCTTATCTTGCCGTCGCAGAGAGAGCAGAGGATGAAACATCTTCGGGAGGCCTTGCAGAAAGGTCTGTGCAATGCGTTCCCAGAGACTGGGAGGTTACAAACTCCTGTTTCTGGACAACGTGTTGCTGAGGCTTCGGTCAGTCAAAGAAGGTATGATCGGTTCCAGCAACCATCGCCAGCGTCTGTTTTACATGGTGCAGGAATACCTAGGGGCAAGATCTGACTTGGACACCTTTCCCATCGAAAATCCTCTGGGTTACTGGGTCTTGAGGATGGATCACTGGCCAGAGCTTGCACAGTATGCAATTGAGCTACTGGCCTAACCTCCATGCAGCGTTCTTTTGGAACGTACATTCAGTGCTGCTGGAGGCTTTGTAACCGATCACAGGGTGCGTCTGTCCACTGACTCGGTCGATCGACTGACCTTCATAAAAATGAATCAGTCTTGGATCACCACCAGCTACCAAGCGCCTGGTGCTGATGTAACCGAATATTTTTTTTTGAAATCTCAGATCCCTTCAAAGACTGCCTATGCTGATGCTGAGTGACTATCCTGAGTAATTATCCTCTTCCTCCTCAATGATCACGCTGATAGCTTGTAAGAACATTTTTGGTTCTGGGCACCGCCATCAGTGCCTAAGGCCCAATTTTTCAGCCCCTGTTTAACAGGGGCGTGTAATTACAATTTTTGATGCAATACTTTGCAGCAGGGCTCATTTCTGCATTCTAACTAGAGTATCTGTGAGGGGTTGCAGTGTTGTGGCACCAGCACCAGTGCCTAAGGCCCAATTTTTCAGCCCCTGTGTAACAGGGGCATGTAATTACAATTCTTGTCTAATATTTCACAGCAGGGCCCGTTTCTGCGCCCACCAAGAGCGAGTGAGGACTTACAGTGTTGTGGCACCAGCACCACCACCACCACCAAAGGCCCAATTTTTCTGCCCCTGTTCAACAGGGGCATGTAATTACAATTCATGATCTAATATTTCACAGCAGGGCCCAAATTTCTGCTGAGTATATAGGGCAGGCCCCTACTTTCAAACATCCAACTTACAAACGACTCCTACTTGCAAACGGAAGGAGATAACAGGAAGTGAGATGAAATCCTAGGAAGGGAAATTCTCTCCTGTAAGAGTTAATATGGGAAAAACATTTCTCCTTTCCACTGATGCTTTATCACCAATCCTTTTTTCACTGAAAACCCAAATTTTCAAAAAACATTTGTCATTGGGACAAAAAGTGAGGTGAAATCTTCTGAAGAGGAGCACAGACAGCAAAACAAATGTCACAGGGGTGATAACCCTTCCCTATGTTTTCCAAAAAGCTTAAAATAGATTTTTTGGCTGGAGCTAAACACGTTAAAAGAGTACCAGTTCAAAAATTACAGATTCTACTTAACAACAAACCTACAGTCCCTGTCTTGTTTGCGCCGGTATACTGCTGTTCAGAGTACAGAGCCTGTATACTGCTGTTTCCTTTTTTAGTTTGGGTGCGGGGTTCCCCTTAATATCCATGCAAAACCCAAAGGGCCTGGCAATGGACTGGGGGGTACCCATGCCATTTGTCTCATTGATTTTCATCCATATTGCCAGGACCCGACATTACATTAAAGCAGCAAGCAGTTTTAAATGACTTTTTTTCCTTTAAAAATGACATTTTGTGCAGGGACTGTTCTAAGCACGGGAAACACGCGCCACTTTACAGGCATACTATAGACACCCCCCAGCTACGATATTTAAAAGAATATTTCACTTTTTTTTTTACTTTAAGCATCATTAAAATCACTGCTCCCGAAAAAAACGCCCGTTTTTAAAAGTTTTTTTTGCATTGATACATGTCCCCTTGGGCAGGACCCGGGTCCCCAAACCCTTTTTAGGACAATACCATGCAAATTAGCCTTTAAAATTAGCACTTTTGATTTTAAACGTTCGAGTCCCATAGACGTCAATGGGGTTCTAACGTTTTTGCAAATTTTCGGCCCATTCGCAGGTTCTGGTGCGAACCGAACCGGGGGGGGGGGGGTGTTCAGCTCATTCCTATTAGTAGGGAAGCGGAAACTTGGTTCTCTATTTTTCAACAATCTTTCAAAGGCATGGTAAACGTTTCATTGATGGAAGCCAATCTCAAGGTTATCACCCATTGGTATCTTGACCCCTCCCATCTGGTCAATATATTCCCGAACTCCTCCCCACTGTGCTTCAGAAGATTTGACTTTTTGGGTTCATTCTTTCACACCTGGTGGGAATGCCCTCAGATTCGGGGGTTCTGAAATAAAATCTTCTGTTTGCTGCGCAAAGTTATAGGTCAATCTCTGCCAAAAACACCCGAGTTGGCTCTACTAAATAGTAGGACAGTCGGATGTAGTAAATCCTTATGGAAACGTATTTATGGAAATTTTATTTTGTTGGGGGCTAAGATAATGACAGAAAATATTGTGGATAATGACCCAGGAGACGACTGCTAATCTTTTCCTGGACACCTCAGATAAATTTGACGCTGTTTGGGAACCCTGGAAGAATTATCTAAAATGGCCTTTGTGATTACTAGCATTAAACTATTGCTCAGAGATGCTCCATAGTGCCCTCTCGCTCTCTCCTCCTCTTTGCCTTTCCTCTACTCTTTTCTATCTCTCTTATGCCCCGTACACACGGTCGGACTTTGTTCGGACATTCCGTCAACAAAATCCTAGGATTTTTTCCGACGGATGTTGGCTCAAACTTGTCTTGCATACACACGGTCACACAAAGTTGTCGGAAAATCCGATCGTTCTGAACGCGGTGACGTAAAACACGTACGTCGGGACTATAAACAGGGCAGTGGCCAATAGCTTTCATCTCTTTATTTATTCTGAGCATGCGTGGCACTTTGTCCGTTGAATTTGTGTACACACGATCAGAATTTCCGACAACGGATTTTGTTGTCGGAAAATTTTATATCCTGCTCTCAAACTTTGTGTGTCGGAAAATCCAATGGAAAATGTGTCTTGGAACCTACACACGGTCAGAATTTCCGACAACAAGGTCCTATCACACATTTTCCGTCGGAAAATCCGACCGTGTGTACGGGGCATAACTAATTCTGTCCAATGATAGTGCTTCATATGCTCTCATTTAAGTATTTGGAACTAACACCCTTGGTAGTTCATGTTGGCAATGTAACAAGGGGTAATTTGTTAATCTAAAATTTCTAACAATCAGTTTCTCTTACTGCCTATAATATTGAACTCTAGTTTTGATCTCTTGTCTCCCCTTTTTTGATCATAGAAATGCATGGGTATTGTGAAATGGTGATTCTATTAGAAGGACTGTTAATGATGTTTGGTGTATTTTCTACCCCCTTTGACACAGTTAAGATCCCATATGGGGTGTCGGGGCGGGATGGACTCTACCCATTCTCTGGTATTTTTTAATTATTTTTCTCTTTCTCACATCGTAGTATTCACTTCTTGGCAGCTTTGTACCCTAATCTGTATGTGAATAAGGAACTCACCTTACTGTCATCAAGGACAGACAATGCTCTTATTCTGTGTTGGTTTCTCTTTGCTAAAACTCAAAAAATGCTTTGAAATGAAAAAGAGACAATCAATAATTACTTATATATCTATATGTATACATCTTATGTATCTATAAGTATACAGTATATTAGCAAGGTTAATAAAGCTCAGCTACAGTATATTTAACAGAATTATTTTTGGGTCATTCCTATATAACAAAACAACTCGTCTATTTTGTTTAAGCATGGAAATAAAATGATGAACTCTGGTGAATATACTATATATTCTATGGATATCACTGTACTATGAGGTAGGAAGATAATGTACACATATGTTCTTGTCTAGCCAAAAGTAGAGTTCAGCCAATCGGTGCACAAACATCACAGAAGCGAGACAGCTTCTCTCAGATGTTTAATTTAGACTAATACAGAGAGAAAACAGTTACTTTGGCAAGCATGCACATTTACACAGTGACATATTAAATTAGACTTTAAGTAAGTTCAAGCTGGAAAATTGGTTAAATGGTTTTCCAGTGACCAGTATGTAAGCAGTCCCTTATTATAATTGATCTACCTTTGATATAGCAGCTAAAATGACTTTAGAGTTGAAGTTCCGGGAGGTAAAATTAAATTTGTAATGCTTGTTTATAATCATGACCATGTTAGTTTACTTAACTGTGTCCTGAAACAAGGTGAATGAGCACTGTGTTATTGTTTGGATGTGAGTAAGGCTGCATTTACTCTTAGGCAAGGTATATTCATGCCCTTAGAAAGATATTAGTAAGTGAGTGTATATTTGTAAATGATAATTGTCTGTGTTACTTAGAGATGAGATTTGGGTTTAGGTCGACTGTGAGTTCAACCTGAGCCCAAATTTCTCCTGGTATGGAGAATCACTGAACAAAGTGGACATATTTGGCCACTTCGTTAGCAAAAATCCCCAGGTGCTGGAAGGAAATTAAAGGGGGCTTCTAGATTTCTATGGGTTTCCCACACACAAACCCCCCAAATCCTTCTGGGGCATTGGATGTAGAGACATGGGGACAAGGGACTTTACAAGAGGGGAGTTTTGTACTGCCCCTTTAAAAAAAGGAAATCAACTGCATTGGGTTCCCTTTAAAATTTCAACCAGACTGTTATCCAGTCATACAGTCCAGGTGGCGAGGAAAAGGAGGGCAGCAAGTGTGTGCCCCCTTCCCCTTGCTGTGCCATATCAGGCCACATGCCTTTCAACATTGGAGGAGTAGCTTGCAAGGGGGGTGGCTAAGCCTGCCCCTCTTTGCAAGGCACCTTGTCCTTGAGGACAAAATCCTCTTCTCTTCTCCACGTCCCATACATCCCAAAATCCTCTTCTCCACGTCCCATACATTAGTACCCCTTATACATTCACACAAAAGACTTTGCTCAAAATTTATTGCAAAAAAAAAGTCAATATTCACTATATATCCAATGTCAATCAAGTCATCCAGCGATGTAGATCCATCCTCAATCATGGTGGCCCGCCATCTACTGGTGCTGTCCTGCCACAATTCTATTCCCAAATGTCAGATCCCTGGCATGGTAAGAATGTAATTACAGTGCTCGGGATCCCAGGTGATTATATTGACCATATTTAGTCTTGAAAAAATATTGTCAGTGACATCACTAAGGAATGGATCCTCTATTGTTTGTTAACATTCCAGCAGCCAGGGATCTGTCATGTAACAGCTTTGGCGTAGCAGGGAAGCATGATCCAGATGCACATGGATGCTTGGATTGATTTGATTTTGGATTTTATATACAGTGTTTATATATATATATATATATATATATATATATATATATATATATATATATATATATATATATATATATATATATATTTTGAAAAAATATAATTGACCACCTCACTACTCCCTACTCCCCATGGTAGTGAAATGGCTGGTGGGGATGTTTCATCTTTTAACAGGCTGTACAGTGCAGATAACAGACAAATGGTACAGAGTTTTGTGCCACATGATTGCTGTGACCAATCACAATGATCATGACTGTAAACAATGCCTGTGATCACACATTTTGGTACATAGTTCTGATCTCATTCAGAAATTACAGAGCCAATGAGAGTGGCTCTGTACCTTGTGATTACTGTGACCAATCACAGCAATCACAAATGCAAACACTGTCTGTGATGAGCAGTCAGGTTTCCCTTTCCTATCATATACACAGAACCAATGTTGAAGGAAAGAGAGAGCTAGGTGCTGTTCAAATCTAGTGTACAGTACACAAATCACAGTGCCCCTGCCTGATCACAAGCAGTGCCAGATTACAGCCAGTGCTTTATTACAGCCAACTCCAGATTACAACCAGTGACTGAAAACAGCCAAAATCTGATTACATCCAGTGTTGTAATACAGCCGGTGGTAGATTACAGCCAGAGCTTGATTACAACCAATGCAGGATTGCAGCCAGTGTCTGATTACTATTATTTAAGGTACTTATATAGTGCTGTCAATTTACGCAGCGCTTTACATATACATTGTACATTCACATCAGTCCCTACCATCAAGGAGCTTACAATCTAATGTCCCTAACTAACATTCATATATTTGTGCCAATTTAGACAGAAGCCAATTAACCTACCAGCATGTCTTTGGAGTGATTACAGCCAGTGCTTGATTATAACCAGTGCAGGATTACAGCAAGTGCTTGATTAAAGGCAGTACCAGATTATAGCCAGCACCAGATTACAGCAAGCACCTGATTACAGCCAGTACCAGACTACAACCAGTTCCAGATTACATCCAGTACAAGATTACAGCCAGTGCCTGATTACAATCAGAGCCCTTTTACAAGCAGTGACAGTGCTTCCAATTTGATTATCACAGTCATCAGCAGTTTACCCTCTTCTTCTTCACATGAGAGTGTCTGCTTTCCAAAATGTGGTAATTTGAATATAAAAAAAAAATCAAATGTCATTTATTTTCTTACCAAGGATCTTGGGGTAACTACCGTACTTTCCAAAAATTGGTTATTTTGTGGGTGTTCCTATTTCCAACTCAGTGATTCTGTTTTTGATTTTTTTTTCTGACATGTTAGTGTTATATCTTTCACTTGGATGTAAACACAGCTGGATAATTTCAAAGATTCTGGTGATTCTTTTCTATAGCCACTGTATACATATAGAGTATCAAACATATTAGTAAATACAGTATGCATTTCCTTTCTACTAACAATTTCCTAATGACTTAAGGAATGAGCTGAACTAAAGACGTGTAAAAAAGTCCAAAAAGGACATTAAGTTCTTAACATTTTTTTTCTTCTTGGCTAAAATATTAACATGCAGGAGTCCCAAACCTAAAGTTTCTATTGCCAGTTTGACTTTTTGAATTATTCTCTTACATCTTTAAATTATAAAATTAAGCTAATGTAAATAATAAATACGCCTATATACCTTTAACTGTGGAACCCATTGAAATCAGTGCATTGGTGTTCATTGTGGACTGT
This sequence comes from Lithobates clamitans, assembly GCA_037952925.1. Classification (NCBI taxonomy): domain Eukaryota; kingdom Metazoa; phylum Chordata; class Amphibia; order Anura; family Ranidae; genus Lithobates; species Lithobates clamitans. The sequence continues at coordinate 1,347,754 of JBBGZY010000239.1, forward strand.
GTAAATTCTGTTTATATCTATACTTTATGCTTTCTTGCTTTCCATTAAAGCAGAGTTCCACCCATATAAAAGTCAGCAGCTACAAAAAGTGTAGCTGCTGACTTTTAATAATAGGACACTCACCTATCCCATGGTCCAGTGATGCGGGAGATCGAAGCCCTGCTCCTCTCCCCCTCCTCTCCTCGGCACCAGCATTGTGACTGTGGGCACCTGGCTGTGGCTTCACAGTCAGGCACGTCCTGCGCTAGCCGTGCTGCTCGCTGTAATTGACCAGGAAATCCTCTGGACCTGTGACGTATGCCAGAAGATTGCACGGAGGGAGGGGGGAGAGGTGACCTTCCTTCCGGTTCCGCGGAGCCCCAGTAGGAAGTGGGAGCTGGATGTCCCTAACAAGGTGTATCTTGTAACTAAATCTTTTAATCACATTTAAACACTTAGGTCAATGAGTGTAAGATTTAGTTCATAGATACAAAGTTAACGCAGCACAAAATCTATTACAGATTTATCCTTTAGACCCCTTTCACACTGGATGTGTTTTTCAAGCGCTTTAGCGCTAAAAATAGTGCCTGTAAAGCGCCTGAAAAAAGCCTCACCTGCAATCTCAGTGTGAAAGCGAGTGCTTTCACACTGGGGCACGACGCTGGCAGGACGTAAAAAAAAATCCTGCAAGCAGCTTCTTTGAGACGCTCCTAAAGCACCCCTGCCCATTTAAATCAATGGGCAGTGCCGCCGAAGCGCCTGCTAAGCACCTTGGCAGCGCCCCATTTGCGTGCAGTTTAACCCTTTATTCGGCCACTAACAGGGGTTAAGAATGCCCGCTAGCGCCAGAAAAGCGTCACAAAAATGACAGTAAAGCGCCACTAAAACTAGCTTTACCGCTGACACCCGGGCGCTGCCAGTGTGAAAGGGCTCTTAACCTTGACTTGGCTTGCAATTTAGGAGATAACTGAGTTTCTGTTCCTAACAATTGCAGCTTATATACCTTACTCAATATATAGTTTTTCTGTCTGTTTAGGATCTTTTACCATATTTATATAAAATAAATAACTTATGAATCTCAACTTTTTGGGCAAAAACATAGTTAGAACTAGTTAATGAAATAAAAATAAATATCTATTTACAGTATCATCTCTGGTATATTTTTTTTAAATTTTAAGCAAATGTCCTGTAGTCTAATTCAGTTTTAAAATGATGCTTCTCACCTAAATAGAATAATAGAAACACAACTTCTTGAGGTCTGGGGAAAAGTGGTAGCATTGTTTTGGACTCACCAGCCTAAAAATGAAATATTACATATGAGTTGAAGTCAGTGGCGGCTGGTGTTTTTTTTTCTTGGTGGGGGACGGCAATAACACCCCCACGGTAGCGCAGCACTAGTGAACGCCCCGTCTGCCAGTCGGTCCTTACCCCATCTATGTGGTGGGGTGCAGGCAGCTGCTCCGGTGTCCCCTCCAGCACAGCCTGTGGTGAGGTGTGACCAGCGGCTCTCGTGTCCCCTCCAGCTTGGAAGGTGGCGAGGTGTGAGCAGCGGCTCTAGTGTCCCCTCCAGCACAGTGCACAGCACACGGTGAGGTGGGAGCAGTGGCTCTGATATCCGCTCCTCCAGTGGCTTCCACCGTGCATCTCCAATCTCTTCCTCCTAAGCGCTAGGCATCCAATAGGATCGCCTGACATTTTGGCTAATTGGGAAACAGGTCTCACAACCTGCTTCCTGATTGGCGGGAAGTTGATTTAGTGTAAAAATAGCGAATATTTATTCACCCGGAGCCCACCATTTTTTGAAGCCTATTAGAGCCTCTGGTTTTAATCACGTGCTTCAAACAACACCTCCCCATTGGAATCCATGGTCCGGCGCCCTGTATGTAGATCAGGGGGCCGGTCCCAAGGAAAGGGGGTGGCACCCATGCACCCTCCATGGACGGGCCACCACTGGTTGAAGTATGTCAAGTCTGAAAGGTTTATCTAAGCTTTAAACAAAGACAGGAGCTTTAACTCTCACACAATAACACGGTTATGAGACTTGTCATGCGACTTTGGACATCAAAGTCGCATGACAAGTCATAACCCATGTTTTCCAATGATAACCTTTCATATATGTATGAATTAAAGTCACAGCAACTTCAAAGTTCATACACTACTTTGGTCTGACTTTTATGTAACTTGAGGGATATAGACTTTAATGTTAACCCTCAAAAGTTGCATAAGTCATACCTGAATGTTTTACATGCATCAGTGGGTCTAACTTCGCTGAGGGTCAAATATCACATCCAAGTCGCACCCTTCCAAAGTTGCATCAAAGTTGCACCAAAGCTGCACTCCAACGCCACGTGTCTTTGGAGTCGTACAAGTGTGAATGGAGCCTAAATAAGAAGCCAATGCACTCTAACCATTCTTATAAGTTCTATACCTGTTCACAATCCCAAACTTCATAAACATCATCATCATCATCATCATCTGTTTATGCCCCCTAGTGTCATGACTCATAAGGTAAAGAATCTTCCCTCTTCAATGAATGCTGCAACAAGAAAATGGAGTGGGCAGGAGACAGGAAAAACGTTGAAATTCATTGACTTAATCACTATATACAGTCTCTCTCTCATTAGCAAGGGTCTACTCCTCTTTCTTCTTTTCCTCCCCCTGCCACAGCCAGACCATCATAATGAAGAGCCTACACAGAAAACACAAATATTCACCAAGTAATATGTCAACTAAATGCTCACTGCTGCAGTTACTGCAATTCCCACTTAGGTGCTTATCTTTTTTTCTAAACTTATGGAGAGTAGGGATGAGCTTCGTGTTCGAATCGAACGCATGTTCGACTCGAACATCGGCTGTTCGACCGTCCGTCGAATTGCGAACGTTATGGGCCGTTCGCGCCAAATTCGTGTGGCGCGTCACGGCCCATAATTCACTGCGGCATCGCAGTGCATTGCTGGCTGATGATTGGCCAAGCATGCACTATGACCCGCATGCTTGGCCAATCAAAGCGCCGTCAGTAGAGAGAGCTGTAATTGGCCAAAGCCAGGGTGGCTTTGGCCAATTATGGCTCAGGGGATTTAGTACACGCCCCACACTATATAAGGCCGCCTGCACGGCGGCCCTGTGTAGTGTGTTCCGGTGTGCTGATAGAGAGAGAGACAGACAGTGTCATTTGATTTGAGTTAGCTAGATTAGGTTAGATCTGTTCCTGCTATTTACATTTAATGCAGTGCGTCCTGCTCACAGTGTTCAGCTAGATCTGTTCCTGCTATTTACATTTAGTGCAGTTCGTCCTGCTCACAGTGTTCAGCTAGATCCGTTCCTGCTATTTACATTTAGTGCAGTCAGTGCGTCCTGCTCACAGTGTTCAGCTAGATCCGTTCCTGCTATTTACATTTAGTGCAGTGCGTCCTGCTCACAGTGTTCAGCTAGATCTGTTCCTGCTATTTACATTTAGTGCAGTTCGTCCTGCTCACAGTGTTCAGCTAGATCCGTTCCTGCTATTTACATTGAGTGCAGTGCGTCCTGCTTACAGTGTTCAGCTAGATCTGTTCCTGCTATTTACATTTAGTGCAGTCAGTGCGTCCTGCTCACAGTGTTCAGCTAGATCTGTTCCTGCTATTTACATTTAGTGCAGTGCGTCCTGCTCACAGTGTTCAGCTAGATCTGTTCCTGCTATTTACATTTAGTGCAGTGCGTCCTGCTCACAGTGTTCAGCTAGATCTGTTCCTGCTATTTACATTTAGTGCAGTGCGTCCTGCTCACAGTGTTCAGCTAGATCCGTTCCTGCTATTTACATTTAGTGCAGTGCGTCCTGCTCACAGTGTTCAGCTAGATCTGTTCCTGCTATTTACATTTAGTGCAGTGCGTCCTGCTCACAGTGTTCAGCTAGATCCGTTCCTGCTATTTACATTTAGTGCAGTCAGTGCGTCCTGCTCACAGTGTTCAGCTAGATCCGTTCCTGCTATTTACATTTAGTGCAGTCAGTGCGTCCTGCTCACAGTGTTCAGCTAGATCCGTTCCTGTTATCTTCCTACTGACAGGCAGGCTTGTCTGGTTACAGTATATAAAGCTACCTGAAGAAAATTACAGGTGTTCTATCCCAGCTTAGTGCAGCTACAGGCCATTAGTATGTCTGGAAGGCCAAGAAGGAGAGGCAGACAGTCACAAGCCAATAAGAGAGGGCAAGCAGGCTCTGTGTCTAGTGCTGGTCGTGGAGACGGTGCATCCTCATCAGCCCGTGGCCATGGGACACGCTTGGCCTTTTTTTCGGCAGCTGGCCGTGTTGAGCCGCAACATGCAGAAAACTTGGTCGAGTGGATGACCAAGCCGTCCTCATCCTCCTCATCCTCTCTCACCCATGCCCAGGGTGCTTTGTCTGGCAAAGGAGCGGCCTCTTCCCTCAGCTCAATGTCATCAGTGACTCCTTCCCTAGCTCCACCATGTCCTCCTAAGGATTCCCTCGAACTGTTTGACCACAGTGTTGGGTACATGCTCCAGGAGGATGCCCAGCGTTTGGAAGGCTCTGATGATGATACTGAGCTCGATGAAGGCAGTAACATGAGCACGGACAGAGGGGGTGCCCAAGAAGGACAGCAATCTGGCAGTCATGCTCCCCCTGCTGCAGCATACTGCCGGGTTTGCTCCAGTGATGAGGAGGGAGGGGATGATGAGGTCACTGACTCAACGTGGGTGCCTGATAGGAGAGAGGAGGAGGAGGAGGAGGAGGAGGCGGCACATCACCAACGAGGCAGGATGCCCTCCAGGGGCCAGCCTAAGGGCAGCACATTGACTGCATCACACCCCAAAGCTCCACATGTGCAGGGCGCTGCAGTCTCTGCGCGTTATTCAAAAAGTTCTTTGGTGTGGGCCTTTTTTGAGACGAGTGCATCAGATCGCACCATTGCTATTTGCAACATATGTCTCAAGCGTATATCGCGTGGCCAAAACATCTCCCGCTTGGGTACCACATGCTTGACCAGACATATGTTGACCTGCCATGCAGTTCGTTGGCAAGCATATCTAAAAGACCCACACCAAAGAACAAAGAGGATCTCTCCTTGCTCCTCATCAGCTGAGATTTCCAACCCCACTAGACCTTCAGTCCTCTCTGAGACCTGCAGTGAGAGGAATGAAGGTGTAGAATTAGGTGTGTCACAGCCAAGTACTTGTGGGCAATCTGCTTTTGGTACACCGACGTCAGATTGTACCAGGCAAATTTCCCTGCCCCAGCTGCTGCACCGCCGAAAGAAGTTTGCTCCCAGCCATCCACATGCCCAGCGGTTGAATGCTAGCTTGGCAAAATTGCTAGCACTTCAACTGCTGCCTTTTCAGTTGGTAGACTCTGCCCCCTTCCGTGAGTTTGTGGAATGTGCGGTTCCTCAGTGGCAGGTTCCCAAACGCCACTTTTTCTCACGGAAGGCGATTCCGGCTCTCTACCGGCATGTGGAAGGCAATGTCCATGCCTCGCTGGACAGGGCGGTCAGCGGTAAGGTGCATATTACCGCTGACTCATGGTCCAGCAGGCATGGACAGGGACGTTACTTAAGTTTCACGGCGCATTGGGTGACTCTGCTGGCAGCTGGGAAGGATGCAGGACAAGGTGCAGTAGTGTTGGAGGTTGTTCCGCCACCACGCCTCCAAAATGCTGATTGTGACACACCTCTCTCCTCCACCCCCTCCTCTTCTTCTTCCTCCATGGCCTCTTCCTCGGAACCAGCGGTGCTCCGTAGGCGTTCAAGGGGCTACGCAAGTACGCAGGCCAAAAGATGCCATGCGGTGCTTGAGCTAGTGTGCTTGGGGGACAGGAGCCACACTGGGGCAGAGGTTCTGTCAGCTCTGCAGGGGCAGGTTCAGAGGTGGTTGACGCCACGCCAACTTAAGGCAGGAATGGTGGTTTGCGACAATGGCACCAACCTCCTCTCTGCCCTCCGACAGGGACAACTGACCCATGTGCCCTGTTTGGCTCACGTCCTTAACTTGGTGGTGCAGCGGTTCTTGGGCAGGTACCCGGGCTTACAGGATGTCCTGAGGCAGGCCAGGAAAGTCTGTGTGCATTTCCGCCGGTCATATAATGCCAGTGCTCGGCTGACGGACCTCCAAAAGGAGTTTAACCTGCCCAAGAACCGCCTAATCTGTGACATGCCCACCAGGTGGAACTCGACATTGGCCATGCTGCAGCGGCTGCACACGCAGCAGAGGGCCATCAATGAGTACCTGTGCGACTATGGCACCAGGACAGGGTCAGGGGACCTTGGTTTTTTTTCCCCACGCCAGTGGGCCATGATCAGGGATGCATGCACTGTCCTGTCACCATTCGAGGAGGCCACGAGGATGGTGAGCACTGACAGTGCATGCATCAGTGACACTGTCCCCCTTGTCCACCTGTTGGAGCACACGCTGCGTGGAATAATGGACAGGGCACTTGAGGCAGAACAGAGGCAGGAAGAGGAGGACTTCCTTAGCTCTCAAGGCCCCCTTTATCCAGACAGTGTTCCTGCGTGCCCGCCGATCACACAGGAAGAGGACGAGGAGGAGGAGGAGGAGGAGGAGGAGGAAGATTGTGTCAGTATGGAGGTGGAGCCTGGCACTCAGCATCAGCAGTCTTTAAGGGATCAGTCCCAAGGAACACATGGGCTTGTACGTGGCTGGGAGGAGGTGGCTGCGGACGTTGTTGTCCTTAGTGACCCAGAGGACTCCGGACCGAATGCCTCAGCAAACCTACGCTGCATGGCCTCCCTGATCCTGCAAAGCCTGCGTAAGGATCCTCGTATTCGTGGTATCAAGGAGAAGGACCAATACTGGCTGGCAACCCTCCTTGATCCACGTTACAAGGGTAAGGTTGCGGACCTTATCTTGCCATCGCAGAGGGAGCAGAGGATGAAACATCTTCGGGAGGCCTTGCAGAAAGGTCTGTGCAACGCGTTCCCAGAGACTGGGAGGTTACAAACTCCTGTTTCTGGACAACGTGTTGCTGAGGCTTCGGTCAGTCAAAGAAGGAGCGGTGGAGAAGGTGGCCGTCTGACCGATGCGTTCAGACAATTTTTTGGTCCGCAGCCCCAATGTATGATCGGTTCCAGCAACCATCGCCAGCGTCTGTTTTACATGGTGCAGGAATACCTAGGGGCAAGATCAGACTTGGACACCTTTCCCACCGAAAATCCTCTGGGTTACTGGGTCTTGAGGATGGATCACTGGCCAGAGCTTGCACAGTATGCAATTGAGCTACTGGCCTGTCCTGCATCCAGCGTTCTTTCGGAACGCACATTCAGTGCTGCTGGAGGCGTGGTAACCGATCACAGGGTGCGTCTGTCCACTGACTCGGTCGATCGGCTGACCTTCATAAAAATGAATCAGTCTTGGATCACCACCAGCTACCAAGCACCTGATGCTGATGTAACTGAATAATTTTTTTCAGATCCTTTCAAAGACTTCCTATGCTGATGCTGAGTGACTATCCCTGAGTAATTATCCTCTTCCTCCTCAATCATCACGCTGATAGCTTGTAAGAACATTTTTGGTTCTGGGCGCCACCACCAGTGCCTAAGGCACAATTTTTCAGCCCCTGTCTAACAGGGGCGTGTAATTACAATTTTTGATGCAATACTTTGCAGCAGGGCTTGTTCCTGCGTTCCAACTAGAGTGTCTGTGAGGGGTTGCAGTGTTGTGGCACCAGCACCAGTGCCTAAGACCCAATTTTTCAGCCCCTGTCTAACAGGGGCGTGTAATTACAATTTTTGATGCAATACTTTGCAGCAGGGCTTGTTCCTGCGTTTCAACTAGAGTGTCTGTGAGGGGTTGCAGTGTTGTGGCACCAGCACCAGTGCCTAAGACCCAATTTTTCTGCCCCTGTCTAACAGGGGCGTGTAATTACAATTTTTGATGCAATACTTTGCAGCAGGGCTCGTTCCTGCGTTCCAACTAGAGTGTCTGTGAGGGGTTGCAGTGTTGTGGCACCAGCACCAGTGCCTAAGGCCTAATTTTTCAGCTCCTGTTCAACAGGGGCATGTAATTACAATTCTTGATCTAATATTTCACAGCAGGGCCCTGTGAGGGCTTACAGTGTTTTGGCCACAGCAACACCTAAGGCCCAAATTTCTGCTGAGTATATAGGGCAGGACCCTACTTTCAAACATCTAACTTACAAACGACTCCTACTTGCAAACGGAAGGAGACAACAGGAAGTGAGATGAAATCTACCCCTAAGGAAGGGAAATTCTCTCCTGTAAGAGTTAATATGGGAAAACAATTTCTCCTTTCCACTGATGCTTTCCAATCCTTGTTCCACAAAAAAACCCAAATTTTCAAAAAACATTTTTCATTGGGACAAAAAAGTGAGGTGAAATCTTCTGAAGAGGAGGAAAGACGCAAAACAAATGTCACAGGGGTGATAACCCTTCCCTATGTTTTCCAAAAAGCTTAGAAAAGATTTTTTGGCTGGAGCTAAACACATTAAAAATGTTCAAAATTACAAACAGATTCTACTTAACAACAAACCTACAGTCCCTGTCTTGTTTGCACCGCCTGTATACTGCTGTTCAGAGTATATAGGGACCTTTCCTTATTTTAATTTGGGTGCGGGGTTCCCCTTAATATCCATACAAGACCCAAAGGGCCTGGTAATGGACTGGGGGGTACCCATGCCGTTTGTCTCACTGATTTTCATCCATATTGCCATGACCCGACATGACATTAAACCCGCAAGCAGTTTTAAATGAGATTTTTTCCTTTAAAAATGACATTTGGTGCAGGGACTGTTCTAAACATGGGAAACACGCGTCACTTTACAGGCATACTATAGACACCCCCCAGGTACGATATTTAAAGGAATATTTCACTTTTTTTTTTTTACTTTAAGCATCATTAAAATCACTGCTCCCGAAAAAACGGCCGTTTTTAAAAGTTTTTTTTGCATTGATACATGTCCCCTGGGGTAGGACCCGGGTCCCCACACCCTTTTTAGGACAATACCATGCAAATTAGCCTTTAAAATGAGCACTTTTGATTTCGAACGTTCGAGTCCCATAGACGTCAATGGGGTTCTAACGTTCGTGCGAACTTGCGGTCCGTTCGCGGGTTCTGGTGCGAACCGAACCGGGGGGTGTTCGGCTCATCCCTAATGGAGAGTGCTTAGCCATATTTGGAGGATTCTAAACCTCTACAATGTGTCCCTGTCTTATAATGCTGCCAGTAATGTGGCATGCTCCTTGGTTCTCCAACACAAATTAATCTATGACAGTGGCATGTGTTGGAATTCTACTTGCAAAGCCCATTACCAATAAAAAGCAGTTTGTCCGTCCACTGAGACAAAGATTTGGAGAAAATCGCAGAAGGATTGAGGAAGAAAAGCATAAACATAGCGTCCCTCGCCATTTTTCCAAATGCCAAAAAGGCTCTACCCATGGCCTTAAGGTATGGGTCTTAGAACAAATGCCCAAAAATCTATCTGAGGCAGAGAGGTTCTTCAGGCTGTGTGAACGCAAAACTTTTTGGATATATTCCCTTGATACTTTGTCACTTGGAGGAATTATTGAGACTTTGGAGCTGTCTACGATTTGATAAATATTTATTCCCCCACCCCCCTCCTTTGTCTAGTTTTCCATCATTAAGCTGCTTATCAGGTTTTTTCCTTTTAATAATGTTTACAATGGTTATTCATCATCTACTAATAAGAAAATAAGGTAATTTAAACATATCAAGCTATCCATATACATATATACCTAACCATGTTCCCTATATTTCTATTAATTCTCCTTTACTTTTATCCTTTTATCTTACAATTAACTAAAAGATGTTTTTAATGTTTAATGCATATATTCATATTTTTTTTTAGGAAATATGCTCCTACTAATGATCATGCTATGGTGTCTTTTATCCTGATCCAACCATTTTGAATGATTTTATTCTTTCTTTATGTGTTTCATACATGTTGTTTTTAATATTCAGTATATTATGTATATGTTGTAGTATTGCTCACATATAGTTATTTTATCCCCATTAAACAGTCCCATATGTATGTATGTATGTATATATATATATTTATATAAAATATATATATATTTTATTTCCCCCCCCCTTTTTTTTCACTTTTTTATGTATGTATTTATTCTTTTTTTTATTTATATTTATTTTAATTTGTATTTATTTATTTAATTATTTTATTTATTTATTTTTATTTTTATTTATTTAACCACTTCAGCCCCGGAAGGATTTACCCCCTTCCTGACCAGAGCACTTTTTACAATTTGGCACTGCGTCGCTTTAACTGCTAATTGCGCGGTCATGCAATGCTCTACCCAAACGAAATTTGCGTCCTTTTCTTCCCACAAATAGAGCTTTCTTTTGGTGATATTTGATCACCTCTGCCGTTTTTATTTTTTGCGCTATAAACGGAAAAAGACTGAAAATTTTGAAAAAAAATGATATTTTCTACTTTTTGTTATAAAAAAAATCCAATAAACTAAATTTTAGTCATACATTTAGGCCAAAATGTATTCGGCCACATGTCTTTGGTAAAAAAAATGTCAATAAGCGTATATTTATTGGTTTGCACAAAAGTTATAGCGTCTACAAACTAGGGTACATTTTCTGGAATTTACACAGCTTTTAGTTTCTGACTGCCTATGTCATTTCTTGAGGTGCTAAAATGGCAGGGCAGTACAAAACCCCCCCAAATGACCCCATTTTGGAAAGTAGACACCCCAAGGAAATTGCTGAGAGGCATGTTGAGCCCATTGAATATTTATTTTTTTTGTCCCAAGTGATTGAATAATGACAAAAAAAAGAAAAAAAAAAAATTACAAAAAGTTGTCACTAAATGATATATTGCTCACACAGGCCATGGGCATATGTGGAATTGCACCCCAAAATACATTCAGCTGCTTCTCCTGAGTACGGGGATACCACATGTGTGGCACTTTTTGGGAGCCTAGCCGCGTACGGGGCCCCGAAAACCCAGCACCACCTTCAGGATTTCTAAGGGCATACATTTTTGATTTTACTCCTCACTACCTATCACAGTTTTGAAGGCCATAAAATGCCCAGGTGGCACAAACCCCCCTCAAATGACCCCATTTTGGAAAGTAGACACCCCAAGCTATTTGCTGAGAGGCATGGTGAGTATTTTGCAGCTCTCATTTGTTTTTGAAAATGAAGAAAGACCAGAAAAAAGATTTTTTTTTTTCTTTTTTCAATTTTCAAAACTTTGTGACAAAAAGTGAGGTCTGCAAAATACTCACTATACCTCTCAGCAAATAGCTTGGGGTGTCTACTTTCCAAAATGGGGTCATTTGGGGGGGGGTTTGTGCCACCTGGGCATTCCATGGCCTCCGAAACTGTGATAGGTAGTGAGGAGTGAAATCAAAAATTTACGGCCTTAGAAAGCCTGAAGGCGGGGTCCCGTACGCGGCTAGGCTCCCAAAAAGTCCCACACATGTGGTATCCCCGTACTCAGGAGAAGCAACAGAATTTATTTTGGGGTGTAATTTCACATATTCCCATGGCATGTTTGAGCAAAATATCATTTAGTGACAACTTTGTGCAAAAAAAAAAAAAATTAAAAAAAATTGTCTCTTTCCCGCAACTTGTGTCACAATATAAAATATTCCATGGACTCGACATGCCTCTCAGCAAATAGCTTGGGGTGTCTACTTTCCAAAATGCGGTCATTTGGGGGGGGGGTTTGAACTGTCCTGGCATTTTATGCACAACATTTAGAAGCTTATGTCACACATCACCCACTCTTCTAACCACTTGAAGACAAAGCCCTTTCTGACACTTTTTGATTACATGAAAAAATTATTTTTTTTTGCAAGAAAATTACTTTGAACCCCCAAACATTATATATTATTTTAAAGCAATTGCCCTACAGATTAAAATGGTGGGTGTTTCATTTTTTTTTTTTTTCACACAGTATTTGCGCAGCGATTTTCAAACGCATTTTTTGGGGAAAAAACACACTTTTTTAAATTTTAATGCACTAAAACACACTATATTGCCCAAATGTTTGATGCAATAAAAAAGATGATCTTAGGCCGAGTACATGGATACCAAACATGACATGCTTTAAAATTGCGCACAAACGTGCAGTGGCAACAAAATTAATACATTTTTAAAAGCCTTTAAAAGCCTTTACAGGTTACCACTTTAGATTTACAGAGGAGGTCTACTGCTAAAATTACTGCCCTCGATCTGACCTTCGCGGTGATACCTCACATGCATGGTGCAATTGCTGTTTACGCTTGACACCAGACCGCCGCTTGCGTTCGCCTTAGCGCGAGAGCAGGGGGGACAGGGGTGCTTTTTATTTATTTTTTTTTTTCTTTATTTTTTTTTGCTTTTTTATCTTATTTTTAAACTGTTCCTTTCATTTTTTTTTTTTTAAATCATTTTTATTGTTATCTCAGGGAATGTAAATATCCCCTATGATAGCAATAGGTAGTGACAGGTACTCTTTTTTGAAAAAATTGGGGTCTATTAGACCCTAGATCTCTCCTCTGCCCTCAAAGCATCTGACCACACCAAGATCGGTGTGATAAAATGCTTCCCCAATTTCCCAATGGCGCTATTTACATCCGGCGAAATCTAAGTCATAAAATGCTCATAGCTTCCGGTTTCTTAGGCTATAGAGATGTTTGGAGCCACTCTGGTCTCTGATCAGCTCTATGGTCAGCTGGCTGAATCACCGGCTGCATTCTCAGGTTCCCTGTTGAGACAGGAGAGCCAGAGAAAAACACGGAAGACGGTGGGGGGGGGGCATTCCCTCCCACTGCTTGTAAAAGCAGTCTAGAGGCTAATTAGCCGCTAGGATTGCTTTTACATGAAAGCCGACCGCTGGCTAAAAAGAATGATACCAAGATGATACCTAAACCTGCAGGCATCATTCTGGTATAACCATTCAAAGTCGTGAATGGTGTACCTGAAGACAAAAAAATGGTTAACAATAAAGCACAGTAAACGTTAAAGTATAAATAATTACATACCTGAAAAGCAAACATGATAAAACATAATAACAATAAAACATTGCAGAATAGAATACAGTAAAAAAGAGCAGAACAATAGAGAGAGAATAGAGAGAGAGAGAACAATAAAACGACAACTATTTTTTTTTATTTTTGTTTGTGTTTTTTTTTTTTTTACACTTTTTTTTTGTAACTGTAACTTTTATAACTGTAACCGGTTCCAGGTTCGAGTCTCTCAAAATGCGATGGCATCTTGGGAGACCCTGTGAAAGTGTGCCTAGTCTGTGCAATGCTGTACGCTACGCTAATACTCAACTAGTGCATGGTAGCGTTCAAAACATTCACCAAGTGTTACTGCAGTGCTGGTTTGACTACGACCGGGGTGTACTACGCCGCTGGTGCTTGCCAGTTCACCAAAACGCTACAAAAAAAAGTGTCAGTGATCGATCGATACTGCACTTGGGTGGGCTGGACTAGGCTGGGCCGGGCGGAGGGGCAAAACGCAGGTGCTAGCAGGTATCTGGGCTGATCCCGCTAACACTGCGTTTTTGGGAACCCTAAACTGCTGGGGACGCTAGTATAGATCTGATCGGATCAGATATTGATGCGTTCAGATACTATACCACTAAGGGAGGTGTACGGTGCGTGCGTGGGTGTTCGCGGTACTGGCGCTAATCTGACGCTGCCTAGGGCGACGCATATCACCGCCGGGCGATCAGGGGGCTAAACCTTTATTCGGTAATAAACGGCGGGTGCCCTGACACTATAAAAAATAAACGAACTAACCAGCGTCACCCGTAACGGTTATACGGTGATCAGTGGTGAAAGGGTTAACTAGGGGGCCATCAAGGGGTTAAAACATTTATTAGATAGTATATGGGGGTCCCTGTCGCTATAAAACACTGACGGCGAACCTAAATATTTACGTCCCTAACTAGCGTCACCAGCGACACTAATATAGCGATCAGAAAAATGATCGCTTAGCGACACTGGTGACGGGGGGTGATCAAGGGGTTAAAACTTTATTAGGGGGGTAAGGGGGGTACCCTAGACCTACAGGGGGCTAAACCTTTATTCGGTAATAAACGGCGGGTGCCCTGACACTATAAAAATAAACAAACTAACCAGCGTCACCCGTAACGGTTATACGGTGATCAGTGGTGAAAGGGTTAACTAGGGGGCAATCAAGGGGTTAAAACATTTATTAGATAGTATATGGGGGTCCCTGTCGCTATAAAACACTGACGGCGAACCTAAATATTTACGTCCCTAACTATCGTCACCAGCGACACTAATACAGCGATCAGAAAAATGATCGCTTAGCGACACTGGTGAGGGGGGGTGATTAAGGGGTTAAAACTTTATTAGGGGGGGTAAGGGGGGTACCCTAGACCTACAGGGGGGTAACCCTAACTGTCCCACCACTGCTAACTGTCACAAACTGACACTATGCAGTAATCAGGAAAAAAAAAAAAAAAAACCTGCTTGCTGTCAGTTTGTGACAGGGGGGGGGGGTGATTGGGGGGGATCGGGGGGCGATCGGGGGGGATCGGGGGTGTAATGTATGCCTGGCATGTTCTACTGTGTGTGTGTGTGTGTTTGGTGCACTTACATGTCATCTCTCCTCGGCGCTGGAACGGAAACTGCCAGACCGAGGAGAGATGACATCACATCCTCTGCCTCTGTGTACTATACAGAGGCAGGGGATGTTTCTCATTGGCTGGGAGCGATCGCGAGGGGGGGGCCACGATCGGATGGCCTCCCCCTCGTCTGTCATCGCTCCCAACCAAATGCCGACCGCAGCTGGCACCGGGGGGGGTCCGATCGGACCCCCCACCCGCGGGAAGGCAATCACGTTTCAGGTACGTGATTTTGCCTGCCCGTGCCGCTCTGCTCACGTATATAGGCGTGAGGCGGTCGGCAAGTGGTTAAAAACATTTTTTCTCTTTTCTTTCTTTCTTTTTCTTCTTTTTTCTCATTTCACCACCATTGGAGTCTGGAGTCCTCTTGTGCAGATTGGTTCGTTTTACCCAGCCCCCACTAGATGGCCTGAGGAAGGAGCAAGGAGCAAGCATTCTCCGAACGCGAAGCCACCTCCTCTCACCCTGCAACCGGAATTGATGCCTTCTCGGATCGCCCTTGTGTTCCCTGCTGTTCCCATAAGCTGCGAATGCTGTATTGGCAGGACAATCAGTGGGCAGTATTTAGTGGTAGGGCAGTCAGTGATCAGTACAGCTCAGTGAGCTGTCATTTGGCTAGGAGTACCATCAGAATTGGTTGTGTGTGCTGGGTCATTGTTTTTTTTTGTTTTTTCTTTTTTTTTTGGTGAGTCAGTGGGTGGCAGAAATGGTGATTGATGATGGATTTAAAAAGAGGGAGATTTTTTTTTTTTTTTTTATAATAAAAGACTTGTCAAATGTTTGTGTTTCTTTATTTCTAGGTGACATCTGATATGGATGTTTTGGGGATCCTCACTTTTAATTTAATGTATTTTCTGCATGGAGTTAACCCTTAACAGAATAAGGAGTTGAGAATCTTGAATTAATCAATTTTGAATTTGTGATTATTCACTTCAATTATCCAATTGTGTTGCAAACTTCTGTTTACTTTTTTCTATTTGCACAGGATTAAGTATTCAGAAGGAAACTGAAATTCACTTTATATAAAATTTCATAACTGAAATTAAAATTCACGCAGTTTATTAAGCTAAGATTCTCACCTCTTTTGGTAGATAAACCTCTTTACACAGCTAACAGAATACATTTGTAAAAATTGAAAAATTTGTATAATTGAAACTGAAGTCCAGATTTTCACCCCTTCCTTGGCCTCAATCTCCTTTAATGACATGTTAGTCCAGGGGTGCTGTGAATCTAGGATGCGTGATGACACTAAGGCTCATGGAAACTGTACTGAATTATTCTGGATATTATGTAACTCAAAAGACTTATGCCCCGTACACACGATCGGACAGTGATCGGACATTCCGACAACAAAATCCATGGATTTTTTCCGACAGATGTTGGCTCAAACTTGTTTTGCGTACACACGGTCACACAAAGTTGTCAGAATTTCTGATCACCAAGAACGCGGTGACGTACACCACGTACGACGAGACTAGAAAAGGCCAGTTCAGAACCAAGCGCGGCACCCTTTGGGCTCCTTTTGCTTATCTCGTGTTAGTAAAAGTTTGGTGAGAGACAAATCGCGCTTTTTCAGACTCATGGTTTTCAGATCGTTTTCTGCTGTTCAGTTTGTGCTTGTGGGTTTGTATCTGCTCTTCAGTGCATGCAGCGAGTTACGCGTGACTCTTGTCATTGTGTTCTTGTTCATTTGTTACTGTTTTTCAGGTCGCTCTTCACAGGCCTTGCTGTTCTTCAGTGCGTTCTGTTACTTCGTTCTAGCAACCGACCGTTTTCTAGCCATGTTGCGTATACCTGCTCCTCGTAGAGTTTGTGCTGTGCGGGGGCTTGGTGTTGGGGTCCTTACCTTGACACAAGTCCAGTCCAAGAACAAGGTGGGGAGGAGTTCATGGACCAAGAATTGGTTGCTTCAGCATGACCAGTTCTGTCATATGCCTTTGCTCCGTGAGATCTGTGAGAATAATCCTGATGATTTCAGGAACTTTCTCCAGATGACGGACCCCCTATTTCACCATTTGTTGGCTTTGCTGACCCCTTAAATTAGCAGGCAGGATACCTGCATGAGGCAAGCATCACTCCGGAGCAGAGGCTCGTCGCCACCCTGCGGTACTTGGCAACGAGGGAGAAGCCTGCAGGACCTCAAGTTCTCGACAGGCATCTCCCCCTAGGCTCTGGGGATCATTATCCCAGAGACCTGTTCTGCCATCATTCAGGTCCTGCAGAAGGAGTATATTAAGGTAAGATTTTTATCCCTTAATATCAAATTTTATTGCATTTAATGTTTGCTAATATATAGTATTTCTTTCCTCATTCCCTAATTACCATGACTGTAATATGCTGTGAATGTCCCCTTTGTCCTCATGCATGCTGGATTTTTATGTAATTTTTTTTTTCTCCTTCATACATATTTCCCTTCATTTATCTTCCCAGCATGGTCTCCAGGCCCTATATTCACCTTGTGTAGTCACTTAACAATGTATTTTGTCAGCTCCATAGTAGTGCTTTACCCCAAACACCCCCTAAAATGTTTTTAAATGTGATTTGTGCTTTAAATTCAGGCAGAGCGCCAGAGGCTTTTTTTGGGGGTTCCCAAATCATTTGGAACCCTCCCCCCAACTGCTAGGTGAGCTGATACCAATTCTCTATCTATCCTCAATCATCTGTCTGCTGACTTTGCCAAACCCATACACACTATACCCATCTCTTTAGTGGTCAGATGTATGGATGAATTCCCCAAAGCATGTAGTGCAAGGGCCTGCCTGTATACTTTCAAATGGTAGTGTTTCAAGTTTTTGTATACTATTATTATCTTGATAGGTAATAGCAGAATTTCCAAATGTGCTC
The DNA here is from genome assembly GCA_037952925.1 of Lithobates clamitans. Taxonomy (NCBI): domain Eukaryota; kingdom Metazoa; phylum Chordata; class Amphibia; order Anura; family Ranidae; genus Lithobates; species Lithobates clamitans. The sequence goes on from JBBGZY010000239.1 coordinate 1,365,176, forward strand.
AAATGTGTACAGTGTGTATTTATATCCTTGTATTATGACACTTCTTACCTGTTCAGTGGGCTGCCAATAGTGTAACTAAGGCGGGGCTGGCCAAAGTAACACACATTATTTAGGCATTCATCTCTCAATGAAGTGGAGAGGGTTACCTGTCCAAAAGATCTCCCCCCCCTAAAAGTTTAGAAATGAGGGGGGGGGGATCTAATAGGTGTACCTTATACTTTGGTCTTTAAAAACTCACTCAATTAAATGTTATCTTGATTTTGGCCAAGAATGTTTGTGTCTAATCTGCTTTCCCTGTTTATGTGCAAAATGACAAATTTTTTTTTGTTTGACTCCACAGTTTCCTTCCAACCCACAGGAATGGCAGACTGTGGCCTCCCACTTTGCCCAGCGGTGGGACTTTCCTAACTGCGGAGGGGCAATTGATGAGAAACACGTCCACATCATCCCACCACCCAACTCGGGGTCATACTATTTCAACTATAAGGGGTTCAATAGTATTGTGATGTTGGTGGTGGTGTCGGCTACTTACAAGTTCCTGTTCATGTGGACGTGGGGAAGAATGGCCGGATGTCCGATGGTAAAGTCATCGCCCAGACGGAGTTCTACAGACCTCTCCAGAATGGCAGCTTGGACTTGCCACCTCCAGAAGACAATGTGGAAGGACTCCCATTCGTCTTCGTAACGGATGAAGCATTTGTGCTGGGGGACCATCTTATGCGGCCATTCCCGATGAGGACCCTCACCCCGGACCAGAGGGTTTTTAATTACCGGCTGGCCAGAGCCAGAAGAGTGGTGGAGAACACTTTTGGAATCATGGCCAGCCGGTCCTGCCTATTTCTTACACCTATACACATGGCGGAGTACAAACTGAATCATATCATCCTGGCGTGCTGTGTTCTACACAACTTTTTACGGCAACATTCTGCCAACTATGCTGGCTCAGTTGGGCCTGAGGCTGGACTTCAAAATGAACCAACCCTGACGGCGCTTGAAAGTGGCCGTCCTGGCTTGCCCCCCCTGAGTGCCCGTGATGTCCGGCTAAGATACCTTGAATACTTTGCAGGTAGGGGGGCTATCAATATGCCAGACAATGTCTGAAACCTTTTTCAAATTAAAAAAAAAATTTAACTACTAAAATCTTTGGTGACATTTACTGCTTGTGTTTCTTTTAGCTGACCCTGACAGAAATGTGGTGAGTCCTGAAAATGGCGTGATTGTGTAACATTACAAAGCATTGTTGGGTGTTATTTACTAAAGGCAAAGACACTTTGCACTACAAGTGCACTTGAAACTGCACTTGTAGTGCAAAGTGGATTTTCCCTTAGGAAATAACCCCTATTGTCACAGAAAACACCAATTAGAGCACAACAAAAGTTTTGAAGCGTTGAAACAATAATCCACGCATTCTTGATTAACAATCTTTTTAATACCAGCACAATCACATGTGCATTTAGAAAAGGTTTTTAAAACAAACCAACATGTTTGTTGTATAACAATTTTTGGGGTCACATTAGAAAAAGTAGAAATGTCCATTTAAGGTAAAACAGGCATGTTTAAAACCAACAAGAAAGACACAAATCTTGAACTTACAAAGTTCACATTTGGTAGAACTTGAAGGCAATATCAGACATGAGTATTTACAAACTGTGTTTGATATTGCATTCAGATGGGGTGAAGTCACCCCTAGAAAAGCCAAATTGTGCTAGCTGCCATCACGGGGGATCAAGGGACATGTTTTGTGGGTGCAATCCCTTCCTCACAGCTACTTTATTATTGAGGAAGGGGTTGCACCCCCAAAACGCGTCCATTGATCTCCCGTGATGGCAGATAGCACATGTTGACACACTGTGTGCATCTTCAAAATTTTGCTTTTCACAAATATGTCAAAAAATGGTAAAAATTTTTAGCTCACAAAAAAGCACCACAAAGAAAGGGATTTTGTGGGGTTTTAAACTCTACCTAAAACATCAATGATGTTTTTCATTTTTTTTGAACATCATTGATGCTTTTCTGGATGTTTTCCAAGTCCCTATTATACCCCATTATCTCCCCGATCAGGATCTGTGCACTTTCTGAGGTGCCCTGGATCCACAACATCACGATCACCTAAAAAGATAGAAACAAAAACACACCATGTATTATAAATCTGCCGGCATCTCTTACCTGAGGCTTTGGTCGCAGACACTCACCTGTTGTGGTGACTAGTTCCACCACATCTTTTCGATCGTCGTACCCCGAAATTCCGGTGCAGACTCTTGACCACTTTTGCCATGATCTTGGCCTTTCGGATATTGGGGTTGGGGTAAAGTCCATACTTCCCGTCATAGTCGGCCTTCTTCAGGATGTCCACCATCTCCAACATCTCCCCAAAGGACATATTTGATGCCTTAAATCGTCTCCTTCTGGATCGGGACGTTTCTGGCTCTGGGCTTTCCTCCTCCTCGTTGGTGTAATTATCTGACACCTGCTGTGTTTCCGCCATGTGCTCTTCCCCACTGCGCCAAACGAGAAGGGGCGGGGAATAGACTAAAAAGAACATCAGGGGCGGGCGGAGTTTCACACATGCGCAGTGTCTTTAAAGCGTAACACGCATGCATAGTCTGTACGATCTGTGAGCGGAGGAAGGAGTAACGGAGGCGCCGATCGTGATAGCGAAGGTAAGATTTAACATTGGGCCTATACTGCTTCTAGATTGAGGCCTATATTTGCACAAGTTTAGAAGACTTTAGGCTGACATTAGGGTTTGTCTTGTGTTGTGCCTTGCAGTTAAAATGGATATCTTGAAGGATCAGGACTTTATGCCAATCTTCATAGATATGTTCAGGGAGCTGCCCTGTCTGTGGCAGATAAACCACCCTGAATATAAGAACCAAACAAAGAGGAAGGCAGCGCTGGATAAATTGCTGCAATTTGTGAAGTCGGTGATTCCCACGGCAGACATCATCTATTTGAAGATCCTAGATTCCCAGAGATCAGGAGCAGCAGATGACATTTATCTCCCCAGGCTGTGGTACTATGACAGACTGCATTTTCTGGCAGGTCAGACTGAACCCAGGCCAGCACTCTCCACTCTTCCTTCCACGCTTCCTTCCACCTCAGCTGAGGCTTCTGATGTCCAACCTGGGCCTTCCAGGCAGCAACATGTGGAGGAGCCCAGATTGAGCCAGGTATAGCATTCTTCAAAATATTGCTGGTTGTCCAATCAATGATGTTAAATAAATGTTAGTTTGGAGTACTAATTTATGATTGTGATTGATGATGCAAAAACTAAAACCATGTCCCATTTTCATACACAGGGAAGTCTCAGTCAGAAGGTGGCTGGGCCAAGCAGGCTGCCCGATACCCAGGTCCCTACCCTCCGCCATCAAAGACAAAGTGGCAGGAAGAGGAGTAACCTGGAGGAGGCTGCCATAGGCCTATTTTGGAAGGCTACAGAGGCCTTCAGAACACCCCACAGTGTGGAGGAGGACTTTGCTGGCCTAACTGCATGCAAAATGATGCAGATAGAGGAGGGCCAACGACTCCTATGTGAGTTTTTAATTTTGGAAGCTCTAAATAAGGGCTTGAGGGGCCAAATCACATGTGCAACCCACATTTGTGACCTCACACATAGTCCTCCTCCTCCTCCCCCTCCTCCAGGTCCTACTCCTCCTCCTGCCACATCTCCAACACCAGAGCCACAGCCGGGAAGAAAGCATGGAAGGAAGACCAGAGATTGATGACCCTGGGTTCAGTCTGGTCTGGCAAAATATGCAGCCTCTTGTAGTACCACAGACTGGGAACATACATGTCATCTTCTGCTTTCATGATCTCTGGAACTTCTGGACCAGTCTGCACTCCCTTACATATGGACTCCTCAGGTCACCAATTTTACAGTAAAATAATTGATGTCTGCCCTGGGGGCCAAAGGCTTCACCAATTTATGATGTTTCTCCAGCGTTGCCTCCCTCTTTGTTTGGTTCTGAGCCCTTAATAAAGGAATTTTTGTTTCAATTATACTCGTCTATGTGTGTTTTCCTTCAAAAAGGACAGTTTGTTTGTGAGGAGGCAGGTACATTTCAAAAATACAATGAAATTAACAAGAGACACCAACACCAAACAATCTCCTTGAGATTAAATAATACAAGATAATAATGGTGTTGTGGTAACTTGACACACAAAACACACACAAAAATATTCTGGAGTAAAAAAAACAAAAAACATCAGCCTTGAAAAAAATACAAAAACAAAAATAGAAAAAAAAAAAAAAAAAATTTGTGACCAAAATTTTGGTGTGACCAATCAAAATATATTGAGGGAATCACGATAAATAATAAAGAAATAAGTTTGTGAGAAGTCTGTGTGAATATGAGCAGCAAAACTACTTAATTCTTCTAGCATTATAAAGAAGAAGAGAGTGCGCTGTATTAAACAATTTTAAACATTGCAGCCTAACGAAAGTGCTCTATCCATTCCGAACGCTAATTTTACCAGACCTAGCTGTTCCGTCTCGGAATTTCTTCTGAGCATGCGTGGCACTTTCGTCGGAATTGTCCACACGCAGTCGGAATTGACGTGATCGGAATTTTGTTGTCGGAAAATTTTATAGCCTGCTCTCAAACTTTGTGTGTTGGAAAATCCGATGGAAAAAGTGCGATGGAGCCCACACACGGTCGGATTTTCCGACAACACGCTCCGATCGCACATTTTCCGTCGGAAAATCTGACCGTGTGTACGGGGCATTAGAACATCTAGTGACAGAATCAGAATAATTGCGGAGACAGTTGCACATTAAAGATTAATTTTGCAGCAAAAGTCAAAGGCAAGATAGAAAATAAATTCTAGAATTCAGCTTTAAACATGTCGCAGGGCTTAGATTGTATCTATGAATTCTTGTTTTATATGTAACTAGTAAGGGACAATATAGAATCAGGCAGACTCCACATTAGGTGATTTCCACTGAGAAAATAAATTGCATCTTGTGTGTCATAAATGTTATTTCAAAATGTATAAATGCCTATAAACATCACATCCATCATTTTTTATGTTCTTCTACGTTGAGAATCAAGCCTCGTACACACGATCAGATTTTACGCAGACAAAACCTCGGACTTTTGTCTAAAGACGTGTGCCTGGATTTTGTCTTGCATACAAACGGCAAGGAATTGCCAACAAACACAAACGTAGTGACATACTGCGTGGTTTTTCAGCTCTTTAGCGCCACCCTTTGGGCTCCTTCTGCTAATTTCATGTTAGTAGAAGTTTGGTGTGTGTTGATTCGTTCATTTTGTGCTTTTCAGTTCGTTTCTGAATGGCCATTCATCAACCAGAGATGATGCAAGATCAGAGGAGATAACGTGTTATTTATTATTGGCCTTGGAGTTATTGCTTTGACCCAAGTCCAGTCCAGGAACAGGAGGAGTTCTTGGACCAAAAATTGGTTGCTTTATTAATCGTGACAAATTACGTCATATGCCATTGCTGCGGTAGCTCTAGGAGAATAATCCAGATGATTTTCGGAATTATCTCCTGATGACGGACCCCTGCTTTCACCAACTCTTGGCATTGCTGACCCCTTATAAAAAGAAGCAGGACACATGCATGAGGCTTTTATTTTAATTTTTGGTTGAATAATAATGATTTGATTTGTTATATTTTCTATATTTTTGGATCCATAGAATAAACTTTTTGGTTAAGTTCTTTTGGCAGATAGCATGTCTAATTTGATTTGTTTTCTTTTTTTAATGCACAATAAAAAAAATTGTGGAGCAAACCCTGCCTATCCGTCTTCCCTTAACATTCTTTGCAACCTGCAAACGACTCTGCAGAAACTTCATTTGGTCAACAAAAACACCCAGATTGAGCTGGGATAGATTAACCATTCCTAAATCAAAAGGGGGTATTGGACTCCCGGACGTCTACAAATATTATTGTGCATGCCACTTGACCAGAGTAGTTGACTGGCAAATCCACGCAGACACTAAGGCTTGGGTTAAACTTGAAGAAACGTTTGCAGGGATCCAGATCTCACATCTACCATGGATTTCACAGAAAATGATCCCCAAAGAATGCACTAACCACCCATTTATACACTCTACCCTTATCCACTTTCGGATGACATGTAAAAAACATAACATAGCGTCTTCACCCGGGCCTCTGACACCCATCGATCAAAATCCTGACTTCCTCCCTGGCCTCTCGAATTCCAATACTGATACCCAACGACGGCTACCCTCTCTAAGGGCTGAACACTTTTTCCATAACAATGAATTCACAATGTATGCAGCGTTATCCTCCCGTTTTCCCAATCAAACCATCCCCTTCTTTAAATATGTACAGGTTAGGCACTTTATACAAAGTTCTAAACCTCTGATTAACTGGCATAGGGAACACACCCCCTTTGAAGCTATCTGCACTGCTAATGATCCCCAAAGACATCTGATTTCGACCATGTACTCGCTCTTGTTCTCAGACTGTAGCCCTAAATCTAACGCAATTAGCCAGCATTGGGAAATGGACCTTTCATTAGACTTATCTAACACTGAATAGGAATGGATCTTTGAGCACATTCATAAAGGGTCCATCAATGTCACAGCCCAAGAAAATGGATATAAGCTATACTCTAGATGGTACAGAACCCCGATCAAAATACACAAATACCACCCTAACATTTCCCCACTCTGCTGGAGATGCAATTTGACTCAAGGATCCTTACTCCACATATGGTGGGAGTGCTCGCTCATACAACCTTTCTGGAAAGAAGTACACCGTCTCATAACCCACATTACTACTTACACACCGGACTTTACACCCTCCCAATATATGCTCCACCACACAGCTATACCCTACTCGGCCTACAGAAAATCCCTTGCCCTCCAGCTCATCAACGCCGCCAAACAATGCATACCCATGTTTTGGAGACAGACCAATACCCCTACTACCTCTCACTGGTTTCGCTGCATAAATAACATAGCAGAAAAGGAAGCCCTCATTCACCAGGCCAGAGAGAACCCACAAAAATTTCAACAAACTTGGGCCTGCTGGTCACACTTTAAAGAATCTGCCGATTACCGCAACTCTCTATAAAGACACACATTTACTCTATCCGGGTTATTACACAAACTGTTTTTTGCCTTTAAGATACATTTGAAAGATGCATGATCCCACTTACCTCTTATCTTCACATACTACCCCTACCTGCTATAATCCTCTTATTATCTGGATGACATCTGGCACATAAGAGCTTCTATTCCCTTCACCATATCGTCATGTAATACCACAGAGGTTTCCCTGGTTATACCCTCTTTGGAGCTTATCACCCCACTATATTTTCGTCCCACTGGCATACCAAACAACAAACTATTGTACAGGTGAAATACTCCTTTATTGATCTTACCGACCGAGATTAGTAGCTCCCCTCTCCAGACACAGTTAGAACCCAATAGGGGTGTTCGGTTGACGGGGGGGGCATGCATGAGTATACCTGTACTTCACCCTCAGTAAGTTATATACACAAGACATCGTACCATACTCCAATAGATGCCAGTGGAGTTGTTCTCTTACCATTCATGTTGACTTCCCTATCTGTTTCTCTATCTAGCTTGTTTTACCCTCTTAGTTGTGTAGTCTATAGATTACTGAACATTTTATGTTGTATTGTAAGTATACTGTATACATTTAAACCGTGTTATGCTTGTAACATTTCATGCTGCACTGTATTCTCCTTGTTGTAATAAAAACTTCAATAAACAATTTGAAACAAAAAAAAAAAAAAATTGTGGAGAATAAAACTCGGATATGTGTTTTACTTCAAATGACAGTTTGAGAGTAGGCAGTTACATTTAAAAAAATACAATGTAAAATTAACACCAACATAGTTGTACCTTTTATCTTAAAAACTACGGGATAATGGTGTTGTGGTAACTTGCCCAAATAAAAAAAAAAAAAAAAGCATAATAATATTATTCTTGATAGCACTAGAAAAAAAATCCTTTGAAAATTTGTTTGCAATAACTCAATCAGTATCACCAGCAAAGCAGCTTCATTATTATCCCATTAAAAAAGAAGAGAATGTGTGCTGCATTTCAAGATTTTATAATTTGCCACGTCACGAATGTTAATTCTCCATTATCAACGCTAGTTAACAAGACCAACCACTTCTGGCTAGTCCTAGCTTCCGAGCATATGTTTGTACTTTGGACTTTTGTCCGACGGATTTGTGTAAACACGCTCGGAAAATCTGTCAACAGACATTTGTCCGCGGAAAATTTTAAAACCTGCTATCCATAAATTGTCTGCGGAAAATCCAACTATTGTCCGATGGAGCATACACACGGTCGGATTTTCCGCCAACAGCCTGTCATCACACATTTCCCATCGGAAAATCCGATTACGTGTACGAGGCATTATATGTGCATGATTATCAAACATTTGTTAAAATAATGAAACAAGATGTACTGTCAGCATGGCTTTACCATAAACTCAGGCCTGCAGCCAACAGAACAAGAGGAAAATATTTCATACCTTTTTAATAAAATATCTGGATAGACCTACATTAGTATGGAGACATATGATACATTTGAACACATATGTTGCATAGTGTTCAGTCATCTATCCTGTTGACTTCTGAGCTTTTTCCAGGTTCATGCACAATAATTAATGCTTTTTCTTTCTCGAAAAAGCACAGATACAATTTCTATAAAAGAACACAGCCATATAGACTTTAAAAGTGTAAACTGTTTGCTATTTTGTCAAGAAAAGTGACAGACATCCTTTGGGACTTAGCACTTATTGACTTGACACGGATCTTGTATAAGAAGCATTTTGCTCTGTATTGTTTACTGTTTTCACCGCTGGGTTTTGAATTTTTTACGTATTCTGTACACATTTACATGCCAGTGATCCATGAACCTAAAACACGCTGTGCAATTTACATATTGTCCAATTATTTAGTGATGGGCTTTTGTCACCTTATTCATTTGATTTTGACACTAGCAGTTTGAATAACTGGGTGAAGCAGCCATCAAAAGCAGTGACCACGGAAGATGTCAATGTTACTACGAAAGGGCAAAATAATTACTGCATTCAGAGATACTACACATGAATAAATAAATAAGTATATATTTATGATGAATTTATATTACCTGATAACTGACCTCACTAGTTTTTGCAATTTTGTGTATGATATTGTAGCTATTCATAAACATCTTTATAATTTTCAACTGAAATTGGAAAACATTTTACATTATTAAAATGGTATTCATGGTACAGATTACATTGGCTACTGTAATTTTCAAAGTATTTTCAACATGTTTCGATGGGGATTTGTTTATTAAAGTTATATAGACTGTGCACTTTGCAGGCCTTAGAAAATATGGTAACACTCTGCTGATTTCCATTATCCAACCATGTGCAAGCAAAAATGTTTCTTTTATAAATTTTCCTTGCATCTGATTGGGTATTGTTTACAAAGTGAAGCTTTACCACATTTACATTTACCAAGGAACATTAGCGCAACAAACTATGTTGAGTGAAAGTAAACCTGGAGTTAGGCCTTAAAGTATTAAATGCTATAGAGAAGTTTCAGTTTAGGCCTAATGCCGCGTACACACAATGGGAAATCCTGCCAGCAAAAGTCTGATGAGAGCTTTTGGTCGGAAAATGCGACTGTGTGTATGCTCCATCAGACATTTGCTGGTCGGAATTCCAGCCAGCAAAAGATTGAGAGCATTTTCTCAATTTTTCGGTCGGAAAAAGTTTTGATTGGAAATTCCGATCGTCTGTACCAACTCCGACGCGCAAAATTCCTACGCATGCTCAGAAACAATTCAACGCATGCTTGGAAGCATTAAACTTCATTTTCTCGGCTCGTCGTAGTGTGGTACATCACTGCGTTCTTGACAGTCGAAAGTTCAGCGAACTTTTGTGTGACCGTGTGTATGCAAGCCAAGCTTGAGCGGAATTCCGTTGGAAAAATCTTGGCATAAGTTTTCCTTTAATTACTTAAAAGAGAAGTATGGGAATTGGGGTTACTGCAGATTCATATATACCTAGGAGGATGCATCGGTCTGATGCTGCATCTGTCCCCTGGCGCCTCTTCACTGAGAACCGAGCAATCGAACATGGCCGATGGCTCGGTTCTCTCAGCTCCCGAGCAGAGAGCTGCTGCCTGTCAATCAGCAGCTCTCCTGCTCTGCTCCTCTGCGCTAGGGTTGTGTCAGAGAACTCACAGCACTAGCTTCCGTCTCCATGCAGCAGCGTCTAACGGCCATGCGCGGTGTCCCCGACAGATACGAGCAAGTTCTGGATCGAACGTGCACAACCGCGCATCCGTACGAACGTGTGCACGCACCCGCACAGCCATACGAGTGGGTGTACGTTCTCACGCACGCACGTTCACGTCCACCAATCCCGGCGTTCAGCGCCACATATAAACAAGGTCCTTGCCTGACACTAGTGTTGGATCGTCTTCAGCTAGTTCCTGATTTCCTGATATCTGTGTGACCTGTTACCTTGCTCCTGACTACCCGGCTTCCTGACTACTCTCTCGGATCTCCCTTGTCTGCTACCTACCTTGCTGATTATACCGACTCTGGCTTGGACTATCTACTACGGCTCTGCCTCCTGACTTTGTACCTCGCTGCCTGCCCGTTGCCGACCTCTGCCTGACCTTGACCACGAACTTGTCTTCTGTTTTGGATACCTTGCTGCCAGCCCGTTGCCAACATTTGCCTGACCTGACGTTGCAGTTGTTCCTGAATCCACACCTGCCCGGCTCCTACTAACAGTTCTGGTGACCAATCTTCCATCAGTCTCCAGAGGATCCCGAATCTCCGAGTTCCAGTTCTCCAGCCGCAGGCACCTGCACCCTTCTGTGCCCCGGCACTCCCTGTCCTCACTACCAGGGGTGTCAGGACCGGAACCGTGCGAGAGGCCTCTCTCAACATTCAGACTCTGCTGTAAGGTATGTGACAGTACGATCCAGCCAAGATGGAGTCTGAAAGGGGGACCTCACCTCTAGACACTCTGTGCCAACAGATTTCGGCCCTTACCCAGGCAGTCCAGGGCCTACAAGATGGCTACCGGCAACTTGAGCAAAGAGTGGAGTCATTGTCTCCAAATCCCTCAACTCACCAGGCGGCTACAGCATCTCAGTCTCCCGGTCCAGCGGCCTCAGCAGCAGCACCTGCAATAAATGGTGCCACCCCCAGAGCCTCGAGTCCCCACTCCAGAGAGGTTTTTCGGAGATCGTAGCAAGTTCCGTGCCTTTAAAAATGCCTGCCAGCTATACTTCCTGCTACAGCCCCGTACCTTCTCTTTGGAGAGCACCAAGGTGGGGTTCATCGTCTCACTACTCCAGGGGGAACCTCAAACCTGGGCTCACCGCTTATTGGAGCAAGCCAGTCCACTATTAGACACTATGGAATCTTTCCTGAATGAAATGGCCAAATTGTATGACGACCCTCAACGTGCTACCACTGCAGAGGCCAGTCTTCATGCTCTCCAGCAAGGACGTAGGCCAGCGGAAGATTATGTAACAGACTTTAGGCGATGGAGTTCCGATACTCAGTGGAACGACGCCGCCCTCCGCTATCAGTTCTGCATGGGACTCTCTGAGGCACTGAAAGATGAGTTGGCCTGAGTTGGACTTCCAGACTCTTTGGAGGACTTAATCCAATTGTCCATCCAGATAGACCGTCGTCTAAGAGAACGGAGATCTGAAAGAACCAGTCAGATGCGACCCACCTGGATGTTGCCCAAAGTTCCTAGCAACCCTCCTATGTCCACCTCCCATGTACCTGCTGCCACCTCCGAAGCCCCGGAGCCAATGCAGATAGGGCTGCTCTGCTCACCACTGCCACCCGAAGAGAAACAGCGTCGACGTCAGAACAACCTCTGCCTCTATTGTGGGGAAGCTGGCCACTACGCAAATACGTGCCCAAATAAAACTCGTAAGTTTAACTATCTGCCTCATGAACCTAGAACACTAACTGTAACAAGATCTGCTCACATTGCTGTCCCTGTTTCCTTGCAGCTTCCAGAAGGAACACTCCGGGTCCGGGCCATAATTGGCTCTGGCGCCTGCAGCTGCTTCATAGATCGTGCCTTTGCCCTGCAACATGACATTCCGTTAACACCCAAGCAACAACAACTTTCCATACGACTAGCAGATGGGTCAAGTATTAAATCCGGGCCTATTACTCACAAAACCCAACCACTGCCCGCCAGCATATTACCCAACCATCAGGAACTATTGTGCCTGGACGTGATCTCATCCCCATTGTTTCCAATTATTCTGGGAATGCAGTGGCTACAAGCCCATAATCCTCAAATCAATTGGGTTATGGGCGAAGTTTTGTTCCAGTCCAGCTATTGCCTCCAGAACTGCCTTAAGGTCCTCCACTATGTAACCCCAGTCCTCGGCTGTTTAAAATCTACGTCAGAATCCCAAGAACTGGTTCCATCTGTGTACCATAGTTTCCTGGATGTGTTTGATAAGCAGAAAGCAGATACTCTTCCTCCCCACCGGGTTTATGATTGCCCAATTGAACTGTTACCAGGGGCAGAAATCCCGTTTGGAAGAATCTTTCCGCTGTCGTAACCCGAACTCCTGGTCCTTAAGGAGGACAAAAACCTCAAAAAAGGTTTCTTCAGACATTCCTCTTCTCCAGCTGGTGCTGGAATATTCTTCGTCGAGAAGAAAGATCATTCCCTCCGCCCATGTGTGGACTACAGAGACTTAAATAAAATAACAATTAAGAATCGCTATCCTCTTCCCTTGATCCCAGAACTTCTTCAGAGACTTCGCTCGGCCCGGATATTCACAAAATTGGATTTGCGAGGTGCCTATAATTTGATTTGAATCCGTGAGGGGGATGAGTGGAAGACAGCTTTCCGGACACGCTTCGGCCACTTCGAGTATCTAGCTATGCCATTTGGACTCTGCAATGCACCAGCTACCTTCCAACATTTCGTGAACAACATTTTTAGAGCTTTTCTGGACTCATTCGTAATTGTCTACTTGGATGATATCCTGATATTCTCAAACTCCTTAGAAACACACCGTGACCATGTGAGACAAGTTCTTCAGAGATTGAGACAAAACGGACTCTTTGCCAAAGCCGAGAAATGTGAGTTTGAACGCCAGACCATTCACTTTCTCGGCTTGGTAATATCAACTGGGGGTGTGGCAATGGATCCTCAGAAGGTCTCAGCCATCATGTCCTGGACACCCCCAACCGATAAGAAAGGAGTGCAACGTTTTATTGGATTCTCTAACTTTTACAGAAAATTTATTAAAAATTTCTCCAGTATTATAGCACCCATCACACATCTTACAAGGAAGCAAAGCCGTTTTCAATGGACCGCAGCAGCCCAAGCTGCGTTCGACAAATTAAAGGAGCTATTTACCTCTGCCCCGGTGTTGAAACACCCTGATCCTGCCCTACCTTATACCCTGGAAGTGGATGCGTCAGAGAGCGCTGTGGGGGCCATCCTGTCCCAGCGCCAAGGGCCAAAATCTTTAATGCACCCTGTGGCTTTCTTCTCCAAGAAATTAGGTGCCTCCGAGAAAAATTATGACGTTGGGGACCGAGAGCTCTTGGCGATAAAAACAGCCTTGCAATGTATCTCCTAGAGGGAGCAGCACATCCCATCTTGATCTTCACAGATCATAAAAATCTCGAGTATCTCAGGACTGCCAAGCGCCTCAGACCCAGACAGGCAAGATGGGCTCTCTTCTTTTCCCGTTTCAATTTTCATCTTACCTACCGGCCAGGGTCTAAAAACATCAAACCCGATGCGCTATCCCGCATGTTCACGGAGACCGCGGGTTCTTCTCTGCCAGATACGATCCTGCAAGCTGGAAATTTCTTACTAACCCAATCCAGTGTTATATCACAGATCCGTCAGGCATCTTTAGGGACAGCAATACCCCCAGGAACTAACCTCCAGGAAAAAGATGGGCTCTTCTGGCAAGGAAATAAGATTTTTGTTCCCCAAGATCTACGTACCACCATTCTACAGGTCTGTCATGATTATCCCTTAGCGGGCCATTTTGGGGGTCACAAGACCATGGACTTAATTCAAAGGCATTTTTGGTGGCCCAACCTTGCAAAGGACTGTAGGAATTATGTAAACTCTTGCTTGACCTGCCTTAGGAATAAAAGTAGCAAGAACAAAGCATGGGGACTATTGAGACCACTGCCCATCCCCGAAAGACCTTGGGATAAAATTGCAATGGACTTCATTGTCGAGCTTCCTCCTTCTGATGGATTTTCATCTGTCTTTGTGGTAGTTGACCGTTTTTCCAGGATAGCACATTTTATCCCTATGAAAGGGACTCCGTCAGCAACCGAGACTGCCAGAATTTTATTAAGGAGATTGTTAGACTACACGGAATTCGCAGTGACATTGTTTCTGATCGTGGAGTACAATTCACATCTAAATTTTGGAAGTCATTGTGTGAGGCACTAGGCATCAAACTGAGCTTTTCTTCAGCATATCACCCCCAGACCAACGGGCAGACTGAACGCACAAACCAAACGTTGGAACAGTACCTACGCTGCTTCTCTTCTTTTTCTCAGGAAGATTGGGCCTCATTGCTACCCTTGGCGGAATTTGCATTCAACAATGCTACGCACTCTACCACAAACCAGTCACCATTCTTCTCCAACTACGGGTTTCACCCTTCCTTTTTGCCAGTACCCGTACCAGACTCTCCTGTACCTGCTGTCCAGGACAGACTCAATTTCTTTGCTGCAAACAATCAGTTGCTTAAAGAAACTATCTCTAAGGCACAGGAAGATAATAAAAGATTCTTCGACAAGAAAAAAAGGGGAGAGTTGGATTTAAAGGTTGGTGATCGTGTGTGGCTGGCTACTAAGAACCTGAAATTGGCATGCCCTTCTAAGAAACTGGGACCTAGATACTTAGGGCCCTTCCCAGTCAAGAAGAAGATAAATTCAGTCACCTACGAACTCGAACTTCCCAATTCATTCAGGATCCACCCTGTTTTCCATGTTTCACTACTCAAGGTCGATGTACCAAATTCCTTTCCAGATCAGGAGGTAGGACCCCCTGAAGCTATAATCGTGGATGGGGAAGAAGAATTTGAAGTTGAAGCCATTTAGGATCATAGGAAATGGCAAGGGCAAAATCAGTATTTAATCAAATGGAGAGGCTTTGGCCCAGAAGAGAATTCCTGGGAACCCGAAACAAATCTCCATGCTCAAAGACTCATACGGGCTTTTCACCGCTCACGCTCAGAGGGTTCGGTGTCTAGAGGCATCCAGAGGCTGCCCTTAAGGAGGGGGCAATGTCAGAGAACTTACAGCACTAGCTTCCGTCTCCATGCAGCAGCGTCTAACGGCCATGCGTGGTGTCCCCGACAGATACGAGCGAGTTTCTGGATCGAACGTGCACACCCGCGCATCCGTACGAACGTGTGCACGCACCCGCACAGCCATACGAGTGGGTGTACATTCTCACGCACGCACGTTCACGTCCACCAATCCCGGCGTTCGGCGCCACATATAAACAAGGTCCTTGCCTGACAGTAGTGCTGGATCGTCTTCAGCTAGTTCCTGATTTCCTGATATCTGTGTGACCTGTTACCTTGCTTCTGACTACCCGGCTTCCTGACTACTCTCTCAGATCTCCCTTGTCTGCTACCTACCTTGCTGATTATACCGACTCTGGCTTGGACTATCTACTACGGCTCTGCCTCCTGACTTTGTACCTCGCTGCCTGCCCGTTGCCGACCTCTGCCTGACCTTGACCACGAACTTGTCTTCTGTTTTGGATACCTCGCTGCCAGCCCGTTGCCAACCTTTGCCTGACCTGACGTTGCAGTTGTTCCTGAATCCACACCTTGCCCGGCTCCTACTAACAGTTCTGGTGACCAATCTTCCATCAGTCTCCGGAGAATCCCGAATCTCCGAGTTCCAGTTCTCCAGCCGCAGGCACTTCACCCTTCTGTGCCCCGGCACTCCCTGTCCTCACTACCAGGGGTGTCAGGACCGGAACCGTGCGAGAGGCCTCCCTCAACATTCAGACTCTGCTGTAAGGTACGTAACAGGTTGCCACATCATCCCTTTAATCCAGGACATTAATTACACTGGTTCTCTGGCTGATTAAGGTGGTAATTAAACTCACTTGGTGCCTTATCTGCATTAAATCAGCTTCAGAACCTGTGTAATTAATATGTTTCCTGGATTAAAGGGATTATGTGGCAACCCTACTCTACGCTCACTGGAGCGCTGAACTGTGGAGAGGGGGGAAGTGGCCATCTCAGCCTCTCAGCGGCTCACTGAGAGGCTGAGATGGCTATCAGTCCAGGCACCTGGTGGATCCAGACTCCCAGAGTTGGGATGACGCGATGCCTAGACCAATATTGGTGATGTCAGCAGAGAGCGGACTTCAGACCGCTCTCTGCTGAAAACAGGTCACAGGAGTGCAAAACAAATTAAACTCCTGCGACCCAAAGGAGAAGCCAGCCAAACAAGCTCAGGCTGGACTTCTCCTTTAAACCATGAGTTGTGTTAATAGTTGTATATAGCAAAATATAGACTTTCAAAAACATTTAGGACTAAATATTAGTGGTTTCTGTGGTTAGTTACTGTAGAAATATTTATTTTCCTAATGAACATGGAAAGTTGTTTTAATTTACTGTGTAGTGGCATGTTACATGCCTCTGTTGGTCCTTTGTACCTTTTAATCCAGCAGGAACTGATTTGATGCAATTTGAAATGGTTTTACAAGGTGTTTCTCCAAAGCAGCTATTCATTTACACATGTTTGTCATTCCTTCTTAATACAAAACATCCAATTACAGGCAATCTTACTAATGTGACTGGCAGACATAACACAGTAATGTTACTGAAGCTAGAAAAAAAACACTGTGGTGTTAATTCTTATGCTTAAGCCTACCGGACAATGACACTTTTGTAAAATTTTGCTGCCACACTGACTGAATTGCTCTCAAACAACAGTGAATCAAAACTAAAAGATTCAATTGTCTCCAAAACCATTTCAGACATATTAAAATGTAACTTCATTTTAAGAAAAAATATCCCCTCTAGGTAAACTATATACATTGCTAAGACTTTTGCAAACCTTTGTATAAATTCATACCTTTCCCTTTTCTGAAGAAACCTATGTTTGTTTCACCATGTCCTTTGTAACTCTTTAGACATGGAGGAAACTTAAAGGCTAAGTTCACCTTTTTTTTTTCTAAATTCCAGTTCCCCTATGTACCAATATAGCATTAAATGAGAAGTCCAGCCTGAGCTTTTTAAGCTGCGCTTCTCCTAAGGGTCACAGGAGTGCAATTCGTTTTGCACTCCCGTGACCCGTTTTCAGCGGAGAGCGGTCTGTAGTCCGCTCTCTGCTGACGTCACCAATATCAGTCTAGGCACCACGTCATCCCAACTCTGGGAGTCTGGATCCACCAGGTGCCTGGACTGATAGCCACTCTCCGCTGATGTCACTGTCATTAGTCGAGGCAGCGCGTCATCCCGACTTCCTAAGTCTTGATCCACCAGCTGCTTTGATTAATGACAGTCTCAGCGAGCCACTGAGATACTGGGACGGCCTCTCTCCAGCCCCCCACAGCTTATTGCTTCAACGAGCATGGAGAAGCAGACAAGCTTGGGGAGGAGTGAGAACCAAGCCATCGGCAGTGTTCGGTGGCTTAGTTCCCAGTTCAGAGATGCCGGGGGACAGCTGCAGCATTGGTCTGATGCTCCATCCACCGAGGTAAGCATAATTAGAAGAAAAACACATAGTTCTCTTTAATGTACTTCTTTTACAAAAATAAAACCGCTTTCCATTAATTCTACACAGGTTTACCTCACTGTCTTCATTGCTGTTTAAACACACTGCTTGATTACTTCTGCCTTACTTCCAGGACAGACTTTAGGTCATGACACAGAAAAGAGTTGACCAGCTCAGGGTAGATGATGCCGGATGTGTGCTAATGAGATCAGCTGGTCAAGTCCTTACTGTGTCATGACCTAAAGCCTGACCAGGAAGTAAGACAGAAATAATCTGAAGAGAGTGAAGGTAAGCCTGTAAAGAATGAATGGAAAGCAGTAAACCAATCACTCAAGCAGGTAATTAGTGTTTTTGGGGCATTGTAGAACTAGTGGTGTAGAGATGTTGTAAGAAAGCAATAATTAAAAACATCATAAACCTTCCTATCTGCACCTTGCATTTTTCACCTGCATAAGATGTGCCTTGACCATGTAGTTTCATGGCCTCATTTGTTGCCCTATATGTACAGTCTATAGTAAAGTAAATCTTCCCATTTCAGTGTCAGAAGTTTCTGTTTGTGATCAAACATGAGGCATGCAGCATTGCCATGCACAGGTTAATGTTTGACCTCTGTCTATAGTCTAAGAAATTACACTTCCTGTGAAGAAACCAAATATCCAACAATCCCTGGGCCTCTCAGTTTAGTGTTGTGCAGGTTAAAGCTGAATAGTGATCAAATCTGAATCAGACACAAGTAGGCTTAGCAAAGAAGGGAAGAGATGTGTTTTATTCCATTAGTAGAGATGAGCTGAACACCCCTTGGTTCCATTTGCACCAGAACTCCCAACCATAGCAAAAGTTAGGACCCGAACATAGAACCCCATTGAAGTCTATTGAACCCGAATGTGAAAAATAAAAAGTGCCCCTTTTGAAGGCTTATATGCAAGTTATTGGCCATAAAAAGGGTATAGGGGGCCCGGGCACTGCCCTGAGGTACATGTACCAATGGAAAAAAACTTTTAAAAAAGATGGTTTTTAAAGTAGCAGTGATTTTAACCACTTCAGCCACGGAAGGATTTGCCCCCTTAACCACTAGCTGACCAGCTCACACAGATATACTGCGGCAGGTCAGCTCTCCTGTGCGAATTGACGTACCTGTATGTCGGTCCGTGCAAGGAGGAGAGCGGGTGCGTATGGGAGCGTGCACGCGGGTCCCACGGACTCAATATCCTCCGGCGACCCGCGGTCGCGGTGAGGAGAGAAAGAACGGGGAACAGAAAGGCTATTACCCGTTCTGCCTAGTGACATGACAGAGATGTACTGTTCCCAGTGATCAGGAACAGTGATCTCTGTCATGTTCCTGGCAGCCCACCCCCCCACAGTTAGAACACACCCAGGGAACCCACTTAACCCCTTGATCGCCCCCTAGCATTAACTTCTTCCCTGCCAGTGTCATTTTTACATTGATCAGTGCATTTTTATAGCAATGATCGATGTAATAATGTCACTGGTCCCCAAAAAGTGTAATTTGGGGTCGGATTTGTCCACCGCAATGCCACAGTCCCGCTAAAAATCACATATCGCCGCCATTACCAGTAAAAACAATTTTAAAAAGTCCCTAAACCTATCCCATAGTTTGTAGACACGATAACTTTTGCGCAAACCAGTCAATATACGTTTATTGCAATTTTTTTTACCAAATATGTAAAAGAATATATATCGGCCTAAACTGATAGCCTGAGAAGGTAAAAAAATATATATATTTTTTAAATTGTTGGTCTTTTTTTTATTTAAAGCGCAAAACATAAAAAACGCAGAGGTGATCTAATATTACCAAAAGAAAGCTCTATTTGTTGGTAAAAAAAGGACTTCAATTTTGCTTGGGTACAGCATTGCACGACCGCGTAATTGTCAGTTAAAGAAACGCAGTCATTAAGAGAGCAAATTCTTCCGGGGCTGAAGTGGTTAATGACCGGGCCATTTTTTGCAATACAACACTGCGTAGCTTTAAGTGACATTTGCACAATCGTGCAACGTTGTACCCAAACAAAATTGATGTCCTTTTTCTTCCCACAAATAGAGCTTTCCTTTGGTGGAATTTGATCATCTCTGCGTTTTTTATTTTTTGTGCTATAAACAAAAAAAAGAGTGACAATTTTGAAAAAAAAAACACATTTTATTTTACTTTCTGCTATAATGCATATCCAAAAAAAAAAAAAAAAAAACAAATCAGTTTAGTCCAATATGTATTCTTCTACATATTTTTGGTAACAAAAATTGCAATAGGTGTATATTAATTGGTTTTGCAAAAGTTATCACGTCTACAAACCATGGGATAGATTTAGGAACTTTAATTTTTTTAAATGTTTTTACTGGTAATGGCAGCGAACAGCGATTTGCAGCGGGGCTGCAACATTGCGGCAGACAAATCTGACCCTAAATTACACTTTTTGGGGACTAGTTACTTTATTACATTGATCAGTGCTATAAAAATGCACTGATCAATGTATAAATGACACTGGCAGGGAAGGGGTTAACACTAGGGGGTGATCAAGAGGTCAAATGTGTTTCCTCATTGTGTTCTATCTGTAGGGGGGATGGGCTGCCTGGGACATGATAGCAATCGCTGTTCCCGATCACTGGGAACAGCAGATCTCTGAGATGTCCCTTGTCAGAATGAGGATCCGCCTTGTTTACAAAGGCAGATCCACGTTCTGCCTATGTGTACAGTGATCGCGGGCGGCCAGCGAACATCAATGTCCGCCGGACCTGCGGGCGCACTCCCGCGACATGCAGCGAGTGCAGCCTGCAGTCTCACATGCACGGACCCACGTATGGTTACATCGGTTCACGCAGGAGAGCCAATCTGCCACAGTATAAGTGCGGAGGCTAGTTGGCAAGTGGGTAATGATGCTTAAAGTGAAACAATAAAAATAAAAAATCCCTTTAAATATAGTGCCTGGGAGTCCCCAAAGTGGCACATCTGTACCATGTATAGAAACTACTACAGCTAAACTGATATTTCTAAACGAAATTGTTGTGGGGTCCCCCCCAAATCTATACCAGGCTCTTTGGAAAGTAGAACCCCATGCCAAAATGTAAAAAAAAAATGGCATGGGGTCCCCCCACAATCCATAACAGGCCCTTATCTGAGCGTGCAGCCTGGCAGGCCAGGAAAGGGGGGAACAAGCAAACGCCCCTATCCTGAACCATACCAGACCACCAAGCAAGGGCTTATCGGAATTTGGAAGCTCCCCAGATCCCGTCCCCCCCCATATGTGAATGAGTATCCATACACCAAAAAAGTATCAAAATGTAATAAAAACACAGAGACAGTTTTTGACAATTCCTCTATTAAATCCCCCTCCCCCCCTTGTTGAGGGTATGTTGGGGGGTGCTCGCTCATCCCCCCTCTTTCCTGCATGCGCAAATAAGGGTCTGATATGGATTTTGGGGGGCTGACCCTGTTTTTTTTTTTAAATTTTGGCATGGGGTTCCCCTTAAAATCCAAATCAGACCCAAAGGGCTTGTGATTGGACACAACTGATCACATGGTAAAGAGCTGCTGATTGGCTCATCTGCGATCACAGCGTGTGCTGCCCTCACCCGCAGTGGCCATGCAGCAGGCGAGCAGCAGACGCACAGCAGGCGCGATCACGGGAGGTCATCATATGACGACCTCCCAGAACTAGCCATCTGTGCTGTAGCCGACATTCGGCTATAGCGCGGTCGGCAAATGGTTAAAGGAATTTTTCAGTTTTATTGTTGACCTTACAGCATTATTAAAATTGCTGATAACCACCAAGCAGAATTAAAAGAATAATGCAGTAGTATATATTACTCTGGGCATTTCCCAGCTCCCCATGGCATTTTTAGGACAATTACTTTTTTTAACATTCGGCTCGCCTTGACTTCAGTGAGATTTGGATTCAGCACCCAAACTTTAGTCACGTTCTGTGAAACTGCCTTGAAAAGAACCCAGGTACTTTCGGCTCATCTCAATCTCAATCATGAGTGAGAAAAAAATCTTCTTTATTTTTTTTCTAATGCGTGATTGAGTAATTAAGGAAATTAAGGGCTTTATTTGATTTACTATTGTGCAACGTTAGCATACATTTTCCAAAATGAGCATTTACCTTGATGATCTCTGTTCCATAAATAAATCAGTCCTTTTGCCTCAAAATCTGTCTACTTCTACTCATCTTTGTCAAGAAATACAGCAAGAGGCAGATATAGCACTATGCCTTATGACATTGTAGTTTTTACATTAATGAAAAACAATGAAAACCAAGAAGAAAAGTTAACTATATAACAAAACATTTGCCTAATATTGGGGATGCAAGTGTCTTTGCACGAGTACTCAAAAGAACATGTGCCAGAAAAGTTACTTGAAAAATAAATCAGCAGCACTAAACATTCTAAATTGACCGCCAGTTTTCTGTGCTGTATGTCCAGATAAATGCTTAATTATGTATACACATTTCTAGTTAAGGATCCAGTCTATTCCACTCCATAAATCCTTTACCTTTACTTACTTTTTTTGTCTTATGCCATAGAAGTCAGAGAATGCAAACATTTTTTTACTCAATTTTCCTGCTGTTTCTGTTTCACAACTTTCTTAATGAGGCTAATGACTTAAGCCCTCTGGTCTCATTAACCAACACTGGAATCACTAGAAAAGCCAATTATTTAATCTACACAAAGCAGAAATAGGCCTCCAGAATGAAAGAAAGTATTTTTTCACTACTGGACATATTCCTTTAAGACAGCTCTGTACTGAGGGCTGCTTTCTTTTTGTTAAAGGAAAGATCCAGGGATAGTGTTATACCCTAGCTACTATATATGCCCCCAATATCCATACCATTAAATTTCTATCTAAAACTTTGGATAATCTGGGGAAGTTTCGGGAAGGTCTTTTGGTTATGGGAGGGGATTTTAACATTACCTTGGACCCTAGTCTAGACACCTCTTGGGGGAAAACCTTTGTGTCTCATAAGACGTTAAGATATGTTAAACAGCGCCTTCGCTCTGCATT
Organism: Lithobates clamitans; assembly: GCA_037952925.1. NCBI lineage: Eukaryota > Metazoa > Chordata > Amphibia > Anura > Ranidae > Lithobates > Lithobates clamitans. Next base: position 1,387,946 of record JBBGZY010000239.1, read on the forward strand.
TGGTGGACAGTTGGAGGGTACTGTATGAGCGAGACAGGGATTTCACTTATTATTCTAAAATACAAAATGTATATTTAAGGATCGATATGTTGTTGATCCATCAATATTATCGGAATTATGTAAATTCATCAACTATTGAGTCAATCACCATGTCAGATCACGCTCCAATCAGTTTAACGATATGTCCGGCATCGATTGGGCACCTGGAAAGAACATGGCAATTGAATGAATCTATTTTGGATGATAAACAGAATGTGGAATCCTTTTCCCACACATTAGCATTATATTTTAAGACCAATATATCAGAGGAGGTGTCTGACCAAGTGCTATGGGAAGCCCATAAGGCAGTCATCAGAGAGGAGTTAATTCCAATGGGTTTGCCTATTAACCACTTGAGGCCATAGCCGAATGACGGCCACAGCGCGGACCTCAATTTCTGGGAGGCCATCATAGGACGTCCTCCCCTGTGCATGCGCACCGCGCGCACCCTGCAGGGGAATAAGGGTGGGAGACTATTGGCTAGACAACTAAATAAACAACACTATTCACGCCATGTTCACACTATAAAAACAGGCGATAAGCAGATAGTGGACTCCCAAGCAATAGCAGCTAAGTTTCATCGCTTTTATGCGACTCTATATAACATAGACTCAGTTCAGGAGGGTGGACGTTTGGATAGAATTTGGGAAAATCTTGAGGCCTCGGGGCTACAGGCCATTCCATCTGTGGCCTTGGAGAAAATGGAAAAAGCAATCTCCATTGAAGAACTGGGCGGAGCGATTGCAGCTTTGCCATTAGGTAAAAGCCCAGGACCTGATGGTTTCACAAATATGTATTATAAAAAGTTTTCTTCAATCCTGTTGGTTCCTCTTTGCAGATACCTTAACACTATCTCGGTCTCTAACCCATTGCCTCCAGAGGCACTGTTGGCTTATGTGACGGTTCTCCCGAAGGTAGGGAAAGACCCTCAGTGCTGTGCCAGCTACAGACCCATCTCTCTCCTTAACTCTGACACTAAGATCCTGGTTAAAATTCTGGTTTGTGAAGGGCCGAGAGGCTAGAGATAATACTATTCGGGCCCTGCATGTATTGCATTGGATGCATAATTGACCTAACCAGACCCCGAGTGTAGTAATTTCAATGGATACTGAAAAAGCATTTGATGGGGTGGGAGTTTATGGTTGGCGTTTTGAGGGAGTTGGGTCTGAGAGAGCGGATGATGGGATGGGTGACGGCACTGTATGCAGATCCTAGAGCAAGGGTTAAAGTTAATGGTAGACTATCAGATTATTTAGATATACGGAATGGGACTAGGCAGGGATGCCCACTGTCCCCATTGTTATTTGCTATGGTGCTGGAGCCCGTTCTGTGCATGATTAGGGGAAATAGGAAGATCAAGGGGATTTTTATTGGATCAACGGAACATAAGATCTCAGCTTACGCAGATGATCTACTGTTGTACCTCTCCTCTCCTCAAGAGACTTTGATGGAACTGATGTTGGAAATAGACAGGTTTGGTCTTATATCTAATTATAGAATAAATATTGAGAAATCAGTGTTGATGCCGAGCCATGTGCCTTTGAGGATGAGGACCACCTTACAACAATCTTTTCCTTTTGTTTGGCGCCTTGATTCCTAATGCTATTTAGGGATCTATATCTCTTCAGATATAAAAGCGCCTATATGATCTAAACTATGGACCCTTGATGGTATCCATAATAAAAGACTTGCAAAAGTGGAGAACTGGTTGTGCATCAAAGTAGGTGCTGTAGTGACTGGAACCGTGTCATGTACCAGATAAGACCAGAACTGTGTGGACTGCAACAGAGGAAACCCAGACGTGTATAAGTGAAAATATAAATGATTTATTAAAGATAAATGAATAAATATAACACAACCACCTCCAATATCACTTAGTGCACCACAATCAATACAAAACAGAACCCCACAAATAATAATAATAACAGAACAATTATATACAAGTAAGAGAAATATCGAGATCATAAACAGAGCCAGGCCAGGGTCGCCAATGGGAGGTCAGCAGCTGGGGAAGGGAAACAAACAGGACAATAGAGGATGGATGGATTACAGGAGGGATGGGTCAGATACAAGGCTCAGGGTCCAGAGCAAGGAAAAAGACAGGAATCAGGTCTCAGGAACAGGAATCAGGTTTCAGGAATCAGGTAAACAGGATGCAGGCTGCAGGTCAGGGCTCAAGGAAAATACCAGGGCAAGAAGAGTGTGTGCTTGCTGGGTATTTATACTGCAGTTGCTAATTAAGGTCAGATGACACCTGTCTGCAAAGGGGAATACCTGCTCCATACTGCCAGGATTGGTGGACGCCAGTACTGCGGCCCAAAGGTGACAGAATACCAGCAGGAAAAAGCTCTTCTGACAGCTCCAAACTGCCAGGAGACACCTGCTGGTGGACCTCAGTACTGCACACCAAATGATCGATATTACCAGCGGAGGGGACCTTTCCTGACAAACCGTATAAAGTCAAAGCAAAAAATGTCACCAGCACACCAAGGATCTCCAGAGTGGATCCAAGTTTTTTTAACCAGCCATTACATTGTTACAGCAGATAGCAACATTTCGGAGCCACACAGGACCCCTTCATCAGGCATGTGACAAAGTGTGATACAGAACAAAGATATTTAAAGGACCATCCACCAATCAGTGAGCAAGAAATGGCCTTAGTCCCACCCCCTGATGTCAAATGATGTCACATTCCCACCATCTAAATGGACCTTTAAAATAAGAATATAACAAAAAAACACCTTTATGTCAAAATAGCAATCAGGAAATACTTAAGATACACACCATTATAAATGCATCCAGTGGTCGAATACCAATGTGTGTTGTTTTAAATCTAGTACACAGGGGCCAAATGTTGGCCGGCATCCACTGGTTCAATAGAGACCGGCCAACATTCATCCCACGTGTATGGCAGCTGGTCCAACAGAAGCCAGCCAATTGGCATTGCTTCTGAATTCTGCCTGCAGCCAAGCTTGCCTGCTGTATTTTTGAAAACATGTTAACCGCTTGCTGACCGCGCACACGGCAGCAGAATGGCTCCCCTGCGTGAATCGCCGTAGCTGTGCGGCGGCCGCTTTAAGGGGTATAGGGGCGCACGCCAGCCGCATCACTTAGGGGTCTATGCGTGTGCCTGGTGGCACCCGCGATCATTCCTGACAGAGCCAGAACATGGATGTGTGTGTGCAAACACACACATCCACGTTCTGGCAGGGGAGTGGAGACAGATTGTGAGTTCCTAGTATATAGGAACAACGATCGGTATCCCCCTCCATGCAGTCCTATCCCCCCACAGTTTGAACATGATGAGGGAACACATTTAAGCCCTTGATCGTCCCTTAGTGTTAACCCCATCCCTGCCAGTGATATTTATACAGTAATCAGTGGCTATTTATAGCTCTGATCGCTCTATAAATGTCAATGGTCCCAAAAAAAGTGTCAAAAGTGTCCAATCTGTCCGCCGCAATGTAACAGTCCTGATAAAAATCGCAGATCGCCACCATTACTAGTAATAAATAAATAAATAATAAAAATGCCATAAATCTATTCCCTATTTTGTAGACGCTATAAGTTTTGTGCAAACCAATCAATATACGCTAATTGCAATTTTTTTTACCAAAAAATATGTAGAAGAGTATATATCGGCCTAAACTGAGGAAGACATTTGTTTTTGTTTTGTTTTTTAATTTGGGATATTTATTATTACAAAAAGTAAAAAATATTGTGTTTTTTTTTCAAAATTGTCGCTCTTTTTTGTTTATAGCGCAAAAAATTAAAACTGCAGAGGTGATAAAATACCACCAAAAGAAAGCTCTATTTGTGGGAAAAAAATTACATATATTTTGTTTGGGTAAAGCATTGCGCAATTGTCAATTAAAGCAAAGCATGTGCCGTATTGCAAAAACTGGCCTGGTCAGGAAGGGGGTAAATCCTTCCGGGGCTGAAGTGGTTAAAAGCATCACTAAGGCAGTCACCACCACTGATGTTCCTCTTTTCAGGGATTAGAGGATAAGGAGGCATGTTTATCATGAGAGGGAATCCTGCCAACACTTGGAAATGCAATCAAGAGGTCCTTACGCAGCACCTCTTCAAAGTGCCCCATTTTGTACCATGTTGGTGACAGTAAATCAGCAAATTTCTCCTTGCATTGGAAATCTAAAAAGGTGGCCACATAACATTCAAAGCATGGAACAACATAACCAGCTACAACAGTATGCCCCATCCTACATTCTTCTCAGCAAACAGAACATTTACCCAGAATGCCATGAACAATATATGGCGTCCCTGCCCATGCATACTGGACAATGTGTTCATGGACCCTACTGCTGACAGCGTGTTCTGGCAACAACTACACATTACCTTCCACATGCTGGTGGAAGGCAAGGAAGGGCTTCTGAACAAAGAAATGGCAGCTGGATACCTACCACTGTGATGTAGCATAGGTCCTAAATTCATGAAAGGTGGCTGATTTCATGAGCTGGAAATAGGAGCTGCTGCAAAGCCAGCAGTTTTGCCAAACATTGGCATTGAGATGTTCCAACACTGCAGAAGAGACACCTGCTTGGTGAAGGCTGCAATAGGAGATGGCAGCTTGGTGTTAGGGAATTGAAATGAGGTTTCAGCCTTTGCTTGACATTACTCAGCATAGCTTCATGATGACCTTTTGCCTTGCATAACCTGCCATATTCTAAGGGCCCTTTCACACTGATCAGTTTTTGATGTGTTCCAGTGACTTTTGATAAGATGCAGCATGCAGGACTTTTCAAATCGCAGCACACCTGCAGTGTGAAGCGTTCCATAGAATTTAAAGGGATACATATTTTTGCATTTTTGTTATTTTTAAACACCAAAAGCACAGTGTGACTGGAACCTAAAACCATTGATGTTTCAAAGGATGCAGTAGGAAAATTTGTAAAAGGTTGGTGATATGGGAAACACGGAGGAACAAGGAGAAGGAACAAGGAGAAGGAATGCAGGCCTATTGCTGCTGTCTGGTATCTTTGAGGTACTGCAACCCACCCAGCTTTGTTTTGCTCGGCCCTCCCTCAGTTTCCTCCTCTTCAATCGGTGGCACCCACAAACAGTCTGCTGGCTCATCATCCACCCCCTTCTCATCGCTGGAGCCCACTTGGCATTAAGCACTAGTTGCAGGAGCAACACTGCCTTACCTGATGTCTTCACATTCTATGGTCCTGGCACGCTCTTCCTCACCCTTCATATTTGAAATGAAAAATTCTTGCACATGACCAAGATCATCACCCTGCAGTAGGTTACCAACCATGGGTAGAAAAAATTCCATTAACTCCTCATTGCCAGTTTGAGGGTCTATGATGAAATTATCAGAAGAGGAGGAGAGAGAGCATTACCAGCATTTGTAGAGGATGCACTTGGGAGAAAGAGGAAAAAGAGGAAAGCTTTGTCTGTCACTCAACTGCCTCGTCCATGTGCTCTTTCAGTATAGTACAGCCACTCTCAGCCACATATAGAAAAGGCAGCTGTGCCCTGCCTCTAAATGGTGCTGCCCAACCACTGCTTTGTCCTACAGAATCTGCTCACCCCCTACTACCTCCACATGCAGAAGCTCTGCCTATATCTATAGTGTTTTCTTATCTCTCTCCAAAGCTCTAAGTCCCATGTCTTTCTGCTGCTCCGTTCTTCTGTTATCAGCATGATAACATTTGACAAGTTCTCAGACAACCATGATAAAAGCAGCCTGAAATTTGTGTCAAGTGTGTGCTATAAATAGATTAGCAGAGAGCTGGTCTTGTCACAGTACAGTTCTGCATGTTTCTTTTTTTTTTTCTGGGGGTGTGCCTTTCCTCCAATCAGCTGTCACACAGTGTATGCCAAGACTACACTCCGAGTGCTGAGCAGGCTGAGAAAATCTCTAATGCCGCGTACACACGAGCGGACTTTCTATCCTACTTGGTCCGGCACACTTTCCGACGGACTTTGTCCGCCAGGTGCGCCGGACTTTAAAACGGACGGACTTGCCCACACACGCCGGGACTTTCCGGCGGGCTAAGTCCGCCCGTCTTTCCGACGGACTTTCGCCGGAGTTCCGGCGGACTTTCAGAATGAACGGACTTGCCCACACACGGACAAGTCCGTTCATTTTGAACGTGACTCAGGTGCGACGGGACTAGAAAAGGATGTCAATCTTGCCGCTTTTATCGGCGAGATTGACACCTTGCGAGCCCCGTCGCGGGGCATACCAGGCACTTAGGTCTGGTATGGATTATAAAGGGGAACCCCTACGCCGAAAAAACGGCGTGGGGCCCCCCTAAAATCCATACCAGACCCCGATCCGAGCACGCAGCCTGGCCGGTCAGGAAAGGGGGTGGGGACGAGCGAGCGCCCCCCCCCTCCTGAACCGTACCAGGCCGCATGCCCTCAACATGGGGGGTGGGTGCTTTGGGGGAGGGGGGCGCCCTGCGCCCCCCCCCCAAAGCACCTTGTCCCCATGTTGATGAGGACAAGGGCCTCTTCCCGACAACCCTGGCCGTTGGTTGTCGGGGTCTGCGGGCGGGGGCTTATCGGAATCTGGGAGCCCCCTTTAATAAGGGGGCCCCCAGATCCCGGCCCCCCACCCTATGTAAATGAGTATGGGGTACATGGTACCCCTACCCATTTACCTAGGAAAAAAGTGTAAGTAATAAAACACACTACACAGGTTTTTAAAATATTTTATTAAACAGCTCCGGGGGGGGGGGGATCTTCCTCCGGCTTCGGGGGTCTTCTTCCGGCTTCGGGGGTCCCTCCGCTTCATCTTCTCCCGGCGTCCAGTTGGTTCTTCTCCGCTCTCCGGCCTCTTCTCCCGGTGTCGCAGGTCTTCGGCCGGCCCCCTCCGCTGTCTTCATGTAGCTCTATTGCAAGCGGAGGTCCGGACTTCTTGGCTTCTTGGCTTCTTGGCTTCTCTTCTCTTCCCCCAGATGTTGACACGACGCTCTCTCCGGCTGGACTGGTCTCTGAGGGCTGCGTTGTGACTTATATAGGCGGAGACCCCGCCCCCATATGATGTCACAGTCCCTGGGCATGCTGGGACTGTGACGTTTTAGGGGGCGCTGTTACTTGTATGCAGGTGTGCTTCTTTTATGTATGTGTGTTAAAATATTATTCTTTTTGCCACTAGCTGGAGAATGTTGCGGGTGCACCAGGGGTCATATCAATGCTTTAAACAATAATGTTTAAAATTATTTATACATTTTCTAGTACACATTATTAGTTACATTTGTAACTTTTTGTAACTTCTGTGTTTTTTATCAACCAGCTTTGGTACCACTGCCGCTTATTTCATTAGCTGTGGCTAACCAAGCTTTTTTACCTTTATCATGGTTTTAAAAAACCTTTTTCTTTTTTCTGGCAATTTGATCACATCGGGATGATGTCCCCAGCAATCTTAGAGGATTTTCCTCCCTCCGGGGACTTCCGGTCCCACGGCTCCTCTGACACTCCCATTAATTGGGCGGATATTTTAAAGCTCTGCGGGTGACAGGTGCTCTCCACCCTCGCTGACGAAGTCTCGCCGCGTACGAGGGCGGTATTGTTTGACCACCGTCACCCGCAGCACTCTCCTGCTGACAGCTGTTCTGTCACGAGCAGTCTGTCCCATTGTTGTACACTGCCACAGCACGTTTATGCATTGGCGCTCTGCCAGCATCCTCTTTTGTTTTAAGTGACTTAATAAATGCTGAAAACTGGTTTTTATACGGATTGCTCTTAGAGGTTTTTTTCTTTATGTTAATTACTCTCCCTGGGGATCTCTACCTCCTCGCTCGGCATCTCCACACGGACCTCCCCCCACTCCTAAGGATATTGCCAAACAGAGAAAGAGAGTATCCAGCGGTATACATCCCTGATTGTTGGAGATCTCTGTAGATGACAACCAGCCCAGCAGTTTGCCACGGACCATTTTATGCTGTTTCGGACCCCCTATAATCAAGGGGTCAACAGGATCTGGTAAGCACAAACTCTTCCTACACTTACCGCACGGATTAAAGTTTATTATCAGTTTCCCCAGAAGAGAGTCACTTGCTATTTTCATCATTGTATATTTAAGGACTTTTCTCATTTCTACAGGATCCATTTGATTGCATTACCTTACTATTATTACTTCATGATTTTTTCTTTGCGCTGCACTTATTTTATCTATTGTATGTCACTGAGGTTGGTGTTATCCTCCTAGTGTTCAGCCTGCATATCTTACCTTTGTATTTGGTTTGCGCTGATTGCTTTTTCATTTTATCTTGTATATTGTCACACTCATCTATCAGCTGCAACTATGGAAGTTTTCTCATTTCTTGACCAAAGGGAGGTCAAACTCAATGAGATTTTTTCTAACACTCCATTGGCCAATTCATCGGATGATCTTTCCACCAATTTTAGAAAATTAGGTTATCTCTTTGAAAAACAAATCAAAGCATGGTGGGATATTGTATCATTCGAACAGTATATTAAAAGCAAACTGGTGCCTAGAAGACTCAGGTGGGATTTACCCCCCAGTGATGGCCTTACGGATGAGGAATCCCTGTCTGATTGGCAACAGTTTTTTATTAGTAAGAGCCAAGAACTTATTGAGTTTCTTCTAATCAGGAAAAAGAAAAAAATGGTACTCATTAATCAACAAATTTCTGAGTTAAAAACTAGATTAGAGTCAGCCCAAAATTCCCCTGATTTCTCTAGACTATCAGGAGAATTAAAAGTGAAGATGCTGAAGTGGGATAAAGAATCACAGGAGAAGAAACGTACTAAGTTCATCAGGGACTCAGGGGATTTCTCTAGAGGAGATGTCTTTAAATGGCAATCTAAAATACAGACCCCTGCCCAGACTCCTGAAGTCTCTTCCTCCCACATAGTGGACCCTCTACCCCCTGATACCCCTAGACTCATGTATCCATCATCACAGGGTGGGGTTTCTTTTCCACAAGGAGCCATCCCTAAAAAATTTACTAGAAACACAAGGGGTAAGGGGAACTCCTCTGGGAGGGGCAAAGATAGAACCCAACACCAGCAGCAACCCAACCATTATGCCCAGGAACGTAGGGAAAATGATTGGAGACCAGCACGTCCTCCGAGGGGTAGGGGCTCGGGTTCATTTTCGCACAGAGAATACCATCCACACTCTGATTATAACTCGTATTATGATTATCGTGATCAACAATACGAGCGGACCCCTATCCCCCTGCAAAATAGATTCACTCCCTTATCCCAGGAAAACACATATTACCCAAATAATTTTTTAGGACAGGCCCAATCCCAATGGCCGGACCGAGGAGATTTCACTCCGACCGGAAACAGACAGGGCGGGAAACGAAGACAAAGAGAGGGAGAAGAGCTGGACGAAAAACAAAAAAGATTAAAGTCCCATTAGGCACAGGGATCTTCAACATCAGCGGGGTTGACCTGTCGGATGATGAAATACGGGTGCTTGATAAGGGTCTAAAATTCGCTCCAGCCTGTAACCTGAGTAAATTTAAGACGTATATCAGTCTTCAAAAATTCGTTAGAACCTTAAATATCAAAAGGTATTTTCTCTCTAAACCTGGAGAGAGGTCTGTCTGTGGCCCATCCTTATCCAATGAAGAATTACATTCCAATTTAGCCAACCGATCTGTTTTTAATCCTCCTAAAAATGACCATAAACACATAGAGGTCTTCAAAAATATGGTTTCTAGCGATCTAGAAGAGTTAAAAGTGAGAAAGGTCGGTGACCCGTCTTTTCTTAAAAAAGGTATTAGCCTATTGGAACAAAATAAAAATGTGGTTATCCGACCCGCCGATAAGGGGGGCGGGTTAGTGGTTATGAGTAAACTGTATTACCAAGGCGAAATGGACCGTTTGCTGTCAGACCGGAAAACCTACCAGGTCCTCAGTAAAGACCCAGTTTTCCAATATAAAAAGGAATTGGAAACACTTGTCTCCTTTGGTAAAACTAGTGGTGTCTTGAATAAGAAAGAGGCATTGTACTTGAACCCAAGCGCATGCAGAAGACCTATCATATATTTTCTACCCAAAATTCATAAGGATCTCCAGGCTCCGCCTGGTAGACCTATTGTCAATGGGATAGATTCGGTCTCTGCTCGCTTGGGCCAATACATTGATTTCTTCCTGAAACCCCTGGTTTCTTCTACCACTGCGTTCTTGAAAGACACCAAACACATTATCAACATTGTTGAAAATTTACCTTTTAGTGAAAACAGCATACTGGTAACAGCCGATGTGGGTTCACTTTATACCATTATTGGACATTCTGATGCCATCTGTTCCGTCCAATGGGCTCTCGATAAATCTCACTTACCTGCTCCACTTGGTGCATTTATTCTAAAAGCTTTAGATTTTTGCTTAGCCAAAAATTATTTCTGGTATGGGGGTAAATTTTTCTTACAGACTCTTGGTGTTGCCATGGGTGCTCGGTTTGCACCGAGCGTCGCCAACCTCTTCATGGCCCACTGGGAAGAGATATCGGTCTTTGGTAGCAGACCACCACAGTTGGTCTGCTACCAAAGATATATTGATGATCTGTTCATGATCTGGGAAGGAGACTTGATCAGTCTCCAGCTTTTTATGTCCAGACTTAACGGCAACTCCAAAAACATCCGTCTTACCTGGAATTCTGACACCATGAGTATAGCGTTTCTTGATTTAGAAATCTTTAAATATGAAGGTGCGTATCGAACACGCAATTACTGCAAACCTACCGACCGAAATGGTTATATTCCTCTGGATAGTTGCCACCATAATAACTGGCTGATGAACATCCCCAGAGGACAGTTCATACGCCTACGCCGGAATTGTTTTTTAGACAGTGATTACCACACACAAGCCAATATGATGGCAGAGAAATTTGTTCAAAAGGGCTACATGAAAACTCAGATCATGGAAGAATTAACTAAAGTTGGTTCCCTTGATAGAACCACCCTGGTAGCAGATTCCAATAGATCAGAAAATATGATCCAGGACAATTCCCAGTACAGGATAGTCCTGGATTATAACATTCAATATAAAAAAATAGAAAGAATTATTTTGAAACACTGGGCTATTCTTAAAAGGGATAACGTCTTAGGACCCTCACTTCCATCTCGTCCGAGATTCGTCTACAGACGCCCACCCACGCTGCGTAATCTATTAGCCCCAAGCATTGTCGACCCCCCGGTCATCAAAGAAAACCGTATCTTTAACTTTATGTCCGGTTTCTTTGCTTGTGGGAAATGCCCTGCGTGTAGGCAATGTAAATTTAACAATAAGAAAAAGAAAGTTTTTACTGCACATTCTACTGGCATTAATTACCAAATTAAAAACCTGATCACATGTGACACTGTTGGCGTGGTTTACATGCTTCAGTGCAGTTGTGGTCTTCAATATGTCGGACGAACGTCCCGATCATTGGGGGTCCGGATATCTGAACATGTTGGTAACATCAAGCGGGGACTTAAAACCCATTCGGTGTCCAAACATTTCAGAACCCATCACAATAGGGACCCTAAACAACTTTTTTTCTGGGGGATAGAAAAGGTCACCAGACATTGGAGGGGGGGGAATTTTATCAGATATCTCAGCCAGAGAGAATCTTTCTGGATACATGAAACCAGGGTGTCTGTCCCTAGAGGATTAAATGTGGAGTTTGATTTGAACTGTTTCATTTCTAACAAATGATATTATGTATCCTGCTTTTATTACTTTTAGTGTATTTAATATATTGCTATTATGTATTTAAATACTTTGTATTTAAAGTTTTCATACTGTTGTGCTGTTACTTGTATGCAGGTGTGCTTCTTTTATGTATGTGTGTTAAAATATTATTCTTTTTGCCACTAGCTGGAGAATGTTGCGGGTGCACCAGGGGTCATATCAATGCTTTAAACAATAATGTTTAAAATTATTTATACATTTTCTAGTACACATTATTAGTTACATTTGTAACTTTTTGTAACTTCTGTGTTTTTTATCAACCAGCTTTGGTACCACTGCCGCTTATTTCATTAGCTGTGGCTAACCAAGCTTTTTTACCTTTATCATGGTTTTAAAAAACCTTTTTCTTTTTTCTGGCAATTTGATCACATCGGGATGATGTCCCCAGCAATCTTAGAGGATTTTCCTCCCTCCGGGGACTTCCGGTCCCACGGCTCCTCTGACACTCCCATTAATTGGGCGGATATTTTAAAGCTCTGCGGGTGACAGGTGCTCTCCACCCTCGCTGACGAAGTCTCTCCGACGTAACGCCGCGTACGAGGGCGGTATTGTTTGACCACCGTCACCCGCAGCACTCTCCTGCTGACAGCTGTTCTGTCACGAGCAGTCTGTCCCATTGTTGTACACTGCCACAGCACGTTTATGCATTGGCGCTCTGCCAGCATCCTCTTTTGTTTTAAGTGACTTAATAAATGCTGAAAACTGGTTTTTATACGGATTGCTCTTAGAGGTTTTTTTCTTTATGTTAATTACTCTCCCTGGGGATCTCTACCTCCTCGCTCGGCATCTCCACACGGACCTCCCCCCACTCCTAAGGATATTGCCAAACAGAGAAAGAGAGTATCCAGCGGTATACATCCCTGATTGTTGGAGATCTCTGTAGATGACAACCAGCCCAGCAGTTTGCCACGGACCATTTTATGCTGTTTCGGACCCCCTATAATCAAGGGGTCAACAGGATCTGGTAAGCACAAACTCTTCCTACACTTACCGCACGGATTAAAGTTTATTATCAGTTTCCCCAGAAGAGAGTCACTTGCTATTTTCATCATTGTATATTTAAGGACTTTTCTCATTTCTACAGGATCCATTTGATTGCATTACCTTACTATTATTACTTCATGATTTTTTCTTTGCGCTGCACTTATTTTATCTATTGTATGTCACTGAGGTTGGTGTTATCCTCCTAGTGTTCAGCCTGCATATCTTACCTTTGTATTTGGTTTGCGCTGATTGCTTTTTCATTTTATCCGATAAGCCCCCGCCCGCAGACCCCGACAACCAACGGCCAGGGTTGTCGGGAAGAGGCCCTTGTCCTCATCAACATGGGGACAAGGTGCTTTGGGGGGGGGGGGGCGCAGGGCGCCCCCCTCCCCCAAAGCACCCACCCCCCATGTTGAGGGCATGCGGCCTGGTACGGTTCAGGAGGGGGGGGGGGCGCTCGCTCGTCCCCACCCCCTTTCCTGACCGGCCAGGCTGCGTGCTCGGATCGGGGTCTGGTATGGATTTTAGGGGGGCCCCACGCCGTTTTTTCGGCGTAGGGGTTCCCCTTTATAATCCATACCAGACCTAAGGGCCTGGTATGCCCCGCGCTCGCCGCAATAGGAAGATTTGTTTTTCCTATTGCAGCGAGCGCGAGATGCAATACCCTGCCCTCGTGTCGTATTTGGTCTGTCGGACCAGCCTACACACGAGCGGGCTTTCCGTCGGACCAGCACACACACGGGCGGACTTTCCGCCCGAAACTGAGTCCGACGGAAAGATTTGAAACTTTCTTTAAATCTAGGTCCGGCGGGCTTTTGGGAAGAAGTCCGCCGGAAAAGTCCGCCGCCGCCCACACACGGGCGAATTGTCCGGCACACTCTGGTCCGCCGGACCAAGTATGCCGGAAAGTCCGACCGTGTGTACGCGGCATAACACGATGTGCACTTTCTAAAGAATATAGCAAGCTAAAAACAGCAGATATACATGTAAAATTTATGTAGGGAGATTTATTTTAATCTCTGTGTATCATCTGAGGCTGTTTACTTCACTGGGTATATGTGAGGGTTTACATCCACTTTAACTTTATTGACAGCTATGGCAATAGGAAGTGTTAAAATAGTAAATATGTGATGCTTTATTTTACTGCACAAGTATGCAGGGCAGCACTATTTGTATTTGCTCCTCCAGCAGCAGTTTTCCTGTCTAATTTTGTCTATAGATACTGTAGGGCAGTGATGGTGAACCTGGGCACCCCAGATGTTTTGGAACTACATTTCCCATGATGCTCAACTACACTGCAGAGTGCATGAGCATCATGGGAAATGTAGTTCCAAAACATCTGGGGTGCCAAGGTTCGCTATCACTGCAATAGGATGATGCCCCTGGGGACATAATCCCATTTGGATATTTTCTTATATGCCCCACTACAACCAATAGTTTTTGTTTAATAAATACATACCACTTATGGTTGCATGGAAATTTAAATATAATATAACTAAATTTATAACTTTTTGTGTACAGTAAGGCTCCATGCACACTGGAGCTCATAAACGGCCGTTCTGAATGTCGGATTGCTGGCAGGAAAACGCTGCTTTAATCGATTTACGCGATTTTATCAGCGTTTTACATTGCTGTCAATGCATGTTTAGCGGTGCTAGCTTTTAATCGCGTTTCTCTGCCTCTATTCAAAATCAATGGTTCCGTATGGGAGCCCATTGATTTGAATAGAAGTCAGGTAAGGGGGTGGGGACAAGCGAGCCCCCCCTCCTGAACCATACCAGGCCGCATGCCCTCAACATGGGGGTAGGTGCTTCGGGGCGGGGGGGAGCTGCGCCCCCCCACCCCAAAGCACCTTGTCCCCATGTTGATGAGGACAAGGGCCTCTTCCCGACAACCCTGGTCGTTGGTTGTCGGGGTCTGCTGGCGGGAGGCTTATCAGAATCTGGGAGCCCCCTTTAATAAGGGGGCCCCCAGATCCCAGCCCCCACCTTATGTGAATGAGTATGGGGTACATCGTACCCCTACCCATTCACCTGGGGAAAAAAAGTGTCAAAAATAAAACACACTACACAGGTTTTTAAAGTAGTTTATTAGTCAGCTCCGGGGGTCTCTTCTGACTTCGGGGATCTCTTCTTTCTTCTCCACGCTCTCCAGCCCCTTCTCCCGGTCTCCGGTTCTTCTGCCGCTCTCCGATTCTTCTGCCAGGCTCCTCCGCTATCTTCTGCTCTTTTTCTGCTCTTTTGCTAGCGTTGGCCCGGTTTTCTCCGTCGTCTTCTTCCCTCCGGTCTTCTTCTGATGTTGACACAATGCTCTCTCCCGCTGTAATGCTGGGTGAGCGGTGCGCAATGACATATTGACATGGGGTGTGGTCACCGGGTGATGTCATCTGGTGACCCCGCCCCTTATGACGTCACATTCCCATCATGCACTGGGACTGTGCAGTCATAAGGGACGGGGTCACCGGATAACATCACCCGGTGACCACGCCCCATGCCAATATAAGTCGTTGCGCACCACTCACCCGGCATTACAGTGGGAGAGAGCATCGTGTCAACATTGGAAGAAGACCGGAGGGAAGAAGACATCAGAGAAGACCGGGCCACCACTAGCAAAAGAGCGCAAAAGAGCGCAAAAGAGCAGAAGATAGCGGAGGAGCCCGGCAGAAGAACCGGAGACCGGGAGAAGAGGCCGGAGAGCGCAGGGAAGAAAGAAGAGACCCCCAAAGTTGGAAGAGACCCCCATAGCTGACTAATAAACTACTTTAAAAACCTGTGTAGTGTGTTTTATTTTTGACACTTTTTTCCCCAGGTGAATGGGTAGGGGTACGATGTACCCCATACTCATTGACATAGGGTGGGGGGTCAGGATCTGGGGGCCCCCTTATAAAAGGGGGCTCCCAGATTCTGATAAGCCTCCCACCTGCAGACCCCGACAACCAAAGGCCAGGGTTGTCGGGAAGAGGCCCTTGTCATCATCAACATGGGGACAAGGTGCTTTGGGGTGGGAGGGTGCAGTGCCCCCCTGCCCCGAAGCACCTACCCCCATGTTGAGGGCATGCAGCCTGGTATGGTTCAGGAGGGGAGGGCGCTCGCTCGTCCCCACCCCCTTTCCTGACTAGCCAGGCTGCGTGCTCGGATAAGGGTCTGGTATGGATTTTGGGGGGCCCCCACACCATTTTTTCTGCAAAGGAGGTTCCCCTTAAAATCCATACCAGACTGCAGGGCCTGGTATTGTCTGAGGGGAGAACCCCACGCCAATTTTTTTTTCATTTTGGGGAGGGTTCCCCCTTATCCTCAGCACACAAATCGCACTGCAAGTCGGATCATGATGATCCAACTTGCAGTGCGACTTTTATTCAAATCAATGGGCTCCCATAGGGAACCATTGATTTTGAATAGAGGCAGAGAAATGCCGAACGAGGCTTAAAGCTCTTTTGACAGCGTTAACCCTCATTTAACACCTTTTACTGGTGCCTGGTGTTTTCAGTACTGCTCTTGAACGCAAATTTCTGGCGTTCAGAAAAAAGGCCATAAACTCCACTGCTCATTAAAGCTAAAAAATGTCAATTTGTGCATGGACACATAGGCTAACATAGTGTGGAGTTTATGGGCTTTTAAGAAAAATGCCCGAACTCCAATAAATTGCAGTTTATCAGCTCCAGTGTGCATGGAGCCAAAAACATCTCTGTTGTAATTCAGCAAAGCAACTGGATTGCTTCTTGTATGTCATAAAAAAGAAATCTGCGCTGTGACAGTAGCATTGTATCTTGTATGTCAGTAGCATAAATGAAACTATAAAAGTTGCAAATGTTTTGTTTGTATTTTTTACAAAGTAAAACTATCCTTAGGGATCACTGACCACCCATGTTTAAGATGGAAATGAAGAACTGTATTATTTGTTGCCAGGGTTATAATACAGTATTTCTGCAGCTGCTTACCTAAAAACTGTGTGGTCCCCATTTTACAGATTTAGCCAAATTTCTTTCAACTTCTATTTTAATAAAGTTTTGTTCATATAATGCTTATTTATTTTTCTAAGTGTTGCACTGATAAACAGTAACATTCTATGTTGAAACACGGACATAGAAGAAAAAAACTTAAAGATAGCATTGATAAAACCATAATTAGTTGTTAAGGCAGTATGTGATATGTGAACTCCAGCATTTTATCAGATTTTGTCTTTCAAGAGTTATTCAAGACAATATTTTACACACCTTTACAACCACAACATGTATATTAATCTTTGTGCCAAGAAATTAGGGGAAAAAGGGGAAATTTAGGGACTTTCAGGAAGCCATGGTCTGGTAAGATCATGTATTTCCATCCCTAGGGACTTTAAATGATATCATGGCCTGGTGAGGTCATAGATATCCATTCCATTTGTATTGGAAGAAAAAAGTATATAAATATACACAGAGGATGTGGGACTTTGTGTGAAGCATTTGACAGCCAAAAGGATAATAGGGTGAATATGAGGGAATTTTATTGAGCATTATACATACATGATTCAGGTAGCATTGATAAATAACATACACAGGTAATAAGCCCATTGAACACAGTTCATGGTACATATATTGGTAACAACACGAGTATGCAAAAGACACGGTAATGACTATAAATAGAATGGTAATTCCATATAATAAGAATATTTAAAATTCCCAGATTCACCACAAAGTAAAAGTGTATGCCAATAATTAGAAGGATATGACCTGCAGGACCTATGGCCTCAATAGCCTGTAAGGGTACAGAATGCATAAAGGCTTGAAGTGCTTAATAAAACAAGTGGATACACGGCAATCTGTAGCTCTACACATTTCGTGGCTTAAGCCACTCATCAGGAGAGGGCACGTGTGTTTTCTATAAAAATTGAAAAAAATAAAAATAGAAATTATAAATACAGGGACAAGGTTGGGGGTAAAGTAGGACCACCATAACCAGGGCTTACTTACGTAGATTGGGCATGTTAAAGGCACCGTGGCAAGGCGACTCCATACCGGGAGCTGGGGTGGGCAGTCCCGCGGGTCGGGGAGGGGTGTTACTGACAGATGGCATGGCAACCGAGGACATTTTGGGAGTGAAGGGACAATGGTGAGCAAATGGATATGGAGGATGTAGGGGGGGAGGGAAAAAGGGGAAGGACAGGAAGAAAGTGGAGGGAAGACAACGGGAAGAAAAGAAAGAAAGTAGGAAAGAAGAAAGGAGGAGGGGGAAGGGGAGGGAGGAAAAGAGGGAGGGAGGTAAAGGGAGGGAAGGGGAGAGGAAGGGGACATGGCAGGAATGGGAGGGGGGAAAGAAGAGGGAAAGGAAAGAAGGGGGAGGGGGAGGAAAAATGGAGTGAGAACATGGGGACAGGAAAGGAAGTGAATGGGCAGGAAAAGGTGGATGTTGTGTGAATGAGTGGGGACAAGTGAAACCAAAATGATAAAAAATGTTTTTTACTTTTTTTTTCGATAAATTTTGTAACTAAGCATTTTTTTGCCTTCATAGATGTGCGTTGATGAGGCGGCACTGATGGGCACTGATAGGCTGATCTGGTGGGCATTGATGAGGTGGCACTGATGAGGTGGCGCTGACGAGGAGGCACTAATATACCGTACTTATGGGCACTGATTTGTGGCACTGATGAGCACTGATGGGCGGCACTGATGGGCACTGATGGGCACTGTTGGGTGGCACTGATGGGCACTAATAAGCGGCACTGGTGGGCACTGATAGGCGTTACTGGTGGGCACTGATAGATGGCACTGGTGGGCAAGGATAGGCGGTACAGATGGGCACTGATGGGCATTGATGGGTGGCACTGATGGGCGACACTGATGGGCATTGATCAACAGCAGTGATGGGCATTGACGGGCAGCACTGATAGGTGGCACTGATTGCCAGCACTGACTGGCATCGCTAATGGGCACTAATGGGTGGCACTTGTGGGCAGTGGTGGGCACTGATTGCTGCCACTAGTGGGCACTATATGCTGGCATTGGTGGGCAATGGTGGGCACTGTTTTGTGACCCTGTATTTATTTATTGTAATCAGGGCACTGATTATCAGTGCCCGGATTACATCCCTAGATGTCCCCCTGTGAGGAGATGCCACTGATCGTCTCTCCTCGCCTCACGCTGTCAGTGTGAGGCGAGGAGAGCTGATTACTGGCATCTCCTTGTTTACATGTGACCGGCTGTGATTGGACACAGCCGATCAAATGGTTAAAGAGCCAAGGATGCGGCTCTTTACAGAGACCGGGGTCTTGCCGTGTCCTAGCAAGAGTGTCCGTTCTGGGACGCTGTCATATGACGTTATCCCAGAACCAGAGCTGCACCAGGTGAAAAACCTATTTGCCTTCAATAAATCATTCAAGCACTCATCTTCAGGATACTGACCGGTTCTCTATGGAGCCGGTTTACATATCTCTGCTGCGGCTCCACTGCGAATTTGCACAGGTGCTATGTGTGTCTTTTGGTCCGTTTCAGGTCCAAATTCAGCCAAAAATCCGGGCTGAAATCGTACCTGAAATGGTGAACGCACCGGACCCCTGCTGTGAGCCGCATCCTCGGTGCAAACCGAGGATGAGCTGAACACCCCCCCGGTTCAGTTTGCAGCAGAACATACTAACAGGCAAAACATTTGTTTGAACACCCGAACACCCGAACATCGTTAAAGTCTATGGGACACGACCGTGAAAAATAAAAAGTGCTAATTGTAAAGGCTTATATGCTATATATAAGTTATTGCCATAAAAAGTGTTTGGGGACCTTGGTCCTGCCCCAGGAGACATGTATCAATGCAAAAAAAAGTTTTAAAATTGGCCGTTTTTTCAGGAGCAGTGATTTTAATAATGTTTAAAGTGAAACAATAAAATTGAAATATTCCTTTAAATATCGTGCCTGGGAGGTGTCCTTAGTATGCTTGTAAAGTAGCGCATTTTCCTGTGTTTAGAACAATACCACAGCAAAATGACATTTCTAAAAGAAAAAATGTAATTTAAAACTACTTGCGGCTGTAATGTATTGTCAGGTGTGGGCAAAATAGATAAAAATCATTGAAAAAAACGGCATGATCCCCCCCCACACCCAGTCCACTACCAGGCCCTTTGGGTCTGGTATGGATATTAAGAGAGACCCTGCACCCAAATTTAAAAAAAAAATGGCATGGGGGTCCCACAGGCTGTATATACTCTGAACAGCTGTATATATATTATACAGCCTGCCCTATATTCTCTGCAGAAAATTGGGCCTTAGGTGTTGATGGTACCAGAACACTGTAAGCCCTCACAGTTACTTTTGGTGAGCGCAGGAACGGGCCCTGCTTCGAAATATTATATAAAAAATTGTTAAACAGGGGCAGAAAAATTGGGCCTTGGGTGGTGGTGGTTGTGCCACAACACTGTAACCCCCACAGATACTCTTGTTGGGGCGGAGGAACGGGCCCTGCTATGAAATATTATATCAAGAATTGTAAATACATGCCCCTGTTAAATAGGGGCAGAAAAATTGGGCCTTGGGTGGTGGTGCCCTAAACCAAAAATATGGTTGGAAGCTAGCATCATCAAGATTGAGGAGGAATAGGATAGTCAGCATAGGTAGTCTTCAAGGGATCCCACATGCATAGAAAATTCAATCAGTTACATCAGCATCAGGTGCTTGATAGCTGCTGATCCAAGACTGATTCATTTTTATGAATGTGAGCCTATGAACGGAGTCTGTGGATAGGCGCACTCTATGATCGTTACAAACCCTCCAGCAGCACTGAATGTGCGTTCAGAAAGAAAGCTGAATGCAGGACAGGCCAGTAGCTCAATTGCATATTGTGCAAGTTCTGACCAGTGGTCTATCCTCAAGACCCAGTAACCCAGTAGATGCTCTGTTGGAAAGGTCTCCAAATCTGCTCTTGCCCCTAGATATTCCTGCGACATGTAATGCAGACGTTGGCGATGGTTGCTTGAACCGATGAGGACTGAAAAATTGTTTAAAGGCATCGGTCAGCCAGCCACCTTCTCCACCGCTGTTCCTCTGACTAAACAAAGCCTCAGCAACACATTGTCCAGCACCAAGAAATTGTAACCTTCCTGGTCTGGAAATGCATTGCACAAACCTTTCTTCAAAGCCTCCTAAAAATGTTTCATTCTCTGCTCCCTCTGCGAAGGCAGGATGAGTTCTACAACCTTACCCTTGTAACGTGGATCAAGAAGGGTTGCCAGCCAGTAATCTACCCTCTCCTTGATACCACGAATCCTAGGGTCCTTTCGCAGGCTTTGCAGAATCAGGGAGGCCATGCAGTGTAAGTTTACAGAGGCATTCAATTCTGAGTCCTCTGGGTCATTAAGGATCACATGATCCGTAACTATCTCCTCCCAGCCACGTACCACTTCTTGAGTTTCTGGGTACTGAAAACCATCCCTTGAAGACTGCTGCTGAGTGTTATCCTCTACATCCATGCTGACACAATCCTCCTCCTCTTCTTCCTGTGTGTTTGGCAGGCCTGCAGGAATGCTATCTGAATAGAGAGGTAAGGAAGTCCTCCTCTTCCTCCTGCTGTTCTGCCTCAAGTGCCCTATCCATTATTCCACGAAGCGTGTACTCCAACAGGAAGACTAGAGGGACAGTGTCACTGATGCATGCACTGTCACTGCTCACCATCCTCGTGGCCTCCTCGAATGGTGAAAGGACAGTGCATGCATCCTTGATCAGTAGCCACTGGTGTGGCGAAAAGAAGCCAAGCTCCCCTGACCCTGTCCTGGTGCCATACTCCCCTTTCTTCATATTCCTTTGCTCACCATTGTCCCTTCACTCCCAGAATGTCCTCGGTTGCAGTGCCATTCGTCAGTACCGCCCCACCCAGACCCGCAGGACTGCCCACCCCAGCTCACCCTATTATCCTTTTGGCTGTCAAATGCTTCACACAAAGTCCCACATCCTATGTGTATATTTATATACTTTTTTCTTCCAATACAAATGGGATGGATATCTATGACCTCACCAGGCCATGATATCATTTAAAGTCCCTAGGAATGGAAATACATGATCTTACCAGATTATGGCTTCCTGAAAGTCCCTAAATTTCCCCCTTTTCCCCTAATTTCTTCGACATGAATAGGGATGGAAGCATTTGATTCAGCTCTACCAGCTTAGAAATACTAGTCCTTCTGCCATCAATGACCTATGTTCAGTCTCCCCTGCTATATCTGTTCAACTTTGCAACCATTTTTATTCTGTTATTCTTTAGAGACCCGTACAAACTTTTACTGCTCCAATTATCTAACCTGCTTGGTTTTGGTACTGTTGATGGAGGGTGTGCTGGGTCATCCTGCGGTCTGGTTTCTCTCCTATCCCGGGGGGCTGCGACACGCCTTGCAGACGTCCCCCCTCCCCCACCTACTTTGCGGCCTGGGGGAGCGGATGTTCTGTCAATGCGTGTCTGTGTCACCCTTCCGATGCTGTGCACGAGGTGCCGCTCTGACGCCGCCGTGCACAAGCTGTGTTTACCATACTCGTGGGCTATGGGGGAGCTTGCTACGTGCCGATGGCTGGAAGCGGTGTGACATTGGTGGACATCTCCACGGCGGGTGTATTTAGGGGCGCTCTCCCGATGGCTACGGCACTCGAGGCTTTCCACACACCATCCACCACACGGAGTGTTTCTTTGTTGGTCTTCCTGGTTCCCATCATTGGGTTCCTCATACACACAAGGTAAATTGGCACTTCCAACTGGTTCATCACTATTATCATTTTGTTTTCACTTGTTCCCACTCATTCACACAACATCCACCTTTTCCTGCCCATTCACTTCCTTTCTTGTCCCCACGTTCTCACTCCACTTTTCCTCCCCCTCCCTCTTCTTTCCTTTCCCTCTTCTTCCCCCCCTCCCATTCCTGCCGAGTGCCCTTCCTCTCCTTCCCTCCCTTTACCTCCCCCCCTCTTTTCCTCCCTCCCCTTCCCCCTCCCCCTTTCTTCTTTCCTACTTTCTTTCTTTTCTTCCCGTTGTCTTCCCCCCCTTTCTTCCTGTCCTTCCCCTTTTTCCCTCCCCCCCTATGTCCTCCATATCCCTTTGCTCACCATTGTCCCTTCACTCCCAGAATGTCCTCGTTGCCATGCCATCCGTCAGTACCGCCCCTCCTGGACCCGCGGGACTGCCCACCCCAGCTCCCGGTATGGAGTCATTCTCCGGACTGCTTGTGGGGCCTTGCCACGGTGCCTTTAACATGCCCAATCTAAGTAAGTAAGCCCTGGTTATGGTGGTCCTACTTTACCCCTAACCTTGTCCCTGTATTTACAATTTCTATTTTTATTTTTTCAATTCTTATAGAAAACACACGTGCCCACTCCTGATGAGTGGCTTAAGCCACGAAACGCGTAGAGCTACAGATTGCCGTGTATCCACTTGTTTTATTAAGCACTTCAAGCCTTTATGCATTTCGTACCCTTACAGGCTAGTGAGGCCATAGGTCCTGCAGGTCATATCCTTCTAATTATTGGCATACACTTTTACTTGTGATGAATCTGGGAATTTTAAATATTCTTATTATATGGAATTACCATTCTATTTATAGTCATTACCGTGTCTTTTGCATACTCATGTTGTTACCAACATATGTACCATAACTGTGTTCAATGGGCTTATTACCTGTGTATGTTATTTATCAATGCTACCTGAATCATGTATGTATAATGCAATATTCAATAAAATTCCCTCATATTCACCCTATTATCCCTTTGCCTGTCAAATGCTTCACACAAAGTCCCACATCCTCTGTGTATATTTATAATCTTTGTGCCAAGTATAAGTTAGTATACATTATCCCCTTTGGGAAGCAATAGCTGGCACTTTGCACAGCTGCTGGAAGTGACAGCTGGGTCCCCACCGGTAATTAGGATGGAACACATACAAACAAAAGGCTCCATTGATAGAAATTAAAGTCTTCAGCCTGCAAAAAAATGCTGCCATGTTCTGGCTGTAATGTACATAATAATGAACAAGTGTTGCTGCCAATGAAAATGTTCATCAAAGGTCCCTCCATAGAACCAGGTTAGGGAATGCATAATGAGTAGGGATCAGCTCTCTGTTTAGTTCAAACTTTGCTTGCTTGGGTGTTTGTACGAATGCAAGACTTTCAACCCATTCAGAAGGAAACCCATTCAACAGGAGCCAAACATCATATATAGTAATGCCCCCCCCCCCCATGAACCCTACCAGGCTACATACCCTCAACATGTTAATGAGGACAAGGGTCTCTTCCTCAGAACCCTGATAGTTTGTAGGTGGTGGCTTATTGAAATCTGGAAGCCCCCTTTAACAATAAGGAAGGACCAAAAAATTAACCTGTCTCCACAGTTTTTGACGAATCCTTTAATAAAAAAAAATCCCATAATAATATCATCCAGTGATGCAGATTCACGTCAATCAACGATACCCACCAGCTCACTAAAAGAAAGAAAAAACTGCCAATTGCTGACTAACACGTACCATGGAGGTGAGCCTGACGTGCAAAGGGAAACCTTTCATGTGGCTCTGGTTCCGGGATCACTGGAGTGGGAACAGTGACCCTTGGAGCACAGTGGGGTAGGAGAGCCTGCAGGATTTGCTTGGTTGGGGATGATGTCCCCTTGGCAGAGACAGGAACAGGCTTGATTGCTGCGGATGCAGGAATGCTGAGAAGTAGCAGGCAGGTGCGCACGGATGCAGCACTTGTAGGCAGGTGTGCTCAGATGCAGGACAGCAGACAGGTGCGCACGGATGCAGGACTTGCAGACAGATGCGCACAGGTGCAGGACTTGTAGGCAGGAGCGCAGGGGTGCAGGAGCAGGGTCAGACAAGCCAAGTCACAGCAGTGGATAAATCAGACAGAAGCAGCAGGCAGAGAATGGTCAAGGTTCAGGCAGGATCAGACAAACAGGAACACAGAGCAGATCAAAGGCAAGCCAAGGGGTCAGGACTGGAGACAGCAGCGAGGTCAGGAAAAGCCGAGTAACACTGGAGCAGATGCAGGTTCAGGTTCAGGTACAGGATGAGCTGCAGATCAGACAGCAAGGATGCATTCTGAATAGGCCCCTTTTAAAGAAATTCCCTGGAAACAGATAGGTCACGACAATCTTACCCCAACAGAACGCCAAGCGCTAAAGGAACTTAAAGTGCAAAACAAGTCATAATAAAAAGGAGTGACAAGGGCGGTAACATCGTCCTTATGGACGATGAAGACTATGAAAGAGAAGCCAAGCGCTTCCTGGGAGACCCTAACACTTATCAAAGATTAGATCACGATCCCTTCCCAGGGGTAATACGAGAACTGAATAGCAAATTGGATGATGCAGTGGAGGTGGGTCTACTAACAAAAAAGGAGTTTGAATACCTCTCAGTAGATGATTATAATATCCCCACCTTCTACTGCATCCCAAAAGTTCATAAATCCCTGGAAAAACCTCCAGGGAGACCAATTGTTTCGAGGACCCCTGGACAGAATAGGAAAATACCTGTATTCCCTTTTAAAAACTATGGTAAACGAACTAAAATCGTTTGTACAGGACACACGTCACGTGTTGGCCAAAGTCGCAGATCTGAGAGTTACAGAGGAAGCATGGTTTGTAAGTATTGATGTAGAGTCATTATATACATCGATACCACACAACTGGGGAATAGCAGCAGTTAAAGGATTTCTGGAAAAGAGTTTTCCAGAATTCGGGTCTCAAAATGAATTCCTCTTTGAACTTTTGGATTCGCGCTGAACAACAATTTCTTTCAGTTCTCCAAAAAATTCTATCAAAAGATTAAAGGCACCTCAATGGGGGCAGCGTGGGCACCTGCCTATGCATGCCTCCATTTGGGGAGTTGGGAGGAAGAGGAGGTGTTTGGCCACCCGATCGATGACGTGCTGGTCGTGTGGGTGGGTGTCATCGATTCCCTACATGAGTTTGTAGCAGAACTTAATATCAACCAGCGCAACATACGGTTAACCTACGCGTACCACCAGCACAAACTGTCTTTTTTAGACCTGACCACCAAACTTGAAGATGGCAGAGTGAGTACCTGTACTTACCTCAAACAGATGGCGGCAAATACACTACTTAGGGCTGACAGCCACCATCCCCCCTGGCTTAAAAATGGAATCCCCACAGGACAGTTCATTAGAATAAAACGAAATTGTTCCGACGCCAAAGATCTAATGAGGGAGTCAAAAGAACTATATAAAAGATTCAGAGAAAGGGGGTATTCCCATCGTCAGATCCATAGAGCGTAACAAAAAGCGGCGGTACGAACTAGGGAAAGCCTACTAACTATGAATCAAAAATGTGAACCATCAAAAAAAACAGAACCAAGTCCTGTGAGACTCATCACTACTTACGGAGCACAATGGGGCTCCGTACGTAAAGCATTGGAAAAAAAACTGGAATGTCCTGCTAAAAAACAAAAATATAGCCAAGATAGTGGGGGAGAGACCCAAGATGGTGGCCCGGAGATCAAAAAGCCTAGGGGATATACTTATACACTCGGAATTCACCAAACAACAAAACTCTACTTGGCTGTCTGAATTCCCACGTAGTAGGGGTATGTTTCCGTGTACAAAGTGTCAGATATGCCCATTTGTTGAAAGAACAGACACATTTAGGGACGCAAAAGGAGAAAAAGAATATGAAATCAGGAAGTTAATAAACTGTTCCACCTCTAAGGTAGTATACATGATTACTTGTCCATGCCCTAAAATCTATATAGGGAAGACCAAAAGGTCTCTTAAGGTTAGAATAGGGGAACACATCAGAGATATCAAAAAGGAAAGGGAGAGAATGTTGAAGGGGGGGCAAAAAGAGAAAAAAGAAGAACGTCCAGTAGCCAAACATTTCGCACAACACCATCATGGGAAAACAGAAGGCCTAAAAGTAAAAGGTATATACGTCCTGAAGTTACCAGAGAGAAGAGGGGACTTTGATTGTATCCTTTTACAAAAAGAAAAATGGTGGATATATACCTTGAAATCTCTAGCACCCCTCGGTATGAACACTGAGCTAAATTTACAACCATTTTTAAGCCAATGAAATAGCTTAGAATTAAAACAATATTCCCTGGTAAGGTATATATTATACACATATCAAGCCTGCCTTTTTATAAAAAAAACCCTTCCCCCCTGCAAAATCCCTTCCTTCTCCCCTTTCCCTTCCCTTCCCCTCCTCACTTCTTCCATTCCCTCTTCCTCCCTTTCCATCCCTCCTTCCCCCACTTCCCCCACTTCCCCCCTCTTTTTCCCCTCCCCCCCCCTCCCCTTCCCCCCTCCCCCCTCTCCCTTCCTTTCGTAGCATGGGATCATTCTCTGTGGGCCCTCTGGTTAACATTGAGCCCCTCTAGTTTGCCACCAGTTCCCCCAAACTGCATGATAATGGCCACAACCAAGGGACTAGACTAACCCCATGGTTTATTTCTCTTTATGTATTTTTTCTACTTTTGTGATCCCCCCCTGTTATAAAGCATTAAGTGTACCAGGTCCCTTATCAAATCCCCCAGTAAGTAAACCGTAACATTAAGATCCACATGTTCAATGTTTTCTTAATTGGAAAAGTATAAAGTAGCAAAAGAACTGTCAACTACTAGTAAATGGAAAAAGTACTGTAACATCAGTGAAACATAGAGTAAACATGGAAATGTTACAGATGAACAAAAGACAATCATCCAAGCTGTCATTTAAGTTTGTCCTTAACTTTTTCTGAATGAAAATAAGAGAAGGAGGAGCGATCACACCCGGAGTCACTATAAAGGAGAGGTGGGGATCAGCCCCCTGAACATCCAGTTGAAGCTACGTAACCCATATGTTGCGAAACGTGTCGACGTAAGCTACATGCAGGGCTGCCGTGTCAGTGATCCCCGAAGTACCGCTCGGTAGCGGAGGAGCAGAGCAGTGAGGACCTACCGCACATGAAATGACAGTGCGAGTGGAGTTGAAAACAAGCCTATTGCAAGCTACAATTGAATGGGAGCACCGTGGAGTTACGAGCAATCAACCGCCTGACTATCGGGACACCCGATCCACTTGTAAATGATTGGTTACCCAGCACAGCAGGATAAGCAACAGCCTGATCATTGTGATCCTACACTTCATAGCAGCTGCTTCACTATCCAAGCGCTAACAGTCGGGAAAGGCAAGGAGCCCGTCTCAACCCTGAAATACCAGAGTCCCTACAAGAAGGGAAGGTGGTAATGTAATAACAAACGTCTGTTTTATTTACTCCACAGCATCCTGTTCCTAATAATGTGATTGATATGTATAGAAAAATCCCGTATGATCTGTGAGCTATGTTAAGCACTTGGAAGATCAGAAAAATACAGTGTCCTCACTATTTACTGAACACTCGTATGCACGCAAGTGCCTGTAATTACGGCTTGCCTAACCTGACTTTATCTATGATCCGAATTTAGAGCAATCCCTCGTATACCGATGTCCAGATTATATTAACATCAATGATAGTTTGAGAGGACTTTCCAACAAATCTCTGAGGGACTTACACAGGTTCAGCCAATACAGCTTCTCTTACTGCTTCACCAACCGCTCGATTTACCGCTCCCCGTCATATGTTAAGATCTCACCTAGCTAATTTAGATTAATTACGTTCCCGGGGACCACCTCTGCATAGCATTCCCGATATTTATTATATAATCAGAATTTGTTTAAACTTAATAGGTATATAGGCAATTAGCCACCGGGACTGCTAGGCAGAGGTGGATCACTTCAGGCGCCTGCATTGTATGTTATCTGTTGGTTGTTATATGTGTGTATTGTTAGTCTTATTGTTTGTCATCTGTTACTTTGATACATCATATATATTGCTATACATTTGAAGTATCATTTCTTTAATGATATGTTGCCAGAGGATTTGAGGTTATATACCTTAATGGAAAGCAACATAATGTGTTTATATTAGTGAGTTTGGTGTCTAAACCACAATAAAATTTGATACTTATTTTTTACATGATCTCGCAGAGTGCCCTTTCTGACCAAAAGTAGCTGTCTTCTTTTATCCCAGGGATGCCCAATCTATGGACCTCCCTAGGGATAGATCTTTTTACATATATATGCAATAGGCTACAGCCAGAACCTCCAAATTGGAGTGGCAGAGAGCAAAAAAATCTTTACTTATCTCATAATTAATAGAGTGTGAACTATTATATGGTCACTTTTGCAGTTTCTAGTTACCCTTTTAAAGATCACTGGGCGCCAAAGCTGTGTTACTGTGCGCGCATCCGCGATCTGCACACACGCATGCGCTTTGGCGCTCGTCTCTTCACTGCTGAATGCCTGTGGACTGGAACATATCCCAATGGACCCATGCATCCATGGCCAGTTGCAGAGCTATGCGCAGTATGTCCATGACATTGCCCCCCTTAAAGGCAACCTCCGGGTGCCCAACAGAACTCTCTTCTGGGGGTGACTGTGAAAAAACGCCAGGATCAATCTTGGAGCGTGAACATCCTGCTAAGGTTCCCATGAGTTTTCCTCTGGACCATACCCCTTCCACTTGATGAGGTACTGTAGTTGATTAACCCTTCTTCTGCAATCAAGGACCGCCTCCACCTCAAATCCCTTGCACCCGTTGATTATTACGGGTTCTGGAGGGCCGGATCTCCTGTCCGGGAAGGGGTCTGGTATCGTTGGCTTAAGTAAGGACACATGGAAAACTGGGCGAACCTTGAGTGAGTCTGGTAAGGTAAGTTCATAGGAAACTTTGTTTAGTTTTCTTTTAACCGGAAAAGGGCCGATAAATTTAGGTGCCAGTTTCTTTGAAGGGCAGGTCATTCTGAGGTTGGTGGTTGACAACCATACTTTGTCACTTGGCTAAAGAGATAATTTGCCTCTTCTTTTCCGGTTGTAAGTTTTCCTGTTGGTTGCTTGTGCCTTGACTATGGTTTCTTGCAGAAGTTTGTTGTTTTGTTTCAAGAAGTCAACAGTAGTCTGTACCGCTGGAACCGGAGACTCTGGAACAACGTCAGGTAAGAGAACTGGGTGAAACCCATAATTAGCAAAAAATGGAGACTGGCCTGTAACAGAATGGCTGGCATTGTTAAAAGCGAACTCCGCTAGGGGTAAGAGTCCTACGCAATCATCTTAAACGAATGTAGTGAAGCACCGGATATACTGTTCGAAGGTCTGGTTTGTCCTCTCGGTCTGGCCGTTAGTCTGCAGTTGGTAAGCAGAAGACATAGATAGATCAATCTTCAAGACTTTACTTAATGCTCTCCAGAAACGAGAAGTGAACTGGACTCCCCTGTAAGATACTATGTTTGTTGGAATTCCGTGTAACTGGACAATTTCCCTGATGAAAACCCGGGCAGTTTCCATGGCAGAGGGTGTGTCTTTCAATGGTATAAAGTGGGCCATCTTCGATAAGCGATCAACGACTACGAAGATAGCAGTGCATCCCTCAGACTGGGGTAGTTCTATTATGAAATCCATAGCAATCATGCTTCATGGCCGGTCAGGGATTGGTAGTGGTCTGAGAAGCCCCCAGACTTAGTTCTAGTGGACTTGTTCTGAATACAGACAGCACATGACTTGACATATTCTTTGCAGTGTTTTTCAAGATTTGGCCACCAGAACATGCGTTGAATCAGCGCCAGAGTCTTGTGGACCCCAAAATGGCCAGCTAGAGGATTAAAATGGCAAAGACTGAGTACCTTTGTCTGGAAAGTCTCTGGTACAAAAATTTTATTGCCTTTCCAAAGTAACCCGTCCTTGGGCAACAGGGTGACTCCTGGAGGACTGGATATACCCACTGAGGCTTGTCTTAGGCTGGGCATCAAATCAGACTGGAGAAGGAGGGAGTTGTTGTGGGATAAGATGGTATCAGGAACTGAAGTCTCTTTAGGATCATCGAACATTCGGGAGAGGGCATCTGGTTTGATGTGGTTTGATGGTTTGACCCTGACGTATGTGATACGGAACAAGAATCTGGAGAAAAATAGCGCTCATCGCGCTTGACGCAGCTTCAGACGCTTGGCAGTTCTTGGATACTCCAGATTCTTATGATCGGTGTATATAAGTATGGGATGTGCTGCCCCTTCCAGCAGGTACCTCCACTCTTCGAGAGCAGCCTTGATAGCCAGGAGTTCCCAATCACCCACATCATAATTTTTCTCGGAAGGAGAAAATTTGCGGGAGAAAAAGGCTATGGGATGCATCAAATCATTTAGACCCTGGTGCTGGGAAATGAACGCTCCCACTGCCACTTCTGAGGCGTCCACCTCGAGTAGATAGGGTAAGGAGGGATCCGGATGACTCAAGATGGGGGCAGAGGTAAAAAGTCCTTTTAAGGTGGTAAAGGCCTTCTGGGCCTCAGAATTCAAATGGAACCAGACATCTTGCTTAGTCAGCTGTGTGAGTGGGGAAATGATGTTTGAGAACCCCTTAATGAACCTGCGGTAAAAGTTTGCGAACCCGATAAACCGCTGTACCCCTTTCCTGTCTGATGGTGCAGGCCAATCCAGGACAGCTGTGACTTTCTGCAGATCCATTTTGAACCCCTCAGTGGAGATCACCAGACCCAGGAACTGAATACTCTGCTGTTCGAATTGACACTTCTCAGGTTTGGCATATAGTCCGTGTTGGCGGAGTCGGCAGAGTACAGTCTTAACATGCTTTCGGTGCTGATCCAGGGATGAGGAGAAAATCAATATATTGTCCAGATAGATGATCACAAAAATATCTAGACAGTCTCTGAAAATATTATTCACAAAGTGCTGAATGGTTGCAGGGGCATTACACAAGCCGAAGGGCATCACTAAGAAGTACTTGTAGTGGCCGAATCTAGTATGGAAAGCAGTCTTCCACTCATCCCCTGCACATATTCGCACCAAGTTGTAGGCCCCTCGCAGATCCAGTTTGGTGAAGACAGCTGTGGTACATAATCTTTGGAGGAGCTTGGGTACCAGAGGCAAAGAATACCAGTTTTTAACCGTGAGTTTGTTTAACTCCCGGTAGTCCACACAGGGCCGTAAGGTATGATCCTTTTTTTCAACAAAAAAGATTCCTGCTCCTGCCGGAGAAGTAGATGGTCTGATGAATCCTCTTCTAAGGTTCTTGTCCACATATTCCTTCAGTACCTCTAACTCCCGCTTAGACAGAGGAAAGATTTGTCTGAAGGGAATCTCTGCCCCGGGCATTAACTTAAACGGGTAGTCATAGGAGCTGTGTGGGTGGAGAGTCTCAGCCCCTCATTTACTAAAAACGTCCAGAAACTCATGGTATGGTTCAGGCACTAAAGAACATATTTCCGGGTCAGGTTCCATACACAAGAGGGGGCTAGAAGTTCTAGGAAGAGTGGACAGGCAATGTTCCCGGCAGTAGAGAGATTGGAACTTGATGCTTCCAGAACCCCAGTCAATTTGTGGGTTATGGGCCTGAAGCCAAGGTAGTCCTAGAATGACTGGGAATAGTGGGGATGCAATTGCATCCAAGCTTAACAGTTCCTTGTGGTTAGTGGTAGAGATCACTGGTAATGGTGGGGTCTGCTGAGTGACCAGACCTGACTTGATGCGGGACCTGTCAGTTGATGAGCAAAGTTTAGGCAAGAAACAACTGCAAGCCCCAGAGTCAATAATTGCCTTGACCAGAACAGTTCTTCCTGGAAGTTGGAATATGATGGAGAGAGCCAGGTGTGCAGTATTGGCAACAGGTGCAGGGTAGCTGGACTGGGATATGGATAGACATCTCTGGACCTTTGCTGGACAGGCATATACATAGTGGCCGGCTTCCCCACAGTACAGACAAAGGTTATTCTGTTGCCGGCGTAATCATTCCTCTGGGGACAGAACGGGCCTTATTAACCCCAGCTGCTTAAGTCTGAGGGGTTCTGAAGTCCGTTTATTTGGGGCAGCATGGACTGGAGCAGAGTGAGAGGAAGCAGGACCACTGGGTAACTGCGCTCCAGTGTCTGAAGTCCATAATGTTGTCCTCGACCGCTGGGCGGCCTCGCTGGAGCACATGAAGGGCAGCCTCTGCAGTGGAAGACTGCTGCGGATCATCATAAAGGACATGGCGTTGAAGAAAGCTTGCAAAGAGTCCAGTACAACATGGTGACCCTCAAGCAGATGGTGGGCCCAGGACTGAGGCTCTACTTGGAACAAAGATATAACGAACCCCATCTTGGTGGTCTCTTGGGTGAATGTCCGGGGCTGTAGTGAAAAACACAGTTCGCAGGCGTTGCGGATTGTCCGAAATTTATTCCAGTCTCCAGAGAACTTCTCCGGGGTGGGGACCCTTGGCTCTGGAGAACACAACATTATTGTAGGTGTGTTAATGGTCACTAGCAGGGTTAACAGGGGTGCCCAGGAGTTCCTCTCGCTCTTCCAGATGCTTGTAACTGTCCCTGAGAGATTCCACCACTTGAGCAAGAGCGGAGAGGTGCTGGCACACTTCATCTGTGTGAGAGGTCCCTCTTACAGGCTCAGGCATGATACTGACACGTACCTTGGAGGTGAGCCTGATGTGCAGAGGGAGACCTCTCGTATGGCTCTGGTTCTGGGATCACTGGAGTGGGAACAGTGACCCTCGGAGCACAGCGGGGTAGGAGAGCCTGCAGGGTTTGCTTGGCTGGGGATGATGTCCGCTTGGCAAAGACAGGAACAGGCTTGATTGCTGTGGATGCAGGAACGCTGAGAAGTAGTCAGCAGGTGTGCAGGGATGCAGGACTTGCAGACAGATGTGCACAGGTGCAGGACAGCAGACAGGTGCGCACGGATGCAGTACTTGCAGACAGATGTGCACAGGTGCAGGACTTGTAGGCAGGAGCGCATGGGTGCAGGACAGCAGGCAGGTGCGCACGGATGCAGGACTTGCAGACAGATGCGCACAGGTGCAGAACTTGTAGGCAGGAGTGCACGGGTGCAGGACAGCAGGCAGGAGCAGGGTCAGGCAAGCCAGGTCACAGCAGCGGATCAATCAGACAGAATCAGCAGGCAGAAAATGGTCAAGGTTCAGGCAGCATCGGCAACGAGAGATCAAACAGGAACACAGAGCAGGTCAAAGGCAAGCCAAGGGGTCAGGACTGGAGACAGCAGCGAGGTCAGGAAAAGCCGGGTAACACTGGAGCAGATCCAGGTTCAGGATTGGGTACAGGATGAGCTGCAGATCAGACAGCAAGGATGCATTCTGAATAGGCCCCTTTTAAAGATCATTGGGGTCCAAGGCGGTGTTACTGTGCGCGTGTCCGCGATCTGCGCATTGGCGCACATCTCTTCACTGCTGAATGCCTATGGACTGGAACATATCAAAAATGGACCCCTGCATCCGTGGGCAGTTGCAGGGCTATGCGCAGTAGGTCCATGACAATGACACATCACATTTCTCTGCCAATTACTGCTGGCCTGTAAATGACAGATCCGGTGGCAACAATATAAACAAACAGGGTCTCCTGGATGCCGTCATTGACCAAATATGGACATGACCATATATTGTCAGTGACGTCACAGAAATCATCCACTAGAGCTGTCATTCATAGGCAATCAATCATCAAGAGTGAAATTTAAAAGACAAAAAAACTGCGCTTGGAAAAAAATATATGGCAAGCTGCGGTTACAAGTGAGGCACACCAAAACAAAATTTATAACAGAGAAACCGCGCTATAAACGAACAACATAATAGAAATCAATATTGTGAAGTGTAGTCCCATGTGCATTAAATAGTCCCTTGTATAAATCAAACTTAAATATTGTCATAAATGAGTGACGTGGATTTCATCCAGAAAAAATATGTGGTGAACAGGCATGAATCTGGAACACTTTGTGAGGTAACGTGCTTACCAGAAGTAAGCCAAATTGGGGCAAGTGGCTTAAACCCAGCCTGGGCCTTGAGATGATCAATCCCGGTGAGGCAGGATAAACACGCTCGTCCCGTGTATACAGTCCACAGAGGTTAGCCAAAAATATATGAAGCAAACATAGCGTAATACTGATACGTAAAACACTTCAAAGCAGAAATGTGCAACACTCAATCTTAGCCCAAAAAATCATACGTGATCATAAAAAATCCAGTGCAAGTGACAACAACTGGGGGTGATTGTATGAGTGTCAGGCAAACATGCAAGATATAGATACTAGAGTGAATACTAGAGTGATAAAAATAAAAAAATTAAAAACGTGAATAACATCCAGATCTGCTTACCAGATATAGAGGAAAAATTAGGCCTGTAATAGTCACCCAGGAAAAGACATAAATCCCTCTAGGTGCTTTCTGCCTGGGAAGATCAGACAACTTTGGTCAATGAGAGCAAAAGCTGAGCCTGGAACCTACTGTGGCAGGACGTATTCTCATCGTTCCTATAGGAGCTTGTTTTGGGATCTCGTTTCATCTGTCTATCCCATTTTGGGTTCTGGTAAGCAGGATCTCCCGAAGGTTTGCTGCTGCTTTGCATCCGGTGTTTTTTCCATGTATGGATGACAGTCTTTGGCTAGATTTACTCCGCTCACACTGTTTTCTCATCTGGTAAGCAGTTTTCACATGTGATTTGCTGCACCTAGAGGGATTTATGTCTTTTCCTGGGTGACTATTACAGGCCTAATTTTTCCTCTATATCTGGTAAGCAGATCTGGATGTTATTCACGTTTTTTATTTTTTTAGTTTATTCACTCTAGTATTCACTCTAGTATCTATATCTTGCATGTTTGCCTGACACTCATACAATCACCCCAAGTTGTTGTCACTTGCACTGGATTTTTTATGATCACGTATGATTTTTTGGGCTAAGATTGAGTGTTGCACATTTCTGCTTTGAAGTGTTTTATGTATCAGTATTACGCTATGTTTGCTTCATATATTTTTGGCTAACCTCTGTGGACTGTATACACGGGACGAGCGTGTTTATCCTGCCTTACCAGGATTGATCATCTCAAGGCCCAGGCTGGGTTTAAGCCACTTGCCCCAATTTGGCTTACTTCTGGTAAGCACGTTACCTCACAAAGTGTTCCAGATTCATGCCTGTTCACCACATATTTTTTCTGGATGAAATCCACGTCACTCATTTATGACAATATTTAAGTTTGATTTATACAAGGGACTATTTAATGCACATGGGACTATACTTCACAATATTGATTTCTATTATGTTGTTCGTTTATAGCGCGGTTTCTCTGTTATAAATCTTCAAGAGTGGATTGTGTCAGCAGTTGGCAGTTTTCTTTTTTCTTCTGACGAGCCATTGGAGTCATTCATCCTGACCAACATGGATCTGCATTGCTGGATGGCATAATTGACGATGGATGTATATCATACACATACATCATGGGGCATTTTTATTTTTTCTGAAAGGACTTGTCAAAAACTGTGTTTTTAGTTTTTTATGAATGAGTAGGAGTACCTTGCACCCTCACCTTCTGCTTCCCACCACTGATCACCAGAGACTTTCAAGGAGAGACTGTGGGGGCCCTCTATTCTACAGAGAGAGGTCACCACAGAATCCTGGGGACTGGTGAGAGGGCTATTCACCCATTGCTGATACTGCTAGCAGGGACTGCACCCATTCTGCACTTTTATTCCACACTTATTCCAAACCTAGACTGCACCTATACCCAATGCTACATTATTCAGAACATTTATCGCATCTGGGCCACATCTACCTTGCACTTGTGCCAAGACTTTACATACCTATTCTGTACCTATACTGCATGCAGGTTAACTGGCACTGTCATTAAGTGCACCAATGCTCTTAAAGGGCCCCAACCTTAGCTGACAGAAGAACATCTCAAAGGACTGCCCCATAATAATTATTCTACCATCCATCCTCCTTTTCTTTTGGACAGTGCATACCCAGTCAGTCTAGGACTCACATAACCATCATAAATGCACTCTGGCAGTTTAGTTCTAGCACCCAGTAGTAGTGACATGTGACACAACGCGTCGGGAGGAGCCAGTGACGATACCTATTGTGTTTGTATCTGAGCACAGTAGCAGCGGTGTGAGGAGGAACTACGCTGTGAGCAGCTGACTGTTTTTGCAATAAGCGTTGGTTACTCATAACAAATGTGAGTGGAAACATCTTGCTTTGCAGTCCTTTTTTAAATTTTTAATCTTTGTGCAATGATATATCTCTGTTTTGTTTCATTAGCAAATCCTCCAAATTGGTGAAACTGAGAGTGTCAGGAAAGTCCTGTCAGTATCAGACGCCCTGTGCGGACAATCGCACGCATGCGCACACGCACCAGGCGGGCTATTTAAACTGATCTGTCACATGAGAATCTTGCTGTCTGCTCTACAGCGTTACGTGTGCACTTCCTGAGAACACTTCCTGTTTCCTGTACTAGACCTGGCTTGTTCCTGATTATCCTAGCTGTCTGCCTGCATCTGATCCCGGCTTGTCTCCGACCATCCCTGCTTTCTGCCTGCATCCGACCCCGGCTTGTCTGACCACTCTTCTGCCTGACCCTTTGGCTCATCTACAGTCCGCCTGGCTATCGATCCGGCTTGTCTGACCTTCCAGTCTGCTGCACCAGTGTTCCAGTCTGCTGTCCTGTGTGTTCCAGCCTGCTATCCAGTTCCAGTCTGCTGCACCAGTGTTCCAGTCTGCTGTCCTGTGTGTTCCAGCCTGCTGTCCAGTTCCGGTCTGCTGTGTGGTTCCAGTCTGCTGTGTGGTTCCAGTCTGCTGCACCAGTGTTCCAGTCTGCTGTCCTGTGTGTTCCAGCCTGCTATCCAGTTCCAGTCTGCTGTGTGGTTCCAGTCTGCTGCACCAGTGTTCCAGTCTGCTGTCCTGTGTGTTCCAGCCTGCTATCCAGTTCCAGTCTGCTGTGTGGTTCCAGTCTGCTGCACCAGTGTTCCGGTCTGCTGTCCTGTGTGTTCCAGCCTGCTATCCAGTTCCAGTCTGCTGCACCAGTGTTCCAGTCTACCTACCAGATCAGCTTAATCTCCACTGCACAGTGTTTCCACAGTTCCAGACCTACCTCCTGTTGTTGATCCTGCCAGGCACTCGTGCCACTCCTGACTCTTGTGCTCCCTGTATACCCTACCAGGGCCCTCGAGTTGGAGCCGCAAGAGAGGCCATCCCCTGCAAGTCGGGCTCGTCCACAAGGTATGTGACAGAGAGCAACAGCAAGATTTTTTAGCTGAATATTATTAATCATAAACATAAACATTTCCTGGATGGATCTGTGGCATGCAGTAAACAACGGGGAACTTGTATTGATTTTTGTCTCATGTTGTTTTATCCCTTTAACCAGATATTCTATCCAGCAAAGCAGTCATATTTATTCTTTTAACCAGTAACAACACTGGTGGCTAACCTTTTACTGATTTGTGGGTTATCGTGTGCACTTGTGGTTTATTAGTCCCCAGTAGGGATAAGCCGAACACCCCCCTGTTCGGTTTGCACCAGAACATGTGAACAGGCAAAAAATTTGTTTGAAAACGCGAACACCGTTAAAGTCTATGGGACTCGAACATGAATAATCAAAAGTGCTAATTTTAAAGGCTTATATGCAAGTTATTGTCATAAAAAGTGTTTGGGGACCTGGGTCCTGCCCCAGGGGACATGAATCAACGCAAAAAAAGTTTTAAAAACAGCCGTTTTTTCAGGAGCAGTGATTTTTTTTTGCATTGATCCATGTCCCCTGGGGCAAAGCCCAGGTCCCCAAACACTTTTTATGACAATAACTTGCATATAAGGCTTTAAAATTAGCACTTTTGATTTCTCCCATAGACTTTTAACCACTTCAATACCGGCGTATAGTCATATGATGTCCACAGATGGGATCTCCCATCCTGGGTGGACGTCATATGACGTCCTGGGATTCCCGGCCGCCTAGGGGGCGCGCGCGCGCCCGCCGCATTCCTCAGGACCCATTGCGTGTGCCCGGCGGCCGCGATGTCCGCCGGGCACCTGCGATTGCTGGTTAACCGGGGCGGACCGTGGATCTGTGTGTGTAAACACACAGATCCACAGCCTGTCAGCTCTGAGGAGAGCGATCTGTGTTCCCAGAACGGAGGAACACTGATCGGTCTCCTCCCCTTGTACGTCCCCTCCCCCAACAGTTAGAAGCATTCCCTAGGAAACATATTAACCCCTCCCCGCCCCCTAGTGGTTAACCCCTTCACTGCCTGTCACATTTACACAGTAATCAATGCAATTTTATAGCATTGATCGCTGTATAAATGTGAATGGTCCCAAAAATGTGTCAAAAGTGTCCGATGTGTCCGCCATAATGTCGCAGTCATGAAAAAAAATCGCGATCGCCGCTAAAAAAATAAATAAATATATATTTTTTAAAAACGCCATAAATCCTTCCCGTATTTTGTAGACGCTATAACTTTTGCGCAAACCAATCAATATACGCTTATTGTGATTTTTTTTACCAAGAATACGTATCGGCCGAAACTGAGGAAAAAATTAGGTTTTTAAAAAAAAAATTGGGATATTTATTATAGCAAAAAGTAAAAAATATTGTGTTTTTTTCAAAATTGTCGCTCTTCTTTTGTTTATAGCACAAAAAATAAAACCGCAGAGGCGATCAAATACCACCAAAAGAAAGCTCTATTTGTGGGGAAAAAAAGGACGTCAATTTTTTTTGGGTACAATGTTTGCAGGACTGCGCAATTGACATTTAAAGTGCGATAGCGCTGAAAAATAAAAATTGGCCTGGGAAGGAAGGGGGTGAAATTGCCCTGTATTGAACCTGTTAAAGGGTGTTCCGCGGCTTTCGAATTTGCCGTGAACACCCCAAATTGTTCGCTGTTCGGTGAACTGGCAAACAGCCAATGTTCGAGCACTCGAAGCTCATCCCTAGTCCCCAGTATTAGTGATTATATTTATATATTTTTTATATTCATCATAGCAAGTATTTTTTTCAGCACATAGTAGGTTTTTAGTTTTCAGCACTTTTATTTATTTATTATCTCTGCCTTGAGTAGAAGGTTAATCATTATTTACAACTTTTAAAATCGCAGATCGCCACCATTACTAGTAAAAAAAAAATATAAAAATGCTATAACTCTATCCCCTATTTTGTAGACGCTATAACTTTTGTGCAAACCAATCAATATACGCTTATTGCAATTTTTTTACCAAAAATATGTAGAAGAGTGCATATTGGCCTAAGTTGATGAAGAAATTCGTTTTTTTACGTTTTTTTTTTTTCTTTGGGGGGGATATTTATTATTGTTCAATAAGTTTTTATTGAACGGTATAATGAATATTACAATAAAAATGCAACCAGTAATAAAACAACATTCCTTTATAACATATCAATGTAACACCTCTTTCCTTATGGAAATTGTAAATATCTTGAGTACCCTTGTTTAGAAGTGTAAATAAGAGCCAGTCATTACTCTTGTGACATTCACTGTCCATGGCCAGTGATTGGTACACCCGTACACTACAAGTGTTATCTCTGAGGTTACATTTCTAAAGATCCAGAAATCTCTAGTGGACAAACCAGTAATAATATACCATTAAACAGAGAGACAGGGAAGCAAAGAAAGTAGCAGGTTATAAAAAAGGGAGAAAGGAGGGGGAAAGGGAAGAGGGGTAATTATCCAGCCATTGCAGTATACCTCTTGATCCTGAGCATTCACTCCTTGCAGTCTTATTTATTGAGCCATGATTTCAGCATAGGTAGATGAAAACTTAAAGACGAACCAACATATTTTGGTCGCTAAATCAGATCTGTTTTTAATCCTAAGAGTACTATCTTCCATCTGATAAATTTGGTCCACCTCCACTAGACAATGACGCAGCAAAGGAATTTTCTGTTGTTTCCAGAATTTTGGAATAAGCTCTTTAGCTGCATTTAGCAGATGAGGTGTAATTGACTTTTTATATGATCCTGTTGGTTCATCCATACAATGAAACAGTAACGTCCATGGGTCATTAGGAACCTTGAATCTTTTCAATCCAATACAATACAGTAAGTGGACCAGTATGAGTGATGCAAAGAACAAAAATTAAATATATATATTGCCGTCTGCACCACCTTACTATTTTGAATTGAATACACCACTAATTCAAATTTATTTATATGTGCTCAAAATTTCTATACTTAAATACTGTATCAAATCTACAATCTATAAGTGCAACGTGCCAAACACCAAAGTTATAATAAAACCTTGTACAAATTTCAATCTTTATATAAATATAAGGTACTACAGTGTTCAATTTATGCCATATGCCAAAATTGACAAAAGTGCTCTGTGAACTGTCCTTTACAAATAAGTGGTTTAATCTTCTGTTTCTCCTTGTGACATTTCCACCAATAAAAGTGACAATTCCACCACCACCTGTATTAACCACTCACCAGATGCTGGTAAGTATGCGCCTTTGGTTCATTAGACGGGATAACCACTCCACTTTAACCGTTCTCTTTGCTGGCCCCAATTACCATAGGCAAACCATATCCATCCTGATAAGAAACAAACAGCAATCATTGCGCAATATGTAATGGATGTTTTTATTTTAGATAACCGTTAAAAAAAGGGATGATTAATGCGCTACCCAAAAGTAACAAAAACAGCTGCTACAAACCATGTGACAGAAAGGTGAACTAATATTGAATAAATTGTAGCGCTCAAAACACACATACACAGTATGGATAAAAATGAAAAGTCTTTGTGCATGTGAACATAATGTCCCAAAGTAACATATAATCAAAATAAAGATAGTCCACAGTGAATGTGAATAATCCGTGAATCAATTTCTGTCTGCTTCTCAACTATCAGCTTGGATGTCATCAAACTTAGCGAATAGATGGAATACGCTTACCAGAAAGGTTGGATTCTACTGCCATAAGCATAGAATCAATAGAGCTTGGTGCCACCCGGGGCAAAGTTGTAGAGTGTTGGAGGCAGGGTAGAGCCTCTGTAAGGCCTGGACGTCCCCTCTTTATCCACAGAAGCAAAGCGAAATGGATTCCGAAGACAAAGTGGTTTCTCAGTTCCCCAGAATATGTGGAAAAAAAGAGGAATGCTTCCACATAGTGTAACTCAGGGTATTTTATTACTAAAAAAAACACGATACATATAAAAAGTGATTATTTTATATATGGATGAACATGTTCTTCCTTATTTCAGTTCTTTTTCAGCTTTTTTAGCTTTTTGTATCTATTGTGCGCTCCCCTTGCACTCTGAGTACCACCTGACCATTTTGTCTTTTGTTTTTATATGCTTTGGGTGCAGCTTTCTTTTCAGAATGTTGGTAATCCCTCCTAACATACTGACGTGTC
Source organism: Lithobates clamitans (assembly GCA_037952925.1). NCBI lineage: Eukaryota > Metazoa > Chordata > Amphibia > Anura > Ranidae > Lithobates > Lithobates clamitans. The sequence continues at coordinate 1,429,816 of JBBGZY010000239.1, forward strand.
TTTTAATGTTGATTTACGTCAGGGGTTACAGGAGAGCTCCTTCCCTAGTCAGGTGATTGCAGTGCGGGCACGTCCGCATTGTTGCGGACTTCCCCGACATGGCATTACCGTTGCATTACCGTTGCCTGGCAACCTGCACTGATTGTCCACGTGTGAATGACGTTTGTCATCACATGAGGGATAACCAAGTGTCATGTGACAGCCGCGCTGACACGCCCTTTGTGTTTGCGGGCTTTTGTGATGCAGCGTGTATGGCTGCTAGGCAACCCCCATGTGCGGCACGCACATTTCTGGCTGCCGACGTCACACGCTCAGCAATTGTCACTTTTATTGGTGGAAATGTCACAAGGAGAAACAGAATATTAAACCACTTATTTGTAAAGGACAGTTCACAGAGCACTTTTGTCAATTTTGGCATATGGCATAAATTGAACACTGTAGCACCTTATATTTATATAAAGATTGAAATTTGTACAAGGTTTTATTATAACTTTGGTGTTTGGCACATTGCACTTATAGATTGTAGATTTGATATAGTATTGAAGTATAGAAATTTTGAGCACATTCTGTATAAACAAATTTGAATTTAGTGGTGTCATCAATTTAAAATAGTAAGGTGGTGCAGACGGCAATATATATGTATTTAATTTTTGTTGTTTGCATCACTTATATTGGGATTTCATTTTAAAATAACAAGGTGGTGCAGGCAATATTATATATTTTTCGTTATTTGTATCACTTATATTGGTGTTTTTTTGACTGCAGCAACCAAAATAGGACTCACATTGATTATTTATTATATATGCGCCACATACTTAAGTGGACCAGTATGGTCTAATAGGGGGGGAAAGCCCACCAGATATGAGCATGAGTTCCCGTGTATCCACAGCCCCTCCAACATAGGTTCAAGATAGATGGAAAGGATTTATGGAGAATTGCCGGGGTGTAATACCACCTCGTTAGCATTTTATAATTTACCTCCGCTGCTTGTGAAGATATGGAGGAAATATGTGATAGATGAAGTATTGTAGTACGTTGGGTGTCAGATATCGGACTTTGAAGCTCCTGCTCCCATTTAGCTATAAATGATTTTTGAGATAATGTTGAGGCAGCTAACAGGGCTTGGTAAAAATTGGATATAGGTTTGTTAAGGGGTTGATCCCCTGCCAGCAAACTCTCCACTGGGTTCAAGCCATTCTCTGACCGTAGAGGTTGAGGAAGAGATTTAACAAATTTTGAAAGCTGGTGGTATTTCTATTGGCTCATAAATGGTATCGGTCCTGTTGGTATGATGGTGAATATAGGTAAAATACCTGTGTCTGTTGCTACCTGATGTAACAAAACAGGTGTCTCAGAGATCCAATTGCTGAAACTAGAGTCCATGTTCCCGGGTGGAAAATAATTATGCCCCATTAGCTGCATAAGCGGTGAGTTGTAAGGCCATTCCTGTATTTTGCATAGAGAGTCTCATGCTGCTAACGATGATTTGGTGAGTGGAGAGACTGTCAGGGCCAGCCTACGAAATTTGCTGGGTATCCAAACCAAGGGGAATAGATCCACTCCACTCAGCTCCATTTCCAACTGCACCCAAATCTTAGAAGCTTTGTGGTATTTCCAGTCTGATATCCTGTTAAGTGTTGTGGCTAGAAACTACTTTTTAAAATCTGGAAGTGCTAGCCCTCCTTCATGTTTGGGTCTAATTAACCATCTGTAGGCAATTCGCGTTTTTTTATGATTCCATATATATTTACCTATTGTGGATTGTAGAATCTTAAAAAATCCAATGGGTATCTTATAGGGAATCATTTGGAATAGAAAGAGCAGCCTGGGCAATATATTCATTTTTACAATACTTATTTTCCCTAACCACGAATGAGCCATCTGTGTCCATTTTTGTAAATCTGTCCTGATTGTATTCAATAAAGGAATATAATTTCTATGAAATAAGGAAGCAGGGTCCGGGGTGAGGTAGATTCCTTGATACGTCAAAGCTATTGGTTGCCAATGAAAGGGGAAGGAGGGTTGTACTCTGACCGCCGTCGTGTGTGGAATCGATATGTTTAATATTTCTGATTTAGATAAGTTGATTTTAAAATGAGATATTCCTATTTTAATCCCATGTATGTTGGGATCATTATGTACCATTGCTAAGAAGGGTTCTAATGAGAGAGGGAAAAGAATGGGGGATAAGGGCAGCCCTGACGGGTTCCATTATGTAGGAAGAAAGAGTCACTCAGTGTACCATGGTTTCTTAATTGGGCTGAAAGTGTTTGATATAGAGCTGCTATCTTCACCAGCATATTTGGGCCTATACCAAAATGAGCCAATGCAGCTATCAGGCACTCCCAGTCCACCCTGTGAAACGCTTTTGCAGCATCAGTGGATAAAAGAAAGGTGGGCTGGGAGCACCCTTGCACATAGGATACCAAAGAGAGCATTCTGAGCGAATTATCTCAGGCCTCCCTCCCTGGAATGAAACCCGTTTGATCCCTAGAAATCCATTTAGGAATCAGGGGTAAAAGTCTAATGGCAATCGTTTTGGCGTATAGTTTGGCATCTAGGTTTAGTGACAAACTTGGGTGATAACTGCCGCAGAGGCTTGGGTCCTTCCCGGGCTTGGGTAGAATTGTGATGTGAGCATGGAGAGTTTCTGAGCGGAATCCCCCCCCTGCGGAGGCCGAGTTGGCGTATGATGTTAGATGTGGGAGTAGGATGTCCGCATAGGTGCGGTAGTAGGCCACCGTCAAACCATCAGGGCTCGGTGCCTTACTATTAGCCATGGATTTGAGTGCCCCTTTGAGCTCTGCGGTAGTGAGATCTCCCTCCAGGGCCTCTAGGGCAGCGGATGAGAGTTTTGGTAGGTTAGCTTTTGAAAAATATTCCTTGATACGTGTTTTCTTAATTGTATCATCTGGGATGGCTTTAGTTACTTGGTAGAGTTGTTGATAAAAAGTACAGAATTCCCTGGCTATGTCATTGGTTTTGTATAGCATATTGTCTGAGGTAGATTTAATTTTAGCAATAAAAGAGGCGGATCTTTTTTGTTGTAAGGACCGGGCTAGGATGCGGCTCGGTTTATTCCCCCATTTGTAGAATTGTTGGGAAACAATACGACACTGGGAGATATTCTCCTCATGATAGAGAGCTTTCAACTCCTCTCTTTTCTTTGTGAGAGAATGTAAGATTGAGTGAGAATTGGATGATTTATGTTTTTTCTCAAGTTGGCCTATGTCTTTGATTAGTTGGGACTATAGGTGTGTTCTCTCTCTCTTCTTCCTGGTGCCCAGCTCAATGAGTTTGCCCCTGATAAGGGCCTTTCGGCTTCCCATAGAGTTCCTGGGGATATTTCCACAGAAACATTGTCCCGGAAGTAGAGGGAGAGTCCCAAACTAATCTCTTTAATGTCATTTTCCTCAGTTATTAGTGAGTCATTGAGCTTCCAATTTGTGGATTTCATAGGTAGAGATGGTACATGAAGTGACAAACGAATCAGGGCATGGTCAGATATTGTCGAAATTTCAATACAAGATTGGACCATGAGCTCCAGATAATGATGCTGTAGAAGAAATTGTCTATCGGTGAATGGGAATTATATAGGTGTGAGTAGTGTGTATAATCTTTTTAGCGAGGATGCATTATCCTCCATGTATCCATAAGTTGAGTGTCATGTAATTGTTTACGAACATATGCAAGACATCTATGGGAAATGCATGATCTACCCTGGGAGGTATCTAGGATGGGTTCTGGAGAAATGTTGAGGTCTCCCCCCATGATAACACATCCCTGAGCAAATTCCTTCAGTATAGTCAAAGTAGCAGCTATGAAGTCAGCTTGACCTTGATTTGGAGCGTACAGATTGGCGAGAGTGCATGGTAGATTATCCAGGCTGCCCCTTAGAAACAAAAATCTCCCAAATGGGTATGCTAAGAAATCATCTACATTAAATGAAGTTCCTCTTTGAAACCCAATGGCCACACCCTTTGCTTTTGAGACATCTGAAAGGCTATAGTGCCATGTGGGATAATCATGGGCATACAGTTTAACTGACATGGTGTGTGTTAAGTAGGGATGAGCTTCGCGTTCCAGTCGAACCCATGATCGGCTCGAACATCGGCTGTTTAATCGTTCGCCGAATTGCGAACGTTATGGGCCGTTCGCGCCAAATTCGTGTGGCGTGTCACGGCCCATAATTCACTGCGGCATTGCAGTGCATTGCTGGCTGATGATTGGCCAAGCATGCACTATGACCCGCATGCTTGGCCAATCACAGCGCTGTTGGTAGAGAGAGCTGTAATTGGCCAAAGCCAGGGTGGCTTTGGCCAATTATGGCTCAGGGGGATTAGAACACACCCCACACTATATAAGGCCCTGTGTAGTGTGTTCCGGCGTGCTGAGAGATAGAGAGAGAGAGACAGTGTCATTTCATTTGAGTTAGCTAGATTAGGCAGGACAGTCAGTGAGTTAGCTGCACTTACAGTGTATTGTGTATATATATGCATCCCAGGTGTTGCATATATATATATATACACTGTATTCAGTTTAGCTAGATCCGTTCCTGTTATCTTCCTACTGACAGGCAGGCTTGTCTTGTTACAGTATTTACAGCTACCTGAAGAAAACTGCTGGTGTTCTTTTGATCCTATTAGTACCACAGTCAGGCAGCTAGACTATTTACAGTTAGTGTAGTGCGTCCTCCTCACAGTGTCCAGCTAAAACTACAAGTTAGTGTAGTGAGACCTCTGCACAGTATTCAGCTAAAGCTACAAGTTAGTGTAGTGCGTCCTGCTCACAGTGTTCAGCTAAAACTACAAGTTAGTGTAGTGAGACCTCTGCACAGTGTTCCGCTAAAGCTACAAGTTAGTGTAGTGCATCCTGCTCACAGTGTTCAGCTAAAACTACAAGTTAGTGTAGTGAGACCTCTGCACAGTGTTCAGCTAAAGCTACAAGTTAGTGTAGTGCGTCCTCCTCACAGTGTTCAGCTAAAGCTACAAGTTGGTGTAGTGTGTTCTCCTCACAGTGTTCAGCGAAAACTACAAGTTTGTGTAGTGAGACCTCTGCACAGTGTTCAGCTAAAGCTACAAGTTAGTGTAGTGCGTCCTGCTCACAGGGTTCAGCTAAAACTACAAGTTAGTGCAGTGCGACCTCTGCACAGTGTTCAGCTAAAGCTACAAGTTAGTGTAGTGAGACCTCTGCACAGTGTTCAGCTAAAGCTACAAGTTAGTGTAGTGCGTCCTCCTCACAGTGTTCAGCTAAAACTACAAGTTAGTGTAGTGCAACCTCTGCACAGTGTTCAGCTAAAGCTACAAGTTAGTGTAGTGAGACCTCTGCACAGTGTTCAGCTAAAGCTACAAGTTAGTGTAGTGTGTCCTCCTCACAGTGTTCAGCTAAAACTACAAGTTAGTGTAGTGCAACCTCTGCACAGTGTTCAGCTAAAGCTACAAGTTAGTGTAGTGCAACCTCCTCACAGTGTTCAGCTAAACCTACAAGTTATTTTTTTGCGAGATCTGCACAGTGTTCAGCTAAAGCTACCTGTAGAAGGTTGGTGGTGTTCTCATACTACAGGCAGGCAGTTGATTTTGCTAGCTGCAGTATCAGTACATATATATATATATATATATATATATATATATATATATCCCAGCTTAGTGCAGCTACAGGTCATTAGTCTGTCTGGAAGGCCAACAAGGAGAGGCAGACAGTCACAAGCCAATAAAAGAGGGCAAGCAGGCTCTGTGTCTAGAGGCAACAGTGCTGGTCATGGAGACGGTGCATCCTCATCAGCACGTGGCCGTGGGACACGCTTGGCCTTTTTTTCGGCAGCTGGCCGCGTTGAGCCGCAACATGCGGAAGACTTGGTCGAGTGGATGACCAAGCCGTCCTCATCCTCCTCATCCTCTCTCACCCATGCTCAGGGTACTTTGTCTGGCAAAGCAGCGGCCTCTTCCCTCGGCTCAATGTCATCAGTGACTCCTTCCCTAGCCCTACCATGTCCTCCTGAGGAGTCCCTCGAACTGTTTGAACACAGTGTTGGGTACATGCTCCAGGAGGATGCCCAGCGTTTGGAAGACTCTGATGATGATACTGAGCTAGATGAAGGCAGTAACGTAAGCACGGACATAGGGGGTACCCAAGAAGGACAGCAATCTGGCAGTCATGCTCCCCCTGCTGCAGCATACTGCCAGGTTTGCTCCAGTGATGAGGAGGGAGGGGATGGTGAGGTCACTGACTCAACATGGGTGCCTGGTAGGAGAAAGGAGGAGGAGGTGGCACAATACCAATGAGGCAGGATGCCCTCCAGGGGCCAGCCTAAGGGCAGCACACTGACTGCATCATACCCCAAAGCTCCGCATGTGGAGGGCGCTGCAGTCTCTGTGCGTTATTCAAAAAGTTATTTGGTGTGGGCCTTTTTTGAGATGAGTGCATCAGATCACACCGCTGCTATTTGTAACATATGTCTCAAGCGTATCTCGCATGGCCAAAACATCTCCCGCTTGGGCACCACATGCTTGACCAGACATATGTTGACCTGCCATGCAGTTTGTTGGCAAGCGTATTTAAAAGACCCACACCAAAGAACAAAGAGGACCTCTCCTTGCTCCTCATCAGCTGAGATCTCCAACCCCACTATACCTTCAGTCCTCTCTGAGATGTGTCACAGCCAAGTACTTGTGGGCAATCTGCTTTCGGTACACCAACGTCAGATTGTACCTTCTTCTGTAAAGAAGTTTGCTCCCAGCCATCCACATGCCCAGCGGTTGAATGCTAGCTTGGCAAAATTGCTAGCACTTCAACTGCTGCCCTTTCAGTTGGTAGACTCTGTCCCCTTCCGTGAGTTTGTGGAATGTGTGGTTCCTCAGTGGCAGTCACCCAAACGCCACTTTTTCTCATGGAATGCAATTTTGGCTCTCTACCGGCATGTGGAAGGCAATGTCTTGGCCTCGCTGGACAGGGCGGTCAGCGGTAAGGTGCATATTACCGCTGACTCATGGTCCAGCAAGCATGGACAGGGATGTTACCTAAGTTTCACCTCACATTGGGTGACTCTGCTGGCAGCTGGGAAGGATGCAGGACAAGGTGCAGTAGTGTTGGAGGTTGTTCCACCACCACGCCTCCAAAATGCCACTACTAATGATTGTGACACACCTCTCTCCTCCACCCCCTCCTCTTCTTCTTCCTCCATGGCTTCTTCCTGTGCTTTGTCCTCGGAACCAGCGGTGCTCAGTAGCCGTTCAAGGGGCTACGCAAGTATGCAGGCCAAAAGATGCCATGCGGTGCTTGAGCTGGTGTGCTTGGGGGACAGGAGCCACACTGGGGCAGAGGTTCTGTCAGCTCTGCAGGGGGAAGGTTCAGAGGTGGTTGATGCCACGCCAACTTAAGGCAGGAATGGTGGTTTGCGACAATGGCACCAACCTCCTCTCTGCCCTCCGACAGGGACAAATGACCCATGTGCCCTGTTTGGCTCACGTCCTTAACTTGGTGGTGCAGCGGTTCTTGGGCAGGTACCTGGGCTTACAGGATGTCCTGAGGCAGGCCAGGAAAGTCTGTGTGAATTTCCGCTGGTCATTTAATGCCAGTGCTCGGCTGGCAGACCTACAAAAGCAGTTTAACCTGCCCAAGAACCGCCTAATCTGTGACATGCCCACCAGGTGGAACTCAACGTTGGCCATGCTGCAGCAGCTGCACACACAGCAGAGGGCCATCAATGAGTACCTGTGCAACTATGGCACCAGGACAGCGTCAGGGGAGCTTGGTTTTTTCCCCACGCCAGTGGGCCATGATCAGGGATGCATGCACTGTCCTGTCACCATTTGAGGAGGCCACGAGGATGGTGAGCAGTGACAGTGCATGCATCAGTGACACTGTCCCCCTTGTCCACCTGTTTGAGCACACGCTGCATGGAATAATGGACAGGGCACTTGAGGCAGAACAGAGGCAGGAAGAAGAGGACTTCCTTAGCTCTCAAGGCCCCCTTTATACAGACAGTGATCCTGCGTGCCCGCCGATCACACAGGAAGAGGATGAGGAGGAGGAAGAGGAGGAGGAGGAGGATTGTGTCAGTATGGAGGTGGAGCCTAGCACTCAGCATCAGCAGCAGTCTTTAAGGGATCAGTCCCAAGAAACACATGGACTTGTACGTGGCTGGGAGGAGGTGGCTGTGGACCATGTCGTCCTTAGTGACCCAGAGGACTGCGGACCGAATGCCTCAGCAAACCTACGCTGCATGGCCTCCCTGATCCTGCAAAGCCTGCGTAAGGATCCTTGTATTCGTGGTTTTAAGGAGAAGGACCAATACTGGCTGGCAACCCTCCTTGAGCTTCTTTCGGAATGCACATTCAGTGCTGCTGGAGGCTTTGTAACCGATCACAGGGTGCATCTGTCCACCGACTCGGTCGATCGACTGACCTTCATAAAAATGAATCAGTCTTGGATCATCACCAGCTACCAAGCACCTGATGCTGATGTAACCGAATAATTTTTTTTGAAATCTCAGATCCCTTCAAAGACTGCCTATGCTGATGCTGAGTGACTATCCTAAGTAATTATCCTCTTCCTCCTCAATGATCACGCTGATAGCTTGTAAGAACATTTTTGGTTCTGGGCGCCACCACCAGTGCCTAAGGCCCAATTTTTCAGCCCCTGTTTAACAGGGGCGTGTAATTACAATTTTTGATGCAATACTTTGCAGCAGGGCTCGTTTCTGCGTTCCAACTAGAGTATCTGTGAGGGGTTGCAGTGTTGTGGCCCCAGCACCAGTGCCTAAGGCCCAATTTTTCAGCCCCTTTTTAACATTGGTTTGTAATTACAATTTTTGATGCAATACTTTGCAGCAGGGCTCGTTCCTGCGTTCCAACTAGAGGACTTCCTTAGCTCTCAAGGCCCCCTTTATACAGACAGTGATTCTGCATGCCCGCCGACCACACAGGAAGAGGATGAGGAGGAGGAAGAGGAGGAGGATTGTGTCAGTATGGAGGTGGAGCCTGGCACTCAGCATCAGCAGTAGTCTTTAAGGGATCAGTCCCAAGAAACACATGGACTTGTACGTGGCTGGGAGAAGGTGGCTGTGGACCATGTCATCCTTAGTGACCCAGAGGACTGCGGACCGAATGCCTCAGCAAACCTACGCTGCATGGCCTCCCTGATCCTGCAAAGCCTGCGTAAGGATCCTCGTATTCGTGGTATCAAGGAGAAGGACCAATACTGACTGGCAACCCTCCTTGATCCACGTTACAATGGTAAGGTTGCGGACCTTATCTTGCCATAGCAGAGGGAGCAGAGGATGAAACATCTTCGGGAGGCCTTGCAGAAAGGTCTGTGCAACGCGTTCCCAGAGACTGGGAGGTTACAAACTCCTGTTTCTGGACAACGTGTTGCTGAGGCTTTGGTCAGTCAAAGAAGGAGCAGTGGAGAAAGTGGCCGTCTGACCGATGCGTTCAGACAATTTTTTGGTCCGCAGCCCCAAGGTATGATCGGTTCCAGCAACCATCGCCAGCGTCTGTTTTACATGGTGCAGGAATACCTAGGGGCAAGATTTGACTTGGACACCTTTCCCACCGAAAATCCTCTGGGTTACTGGGTCTTGAGGATGGATCACTGGCCAGAGCTTGCACAGTATGCAATTGAGCTACTGGCCTGTCCTGCATCCAGCGTTCTTTCGGAATGCACATTCAGTGCTGCTGGAGGCTTTGTAACCGATCACAGGGTGCATCTGTCCACCGACTCGGTCGATCGACTGACCTTCATAAAAATGAATCAGTCTTGGATCACCACCAGCTACCAAGCACCTGATGCTGATGTAACCGAATAATTTTTTTTTAAATCTCAGATCCCTTCAAAGACTGCCTATGCTGATGCTGAGTGACTATCCTAAGTAATTATCCTCTTCCTCCTCAATGATCACGCTGATAGCTTGTAAGAATATTTTTGGTTCTGGGCCCCACCACCAGTGCCTAAGGCCCAATTTTTCAGCCCCTGTTTAACAGGGGCGTGTAATTACAATTTTTGATGTAATACTTTGCAGCAGGGCTCGTTTCTGCGTTCCAACTAGAGTATCTGTGAGGGGTTTCAGTGTTGTGGCACCAGCACCAGTGCCTAAGGCCCAATTTTTCAGCCCCTGTTTAACAGGGGCGTGTAATTACAATTTTTGATGCAATACTTTGCAGCAGGGCTCGTTTCTGCATTCCAACAAGAGTATCTGTGAGGGGTTGCAGTGTTGTGGCACCAGCACCAGTGCCTAAGGCCCAATTTTTCAGCCCCTGTTCAACAGGGGCATGTAATTACAATTATTGATCTAATATTTCACAGCAGGGCCTGTTTCTGCGCCCACCAAGAGCGAGTGAGGACTTACAGTGTTGTGGCACTAGCACCACCATCACCAAAGGCACAATTTTTCTGCCCCTGTTCAACAGGGGCATGTAATTACAATTCTTGATCTAATATTTCACAGCAGGGCCCTGTGAGGGCTTACAGTGTTGTGACCACAACAACACCTAAGGCCCAAATTTCTGCTGAGTATATAGGGCAAGCCCCTACTTTCAAACATCCAACTTACAAACGACTCCTACTTGCAAACGGAAGGAGACAACAGGAAGTGAGATAAAATCTACCCCTAGGAAGGGAAATTCTCTCCTGTAAGAGTTAATATGGGAAAAACGTTTCTCCTTTCCACTGATGCTTTACCACCAATCCTTGTTTCACAAAAAAAAACAAATTTTCGAAAAACATTTGTCATTGGGACAAAAAATTAGGTGAAATCTTCTGAAGAGGAGCACAGACAGCAAAACAAATGTCACAGGGGTGATAACCCTTCCCTATGTTTTCCAAAAAGCTTAAAATAGATTTTTTTGGCTGGAGCTAAACACGTTAAAAATGTACCAGTTCAAAATTACAAACAGATTCTACTTAACAACAAACCTACAGTCCCTGTCTTGTTTGCACCGCCTGTATACTGCTGTTCAGAGTAGATAGGGCCTGGTGGCCCCACACCTTTCCTTTTTTTAATTTAGGTGCGGGGTTCCCCTTAATATCCATAGAAGACCCAAAGGGCCTGGTAATGGACTGGGGGGTACCCATGCTGTTTGTCTCACTGATTTTCATCCATATTGCCAGGACCCGACATTACATTAAAGCTGCAAGCAGTTTTAAATGACTTTTTTTCCTTTAAAAATTACATTTTGTGCAGGGGCTGTTCTAAGCACGGGAAACACGCGCCACTTTACAGGCATACTATAGACACCCCCCAGGTATGATATTTAAAGGAATATTTCACTTTTTTTAACTTTAGGCATCATTAAAATCACTGCTCCCAAAAAACGTCCATTTTTAAAAGTTTTTTTTGCATTGATACATGTCCCCTGGGGCAGGACCCGGGTCCCCAAACCCTTTTTAGGACAATACCATGCAAATTAGCCTTTAGCACTTTTGATTTCAAACGTTCGAGTACCATAGACGTCAATGGGGTTCTAACGTTCGTGCAAATTTTCGGTTAGTTCGCAAGTTCTGGTGCGAACCGAACGGGGGGCTGTTCATCACTATCCTCATCCCTAGTGTTAGGTGAGTTTCTTGCAGGAAGATTATGTCCCCCTGCATATGCTTAAGTTCTCTATAGAGTGTGTTTCTTTTACCTGCAGCATGTAGCCCTCTCACATTAAGTGAAATCAGCTTAGCTGTAGCCATCGGATTAGTCGGGGAATCCCATCTTGTTTGTATATCCTGCAAGGCTGGTGGGTAAGCTGGAGAGGGGAGAGAAAAGGGGAGGGGGAAGGAAAAGAAATACCCAGAGAAGAATCCAGGTAAAGAAGAAAATGAGAGAAAAAAAGAGAATGAAAAGAAAAAAAGAAAAAGGGAGAGAAAAACAAACATTAACCGACATATAAGCATGACACAGTTATGCACGCAAATCCTTGCGGTGCAATACTCAGGTTGGCGTGGGGTCCACTCCAGCCGCACATGCCCCCCCGAAAGGGTCGCCCACGCAACCAAAGTGGGCCCCCCGCCATCCCATGTGAGGGGGGGATCCCCGCCGTGAGATCCAGACCACGCATAGCCATTGCAGGCATACGCCCTCAGCATGGTCCGGCGCTGGCATACCTCCAAAATACAATGTATAACCCATGGAGCAATTAAATATTACAGTACAACCACTACATAAATATATACTGCAGAGACTATAGTAATTCTATTGTAAATTATCCGATAAAACAAACTAGTGATTAACTTTTAGTAACAAGAAAGAGCAGTTGAACAAGTTATTGTCTTTCCAGTGTCTCCCTAGCCAGATCTGGAAAAAAGGACAGGGTAACTCCTTTGAAATCCAACGTGGCTACCTCTCTCACTTTCTTCATGATTAGTTCCTTTTCCTCAAAGTAATGCACCCGGCAAATGTCATCTCTGGGTGTTTCAGAGGATAGATTGCGTGGACGGAGGACCCAATGGACTCTGTCTAGCTTTAGAGGGTGATCCGCCGGGTTTCCTAGGAGGCTGTTAAAAATGCCGCGGATGGAGGCAGCCAGGTCATCATCTCTTGTCGCCTCCAGTAGGCCTCTAATGTGGATGTTGTTCCTCCTGTTTCTATTTTCTTGATCTTCAATTTTTTAAAGCGCCATTCTATGGGCCATGGAGAGATTACGGGTGGATGCTTGCAAATCTTTAATGGCTGCCGCATGTCTATCAAGGCGTTGCTCTGTCTCCTCCACACTTTCCGGTACTTGTGCTAGGTCTGTATGGACTACCGAGAGCTCCTTTTTTATCACCTTCTCCAAGCTCAATAACATCGATGCTAGGTCTGTTTTAGTGGGAAGCCCGCTTACCAGGTCCGCCACCCTCGAGTGCCTGTTCGGACTTCTTTCCCCTTCTGATCCGCTCGAGGAAACTGGAGACCGGTGTCTAGCCTCAGGCCTATGTCGGGGGGCGGAGTCCGCATTTGTCCCAGGAGGCGAGTGGCCTAGTCCGTCTGACTCCGGCAAGTCATCAGGTTCTGTAGCCAGGAACTGCTTGATAGAGCTCGCCGGGGTATTCTTTTTCGGGTGGGATTTACCCACTCTCCTTCCCGTGCTTGCCATGGAGGTTGGGATGTAGAAAATTACAGCATATATCAGATAATATAGATGCCAGTGCCGGTGCTCACACAAGATACATCCTCACACTCTCATGTCCAAGCCACGCCCTGGGATATTTATTATAGCAAAAAGTAAAAAATATTGTTATTTTTTCAAAATTGTCTCTCTTTTTTTGTTTATAGCGCAAAAAATAAAAACCGCAGAGGTGATCAAATACCACCAAAAGAAAGCTCTATTTGTGGGAAAAAAAGGACGTCAATTTTATTTGGGTACAGAGTCAAACAACCACGCAATTGTCAGTTAAAGGGATGCAGTGCTATATCACAAAAAATGGCCTGGTCATTAACCACTTAAGCCCCGGACCATTTTGCTGGCCAAAGACCAGAGCACTTTTTGCGATTCGGCACTGCGTCGCTTCAACCGACAATTGCGCAGATGTGTGACGTGGCTCCCAAACAAAATTGACATCCTTTTTTTCCCACAAATAGAGCTTTCTTTTGGTGGCATTTGATCACCCATGCGGTTTTTATTTTTTGCGCTATAAACAAAAAAAGAGCGACAATTTTGAAAAAAACACATTATTTTTTACATTTTGCTATAATAATTATCTCCCAAAAATATATAAAAAAACATTTCTTTTCCTCAGTTTAGGCCGATACATATTCTTCTACATATTTCTGGTAAAAAAAAAATTGCAATAAGCGTTTATTGATTGGTTTGCGCAAAAGTTATAGCGTTTACAAAATAGGGGATAGTTTTATGGCATTTTTATTAATATTTTTTTTTTACTAGTAATGGCGGTGATCAGCAATTTTTATTGTGACTGCAACATTTTGGCGGACACATCGGACATTTTTGGGACCATTGTCATTTATACAGCAATCAGTGCTATACAAATGCACTGATTTCTGTGTAAATGACACTGGCAGTGAAGGGGTTAACCACTAGGGGGCAGTGTAAGGGTTAAGTATGTCCTGGGGAGTGATTCCAACTATGGGGGGCGTGGCTACATGTGACATGTGACATGTCACTGATCTCTGCTCCTGATCAAAGGAAGCAGAGATCAGTGACACTGTCACTAGGCAGAACGCGGAGATGCTTGTTTACATTAGCATCTCCCCATTCTTCCTCTCCGTGACCGAGTCCGCGGGACCCACGACCCGACTCACGGAGGTCCCAGCCAGTGCGCACATGATGCCATGGTGACAAATTTAAAGGGACGTACGGGTACGCCCATTTGCCCAGCCATGCTATTCTGCCGACGTACATCGGCGTGCGCCAGTCGGGAACCGGTTAAGGAGGAAAATCTTCCGGTCTGTAAGTGGTTGATTACTTTGAATGCTAAATTGTGTTATTCCCATTGGTAATCCATTTTATGCTTGCCTAGTTACCAACCATATTGGGTGACAATATATTAAGTTTCCCTTTACAACCTAGTTAGGTGCCTGTTTTCCATGACGTAGTACTATCACTGGGTACTAAGCATTGCTGTCAGTGATTTCCTGTGATATTGTATTTTGTAAACTCAACCTAATCAGTGGTTCCTATGAGGGTAGCTCTACAATTGCACAATATAATGTATCTTGTTTTTTATGCTAGGTGTAATTCTAAATAGTTGTTCTAACTCTGTATGTTGAAAATGCCCAGTGCCAAATACCTATTACACCACCCAGAGTGCTCTCCTACATGCACATTTTCATGCCCTGAAGCACATTTCAGTAGGTATGTTATTGCTCTTGCACAGAGCAATAACACCTGTGCTTTAGTGCAGGTGGTTTGCAGGGCGAAGTGCCTTGAGATGCAATTGATAATGAATGGTAATGCACTGCAACACACATATACAGTGTGTGGCATTCATGCACTTAAAATAATTTTGTGTAGGGTGAATGAATCCTTAGTGTTATACAAGACCAATGTCTAAGCAATTCTTGCCTTATGTGTCTTTTGTATCAATTCAGTTGTGATTGTTGATATTATTTTTTCACATAATTTTCTAGCTTTGAAGGAGCTTACAGCCTTATGGCCCTACCACAGTTTTTTAGAAACACACTCATATACAGCCCTGGCCAAAAGTTTTGAGAATGACACAAATATTATTTTTCACAGAGTCTGCTTCTTCAGTGTTTTTATATCTTATTGTCAGATATTACTATGGTATACTGAAGTATAATACAAACATTTCATAAGTGTCAAGGGCTTTTATTGACAATTACATTAACTTTATGCAAAGAGACAATATTTGCATGGTTAACCCTTCTTTTTCAAGACCTCTGCCTTTCGCCCTGGCATGTGGTCAATCAACTTCTGGGCCACATCCTGACTGATGGCAGTCCATTCTTGTATAATCAATGCTTGGAGTTTGTCAGAATTTGTGGGGTTTTTTTTGTTTCACTCGCCTCTTGAGGATTGACCACAAGTTCCTAAGCCACTTAGTCATCACTTTTGCCTTATGGCAAGGCGCTCCATCATTTGGGCACTGAAACTCAGAGTTATTTTATCTACTCTGTGCCCTCCCTAGTAGTTTATAATAGTCTCTTCTGGCTTGGAGCATGGACAGGACATGTGGCTAAGATTTTCTTTCTATTTTCACTTACTCCTTCTGGGGTTTCAAAGCCAACAACCAGGAAGGGAGTGAGCACATGGTATATTTACAAGCATATACAAATTCAGACAGTAAAGGGCGGCAAATCCCTACAGAAGCACCTTTGTGACAGGAGTTACCAAAAAAACTCTATCCTGCTTCAATTGTATGTAAGAAACACAAAGGAAATGCTTATAGTCATATAAATACAAGTTTTTACCATGTTTCTATCTATTTAGTACTGTGTAGTCGTAATGATGTGTAGAAATATATTGCAATATTTTGTCTTTAAATTGTGCGTAGACCCACGTCGCTTTGGTATGCTATTGATCATAGATACATTTTTTTAAATAATAGTAATTGAGTCACAATGTAACTTTTCTTTTTATGGAGTTTGTAAATTGTGGCTGTGAATATGGTGCATGTTAGTGCATTATAATATTTAAAAATATGAAAACCCTGCTTATGATTACCTAACCTAAGATGTCAACATTTACAGTATATGAAAAAATAAGGGGTCAATGACTTACATATATGGAAAGCAAATACAGTATATAAAATGTTTTTCTGAGTCAAAATGCTTAGCATCTAAATTGATCTCATTGTTATTTTGAATGTCACCTCAATGTACAGAAAAAAGCACTATGTGCTGATGTATTGTCACATTAGTATATTGCAAGGACTGCCTGTATTGTAAATGACACCTGCAGGTCATATACATCCTCATCTTAAATTCTTTACTGTGACACACATCCTTAACTGTTTCTGTGACCTTTGGAAAACCACAGCCTGTACACCAAACCTATTTATTAAAGCACTTGATTGTAGCCCCTATCAACCTTGAACTTTCCTTGCTTCCAAAGAGTTGTCTTTACATCTGGTCATCCACCTTTTTATAAAAGTGTCTCTTTTATAGCACATTTCCTTCTTTTTTGTGTGTCCCTGTACTTAGAGTACTCTTAGTAAAAATAAAATGCTTTCACAATACAATAGAATGCAGAAAAACAAAACAAAAAAAAAACAAAAAATACCATAAATGTTTTACAGAATCACTGTACTCAATGTAGAATATCAAAGAGGTGTAAGATTTTATTAGTGAATGCAACATTCTGTTATCTAGGCATTTAATATAAATTTACAAGCAACCTTACCAAGATCACTATTTAGTAATAAATATTTGGATTTACTAAAGGTTTAAAGAATGTTCACTTACCAAAGTGGATGTTCTTTGAGTTTAGCAAATAAGGAACGTTATGTTCACTTCAATCAACATTTTCTAACCTCAGTAAACAATCATTTTTATGTGATCACTTTAGTGATTTAACCCCCTTTGAATTATAAAGTTGCTTGGTGAACATACCAAAGTGTTATATTCCCTTAGGACTAACAGATAAGGGCTCCTTCACACGGGACGGATCCGAGATGATCCGCCCCTTGAACATCTGCTTGCTCAGTGGGGATCGCTCCGCCGATCCCCACCGAGCAGGCAGATGACAGGTCCATCGCTGCACACAGTGCCGCTCTCCCCTATAGGGGATCGGATGAGGACGGACCGTAGAGTCCGTCCGTAGAGTCC
The DNA here is from genome assembly GCA_037952925.1 of Lithobates clamitans. Classification (NCBI taxonomy): domain Eukaryota; kingdom Metazoa; phylum Chordata; class Amphibia; order Anura; family Ranidae; genus Lithobates; species Lithobates clamitans. The sequence continues at coordinate 1,447,028 of JBBGZY010000239.1, forward strand.
GTAGAGTCCGTCCTCACACGATCCGATCCGAAAACGGATGGAAAAGTAGGTTTTTCCTCCGTTACACTTTTTCGGATCGGAGCGGGTCGGATGTCAGTGGACATGTCACCATTGACATTATGCATAGTAAAGTATACTAAGCACAATAGCAGTGAAAACAATCTGTGTGGCTCCAGGCTGTCATTACTTATGTGTTTGTTAACAGCTTACCGACCAGCCGCCGTCATTATACTGCGGCAGGTCGAAAGATAAACCAGAGAATTCTGCGCTGCTCACAGTATTAGCAGCTAACACACCATGAAAAAATGGTAAACAAAACTAATATATCAAAGTGTAGCGCTGAAAGTTAATGTGCCCAGTGAAATCTATGCGAAAATCAAGAATTAACACTGAAATGACAACATGCATATACTAAATAAAATGGTATACACAATAAATATTAGTGAAATGAAAGAAAATGTCCATAAGTGATGGTAAATGTGAGTCTATTCCCAGTAGAGTGCGAAGAAATCTTGCAAACAGTGAATATGTATGCACATGTGCAGAGAACCACCACCGAATTTAGGAAAGGCTTACCAGATCGTTTGAACACACTAGAGCATACGCTCTGTGTGTCAAACAGGCTTGATTTATATTAGATGGACCCTGAGTTGGTAACGTCAAACAGCTGTATACAGACGACAGCCAGATGGAATCATAGGGAATGTAGTACCAGAAGCAGAACAAAGCAGGTAGTTCAGTTGGTGCTGAGAGTGTAGACAGGTCGGCACGATCCCGTGAGCCGTCGTAGCTTTATGTCAGCTCCTTTAAGCGGGATAGCAGGTGCGTGCTCGTGGCCAGCGGTCGCAATGAACGCCGGCCACGCGCCATCGCAGGCATGATAGGCAGAACAGGGGCGTGTGTGTGTGTGTAAACACACAAATCCCTGTTCTGTTAGGAGAGGAGAGGCAGATTGTCAGTTCCTACTAGCTAGGAACCACAATCTGTCATCTCCTATAGTCAGTCCCCTCCCCCCAGGTTAGAACGCACACTAGGGAACACAGTTAACCCCTTGAATGCCCCCTAGTGTTAACCCCTTCCCTGCCAGTGACATTTACACAGTAATCAGTGCATTTTTATAGCACTGATCACTGTATAATTATCAATCGTCTCAAAAATGGGTCAAAAGTGTCTGATGTGTCTGCCATAATATCGCAGTCCCAATAAAAATCACAGATTGTCGCCATTACTAGTAAAAAAATAGTAATAATAAAAATGCCATAAATCCAGCCCCTATTTTGTAGCCGCTATAACTTTTGTGCAAACCAATCAATATACGCTTATTGCAATTTTTATTACCAAAAATATGTAGAAGAACACATATCGGCCTAAACTTAGGAAAAAAATTTGCTTTTAAAAAAAAAAATAGGTATATTTTATAGCAAAAAGTACAAAATATTGTGTTTTTTTTCAAAATTGTTGCTCTTTTTTTGTTTATAGCGCAAAAAATAAAAACCGCAGAGATGATCAAATACTTCCAAAAGAAAGCTCTATTTGTGAAAAAAAAAAGGACCTCAATTTTGTTTGGGTACAGCGGCGCACAACCACGCAATTGTCAGTTAAAGCGATGCAGTGCCGTATCACAAAAAATGCTCTGGTCATTGAGCAGCCAAATCTTCTGGGGCTGAAGTGGTTAAAAAATGTAACGCTCTGCAAAGTTTTGTGAAATGAGATATTAGTGGCATCACCATTTGCTCAAGAGGTCTCTACTACTGGGTCAGATACAGGGTTGTGTCCTCAGCAGACTGGAGTTCAGAGCTGTATTTTCAAAGGCTACATTTGAGGTGGCTTCCCTATAATTGAATGTATTCTCCATGTAAGAAAAACAAAAATTATTTATTGTTTCAACCTTGCAGACCTACATGATTTAGCAAAAAAAATAAAATGAGTCAACCTCTCCATTTGCACCCACATTGTTTGTGAAGCAAAATCACAGTCTCCAATAGATCAAGTGGCTCCTATTATTATTCTTTTTTATTATTATTATACTGCATTTAAATATCACCCTTTACAAAATGAAACAGAAAGCACAGTTATAATACAATTTAATACAAGAAGAATCAGACATGCATAAATCTTAATGTGGATAATATAGAGATTGCAGACAGAGATCTAAACTGGCTTTTTTTAGGAGTAGCCAAAGTAGAAGCACATTGTTTGCTTTTACACACTCCCACCCCCACCACACACTTTTTCCTAAAAAAGGAACTCCATGAAAATAAAAACGATGGTTGAACAAGAGAATTTCTAGTTCATTGCTTTTTAATTACCTTGAATACTTGCATGGATAATTGTCTGTCTTGTGGAAAAAAACAGGCAATTGTGATTCATGAATTGTAGAATTTGCTCTGCATGGACAGTATATATTCGGGCCTTTAAGTACATGATTGGGAGGAGCACAAGCAGTAACAAGCCGGTCACTTGTGGGGATGATTCTGTAGTGAATAGAGAAATAGTTAAAGACAAATTTCACAAAAAAATAAAAAATAATAATAATAGTAATAATTATACAGTTGTTGAGGTAAAATTCATGAATAACTGGATTGACGATTTTTTACATATTATTAGACCTAAGGCAAAAGAAACGTGGAAATAACTGCGCATCAAAAAGATAATTAAAATGAATTGTAAGAAAACAAGCTGCGAAATCCTATATGTGACACAAACACACAACGTGAACAATAATAAACTTATGACTCGCGCTATTGACAAAACACAGTGAATATAAATTGGGTACACCACCATAAATAGAGTACCTGGCCGCTTACCAGAAACCCATGACCCCCCGTTACAGAGGGTCTGAGTGAGCTGTTAAGTCCTGCCGCTCCGGACCACCATAAAGCCAAGATGAGTAGCTGGAATGGGACGTCAGGTACTGTAGTACAGATGGATAGATCCACGGAAAAAACCTGGCCCTTAGCAGAGTGGTGTAACTATAAAGAGAGAAGGGGAGGGCTCCGATAGTGTAAAATCATAAGGCTTTATTGAAACAAAATAAAGTATACACTCACATGTAAATTCAGGAATAAACGTTCTTTGGAGAAGAATAGTCTGTGGCACCGGCCGGATGCTCACAGACAGCCCGTCCTGCTGGTCTTCGCAACAACAGTGGGAGGTGACGCAATGACGCCGCTCAGGAGCACAGAAGCCTACTTAGACACATTGCGAAGACCAGCAGGACGGGCTGTCTGTGAGCATCTGGCCGGTGCCACAGACTGTTCTTCTCCAAAGAACGTTTATTCCTGAATTTACATGTGAGTGTATACTTTATTTTGTTTCAATAAAGCCTTATGATTTTACACTATCGGAGCCCTCCCCTTCTCTCTTTATGGTTACACCACTCTGCTGAAGACCAGGTTTTTTCCGTGGATCTATCCATCTGTACTACAGTCCCTGACATCCCATTCCAGCTACTCCAGCTACTTTATGGTGGTCCGGAGCAGCAGAATTTAACAGCTCACTCAGACCCTCTGTAACGGGGGGTCATGGGTTTCTGGTAAGCGGCCAGGTACTCTATTTATGGTGGTGGACCCAAGCACTTATGTTTCCATATAACTGGACCTTCACTGGATTTTTACACCATACTCGGATGTTCATATATGGACTAATACTCACAATTTTCTAAACTTTTGTTGCACAATATATTGCAGCCTTTGTTGCTAGTTTATTCATTTTTGCACACGTCCTTTTTTCATAAGATATATGGTCATATGCATATTTGAAGTTTGTTTAAGGTGGTGTCTGATCACCTTTATATTTATATTCACTGTGTTTTGTTAATAGCGCGAGTCATAAGTTTATTATTAGACCTAAGGCACCCTTTGCAATTTATTTTTTTAGGAAAGCATTTAATCTATTGTTTAAACCAGTGGTGTCCAAACTATGGCCCTCCAGTTGTTAAGGAACTACAACTCCCATCATGCCTAGTCATGTCTGTGAATGTCAGAGTCTTACAATGCCTCATGGGAAGTGTAGTTCCGCAACAGCTGGAGGGCCGTAGTTTGGACACCCCTGGTTTAAACTGTGCACCTATTCCACATTTTTACAGTTTTAGGCCTTCTTGTTTTTGGTGATGTTCCTAAAGTAAACAGCTTTGACCTGGATTGTCTGTATAAACCATTTATATTTTTATGTAAGGTGACTATGACCCCTCCAAATCATCATTGTCAAGGGTACATAAATAATCCAATCAATTTAGTTATGGTCCTCCATGCTCTTGTTAATTAATTTGGTGTTATCTCCACTGCTCCAGTTTGAGGACATTCTTGGTGTTAACTGGTACCCAAAACGTACCTGCATATTCAAGAAGGGCTTAATGATTGCTTTATTTAGAGGAAAATTAGGATCAAAAAACTTAAAGATAAAAAACTAAAGATATAGCACATTATTAGCTATTGTCATTAATTGTTTATGATGTTTCATAGCACAAATAGCACTTTATTTAAAGAGATAGCACATTATTAGCTATTGTCACTTATTGTTTTTGCTGCATTATGCATATTACACAGTGATGTTTATTATTTTTTCTTTACTTAAATAGACAGTGCACCATATTTATTTATTTATACGTTTTATTGTTATCCAGTATTTAGATATAGTGGTTGCAGCAGTCTAGACCTGTATTAGCCATCAAGCGTTTTTGCTTTTATTTTTAAAATTAGGACCAAAACACTAAAATATGTTGAAAAACTAACACTACTAAAGAAAGTTGCATAATATGCAGCATTATTGTGTTTCCTTGTGATCTGTTCAGAAAAAGAATGATTGTCATTTCCTTCTCCATAAACAGCAAAGCCCTAACATTGAACCTTGCAACTTAATTTGTACAACATCTATCCATATGCTGATCCTTACTCACCAAAAGAACATATAACTGACTCTGCCTAACACCTGCTCCATGCATGTGTGACCACTACAGTGTCAACAACCCTGAGCCACCAAGTAAATAGAATCTAGAAACAGCTTATAATGGATACTGCAATTAGCAAATGGATAGTTAACCATTTACAATTAGTTTAGTTGTATTTCTGTGAATTATTGTATAACAAACAAGTGTTCTTTAGGGGTTTTTCTCCTGCACCCCTTAAACTACAGTTCATAGTGCCTGTCTTGTGGGGGCACAAGATTACCAGCACACCACAACATAGTCCATACTTTGGTTCAATGGAAAAAACAAGGTACTGGCTCAATCCCAAGCTTAGTTCATCCTGCTCATTCAGGTGTGTCCAGTTCAATCTCTTAGGCTGGGTTCAGACTGATGCGAATTGAATGCGGTTTCCCCGCATCCAATTAGCATGACAGGAGACTGTGACTGGCTTTCAATGGAGCCAGTTTACTCCTCTCTGGGGTGGCCTGTGCGTCTTTGGCTCCATTTTAGGTCCAACTTAAGGTAAAAATTCGTACCTGATTCACACCTGAAACAGAGAACAGGGACGCACCGGATCCCTTCAGGATAAAAGTCTCTTTAATCAGGGTTTGGGAGCTCTTTCCACCCAAAACTCTTTGAACCTCCACATATACTGTCCTGTATGAGTTAACAATTCTGAAAGTACTGAAAATCAGTCCTCTGGCAAGAAAGGAGAGCCCGGAACAGCAGCATGTAATGCCTAGGTGCAGGGCGTGCATGACTTTGGGAGCAGTAGGGTTAACTAAGCTGGTAGGAGTGGTTGGAGTTAGCTGAGGGGGAGGTATTAAGGTATGCCTTAAATTGGTAATCCCGCCCTGTGGGAGTAACAGTAGAGTGGAGGAAAGTTCAGAGCAGGATGGCAGAGATGGAGCAACTGATGGAGCAGCTTAAGGCAGAAGCGGCAGTGAGAGGGGCAGCCTGGCTACAGGAGACGATTGCGGAGGCCATTCAGAGAGCGGGGCCTGCTCAGAGCGGGGGTGAGATCAGCACCAGCAGGGCGCGGCGGTCATGGCCACTCGAGCTGTTCTCCCCTGAGCAGCGGAAGTCGGATCAGCGGCAGCCTAGGGGTCCGGTCGGACTCCCGGTGGGTCCGCCGGCGAAGCGGATGGCGGGAGAAGCAAGCGGAGGCGCGAGGGGGTCCTCAGCACAGCGGACCGGGAGAAGAGAGACTCATGGAGCAGCAGTGCGGCCTAGAACGAGAGCGGAGGTGAGCGCAAGCCCAGCCCCCAGAAGAAGTGATGAGGAGGCACAGAGAAGAGCTCATGGAGGGATGCCTGGGCCTGCAGGTTCCGTGGCAGGGGATCACAGGAGGAGCGATTGGGGTCGGCCTGTTAGGGCAGCTAACCCGAGCAACAGCAGGGCTGTGGTGCAGAACGCCGGCCCAGGAAAAGCAAAGCAGAAGTCGGATGGCCTGAGTGATGCGCGGGGACGGCAAGGCACAACGCCGGCGGCAGCCACAATGTCCAGGCCGGGTGGGCCCTCATCGTCAGAGGAGGAAGTGGAGGAGCGCCATGCAGCCCAAGAGTGGTCCGGGTCAGAGGAGGAGCCGAACCCACCGTCCAGGAGAACAGCAGCGGTGGACACCAGAGGGTCGGCTGATGAGGTTACGCCTGTGCAGCCTGGTGAGTCACATGTTACATCACTTAATTTAGGTCTGCCTAGTGGTGCGGGGCCCAGAGGGGTAGGTACGAGTGCGGTTCCTAGTGTAGAGGGAACAGAGGGAGGCAGGGAGACCTCTGGTCTAATGGGTTTCTTGGCAGGCATAAAGGAGCTGGTAAAAAGATTTGAGGCTCCCGCAGGACCGGTGGCATCTTGGATACCGACGGCCGGGGGGGCTGGGACATCAGGAATGGCGGCAGCAGGGACGGTGGTCACAGGAGTGGTGGCCTCACCCGTGGCGGTGGAGTCGGTGAGTGAGAGCACACAAGGGATGGCAAAAACGGCGGCGGTGGTTGAGGCTGCAGGTAGGCAAGACATAACCAGGTTAGCTGACGCGGCAAAATGTGAGGTATATGTGTGCTATGAGGGACCGTTAGGGTCGCATTTGAAGCAGGAGGTGTGTGAGAAGTTGTGGAAAGGTGAGTACGTGGAAATTTTTTCGCTGCTACCGCTGGAGGAATTCAACCTGGATAGGGTGAAGCCGGATGACTCCAAAAAGGAGGATGAGGAGAAGAGGAGGTACGACTTCCGGTTCCGGCGCCGCATGGAGTAGCTGCACCCTCTATCAGCTCCCGCTCTGAGGACGCCCAAACCAGCCTACAAAACCGGCCCAGAAGCCAGAAACCCCCCTCAACCACCTCGGGCACCTGTACCCGCTCTATGGACCGATTCGTGGAGGTCCGCGGCTCCCGCTCCAACACGGCCCTGACGGCGCCGCCGGCCCTGCCGCAAATCGAGGCCCCGGCTTCGGCCTGCACGGAAGTCTACACAGGCGCGCAGCAGCAGCATCAGCACACGGTGGAGATGGAAGTAAGTGGAAGCACAGCTCCACACACATCCCTACAGGCATCCCCTGCCCAGCCACATTCTCAGGCCTCCTCTCCTCAAGTACCCTCTCCACAAGCCTTCTCCATGCCAGCTACATCCCCACAGCTCGCCGGGGACCACAAAACTGAACGCATTGCACAGGCAGTGGCAGCACTTTTGTCCCCCATGATATCTGCCTCGGTAGAAAAGGCTGTTAATGCGGGGATGAAACAGATAAAGGCCCAGCTAGGAGAACACAACACTAGGCTAAACGAGCTAGAACATCGCCAATCAAGCATGGAGGAAGAGTTGTATCAAGCTCAAGCCACGGAACAAGCACAAGACAAAACCAACCAATACATTATCCAAAAACTCGACGATTTGGAGAATAGGTCCAGAAGGAGCAACCTGCGATTCGTGGGGATTCCCGAATCTCTCCAAGCATCTGCCCTAATGGACTTTTGCTCCCAACGCATACCTGAGGCGCTAGGCCTAACAGGCCCTTGCACGGTGGAACGCGCTCACAGGATGGGGTCATATAGTGAAGAACGCAAGAACCCCCGGCCCATCATAGCCAAATATCTGAACTACTCTGACAAGGCTCTAATTCTTCAAAAATTCCGACAATCCCGCTCGCTTCAAATCGACGGGGTGAGGGTCCTGATTTTTGCTGACTACTCCATCGAAGTCTCAAAAAAGCGCAAGGCCTTCCAACAGATATGCTCTGAACTCTTTAAACAACAGATCAAATTTACTCTGGCATTCCCGGCTATCCTACGCCTCAAGACACCCAACGGGGACCAGCTATCTTTCCAGGAACCCTCAGAAGCAGAAGCCTACATGCGGTCTTTGCTCCCCAACGCCCAACAACACACCCCGTCGAAAGGCACTTCAATCAACCGCTCCCTGGATCAACGCAGCCCGCGCAAAGACTCCCCCAAGCGATTCAGACCCTCGGTTCCGGACCAGCATCGCTACACCCACCGCTGAACAGAAACCAGAAACCTACCTTCACCTGGTTTCCACCATTTTCCTTTTTGGACAGTAAATTTTCTGTCCCCCCACAGGTTCCACATATCCTCTGTTCCTCACCAACACGTAATGTATAATGTCTCTTATACATATGTTTGTTCTTCCATTTTAAATGTTTTTCTCCTTTTAGGATTCATCCTAGCAAGTTACAATTTTTAAGTGTTTTTCTCTACATCCTCCTGGCTTCACTGTGTGCGGACAACCACTCCCCTCTCCCCCTCCCCCATGTATGCGACCCCTTGGTGTCCACATAAACATCTGTCTCACGGCCAAGGGCTCTCTGGGGCTTTATCATTACCGTCCCGAAATGGGAGTTGACCCTCACAGTGACTCCATGCGGAAAAAAGCGAAGTTTCCATGTTCGTTTGTTTTATTGGTGATACTTTCCCCTATGTTGACTCTCCTACAGATTAACCCCTCTCCCCATCTCCCCTCTCTCCCACACGGCCCTAGCCAACTCAAATCCACCTCCTTTTTTCTATCCCTCCCATACAACAACATCACGCCCCTGGACACAACTGGCACTCTATCATACCTACCTCACAATAGTAAACCATACTTAACAGCACACACCCCCTTTCGACCCCCCTGATATGAAAAAAACTTCATGGAATGTAAAGGGTCTAAGATCCCCCCAAAAGAGAATGAAAATCCTAAGGCATCTCAAACGTCTCAAAACCGATATAGCACTAATACAAGAATCCCACCTACCAGCTTCAGATTTCCATCGCATGCAGAAACTATGGGTAGGCACTGTGCTAGGCTCAGAGGCAGCAGGACGCAAAGCTGGCGTTCTCCTGCTCATACACAAGAACCTCCCGTGCACAGTCCTGTCTGTGAAAAACGACGCTCAGGGGCGTCTGCTCACGGTCCACATCAAAATAGGCTCCAAAGAACTACTCATAACTAATGTATATGCCCCCAATAACCCAGGCAGACAATTTTACACTGAATTATCCAGTTGGATACTAAATAACCCACATCTCCCTCATCTAATCGGAGGAGACTTCAATGACATCATCCATCAGATAGACGACAGATCTTCACAAAAACGTCCAAAACAGGGCACTAACCCACCACCCCCTTCCCTCCTGGCCAGCACCATGGAATCCACACATTTCCAAGATCTTTGGCGCCTTTCCCACCCAACAGACAGGGAGTTCACTTTCTACTCCAACCCTCACAAAACATTCACCAGGATAGACTACCTCTTTGGCTCTGACAACATTCTCCCCTACCTCCAGAACTCCACCATCCACGACATAACTATCTCAGACCATGCCCCTATTGAGGTGACACTGGACAATCTAGATCTACCCCCACACCCCAATTTATGGCGGTTCCCATCTTATCTACACAACAACACTGACTTCCAAAACTACATCTCTGACGCATGGGCTGAATATTCCTCCAATAACGCCCCACACATACACAACCCCAACCTATTCTGGGACGCTGGTAAAGCTTTCTTAAGGGGCCGTATCATATCGTATGCAACCTCTTTTAAACGTAACACCCTAACTAAATACAAAGAGGCCAGCTCACGCTTACACCAAGCACAACGAGAAATGTACATTAATGACTCCCCAACAACACGCTCTGAATGGCAGATAGCGAAGAGGGAATTTGACACTTGGGTAAACACCTTAGAAAACACCAAGAAGGCCCATTTAGATGCCACATTCCATAAATTTGGAAACAAAGCAGGAAAACTCCTATCTAGATTATGCAAAGGCCCATATCGCCCCACTCACATCACGTCCCTACGTGACAAATCAGGCGCCCTACACGCCACTCCACTTTCGATTAACAAAGTCATGCAAAAATTCTACTCCACTCTTTATGCCCCAGACCCCATAGACAAACCAACTGCGCACGCTTTTCTAGATAAAATAACCTTACCCAAACTATCCCCAACACAATTAGAAACCTTAAACGCACCTATCACCATCCCTGAAATATCGACAACCATTCGCAACTTAACCCTGTCCAAAGCCCCAGGCCCAGATGGATTCACCAGCGAATTCTTCAAAACCCTACAACCCCTACTAGAACCTACTCTCCTCCAAGTATATCAACATATATGGGCAGGGGGTGCATACCTACATTCGGGGAACCAAGCCATCATAAAACTACTGGCAAAAAAGGGTAAAGACCCCCTAGAACCGGGTTCATACAGACCCATATCACTTCTTAACCTAGATGTGAAAATCCTCTCAAAAATCGTTGCCACTAGACTAGCAGATATTATGCCCTCCCTTATCCACCCCGCCCAGTCAGGTTTTATTAAAGGACGTACGGCCACCCTTAACATCCGCAAAGTCATGCTGGCCCTAGAACATGCAATGCATTACCCGAACACCGATCATGCTATTATCACGCTAGACGCGGAAAAAGCTTTCGATAACGTCAGTTTCGATTGGTTATCCATGACAATGACGGCAATAGGATTCACTGGCCCCTTCAAACATCTAATTACTGCCATGTACACAGCTCCGACAGCAAGGTTAGTGGCAGCAGGCCTGCTATCAGAAGAAATTCACCTCCATAAGGGCACTCGCCAGGGCTGCCCCCTATCGCCACTCCTCTTCAATATAGCACTAGAACCACTCTCCAGATATCTAACGACAGTAGCCCCACTACATGGCTTAAAAATAGGCCCACATAACCTACGCACCTCACTTTTTGCAGATGACGTCCTTATATTTTCAGCCAACCCTACATCAGATATGCTAACCATAAAAAACGTATTCGATGAATTTCGCTTATGCTCTGGCCTCCGTATCAATTACAGCAAAAGCGAAATTCTTCCCATCGGCACTCACTCCACACCAAAATGGACCCAGCAATCAATCTTCCCTGTTGCTAAATCTCACATCACCTACTTAGGAATAAAAATAGGAAAACTCCCTTCTTCACTATACCACCTCAATTACCCTCCTTTATTGTCAAAAATAACTCAGGAACTAAATACCTGGATGGATCTGCCCCTTTCGCTTTTGGGAAGATGTCATTTAGTGAAAATGGTCAGTTTTGCAAGATTACTCTACCCATTGCAAACCATCCCATTACTCCTCCACCATAAAGATGTGACCTCCCTTAACAACGCTATATCTAAATTTCTATGGCAGAACAAAAGACCACGCATTGCTCTTAAAAAACTTTATCTTCCCAGACGCGAAGGGGGCATTAGTCTCCCTCATGTTAGAATGTATAACCTTGCATGTTTGCTAAGAACAAGTCTAGACTGGATAACCCAGTCCTCTCGTTACTCAAACTTCTCTCTGGAATCTGCCATGGCCCATCCCTACTCACTAGTAGCCCTCCTACACTGCAGATGGAAGTTGGTCCCCCATCCCCACCAACATAATCTCCTATTAAGAGATACAGCAATAGCCTGGAGAGAAACACGAAAGATCCTCAAGCTATCCCCTTTTGTGTCAATACACCTCCCGATCCAAGGAAATCCAGCATTCCCGCCGAGTTTAGAACATAAATCTTTCAAAACATGGGAACAAAAAGGTTTAACGAAATTCTCCCTCCTCTGCAACACCCAGACGGGTCAACCATTACCCTTTGCTGATATCGCTGAATCCTTCACTCTACCCTCCACACATATCTTCCACTATGGGCAATGTATCAGCTTCCTAAAGGAGGCGTGCAATCACAACGAAAAAAGGTTCCAACCAAACGTCACGGATCTAATGATAATGAGCAATGCTTACAAAATCTCGGACATATACAAACCACTCCTCAACAAGTCCTCTCCACCTCTCTCTTCATCCTCAATCAAAAACTGGAACAAAGACTTCCCCGATCCAAACCTAGTAGAAAAAATCATCCAAGGGCTCAACGCTGTACAAAAGCTAACACCCAATGAAATATGGAGAGAAACACAACTGAAAATAGCCCACAGAGCATATATGCCTTTCTCAACCTCGAAAACTGACAAAAACAAAGCTCTCTGCCCACATTGCAACCATCAGAAACCATCCCTAGCCCATCGTTTCTGGCACTGCTCCTACATTTCCGCCTTCTGGGACCAAGTTCTTGCCTACATATTTGAAGTGACCCTAATCAAACTACCCAAGGATCCTTTGCTTCTTATCTTCGGCCACTGGGACCCAATTCTACTACCCTAGTCCAAAACCGCCACCACCAGGGACGGCTCCCCAAAAAACCCGAAAGAAATCACATCACATAAAGGGTGGTCCTTGACTTGCCTATTAACCGCAAGGAGAACCATTTTGAAAAACTGGATTACACCAATAAGCCCCAATATCTCTCAAGTCAAACGGGACCTCATGCATCTTCTATACAAGGACCGCCTAAACACGGACTTCAAGCACAAAAAATCTTCAGAACATTTTTACTTCAAATGGCTCGCCTTCATGCGATCATCTCTCTCACAAGCGGAAATAGCAAACATCTCCTCGTCCTCCTTTTCCTACTACGATCCCTCCCATCCGCTGCCATCTCAAGACCACAACCGATGCCACACTCCTATCCCTGGCACCAACCGACCCATTGCCAATGCAAATGTAAATGGGATTACTGGATAATTCTGTATGGCTTTACAACTTTACAACTTACCATAACAACTCTCTTACTCTTTCCAGGGCTCCCCCCCCCCCCCCCCCCCACACTCAACCAACCAACCCAACCCCCCCCCCCCCCCCAGTTTTCGTATTTTCTTTATTATTTTTCAAGTTCAATTATAATATGTACTCAGGGTTTTCAAACAGATCCATCCAGGTATCCAGGTACCCACTAACTGTTATCATTTATTGAAATGCTATGTACAGGTACACACGCTCCAAGCAGCCACCCTACATGGGTATATATACTGGAAACCCTCCCACGTCTAAAAAAATTTAGTTTACAATTAAGTAACCCTTTTATTTTGTTACTTCCGTATATGTCACAATTACATACTGTACATTATACTGTATATTTTTTTTGTATTCTCTGAAAATTCAAATAAAAACTTTTTGAAAAAAAAAAAAAAAAAAAGAAGAGGAGGTACCGCTTGATACCGAGAACATTTGCCAACTGGTTGCAGGCGTTTGCGATTATGGCAAGCGTCATCGGGTAAAAAGCAACCTGAGCATTGCTCGGCTCTTTTCTGTTATCAGGATGCGATTGGGGAAGCTTATAGGGTGTATGGGGGTACAGCGTGGCTAAGGTACGACGAGCAGTTTTGTCAGTGGAGAGCAGTGCGGCCGGCATTGCGGTGGGACCATAAGGACATCAGCTTATGGATGAGATTGATGACGGCGGCAAGGGCCTCCAATCAGTTTTTTCAAGGGGGGACCGTCAGCCCTTCGGCACAGGGACAGTCAGTCGGAAACAAGAAGGCGTTGTGCTGGCAATACAACACAGGGAGCTGCAAGTTTGGCACCACTTGTAAGTATAAACACGAGTGTTCAGGATGCGGGGGGTCTCATCCAGGATCTAGATGTTTTAAGCAGGGCAAGGGTCGTCCAGGAGAGGCTGCAAGCAAAAGGGAGGACCCCGGTGAGAGTGGAAAGGATGCGACCATTTCTAGGTAGGTATCCAGACAGGAAAGCTGCCCAATTGTTGGACGAGGTTTTTTCGGTGGGTTTCAGGATCCCATGCTCATTAACGGTTATCCCCCCAGTGTCGCCCAATTTAAGGTCTGCAATGCAACATCCGGAAGTAGTTACGGAAAAACTGAGGAAGGAAGTTGCATTGGGATGCATGGGCGGTCCGTTCCCAGAGGCGCCGTTTAAGGATTTGGTGGTTTCGCCTCTGGGGGTGGTACCAAAAAAGGAACCGGGCAAATTTAGGCTTATTCATCACCTCTCCTTCCCAAAAGGGGGGTCGGTGAATGATGCCATAGATCAAGGGGAGTGTTCGGTGACTTACACTTCATTCGATGCGGCAGTGGGATGGGTACGGCGATATGGGAAGGGAGCCTTGATGGTAAAAGCGGATGTGGAATCTGCTTTTAGGCTGTTGCCGGTACACCCCGAGAGTTTTCGGTTATTGGGGTGTCATTGGGACAATGAATTTTATGTGGACCAATGCCTACCCATGGGTTGCTCGATACCATGCGCGATATTTGAGCAATTCAGCTTATTTGTGGAATGGGTAGTACGGGAGGTGTCGGGGGTGAATTCTATAATTCATTACCTCAATGATTTTCTCTGTATGGGTCCGGCTTCTTCGCGCATCTGCGGTCTGCTCCTAGCCACACTGGAACACATTGCAGAAAAATTTGGCATTCCATTGGCTGTGGATAAAACGGAGGGACCTTGCACGGTCATCACGTTTTTGGGCATTGTCCTGGATTCGGACGCGATGGAATGCAGGCTGCCGGACGATAAATTAGAGGACCTAAAAAGGGAAATAGCGGGGCTTTTGGGATTGCGTAAAGTACAGCTGCGGACGCTGCAATCGGTTCTGGGCAAGCTTAATTTTGCATGCCGCATATTACCAATAGGGAGGGTGTTCAGTCGCCGGCTGGCGGCCAGCACGAGTGGAATCAAATCGCCAAAACATTTTGTGCGTCTAAGCGAAATGTACAGGGCAGATTTGAGGGTGTGGCATTCCTTATTGGAGTCTTTTAATGGTAGGGCGTTTTGGATGTCGGGTCCAGTCAGCAATTTTGACTTGGAACTGTTCACGGACGCAGCGGGTTCCACAGGTTTTGGGGCATTTTTTCAGGGTCAGTGGAGCGCTGGGCCTTGGCCTCAGACTTGGGTCGAGGCAGGATTCACAAAGAATCTAGTGCTACTGGAATTATTTCCGGTAGTACTGGCAGTGGAGCTATGGGGTGCATCATTCAGGGATCTGAAGGTGCGATTCCATGGCGACAATATGGGGGTGGTGCAGGTGATTAATAGGAGTATGGCGTCATCACCGCCAGTGATTAGGCTGCTGCGGCATTTAGTCTTGCGCTGTCTGCAACTAAATGTATTTGTTCATGCTGTCCATTTACCGGGAGTTGAAAATGTTATCGCTGATGCGTTGTCTCGCTTCCAGTGGGACAGGTTCCGAGAGTTGGCGCCGGATGCGGAACAACAAGGGGTACCTTGTCCCGAATGGCTGTGGGAGATAGCATTGACACCATCGCAGGATGGATAAAGAAGTCGGTGAGTGGGGCTACATGGGCAGCATACACAAAGGTATGGAAGGAGTGGAGCGAGTTTGCAGATGGCTTGGGGGAGGATCCAGCTGGTCAGGACGTGCGTTTGCTGGTACTGTATTATATTGCTAGAAAAATGGAGGAAGGTGTGTCCGCATCAATGGTTAACAAGAGGGTAGCTGGTTTAGCGTTTCTTTTAAGTTACAAGGTAGGCCAGATTTTACAAAGGATTTTTGGATACGGCAGGCAATGAAGGGTTATAGGAAGTCGATGTCTCGACGGGATGCTAGGAGGCCAGTGACGTTTGAAATCCTGCAGGGGATCGTAAATCAGTTGTTTCATGTGTGTACGTCCAGTTATGAAGTTGTGTTGTTTACGACGGCCTTTTTATTGGCGTTTTTTGGGGCATTTCGGATAGGGGAACTGGTCAGCCCTTCTAAGAAAACACAAGGGGGGTTGATGTATCAGGAAATGTCATGGGGTGATGAGGGTTTTAAGTTGTGGTTACGGCACTCAAAGACTGATCAAATGGGTAGAGGGAGAAGGGTTGAGGTGTATCCAATTGTGGGATCACAATTATACCCGGTAAAAGCGGTTGGGGAATTTTTGAAGGTCCGTCCAGCGGTAATGGACCCCTTATTGCTGCATAAGGGGGGCGAGTTCCTGTCTAGATTTCAGTTTGTCACGGTTTTTAATAAATGTATTAGGGGGTTGGGGCTGGAAGAGAAGGGTTTCTCGTCCCACTCCTTTAGGATTGGGGCCGCTATGGAGGCAGCCAGAAATGGTATGGACGTGGAAGCAGTTAAGCGAATTTGGAGGTGGGAATCTAATAGGTTCCGATCATACGTGCGCCCTCATATGGTGGTAAACTTGTAGGAGGCTATATGGGCTTGCGGTTTTGGTAATTGGGGGGGGGGGGGTAGCAAGCGAATGTGGACCAAACCGGGGCTTACAGTATGGTGTTTTTCTTTTGTGTTCTTCTATTTTCAGATGCAGTGACGGGGATGGTATGGATTATGGGCCATTCCTATGTGGCCTGGGGGGCACGGAGAGGGGACGCCCGCAAGGAGGGTAGGCAATTGGGTTTTAGCAAGAGGGAGGCCTGTGTTAAGTGGTTGGGGATCCCAGGCATGTTGTGGGGTAGATTGGTGTCGGAAGTGCATCGCTATGCACAAAGAGACAGTCCCCCGGACGTATTAGTCATCCATGTAGGAGGCAACGATTTGGGCATAAGAGCCATGGTGGATATCTTGCGCGACATCAAACTCGATGTCGAGCGGTTAAAGGAAGCCTTCCCTAACATGATCATTGTCTGGTCTGACATGGTGGCTAGGATGTCATGGAGAATGGCCAGGTCGGTAGAGGGGGTGAATAGAGCCCGTAAGAAAATAAATAGGGCAGTGAGTAATTTTGTGGTAAATAATGGGGGTGTGGTGGTGAGGCACCTTGAGCTGGAGTTTGAGACGTGGAGGTATCCGAGAGCGGATGGAGTTCACTTGAATGAAGTTGGTATAGATTTGTGGGCATTAGGTCTACAAGACGGCATACAGAGAGCACTCTGGGTGTGGAGGGGCACCCACGATTAAGGTGTTATTCCTGGGTGCTGTGGCGGGCGTTGGTCTGTGCAAAAGAAGGAAAATGACTAAAGTAAGAGTTGTTTTGGGAGATAAAGTTGATATGGGTCCTTATGGTGGTTCCCGGTTAACGGAGGTTAGCCGGGAAGTGATAATGGGGCACTGCGGTCATTGGTTAGTCTCTGTGCCAGCTTGTCGGCTTGAGGCCTATGGTATATATTTGATGGGGCCGCAGTGCAAGTGTGTTATGGACATGTTTTGATTATTAAGAGATTGCGCAGACCAACGCTTGAGATATTCATTTGCAGTTAATGTTGATATGTTTATATTTCTAATTAAAAGATTTATTTGTTTAAATAAAGTAGGCTGCTAAGGCCTTTTATTACTCCAATCTTGGTGTGGTCTTAGTTATTGGGGTAATGGTGAAAAAGATAGGGGTAAAAGGGTATGGTTAAGCATATCTGTTATCCAACAGTCAAGCCCCTCACTCCGCATACATACCTTCAAATCACCGCCCTCAAAGGGACAACCGAAATAGTGAGGAAATATGCCTGCCACTCAGGACCCAACTAAAGCATCCTGTACACTCCCTAAAGTTTACTTACTACTTTAAGTAAAAAATAAAAAAATAATAAAAAAACACGATAACTATTGTTGTCGTCATCATTACCAACAACACAATGATCACATTTCCCTTTTTTTTGTTATTGTTATTATTTTTAAGTTTATAAAAATACCATGTATTTTAACAAAAGTTTTTAATTGGGTCAAGTGGTTCCAGACCACAAGTTACATTCTTCGGCAAGAAACCAAGACAAAGAAAATCCAGCTCAGCACACATACTCAAATTAAGAAGCTAAGTCTCCAAAGAAATATGATTGTAACTTCTTCCAAAGGGCAAAAAAAAAGTTTGCTGAAGTTTCTTTTTTTTCACTTTAAAGTTTAGGCCAGAAATCTTTGACATTCACAATCACAAATTAATTGGGAAGAGAGTAGGTGTAGCGCTATTCCTTTTAAAGAGACTTTAATATTAAAGTGCTTAAAATAAAGTGCTGAAATGTATCAAAAAAACAACGTGGGAAACAAATTGAATGTATGTGACAGTCTTTGCATATAATTAAAGTGATTAGTAAATGAGAAAAAGGTTTCCACGCTCACAGGCTAACCGGTCTGCAGCCTCCCCTTAATCACACCCCCAAAGAGGTGAGAGATATAGGTAAAGAGAAGAAGGGTAGGGGTAAGTGGCGCTACCTATGCCGGGGTACCTAATTGTAATAACAAACCGTGCTATTGTGTACATAGCGGTAAAGACCACTCATGTGTACCTAAAAAGTGTAAATAAACCATACAAGTGTAATCAGAAATCCCCCACCTATTACATGGGGAGGAGTTTGACCAATAAAACCCCCCCCCAGGAGGAGGTAGAGGGATAATGCGATAGACAACCTACAATTGCCAATAGAATAAAAATATATAAACAATAAATATGAAATAATAATATAACTGCTATACAGCGTCTACCAAGTGAATCAAATATATCAGATAGATCCAAAGTCCATTTTAGACCACAGTCCCATCCATTAGGTAAAGTGAGAGAGTGTGGGATATATATCTTGAAAGCGAATCAACATGTGATACAAAACCATTAGTAATAAACTATAAAAATAAAATAACATTTCAACATAAAAAAAGTTCTTGCAAGTGGTGACTTGTGAAAAATAAAAAAAACAAAATTCCAACATAAACAAAGTTCTTGCAGGTGGTGACTTTCGTGAAGAAAATAGCTGATGTCCAGTGACTTTGTGGTGCTCCCCCTCAAGGATCCCCACTCACCAGCTCCTTAAACCCCTGCAGGGGTAATAGGCATGTAGTACCAGGCAGTGGAATGGCGTCCTAAGATCCAGTCTAGCCGTCCCCGTGTGCCTCCGCTCCCGATATGATGTGCTCCGTCAGTATCTTAAGCCATCCTCATGGGAAAAAAACAGGGCTCCCATAGTGTGATACGTTTAAAATATATATTTTATTAAAAACAGCCGATAACAGCAAGTTAAAATGATCTGAGCTCCCTATAAAAGAGGGGCCAGATACTCACACTATTTACAGGAGATAGTATACTGAAGGAGCTCGTGGCCTCAGCTGTGTTCCATGTTCGCTCCGAGTTCCGGGTGTGACGTAAGTGCGTAGCTCCGCCTTACCTGTTTCGTCATTAACGTTGTCAAAGGCGTAGCTAGCGTACTTAGTATAGTGTTATTTGAAGGCAGGCGGGCATACTACGTTCTCCTCCTACTCCTCCCATGGGCGGTTTCCCATCGTATAGACTGCACAGTCCCTCCCTACCGGATTAGGTCATTAGAAACTACAGGGGAATCCCAGGGTCTTAAATACATAAATGGAACATTGTATCCCCGCTCACCATCTTTAAAGGCAGATAAAACATCTTATGCAAAGAATATATATTTATACATCCAGTATCACTATAATACAACGATCTAAACCAGTTGATGGACAATACCATATCCCAAAACATGGCATTAAATAAAATGGGGAAAGGGGGAACAAGGATAGGGCAAGAACCCCTTGTCAGGAAAGGATCCGTCCGCTGGCAAGATATATCGTTTGGCATGCAGTACTGGGGTCCACCAGCAGGTGTCTCCTGGCAGTGTTGAACTGTCAGGAGAATATTTCCTTGCTGGTGTCATTTCATCTTTTGGCCGCAGTACTGACGTCCACCAGCGGATGAATCCTGGCAGTATGGAGCAGACAACACTCCCTGCGCTCAGGTGTGGTGTGACTTGAAGTCAATCACAGTCAGTCCTATAAATACCCGGCAAGCCCTCATATGCTTGCCTTGGTATCTCTCTCCTTGAGCCATGACCTTGTTCGCCTGTTACCCGATCCTGAACCTGCATCTGACCTTGTGCCCGAGCTTATCCTGACCCGATCCCTTCAATGTTCCTGTACCCTTCTTCCCGATCCATCCCCTCTCTGTCTTGTTGGTTCCCTGTCCCTCATTTACTGATCTTCCTGTGTATGACCTTGGCTTGGCTAAACATTTATGTCTCTGGTATATCCCTTGTTCTTGCTGACCTGCTGTGTATGACCCTGGCCTGGCTGACATCTGTGATCCCGGTATTGCCCCTTAGCTGTAGATATTGTTATTTGTAGTGGGTTTGTTGGGTTGGTTGTTCACTGTTTGTATTTTCTAATTATCACCTATTTTAATAAATATCACTATTCACTTACATGTGTTTTGGGTTATCTCTGTGCAGTCCACACAGTCTGGTCTACTAGTCTCCTGACAGTATACCAAGGCCATCCCTGACCAGAGGTGGCTGCACTGAGGAGCCTTTTTGAAAATGCAGGCAGAAATAGTGATTTATCTTTCCTCATTGGTAACTGAGGATAATAGTTATTGCCGTCTGGTATTGAAGGAGTGGGCCAGGGATCAACTATTAGAGTGTATCCGTCTGGCCCATTCTCTGGTGGATCAGGGCGGTATGCTATTTGAAAATGTTCAGCCTCTGATTCAGCTGTGTGCAGAGCTAGCCTTGTCCAGTACTCCAGAGGGCAAGGATGATTTTTCTCCCCCCTTCAGTTTAGAGCAGGTTGAGTCTCTGGTGTGGTTATTAGAGGATGATCCAGCCTTTTTTATGGAACGTTATGCCTCTTGTTCACAGCAGGTGTTGTCTGATTGCATCCATTCAGTGCAATCGCTGGTTAGTCAGGCTGTGTGCGAATCAATGTTTGTTCAACCTGTGCTACAGACATGGTCAGATCTCCTGCATTTAGCCAAACCACAACATTCCAGCCCTGCCATTAATCACCTGCCTTCCCAAGAATCTACTCCCCCATCACTCATGGCAACCCCAGCGACAGTCCAGTATACACAGCTTCCCACCAAGTATTATTACCCAGTCTCTACTCACTGCACCTATCCTGCTTTCAATCCACCTGCCTCTTCTCCCCCACCTGTAACAATCCCACAAAACCCTCCTCCAGCCACTGTTCCTTGGTCTTCCTTCGATCCAGCTACTTTCTTTTCTTACAGCCCTGCACCTACATACAAAACTGCACGGGCTAAACCAAAAAAGAAACAAAAATTCTTTCCTACCCACACGATCCTGCCAGTAACCCAACTTGCTTCCACACCAACTAACCCACCTGATTCTGCCAAACCTCTGCCTGCTACCCAGTCTGACGTTCCAGTGCCTGCTACCCAGCCTGACGGTCCAGTGCCTGCTACCCAGCCTGACGGTCCAGTGCCTGCTACCCAGCCTGACGGTCCAGTGCCTGCTACCCAGCCTGACGGTCCAGTGCCTGCTTCCCAGCCTGACGGTCCAGTGCCTGCTGATCGTTCTGATGACCTTGTGTCCATGTTCCAGCCTAAAGTTTTGCTACCAGTGTTCCAGTCTGATGTGCCCGCTTCCCAGTTTGATGACCTTCTGTTTGCTTTCCAGCCTGATGCGCCAGTGTCTTCTACTCAGCCTGTTGTGCCAATGCCTGTGCCCGCTGTCCAGTTTGAGGTCCCAGTGCCTGCTGCTCAGCCTGAAATCTCAGTGCCCATGTTCCAGTCTGATGCTTCAGCGTCTACTGACCAGTCCGATGTACCTGTTCAGCCTGTTGTGCCAGTACCTGCTGTTCTCCCTGATGTGCCAGCGCCTGTCTTTGCTGTCCAGCCTGAAGTTCCAGCACCTGCTGTCCGGTCTGATGTCTTGGTACCCACTTTCCAGCCTGATGTGCCCACTGTTCAGCCTGATGAGCCTGCTTTCCGGTCTGATGTGCCCATCCTCCAGCCTGATATCCTGGTACCTGTCTTCCAGCCTGATGTCGTGATGTTGGTATCTCAGCCTGAGTTTGCGGTGCCCGTGTCTCAGCCTGAAGTTTCGGTGCCCGTGTTTCAGCCTGGAGTTTCGGTGTCCGTGTCTCAGCCTGCTGAATCGGTGCCCGTTACCCAGTCTGTTGAATCGGTGCCCGTTACCCGGTCTGCTGGACTGGTGCCCGTTACCCAGTCTGCTAAACCGAAGTCCGTCACTTTGCCTGTCAAGCCAGTATCCGTTATCCGGCTTGCCGAACCAGTGCCCGGTGTCCAGCTCGCTGAGTCGGGGCCTGTTACCTAGCCCACTGGGCCGGGGTCCGTTACCCAGCTTGCTGAGCCGGTGCCTGTAATCCGGCCTGCCCTTACGGTGCTCGCTGTTCGGCCTAATGTTCCAGAGCCTGCTGTCCATCTCGATGACCCAGAGCCTGCTGTCCAGCTCGATGACCCGGAGCCTGCTGCCCAGCTCGATGACCTGGAGCCTGCTGCCCAGCTCAATGACCCGGAGCCTGCTGCCCAGCTCGTTGACCCGGAGCCTGCTGCCCAGCTCATTGACCCGGAGCCTGCTGCCCAGCTCGTTGACCCGGAGCCTGCTGCCCAGTTCGTTGACGCGGAGCCTGCAGCCTAGCTCGTTGACCCGGAGCCTGCTGCCCAGCTCGTTGACCCGGAGCCTGCTGCCCAGCTCGTTGACCCGGAGCCTGCTGCCCAGCTCGATGACCCGGAGCCTGCTGCCCAGCTCGATGACCCGGAGCCTGCTGTCCAGCTCGATGACCCGGAGCCTGCTGCCCAGCTCGTTGACCCGGAGCCTGCTGCCCAGCTCGATGACCCGGACCCAGCTCGATGACCTGGAGCCTGCTGCCCAGCTCGTTGACCCGGAGCCTGCTGCCCAGCTCGTTGACGCGGAGCCTGCAGCCTAGCTCGTTGACCCGGAGCCTGCTGCCCAGCTCGTTGACCCGGAGCCTGCTGCCCAGCTTGTTGACCCGGAGCCTGCTGCCCAGCTCGATGACCCGGAGCCTGCTGCCCAGCTCGATGACCCGGAGCCTGCTGCCCAGCTCGATGACCCGGAGCCTGCTGTCCAGCTCGTTGACCTGGAGCCTGCTGCCCAGCTCGATGACCCAGAGCCTGCTGCCCAGCTCGTTGACCCGGAGCCTGCTGCCCAGCTCGATGACCCGGAGCCTGCTGCCCAGCTCGATGACCCGGAGCCTGCTGCCCAGCTTGGTTTGTTCTTGTCCGCTGCCCAGCTCAATGACTCTGATGTGCCAGCTGTCTGCCTGGATGGGCCTGATGCCCAGCCTTCTTCCACCATTCTGCCTGATGCCATATGCTTTGGACAATTAAGACTAGTTGGAGCGTCCGGAGGCCGCTCCTTTAAGGGGGGGTACTGTCAGGAAAGGATCCGTCCGCTGGCAAGATATATCGTTTGGCATGCAGTACTGGGGCCCACCAGCAGGTGTCTCCTGGCAGTGTTGAACTGTCAGGAGAATATTTCCTTGCTGGTGTCATTTCATTTTTTGGCCGCAGTACTGACGTCCACCAGCGGATGGATCCTGGCAGTATGGAGCAGACAACACTCCCTGCGCTCAGGTGTGACTTGAAGTCAATCACAGTCAGTCCTATAAATACCCGGCAAGCCCTCATATGCTTGCCTTGGTATCTCTCTCCTTGAGCCCTGACCTTGTTCGCCTGTTACCCGATCCTGAACCTGCATCCGACCTTGTGCCCGAGCTTATCCTGACCCGATCCCTTCAGTGTTCCTGTACCCTTCTTCCCGATCCATCCCCTCTCTGTCCTGTTGGTTCCCTGTCCCTCATTTACTGATCTTCCTGTGTATGACCTTGGCTTGGCTAAACGTTTATGTCTCTGGTATATCCCTTGTTCTTGCTGACCTGCTGTGTATGACCCTGGCCTGGCTGACATCTGTGATTCCGGTATTGCCCCTTGCTGTAGATATTGTTGTTTGTAGTGGGTTTGTTGGGTTGGTTGTTCACTGTTTGTATTTTCTAATTATCACCTATTTTAATAAATATCACTATTCACTTACATGTGTTTTGGGTTATCTCTGTGCAGTCCACACAGTCTGGTCTACTAGTCTCCTGACACCCCTATTGGTAATCTCAGATAATGCTATTCCATAGACTGAGCATATTTCCAACGGAAGGGTGTATTCTCTGGTAACTTTGGTGTTACCACATGCAACAAAGTTGCATGTGGTCACCAAATGCCATTACACAATAGGTGTCAGGTCAAGGTCCAGCACCCCACCATGCAGACCCCAAATCTTAACTGGGCCTGTGAGCGCTGGGTCCCGGACATCCACCATTCATGCCGGACTATGAGAGGCTAAGTACCCCCAACATAAAGAAAAAGACAGGGACCGAATATATTAGGCCTCATTAACATAGATGTGTATATAAACTCACACAGCGCCACTGCCCCTGAGGATCATAATGGCGAACCTAGACCTCCTCAGAAGTGACCCTGTGTGGGGAGTCATACATCCACCCATAAGAGAAGGGAATGCAAGTGGACCACAGAAAGCTGCATACAGACATGGGATGGGGGGGTGATATACTACCTCCCATTCCTCTTACACCTTAGGCAGAGGCCTCCAAGTAGAAAGGGTAACCACAATATAATTCCATCCCCTAAGCCACTACGGACCCCAGCAGGTCCAACACGGGAAGGAGGACGGATAAGGTCCCCCACCAGACCCTCTATCCACCCTTTCGTAGTCGGCACCTACCCAACCTCGGCCCATACCATACATCCCTCCCTTGACCCAGTATGATCTACCACAGACAGTCATCAGAAAATGGATGTACTCATAACCTAGGGGTTAGCTATAAAACAATTTAGATCTATGTCCAAATGTAACCCCTTAGGAGCAATGGATTTTAAACGGTAGATCCACTCAGTTTCGTTTTGAGATATGAGTGTGAGTTTGTTGTTCCCTCTCCAATGATCTTCAACATGGTCTATACCGTAAAACACAAGCCCTGTTGGGTCTCTCTGATGTACCTCATCAAAGTGTCTGGATAAATGATTCCCCAAGCATCATTTATCCAGACACTTTGATGAGGTACTTTAGAGAGACCCCACAGGGCTTTTTTTTTACGGTATAGACCATGTTGAAGATAATTGGAGAGGGAACAACAAACTCACACTCATATCTCAAAACGAAACTGAGTGGATCTATCATTTAAAATCCCTTGCTCCTAAGGGGTTAAATTTGGACATGGATCTAAATTGTTTTATAGCTAACCCCTAGGTTATGGGTACATCCATTTTCTGATGACTGTCTGTGGTAGATCATACTGGGTCAAGGGAGGGATGTATGGTATGGGCTGAGGTTGGGTCGGTGCCGACTACGACAGGGCGGATGGAGGGACCGGTGGGGGACCTTATCCGTCCTCCTTCCCATGTTGGACCTGCTGGGGTCCGTAGTGGCTTAGGGGATGGAATTATATTGTGGTTACCCTTTCTACTTGGAGGCCTCTGCCTAAGGTGTAAGAGGAAAGGGAGGTAGTATATCACCCCCCATCCCTTGTCTGTATGCCGCTTTCTGTGGTCCACTTGCATTCCCTTCTCTTATGGGTGGATGTATGACTCCCCACACAGGGTCACTTCTGAGGAGGTCTAGGTTCGCCATTATGACCCTCAGGGGCAGTGGCGCTGTGTGAGTTTATATACACATCTATGTTAATGAGGCCTAATATATTCGGTCCCTGTCTTTTTCATTATGTTGGGGGTACTTAGCCTCTCATAGTCCGGCATGAATGGTGGATGTCCGGGACCCAGCGCTCACAGGCCCATAAATTTATATTCTTTGCATAAGATGTTTTATCGGCCTTTAATGATGGTGAGCGGGGATACAATTTACCGTATATGTATTTAAGACCCTGGGATTCCCCTGTAGTTCATAATGACCTAATCCGGTAGGGAGGGACTGTGCAGTCTATACGATGGGAAACCGCCCATGGGGGGAGTAGGAGGAGAACGTAGTATGCCCGCCTGCCTTTAAGTAGCACTATACTAAGTACACTAGCTACGCCTTTGACAACGTCGATGACGAAACGCGTAAGACGGAGCTATGCACTTACATCACACCCGAAACTCAGAGCGAACGTGGAACGCAGCTGAGGCGCACGCCGCTCAGCTGTTGGACTCTATCCACGAGCTCCTTCAGTGTACTATCTCTTGTAAATAGTGTGAGTATCTGGCCCCTCTTTTATAGGGAGCTCAGATCATTTTTACTTGCTGTTATTGGCTGTTTTTAATAAAATATATTTTTTAAACGTATCACACTATGGGAGCCCTGTTTTTTCCCATGAGGATGGCTTAAGATACTGACGGAGCACATCATATCGGGAGCGGAGGCACCCGGGGACGGCTAGACTGGATCTTAGGACGCCATTCCACTGCCTGGTACTACATGCCTATTACCCCTGCAGGGGTTTAAGGAGCTGGTGAGTGGGGATCCTTGAGAGGGAGCACCGCAAAGTCACTGGACATCAGCTATTTTCTTCACGAAAGTCACCACCTGCAAGAACTTTGTTTATGTTGGAATTTATTTTATTTTTATTTTTCACAAGTCACCACTTGCAAGAACTTTGTTTATGTTGAAATTTTATTTTATTTTTATAGTTTATTACTAATGGTTTTGTTTTACTTTCAAGATATATATCCCACACTCTCTCACTTTGCCTAATGGATGGGACTGTGGCCTAAAATGGACTTTGGATCTATCTGATATATTTGATTCACTTGGTAGACGCTGTATAGCAGTTATATTATTATTTCATATTTATTGTTTATATATTTTTATTCTATTGGCAATTGTAGGTTGTCTATCACATTATCCCTCTACCACCTCCTGGGGGGTTTTTTTTGGTCAAACTCCTCCCCATGTAATAGGTGGGGGATTTCTGATTACACTTGTATGGTTTATTTACACTTTTTAGGTACACATGAGTGGTCTTTACCGCTCTGTACACAATAGCACGGTTTGTTATTACAATTAGGTATCCCGGCATAGGTAGCGCCACTTACCCCTACCCTTCTTCTCTTTGATTAGTGCTTAATGTTAATAAAAAACTAAAAAAAAATACATGAAACTAAAAGTATATAAAGAATATTATTTACATTTGAAGCAGTGGTAAACAAAAATAAACAAAGTGACTTGTGCTCTTTAAAAGTGTCCAGTGCTTTGCAAAAAATAATGCTTTTTCTTATCCTCTTGATATTTGATACAGTAATAAACAGAAATAAAAAAAGTGACTTATGCTCTTTAGAAGTGTCCAGTGCTTTGCAAAAAATATTGCTTTTTCTTATCCTCTTGAGTGATGCTAGTGATCTTATCTGTGCTATTATTATGAATGCACTCACCAAATGGCCATACCCCCCCAGGGGTACTGCACAGCCACAGTATATGCCACTGTGTGGCACTGTGAAAACGATCAGTCGATCTGTGGTTTGCTAATAGCGTTCCACCAGATTACCATTTAAAGAAGAGAAGAATGCCCATAGCATAATACCTCTATGTAAACTATTTATTTATTAAAAAATGGAGATATACTCACATTAGCTCTATAAAGCTTTATAAATGCCGTGGATGTATGTACGAATATAATAGTGGGTAATCACTAATGTTCTCAGTGAATCATTCTCACCGAAAAAAGACTCCCCACCACACGGACTTAATGGTTACCGCAATTAAGTATTTATGTGTGTACCGGAAGCTATGTTCCAATCGGGGTCATTACACACTAATTTCTGATCGGGGTCACTACACACTATAAAAACAAAAACTTTTATACTTTGGTAAACTTTAAACATGATCTTTAAATATACTCGTCCATTATAAAATATATTAATATATATACACGTATAGAAATAACATCATTAAAATTACGAATGTAATGCAAATAAAATTATGAGGAACCTAATATGTACCACAATGGAAAATAGTTTAATAAGATATTATTAAAAAAATAATAATAATAATAATAATTACCAATAATTATGGCAAGGTAAAACATTGAAGTTCTCAAAAGATCATGAATGCAGGGTTTGCAAATATATGCATAAATGTATAAAACACACAAGAAAAAACACATATGCATACATTTACTAAAGAAACTATAGACTGCTGTAAAACCCAAGAAGGTGAATTCTAAATTATTTAATAGTAAGGATGGTGACTCTATGCACTAGCCAAAAAGACAAAACATAAAAAGATTATGACTGAAAATCCTAATGTATATATTGTTGTTGCCCAGACTAATGCCCTGTACACACGGTCGGATTGTCCGACGGAAAATGTGTGATAGGACCTTGTTGTCGGAAATTCCGACCGTGTGTTGGCTCCATCACACATTTTCCGACACACAAGTTTGAGAGCTTACTATAAAATTTTCCGACAACAAAATCCGTTGTCGGAAATTCCGATCGTGTGTACACAAATCCAACGCACAAAGCGCTACGCATGCTCAAAATAAATTAAGAGACGAAAGCTATTGGCTACTGCCCCGTTTATAGTCCCAACATACGTGTTTTACGTCACTGCGTTTAGAACGATTGGATTTTCCGACAACTTTGTCTGACCGTGTGTATGCAAGACAAGTTTGAGCCAACATCCGACGGAAAAAATCCATGGATTTTGTTGTCGGAATGTCCGATCAATGTCCGATCGTGTGTATAGGGCATGATACTAAATTTATATGGGTTTCTGATTCATTGTATATGTGAAGAGAGGGCAATAAAAATAGGTGGGGTAAATGATTGAAAAATTAAAATAATAATGTAATAATAATAAAGATGACTTATCTACAGTGAATCTGTATTCGCCCGAATTTGCTTAGTTTATGTAAGGGGATACGACTCAAAAATTAATTAAGCAGTAAGCAATTCAAATCTATGTCTATGTTTAGCCCTGCTGGTTGGAGAGTATCTACCGTATATACTCGAGTATACGTCGACCCGAATATGAGTCGAGGCACCTAATTTTATCACAAAAAATTGGGAAAACATATTGACTCGAGTATAAGCTGAGGGTGGGAAAATGCAGCAGCTACTGGGTAAACAATGCCCATCTGCAGCCTCACTGTGCCCATTTGCAGTCTAATTGTGCCCATCTGTAGTCTCACTGTGCCCATCTGTAGTGTCACTGTGCCCATCTGTAGTGTCACTGTGCCCATCTCTAGTGTCACCGTGCCCATCTGTAGTGTCACTGTGCCCATCTCTAGTGTCACTGTGCCAATCTGCAGCCGTACCTTCCATTAGTAAAACAGCGTGTGTCTCCCGCTGTGTATGCAGTCTGTTCCGCCATCCATTGAAAGAAAGCCCCGCCTCCTCCTCGTTCGCGCTAGGGGAACACTGATACAATGCTGGGAAACTGTATCAGTGTTCGGTCTATCACGAGGAGGAGGCGGGGTTTTCCTACAATGGACAGCGGGAGAAACACGCAGTTACACAGGCTGTTTTACTAATGGAAGTTGCGGCTCACTCGAGTATAAGCCGAGGGGGGGTTTTTCAGCCAAAAAAATGGGCTGAAAAACTCGGCTTATACTCGAGTATATACGGTAATTGGAAAATCCATTTAGTTTCGTGAGATTTTAGTTTTTTATCCCCTCACCAGTGGCCTTTAATTTTATCTATAGCATAGAAAATCACACATGTTGGATCTCTTCTGTGATAATCTCTAAAGTGCCTCGAGACACTATGCTTATTAAAGCCATTTTTTATATTATTAATGTGTTCCCGGATCCTGACACTCAGCTGCCTTGTGGTTCTCCCCACATTTTGTTTATGGCATGGACATTCTATGATATAGGTTGCATGGGTACTATTGCAAGTTATTAATTCTTTGACGTTGTATTCTTTTCCATTTGCTGTGGAGGTAAAATTTATTTTCTTCTTGTTGGTTTTCTTGCTAACCCTACATGGTAGACATTTTCCGCACTTGTAGAATCCTTTTACATTTTTAAATATTTTAATCTGTTTCGGTGGATCTAGGGCATTGTGTACCAGTCTATTTCTCAAAGATGGTGCTTTTCTATAGATGAAAGTAGGTCTAGTTGGTAGTATGGATCTTAAAACTTTATCAGACTGTAGAATTGGCCAATGTTTTTTATTACCATTTCTAAGGCTTTATGCTATTTATTATATCCCGTGAGGAAAGCCATGTCAGTGTGCTTGTTCTTCTTATTTTCCTATTTTCTGACTTTCCTTCTATCATCATATTTCTGTCCATCTTTTTAACCTTTTCTTTAATGCTTCACAAACACAAGTTTACATGGCACAATGACACACCACTACTCTTAAAACTCCCTCAATAGTAGGTAAATGTAAAAGAAAAGAAAATTTCCTGTTTAGCACAGAACATTTTTTGTCAGAAAATCTATCCATTGATTTTTTTTTTTTCCAGATAAAATAACAGTGTTTACTGTATACTGACTGTCAACAATTTCTAAATGTTCAAATATCAGTGTTAACATTTATTATTATAAAAGCTGTCATAAAAAAACAAAACAAACCCCCCCTCGATTAGGGATTACGAGCTTTGGTGTTGTCAGGCCATAGAGCAGAGGGGAGGGTTATCTATAATCTATACGTCGCTTGCAAGGAACACTAACAAACTACCTTATATGTTGGCTTGGGAAAAAGACCTCCAAGACACATGGGATCTGGAGGATTGCCACAAGTCATTCTCCAGATCACGCAAAGGTATTTTCAATACCTCTCTCAAAGAAGCCAACATTAAACTCTTTATGAGATGGTACCTTGTCCCCACTAGATTAGTGTCCATATTCCCTTCCTCTTCTCCATTATGTTTCAGGGGCTGTCAGAACTTGGACTCAATGCTACATGTTTGGTGGGAATGCCCAAAACTCAGAGGATTCTGGAATAAAATTTTCCACCTCATTCGCAAAGTCACGAGCTGCACTATCCCTCAAACCCCGTCCATAGCTTTGCTTAATGGATTCATCCTGAGTATTCGCAAACTAACCCGCAAATTGATTCTTTTTATCCTAACTGGGGCGAAAATTTCTATAGCCAAGGCCTGGAAATGACAAAGTTTCTCTAATGTTCACGAAAAGGAAAATTTCCTGGATAATGGCCCAAGAAGAAATAGTAAGTGTCATCTTGGACACAACCAAACAATTCAAAGTGACATGGGAACCCTTGGGCCCAATACATGGGCATCTCTCTGCTACCCAGAAACAATGGTCCCTGAACATTGGGGTTAACATCTCAAAGGCTGGCAACCCCTTCCTCTCTTATCTATCCTCTTCCTACTATTTTCCCTTTTCCTCTTGTGTACTCTACACTCCTCACTACCTGTTAATGGATCACACGACAGGGTTCATATGGCCTAAAGAGTTCCTAAACACAACCAGGATCAGATTTACTCCTGAGGTGCCTAATGAGACCGGTCCCTCAGTGGACCCAAAGCACCTATACATCTACAGTACAATGGCTTCTATAGGTTTTAGAATGGTAAGAGCCGGTGGTGCATCCACCTTACCCCGGGCACACCTTGACTCCATTGGGGGTGTCTGGAGCGAGGGGGAACACCAACGCCCTCCTAATTTTTATTACACACAAACCACCAGATAGATGCTAACAGAGAGGCCATTTGGCTCTTCCCTTGGCCTTACAAACCTGGATAATCCAACCCTATGTCAATAAGATGATCAATGTTTTGTACTAGGACCTCTCTGTCTTGTTGATTTATTGAAGACCAATAAAAGCTTTTAAATTAAAAAAAAAAAAAAAAACTTAGGAAAAACAACCTTAATGAATAGGTCATAGTAAGAAAAATATTATATTGCGTGCATACTTCACAAACAGTGTAATAGTATGCTTATTTGTTCCTGTAACTGGTAGATATTTATTTTGTTTTTAGAGCTAAACACCTCTCCTAGAAGTTCTCAATGTAAAGAATGCATACATATAGTTTTTAAGAAAAAGCAGTCAAACCTATTTAACTTATTGTAAATTCCTTACCATACTAAGGACCTTACATGTAATTGCAGGCATTATTACTTGCACATTACCATGAGGAATGTTGCCCATTAATGGCAGTTGTGTTAGGTGGCCTATTTATTTTAAATGGGCTGTCAGTGAACATAATGCACCCAAAATAATTAAAGCCCCATTTATTTAATGCACTGTACCACAATGCAGAGTTAGTTGCAGTTCAACACAAGTGCATTGTAAGTGAGCTTGGCAAGGAATGCCGGGGTGCTGCTGATAATTAACAGCACCACAACAAAGGACTCTGCCAATTGTGTGTTACTGTGTATTGCATAAACATGCGGTAAAACATGCATGAGAGCTGGATATCAGCATCATGGGCTTCTGAACAAAGCAATTAGTATTTTGACAGATTCCATTTATGTTAGCAATTGCAGTTTCATTATAAAAAAATACTGAATTCAAATTATTCTTCTGCATACATTATAACTTTTTATTTTACATGTGTCCTTGTTTTTTTCTATATTTTTATTTTTTTTCTATTTCAAAATGTTTTATTTTGAGTTATAACATACATAAACATGTTTAACATTGGGACAACAGAGGAGAAGCTTCGAGAAATAATACAGGAGTTATCCCATTGAATCTAGACAGAGCTCTACAATATATTATTAAGAGCACTATATTGGCTAAATCTGTGTCTTGCATATGCATAACATAGTTAAAGGAGCTCAATACATTTACAATATACATGCTATAGGTTAAATTGTGCATCCAAAGAATACACAATTATAACTTTACTGTGGTGAGATCAGGGCGGACAAGGGGAGTCCCCTTTTACGCCCAGCACCCCCAAGCTGATCAAGCTGTGCCGGGCGGGGGTCTCAACCCTAGAGCCATTCCTTCCATCCCACCACATGACCTAAGTTGACAAACTACAGTTAGAAAATTCCTATAAGTGACTGAAACTCACAACTGATAACTTCTGTGTATTCTTTTGTTGTCCCACTTAATCGGAGATCATTGAGAGAAGAGAATAGGATAGAGTAGAAGGTATAAAGGAGGAAGGAAGAGGAGAGAAAGAAGGAGATATGGATTGAGATTGTCTATCGTCAAGTTTTAGGGGAGATTTATTAAAATCTCAGTCTGGCATACTGTTAGAAAGGAGGGAAATGCCCATATGCTGAGCCCAGGGTTCCAATGTGGCTTCAAATTTGGTGAGAGCATCTGACAGTATACTAGAAAGTTTTTCTTGAGACATTATCTATGATATTTTCCTTTGGACAGCTTTGATGGAAATGTTTGGTTGTTTCCAAGCTTTAGCTACTGTTAGTTTAGCGCCCACTAATATAAAATGAATTAGCAAGCTTGTCTATAATATTGAAGATTTTTCTCCAAAAAGGGCATATTCTGGGACATTCCCACCAAATGTGGGCCATTGTTCCTGTTATTGGCATCCTCTGAAGCAAAGGGGATCAGCAGAGGCATACATAGAGGCTAATCTGTAGGGAGTGTAGTACCATCTAGAGATCACTTTCACACTGGCCTCTGTGAGGGATGTATTTAAGATGCCCTTAAAGGATTTATAGCAAGCAGATTGCCAGGCTTCCATATCCCAGCTAAATCGGAGGTCCGCTTCCCGTCCCGTCATGAAAGGGGATTTGGAGTCCAGGAGCACCAGTGACGAGTAAATGATCGAGATCCCTCCCCTCTGCTCCAAGCCCTGTCCACACCATAGTTCATATGTCGTGTACCTAGGCGGGAGTGGTTTTTTTCAACCATATAGAGTGTAATAAGTGAGAGATTTGTTTAAATCTGAAGTGTTCTGTTGTGGGCAAATCCAGCTTATTAATGCAATGCTTGAGGGAGAGAGGGCCTGAAGGAGAGTAGAAATGTCCGATCTGGTACAGTCATTTTGTCCAACCACCATTTGAATGCTAAAATGATCTGGCCTGGGGCAAAGTCAGGGTTATCGAACAAATGGGACAGTGGTTTGCTAGCTGAGGTTAGGGCCTTAAACTTGCGTAATGGGTCCCATAGGGCCAGGGAGTGAGATAGGGTCGGTGCCATTATTGGCGGCAGGGATTTTGGGGGACACCACATTAAAAAATCTATAGTGTGGTGGGGTACTGCCTGCCTTTCAATTTGGACCCAATCCAGTTTTGCATATCTGGAATATATTATTGGGATCTGTGCTAGTCTAGCTGCAAAAAAGTATTGGAGTAATTTAGGAAGACCTAAGCCCCCCTTTTTCCCATGACAGTACAAGGAGCTTTGTCGTATTCTGTAACCTCCCTTGCCCCATATGAATTGTAGAATCTTACTAATCTTACTCTGAAAGGCTTTAATGTGGCACCTTTTAATTGGGATGGGTAGGGAGCAAAACAGGTATAGGAGTTTGGGGAGTAGAGTCATCTTTTTAGAGTTTATCCTTCCTATCCATGAAAGGTTATGCTTGGCCCATGCTTTGAGCTCTGTTTCCAGTTTAAAAGAAAAAAAAAAGGGGGCGATAATTGCTATTATAGAGGGATTCTATCTTAGGTGTTAATTTAATTCCCAGGTATTTAATGTGTGTTTCGTTCCATTCAAAGTGGAAAGATTTTTAGAGCAGGGATACAGTATTCCATTGGAGGGATACATTCATAGCTAGGGACTTGGAATAGTTCACTTGAAGCCCTGAGATACCTGAGAATTCCTCTAGAGTCTGGCATAAATTTGGGAGTGATGTAATGGGGGAGGTGATAAATAACAAGATGTCGTCTGCATAAAGCCCGCACTTGTGAGTTTGTGTGCCACATTTAACTCCTTTTATATTTGGGTTTTGCCAAATTGCGATAGCAAGGGTTTTGATTGCTAGGGCAAAGATTAGTGAGGAGAGTGGACAACCTTGCCTAGTGCCTTTTGTGATATGAATAGGATTTGACTAGTATCCCTGGAATTCTTGCCTGAGGTTGAGAGTAGAGAGCTCTGATTAGCCCCATTAATTTGTCGCCAAAACCCTATCTCTCCAGTAGTGTAAAGATGTATGGCCAGGATACAAAGTCGAAGGCTTTCTTTAAGTCTAAAGAAAGTAACATGCCTGCTTGTTTGGGGCCCCCTTCCCAGTTAGATTGGAGAATAGAGATTATGCCAATTGCCCTCCTAATTTGGTCCGGTCCTTGTCTGCCAGGAATGAACCCCACTTGATCTTTGTGGAAGTAGTTGGTGATGAAAGATGAGAAGCGGTTGGCTAAGATCACAGTTGATGAGGCATGCGGTATTAAGCTGTAAGTCTAGTGGATCGCCTCGGGTCTTGGCATTAAAAAATTTAGTTAATTGCGGGGCAAAGATGATAGCGAAGGTCTTATAGTATGGGTTGTATAGTCCGTCAGGACCCAGGGCTGATCCACTTTTTAGTTCCCTGATAACCCCTAAAACCTCCTCTTCTGTGAAAGGGGCTTCCAATGAATTTTTATGGTCGAGAGACAGGAGTGGAATGGGTAAATTATCGAGAAACGTCTTGATAGACTCAGTGTTTTTTGGGGGAGTAGCCACATATAGTTTTGTGTTAAAGGTCTGAAAGGCATCTAGGATTTTCACTGGGTTAGCTGTGAAGCTGTGTCCGGGGATTCTGATCTGGGGCATTATATTCAGTTGTATTCTGGGGGATAATTTGGCTGCTAACATAGAGCCAATCTTATCTTTCTGTGTATAGTATTTGTTTTTACTCCATCGTATGCTTCTCTCTGCTTGTGCTGTGAGAGCTAGGTTAAGTTCCAGCTTGATTTTGTCTAGTTGGGCTATGTTATTATTTGAAGGATTTTTTTTGTTGGGCTCGTAATGACACGTACTCCCTTTCCAGTTATCTATATCGGCCGTTCTTGTTTTTACCTTAAAAAAAAAACATTCATAAAAAATAGACATTTTCAATAACACAAAATAATTTATAGAAGCCTCAGCATCCTAAATACAAACAACTTCCAACATCTGCCCTGTTTAGCATTGATTTGGCAAATCTTGATCAAAGTTTGGTGAACCCAACTTACTGTAAAACATGCATATAAAGCTGGCCACTACCATTTGGGACATGTATCAATTCATATATATATATTATATCTTTTCATGTGACAACACTGAAGAAATTACACTTTGCTACAATGTAAAGTAGTGAGTATACAGCTTTTATAACAGTGTCAATTTGCTGTCTCCTCAAAATAACTCAACACACAGCCATTAATGTCTAAACAGCTGGAAACAAAAGTAAGTACACCCCTAAGTGAAAATGTCCAAATTGGGCGCAATTAGCCATTTTCCCTCCCTTGTGTCATGTGACTCATTAGTGTTACAAGGTCTCAGGTGTGAAAGGGGAGCAGGTGTGTTAAATTTGGTGTTATCGCTCTCACTCTCTCATACTGGTCACTGGAAGTTCATGGCACCTCATAGCAAAGAACTGTCTGCGGATCTAAGAAAAAGAATTGTTACTCTACATAAAGATGGCCTAGGCTATAAGAAGATTGCAAAGACCCTGAAACTGAGCTGCAGCATGGTGGCCAAGACCATACAGTGGTTTAACAGGACAGGTTCCACTCAGAACTGGCTTTGCCATGGTCAACCAAAGAAGTTGAGTGCACGTGTTCAGCGTCATATCCAGAGGTTGTCTTTGAGAAATAGATGTATGAGTGCTGCCAGCATTGCTGCAGAGGTTGAAGGGGTGGGGGGTCAGCCTGTCAGTGCTCAGACCATACGCCGCACACTGCATCAAATTGGTTTGCATGGCTGTTGTCCCAGAAGGAATTCTCTTTTAAAGATGATGCGCAAGAAAGCTTGTAAACAGTTTGCTGAAGACAAGCAGACTAAGGACATGGATTACTTGAACCATGTCCTGTGGTCTGATGAGACCAAGATAAACATATTTGGTTCAGATGGTGTCAAGCGTGTGTGGCAGCAACCAGATGAGGAGTACAAAGACAAGTGTATCTTGCCTATGGTCAAGCATGGTGGTGGGAGTGTTATGGTCGGGGGCTGCATGAGTGCTGCCTAAACTGGGGAGCTACAGTTCATTGAGGGAAACATGTATGCCAACATGCACAGAGACATATTAGAGCATGATCCCCTCCCTTCAGAGACTGGGTCACAGGGTAGTATATAAACATGATAACGACCCCAAACACACCTCCAAGATGACCCCAGCCTTGCTAAAGAA
Source organism: Lithobates clamitans (assembly GCA_037952925.1). Taxonomy (NCBI): domain Eukaryota; kingdom Metazoa; phylum Chordata; class Amphibia; order Anura; family Ranidae; genus Lithobates; species Lithobates clamitans. The sequence goes on from JBBGZY010000239.1 coordinate 1,484,129, forward strand.
GCCGAGGGTAAAGGTAATGGACTGGCCAAGCAAGTCTCCAGACCTAAACGCTATTGAGCATCCTTAAACAGAAGGTGGAGGAGCGCAGGGTCTCTAGCATCCACCAGCTCCATGATGTCATCATGGAGCAGTGGAAGAGGACTCCAGTGGCAACCTGTGATGCTCTGGTGAACTCCCTGCTCAAGAGGGTTAAGGCAGTGCTAGAAAATAATGGTGGCCACACAAAATATTTACACTTTGGGCCCAATTTGGACATTTTTCACTTAGGGGTGCACTCACTTTTGTTGGCAGCGGTTTAGACATTAATGGCTGTATGTTGAGTTATTTTGATGGGACAACAAATTTACACTGTTATACAAGCTGTACACTCACTACATTGTAGCAAAGTGTCATTTCTTCAGTGTTGTCACACAAAAAGATATAATAAAATATTTACAAAAATGTGAGGGGTGTACTCACTTTTGTAAGATACTGTATATATCTACCCGCATTGCAGTACACTACTGTGACTCTAGTAAATTTCAAGCTAAGCAGATATCAAAGGTTTCACCAAATTCCGGGGACACTCATGGGGGTGACACCACTCATTTTAGATTTTGTGGGATTGATAGAGTAACTGTACTTCCCAGAGGAGGTGACAAGCATCATAGATTATTATAACAGGAGGCATGGTGGATTCACAGGATGCAGACCTGGTTGCATCAGGGGTTAAATCTCAGTTGGGAACTTGATCTGCATTTGGGTTAAATCCCCTTTCTTTATTGCTTTCTTTTTCCCTGTTTTATATGCTCTTTCTAATACACAGGTTTTTATTTATCTTTCATCTCTGTGGGTATTATGCAAGTTTGCTTTTGTTTTCTGTTTGGTGTATTTTGAATTTAGCTATACTTATTAGTTACCTGCAGTTATAAACACCGACAGACCGGCAATCATTTTTCCAATTGTCTCGGGGTGTGTCGGACTGCATGGCCATTATATATTTGTCTTGTCAGTCTACATGTAACTAGCTGATTAAGGTTTTCATAGACTGAAGCACGTTAGTGTTGCTTGTATTATGGAACATTTTAACTCCTTGTATCAACCAAAAAATAAAAGCCTCATGCATATGTCCTGCTTCTTAATATAGGGGGTCAACAATGCCAAGAATTGGTGAAAGCAGGGATCCGTCATCCGGAGATAATTCTGAAAATCATCTGGGTTGTTCTCCTGGAGCTTCCGCAGCAAAGGCATATTTGACATACCTTTTTTTAAGGTAACTGGTCACGAGTAATAAAGCAACCAATTTTTGGTCCAAGAAATCCTCCTCGTCCTGTTCCTGGACTGGACTTGGGTCAAAGCAATAACTCCAAGGCCAATAATAAATAAAACGTTATCTCCTTTGATTCCACAACATGGCTGGTTGACAAACGGCCATTCAGAAACAAACTGAAAAGCACAAAATGAAAAGCCTGAAATGAAAAGCACTAATCAACACTCACCAAACTTCTACTAACACGAAATTAGCAGAAGGAGCCCAAAGGGTGGTGCTAAAGAGCTGAAAAACCACATAGTACGTCACTACATTCGTGTTTGTTGGCCGACAATTATGTGCCAATTGTATGCAAGACAAGTTTTTGGCCAACGCCCTTCGGACAAAAGTCTGCAGTTTTATCGGCGGAAAATCCGAGTGTGTACGAGGCTTAAGACCGAATTTACTAGAGACAAAAACACAGGAACATTTTTAATGATAGATAATAGACCCAACTGGTGTATGCCTTACTTTTTTATCTGTGGGGATATGGGTGTGTGGTAAATGCAAGTATGTGGTTTAAGGGCACACTGTTCTTGCACCCTGCTTTTTTTTTTCAAATGATGCACCTGTGTGCAGTGTGCAACGAAATGGAGCTCCAAAAACAGATGTCAGTAACAAATGAATGTATTCACTTTGAATACTCCCTAAAACAAAATCCACTTTATTTGAAGGAATTCTTGCAAAAATTAAAATGCTATTTACAGAACAGCAGCAAAAAGTGACTCCTGTCATCAAGTCAACCACAAAATAACATCAAAGACCAAAAAATCACCCAATAAGAATAATTAAAAAAAAAGCAAATATGTTTCCCACTGTGTCCAACTGGTGACCTGCCCGATAACACACAACCTGTATTACAGTGCCCCTACTCAGGATGAAGGAGCACAGGAGTACCTTTGGACAGCAGCATTGTTAATTTGGGAGAAGGGGGCCTTAGATGTAATGGCAGATTTAGATACGCTAACAAATTGATGCTGAACTCCAGCTATCACTTTATAAGCATTTACAGCAGCAGTTTTTTTTTTCCTTTTGGGATAAAGGTTTTACATACATAAATGCCGATCATTGTAAGCATGCCTTTTTTAATCTCTATTTAAAGAATAAGTTCACCTTCAGTAACATGTTACATGTTACACCCATATTTAGGGTGTAACATGTAACATGTTACTAAATGAGTAGCCCCTGCATCCCCCAAGTTCCCGTTGTAACAGCTGGCTGAGGAACTTCTCTCAGCACCTGCTGTTAAAATGTCAATAAAACGCAGCTGTGTGGGTCTCTGCCAACTTGGGTGTCATTCATTCACAGGGTTCTGTGAATAGGAGATCTACAAGTACTGTCAGCCATTGCAGCTGACGGCTTGTAGTTATTAACTACCAGGGTACTGATGAGCGCTCTAGGTAGTTCATTGAATCTTCCTGTCATTCAGTAACTGCCTGCCTATACGAAGTATGGGCAGGCAGTTACACTAAAAATATCCAGGAGCCTGAGATTGCACGTGTGATCTGCTGATTGCGGATGCAATACTATAGGCTTCTAATTTAAAAAAATATTAAATGCACATTTTTTTTTACCTGCAAAAAGATGTTCATTTATTATTTTTTTTAAAGGTGAACGTATCCTTTAACCAATTCAATAAAGGGCACTTCCCCTCTTCCTGCCCAGACCAATTTTCAGCTTTCAGCGCTGTTGCATTTTGAATGGCAATTGCGCAGCCAAGCAACAATAACCCCAAACAAAATTTGTATTATTTTTTTCCCACAAATAGAGCTTTCTTTTGGTAGTATTTGATCCCCTTTGGGATTTTTATTTTTTGCGCTGCAAATAAAAAAAAGACTGAAAATGTTGAAAAAAAAGTTTTTCTTTGTTTCTGTTACAAAACGTTGTAAATATGTATGTTTTTCCATCGCTGATGGGCACTGATGAGGCAATACTGATTGGCACTGATGAGGCTGCACTGATGAGGTGGCACTGATGGGCATGGATGATGAGGCGTTTATATGCAGCACTTATGGGCACTGATAATCAGCATGGACAGGCACTGATAGGTGGCACTGATATGCAGCACTGATGGGCACTGACAGGAGGCACTGATGGGCACTGATAGGTGGCACTGATAGATGGCACTGGTGGGCACTTATGGGCACTGATAGGCTCTGATGGGCGGCACTGATAGATGGCACTGTTAGGCAGCACTGATCAGGAGGCATTGGCAGGCATCACTGATGGACACTGATTGCCATCCCTATTGGGAATTAATTGGCATCCCTGGTGGTCCTGGATGGGCATCCCTGGTGGGGAAAAGCCGATAGATGACTCTTCCTATTTACACTGTGATCAGCTGTGATTTGACACAGTTGATCACCTGGTAAAGAGTCTATGTCAGAGGCCCTTTACCTTGATCAGAGATGTGGTGTGTCAGACTGACACACCACACCACCGATCGCCGCACTGTGCACCCCCACGGGCGCATGATCGCGAGTTATACTGCTGGACATTATAGGATGCCCAGTCAGGATAACTGAACCACTTCCCGGCTGTCATTCTGCATACAGCGGGTGGGAAGTGATTAAATATTGTAGTATGTCTAATATATGTAATTGAGATATTTTAAAAATTGACTTACAGGCAGACCCAAATGCACTGTTTGATTGGCAAATGAGGTTTAATGTTGATAAATGTAAAGTTATGTACTTGGTTCTAAAACATGCATAATACATTCTAGGGGAGACTTTTCATTTTGAAATTTCTCTATATTCATATTAGGATAAAAGATGAAAGTATGCTGTTGCATCCACCACATCCATGAACTGGTAGGCTACAATATATTTTTCAAGGTTTACATATGCTTTAAGTTGAGAGTATGAGGACTGATACAGCAAACTTAACCACTTGCCGACTGCTGCACGCCGATATACGTCGCCACAATGGCAACGGTGGGCAAATGGGCGTACCTGTACGTCCCCTTTTTTGCAGGGCTAGTGGGTGCGCATGCCCGTTGCATACAGCGTGACCATGCCCGCAGGTCCTGAAGACTCAATGTCTGCCGGTGTTCCACAATCGTGTCACGGAGAGGCAGAACGGGGAGATGCAATGTAAACAAGGCATTTCCCTGTTCTGCCTAGTGACATGACAGGAATCTACTGCTCCCTGTCATCGGGAGCAGTGATCGCTGTCATGTCAGTGGTAGCCCATCCCCCACCAGCAGTTAGAATCACTCCCTAGGACACACTTAACCCCTTGATTGCCCCCTAGTGTTTAATCCCTTCCCTGCCAGTGTCATTTACACAATAATTAGTGCATTTTTATAGCAGTGATTGCTATATAAATGACAATGGTCCCAAAATAGTGTCAAAAGTATCTGATGTGTCTGCCATAATATCGCAGTCATGGTAAAAATCACAGATCGCCACCATTACTAATAAAAAAAATTAATAATAAAAATGCCACAAATCTATCCCCTATTTTGTAGACGCTATAACTTTTGCGCAAAGCAATCAATATATGCTTATTGCGATTTTTTTTACCAAAAATATGTAGAAGAATACATATTGGCCTAAACTGAGGGAAAAAAAAATTATAGATTTTTTTGGGGATATTTATTATAGCAAAAAGTAAAAAATATTGCTTTTTTTTCAAAATTGTTGCTCTTTTTTTGTTTATAACGCAAAAAATAAAAACCACAGAAGTGATCAAATACCACCAAAAGAAAGCTCTATTTGTGGGAAAAAAGGACATTGATTTTGTTTTGGTGTAACATGCTCTGGTTAGTAGGGGGTAAAATCTTCCGGGGCTGAATCTGTTAATGTACTACCAGAAAGGACAACAGAGAAGGCACTTCTGGACTGAGTCAGCATATTTAGTTCAGTTTAGCTCTCAAATAAACCCTTTTACAAATTACTTCAGTTTGATGGTGGTGCTATATTCATAAAAGAAGCAAAAGTTTCAGTTGTTAGTAACAATTGTTCACCGGTACATTGTTGCTATGCCAACAGAAGTCATGAAGTGTTTTAACTGTGATAAAGTAAAAGGTGCTAACATCACATTAGATTTTCACTAGGTACAACCTAATAAAAAGCAATTACAGGTGATGTTTACTACTACTCCACTCATGTTATAGAGCATCGCTGAGCTAGTTAGCTACCCCTTTCCCTGGTGAACTTATAAATTGCATCCAAAGTATGAAATGGACTTTTGTGGTTCTCCAAGAAAGGCACAGAATTCAACAAAGTAAAATAAGGGGGGAATAAACACACAAACATACATTTATTCTTACATAAATTTTCTCACAAAAATATGAAAATAAACCATTACATATTTTGCCATAGATAAGACAAGAATACACACATTTTTTTTTCTGCATAGTTCCTCTTTGGTAATCATACATCATCAACATTTGGGGTGGTATTTGTTGAGAGTGAACACTTGAACAGAAGGTGTATTGAGGAGTACTTTAGACGTTGGTTTGCCGCTTCAACCGGCCCTCTATTTCATAACCTGTTGTAGATTATCAGGGATACTACTTCTGGTTTACTAAAATTAGACCATTTTAGTATTTAACCTACAAAGTCCTGTATTATGCACTTTCCTTTGTGTGCATGTGGGTGGGTGGGTGGGTGGGGGGAGTACCTGTTTATGGGGCTCTGATGCTTTGATTCCTGACTGGTGGGATCCTGTATTGCCTGTGATGGATATGCCTAGCACAAGTAGATTTTATCCATTGTAATACAGCATAGCATTTGGCTTCTTTGGGTTTCATCCTTCTGAGGAAGCAGAAGACAAGCCCTAAAAAACACGTAAAAGAACATGATTTAATCTAAATAAAAAATGATGCCTGTCAAGTGGAATTTATTGCCCTACATGGGAGAATTTGTTTACTAGTAGTAGACATTGTCGATGTACAATTACCAAAGAGGAACTGACTATGCAGATAAAAAAATTGTGTATTCTTGTCTGATCTATGGCAAAATATGTAGTGGTTTAATTTTAATATTTTTGTAGGGGTGTTTATTCCGCCTTATTTTACCATGTTGTATCCTGTGGCTTTCTTAGGGCACCTAAAAGAAACCCCATACTCTTCTTAATTGTTAAAAATAAAAAATGTTGGAAAATAATCTGGTTCTTCCTTTGAAAACACTAGCCTGGTGTTTTAAATATTTTGGCTCTGATCCATATACACACCCATAATCAATGGGGTACCAAGGTTATACAGTGCCTTGCAAAAGTATTCACCCCCTTGGCATTTTTTGTGTTTTGTTGCCTCACAACCTGGAATTAACATGGATTGTTTGAGGATTTGCTTCATTTAATTTACCGAACATGCCCACAACTTTGAAGATTTTTTTTATTGTAAAGCAAACAACAAATAGGAAAATATAACAGAAAAAGTCAATGTGCATAACTACTCACCCCCCAAAGTCAATACTTTGTAGAGCCACCTTTTGCGGCTATCACAGCTCCAAGTCACTTTGAATACGTTTCTATGAGCTTGCCACATCTTACCACTGGGATTTTTGCCCATTCCTCCTTGCAACACTGCTCCAGCTCCTTCAAGTTGGATGGTTTGTGCTTCTGAACAGCAATCTTTAGGTTTGACCACAGATTTTCTATTGGACTGAAGTCTGGGCTTTGCCTAGGCCATTCCAACACTACTTAAGTGTTGCTTTAGCAGTGTGTTTGGAGTCATTGTCCTGCTGGAAGGTGAACCTCCGTCCTAGCCTCAAATCACACACAGAGTGGTACAGGTTTTGCTCAAAAATATCCCTGTATTTAACACCATCCATCTTTCCCTCAACTCTGACCAGTTTCCCAGTCCCGACTGCTGAAAAACATCATCACAACATGATACTACCACCACCATGTTTCACTGTGGGGATGGTGTTCTTTGGGTGATGTGATGTGTTGAGTTTGCGCCAGACATAGCGTTTTCTTTGATGGCCAAAAAGTTAAATTTTAGTCTCATCAGACCAGAGCACCTTCCTCCATACTTTTTGGGAGTCTCCCACATGCCTTTTGGCAAGCTCAAAACGTGCCATTTTGTTTTTTGCTGAAAGTAATGGCTTTCTTCTGGCCACTCTGCCATAAAGCCTAACTCTGTGGAGCGTACGGCTTATTGTCGTCCTATGTACAGATACTCCAGTCTCTGCTGCGCAACTCTGAAGCTCCTCCAAGGTTACCTTAGGTCTCTGTGCTGCCTCTCTGATTAATGCCCTCCTGGCCCGGTCCATGAGTTTTGGTGTATGGCCGTCTCTTGGCAGGTTTGCTGTTGTGCCATTGTTCTTTCCATTTGGTTATGTAGCGGTATGTTCACCACTTGGTTACTAGCAACCCGCCAATCACCCTGCTGCCAGACCTACATCTATCAGTTAAGACAATGAACAGTCATTTGCGCAGTTTTGTTACTTTTATTGCAGGATACAACTTGGGTTGGGTAAAGGACGATATGAGATGCCCATAGCATTTAGCACATTGTAACACATTATTCAGTGGCCTTGCAAAAATAGATGCACACCTAGCACCCCCAGTCTCCTTCCTTTGAATAACTTCTCTGCAGACTGTTGCTCCTTCTTTTGTTGTACAAATCCTTCCTGCAAAACCACTGAAATACTATTTCTTCACTTCAATTAGGACAAGAAAGATTCACTCTGAATAATTCCTCCTTGCAGACCATAATGGTATTGCCCCAGCGAATCAAGGAGCGAGAGGCCTACACAGTCTCCCCCGATGGCTCAATGAATCAGACAGCCACACAGTCTTTTGGAATGTATTACCAATGCGCTTAACCAGACCAGAGATACTCGGTACCTCCCCCCCGATGGCCTGACACATGGTAATAGGTGGACTACTGTTCCAAGCCAGTCCTTTACTGTCAATGCTGCATTCGCCAGCCACAGCATTCTGCACTACTCTTGATATCTTCTCTTCTTCTGTTTCTCTCTCACTGACCTTTCTCCAAAAGGATAGTTCTGTGTTCCCAGTCACAGAACGCTGATCTACTCTCCTCCGCTTTACTGCTACTTCTTCTGAACTGATCTTCTCCAGCATACAAGTCCCGTGTTCCCTGGTTACAGCAACATGACACCACTTCAGAACTGAAGATCTTTGCCTAGGACTCCCTCCTAGTGGTTCCTCCATCCCTTCTCCGAGCTCGGCGCATCCCTGTGTGGGGATGCCAGGAATAGCAACTCAATACTCCATTCTCTCTTTTCCTGCTTTCCAGAACTCCTCCCTGGCTGCATGTGACCCCAGATTATATGGGAGGCCTGCCCCCTGCCAACACCAAAGGGTAATTGGTCAGAGCTCCTCACATGAGCTGCCTGCCACCCAAACCTCAGGTCCAGCCCCTCTTCCAGAACAATCTGCCTGAAAGCAGGGGAGGCACCCCTGAGTCAGAGCACAGGTGGCCACACCTCCCACTACACCAAACACTCCCAGTCCCGAATCAAAACAACCAGGCCCAGCTTAAAGCACAGGCCTGGCTAAATTTACCTGTACTTGGACCCTGAGCTATAGGAAAATACCAGTCTAGCACCTACCTTCAGGTAGAGGGTGCTACAGTTATGATAGATTTGATGGTGCTCCTAGGGATCATCAAAGATTTGGATATTTTTTTATAACCTAACCCTGACTTGTACTTCTCAACAACATTGTCCCTTACTTGTTTGGAGAGTTCCTTGGTCTTCATGGCAGTGTTTGGTTAGTGGTGCCTCTTGTTTGGTGTTGCAGGCTCCGGGGCCTTTCAAAAAGGTGTGTATATGTAATGACAGATCATGTGACACTTACATTACACACAGGTGGACATAATTTCATTAATTATGTGACTTCTGAAGGTAATAGGTTGCACCAGAGCTTTTTATCAGCTTCATAACAAAGGGGGTGAATACATACGCACATGCCAATTATAAGTTTTTTATTTCTTAAAAATAGTTTTATGTATATATTTTCTAATTTTACTTCACCAACTTAGACTATTGTGTTATAATCCATCACATATAATTCAGATAAAAAAACCATTGAACTAAAGGCTGTAATGTAACAAAATAGGTAAAAAGCCAAGGGGGTGAATACTTTTGCAAGGCACTGTACTTGTCTAACAACTCTATATTTTTCGGTTTCTACGGAAGAGGCTTCTTTTTTCAAATGGAAACAAGAACAAAAACATTCAGAACCATAGAACCAGAACTAGATAGATCCTCAAATACCACACCTTTTTCACATAAAAGTCTATTAATCCTTCAGTACAAGTAAACTTGTAAAGAGAACCTTTGACATTGACCAAATATGGCTATAGTCATATTTGGCCACTGATATCAGCCACTTTACCTGTCTGTTTTTAAACCAGTTGCCCACCAGGAAGTGTGTGAAGTGTTATTTACTGTTTACATCTTTGTCATTGAGTAGAAATACTATGTATCTTGGGGAGGGCAGTAGTATTTGGGATTAGCCTATTTTTTTTTAAAGAGGGTTTCCAGATTCCAATAAGCCCCCACCCACAGACACCCACAATCACTGGGCAATGGTTGTAAAGAAGAGGCGAGGTACCCTCGCCATGTTGAGGACATGTGGCCTGGTATGGTTCAGGATGCAGAGGACCACTTGCTCGCTACCACCCTTTTTTGGTCAGCCAGGGTACATGCTCACATTAGGGTTTGGTATAGATTTTGGGATTTTTTTCTCTTATGGGATACACCTAATATCCATAACAGACCGTCATCAAGCATAAGCTTTCTTACAACGAAGCTTACAACGAAGTTGTACTACAGCAAATTGACATTTTAAAAAGAGAATAAAACATTTGCTGGTAATTTAGATTTCCCCAGCTGCTTATTTTTTTCCAAAAAATGTCATGGGAGCCCCCAAAGATTCTCCAAAATGCAGACCTCTAGGGAGTTTTCAAAAAGAAAAACAAGCTGACAGGGAATTGTAGTTTATCGGCATTTAGATGGTAATTTTTTTCCTTATCACATTTACTTTAGTACATTGTATACATCGTACAGGCAGGTTTAGGGCACCCTCAAGCATGTTTTTGTTCACGATATCTTTATTGTTTCATCACAAGGCAATTATAACATTTACAGATCAGGATTGCAAAAATATAAACATCTTTCCTTTTGACACATCTCTGAGTTGTATTATTTAAAAAATGTATCAATATCAGCATTAAATTCCAGAGGCACAACATATTAGAAAATAATAGAGCTTGATATGAAGTCACAAGTAAGAAGTGACAAAGGGGGGGGGGGGGATAGGAAGTACCGGGGATGCCCTCAGCTTCACAACAAGATAGAAGGAGAACAGTTCATTAGAGAATCATGGTTTCATTAGTGGTAAATTAACATATGGCAGCAGGAAGTGGGTAATCCAGGGACACCATAAGATAAAGCCTAAAAGTTTTTCAGGCTACGGTCACTGTTTGTTTTGCAGCTTTCTTTACTTGAAGAAGCAATTAAATTGTATTGTGGTGTGTTCTGGGGGTTCTTTCTTTTTTACGAGTTCTGGGGGTTGCCCATCAAAAAGAGCTACTGTAGGATCAGGAGCAATAGGCGTATCAAACAGGTTTGTGAGAGTCTGAAAAGTTTCCACCCAGAATTTACTAACTATATGATTTGTCCACCAGATATGGTGGTGCATACCTGCATCTTTGAAGTCTCGAATACAGGTTGGTAACTTATTGGCCATTGCTAGAACCAAATGCTATTATGATAAGACCTTATAGGAAGATTTCCAGTGTCGATGCAAACCGATAGCTGGATTTGGTTGCCATCCAAATGTCTGACCAATCCTCTTGTTCTATGGTGAAATTGAGATTGGTTGTCCATTCCTCTACAGTGCCTTGCAAAAGTATTCACCCCCTTGGCTTTTTACCTATTTTGTTACATTACAGCCTTTAGTTCAATGTTTTTTTAATCTGAATTATATGTGTCGGATCAGAACACAGTAGTCTAAGTTGGTGAAGTAAAATTAGAAAATATATACATAAAACAATTTTTCAGAAATAAAAAAACTGATAATTGGCATGCACGTATGCATTTGCCCCCTTTGTTATGAAGCCCATAAAAAGCTCTGGTGCAACCAATTACCTTCAGAAGTCACATAATTAGTGAAATTATTTCCACCTGTGTGCAATCTAAGTGTCACATGAAGTGTCATTACATATACACACCTTTTTAAAAGGCCCCAGAGGCTGCAACACCTAAGCAAGAGGCACCACTAACCAAACACTGCCATGAAGACCAAGGAACTCTCCAAACAAGTAAGGGTTGTTGAGAAGTACAAGTCAGGGTTAGGTTATAAAAAATATCCAAATCTTTGATGATCCCTAGGAGCACCATTAAATCTATCATAACCAAATGGAAAGAACATCGCACAACAGCAAACCTGCCAAGAGACGACCGAAACTCATGGACCAGGCAAGGAGGGTATTAATCAGACAGGCAGCACAGAGACCTAAGGTAACCCTGGAGGAGCTGCAGAGTTCCACAGCAGAGACTGGAGTGTCTGTACATAGGATGACAAAAGGCTGTACACTCCATAGAGTTTTGCTTTATGGCAGAGTCGCCAGAACAAAGCCATTACGTTCAGCAAAAAACAAAATGGCACGTTTTGAGTTTACCAAAAGGCATGTGGGAGACTCCCAAAATGCATGGAGGAAGGTGCTCTGGTCTGATGAGACTAAAATTGATCTTTTTGGCCATCAAAGAAAACGCTATGTCTGGCGCAAAGCCAACACATCACATCACCCAAAGAACACCATCCCCACAGTGAAACATTGTGGTGGCAGCATCATGCTGTGGGGATGTTTTTCAACAGTCGGGACTGGGAAACTGGTCAGAGTTGAGGGAAAGATGGATGGTGCTAAAAACAGGGAAATATTCTTGAGCAAAACCTGTACCACTCTGTGAGTGATTTGAGGCTAGGACGGAGGTTCACCTTCCAGCAGGACAATGACCCAAAACACACTGCTAAAGCAACACTGGTGCTTTAAGGGTTTAAGGGGCAACATGTAAATGCATTGGAATGGCCTAGTCAAAGCCCAGACCTCGATCCAACAGAAAATCTGTGGTCAGACTTAAAGATTGCTGTTCACAAGCACAAATCATCCAACTTGAAGGAACTGGAGCAGTGTCGCAAGGAGGAATGGGCAAAAATCCCAGTGGTAAGATGTGGCAAGCTCATAGAGACTTATCCAAAGCGACTTGGAGCTGTGATAGCTGCAAAATGTGGCTTTACAAAGTATTGACTTTAGGGGGACTGAATAGTTATGCACATTGACTTTTTCTGTTATTTTGTCCTATTTGTTGTTTGCTTTACAATAAAAAAAATCTTCAAAGTTGTGGGCATGTTCTGTAAATTAAATGATGCAAATCCTTAAACAATCCATGTTAATTCCAGGTTGTAAGGCAACAAAACACGAAAAATGCCAAGAGAGGTGAATAATTTTGCAAGGCACTGTACATAAGATGGTGTCTTACAAGTACCAGCCAAGAAAAAGAAACCTGAAGACATTTTCGCCTAATCTCCAACAACTGCTTATAGAAGCTTTGGGTCCTCATTGCCAATGGAGAGTATGAACACACAGTAATCTGAGTTATGTAACTGTTAAGCGTATTTCTACTGTTACAGACCATCGTTTCTGCTTATTTGCTAGGCATTTTGCTTGTTATGGGTATATCTGTCAGTCTTACATTGTATTCCTAATATTGTAATAGTTTTATACAGTATGTACAGCCTTTTTGTATAGTAATAGCACATTTATACACTGCAGAGGTCTCAGATTCCTTGCTTGTAAATGTACACAAAACAACTGGGGGCTTTTAGCGCAAATCCAGGATTTGCGCTAAAGTTAAACTAAAGCAGACCTGTTTTTCTGTGGTGTTGTCATGTACCTTGTGGCAGAGCCTGACATGTAGAGGGAGACCTCTCGTACAGCCCTGGCTCAAGGACCACTGGCGTTGCGACAGTGGCCGCGAGAGCGCAGTGAGGTAAGAGTGCCTGAAAGATCTTCCGCTGGCCCCAGAGGTGAGTGGCAAGTAGGTCACCAGAGCTGGGCTGGATGGCTGAAGCAGCAGATGGCAGCAGGAACAGTAGATGGAGGACCGGCGTCACCAGACACCATACAGAGCAGGACAGACGGATAATTGGATGCAGGGTCAGACAAGCCAGGTCAGCAATGGATGATCAGAGACAAGCATAAACGGCAGCCAGAGAATGGTCAACGTGCACGCAGAAGTTGGCAACATGATATTCAAGCAGATGAGAGATATAACAAAGTCTTAAGGCAAGACGAGGTCAGGAAAGGTGGAAAGCAAGCGTGGTCATGATAAGCTAGGTCAAACACAGGAACTAAAGCAGAGATCACAAGAACAGATATACAGGTAAAGCTGCAGATCAGACAGCAAAAAACTAGTGCAGCTGCTGCCCTTATATAGGCCATTTGGCGCCAGCATTAATGGCTAACGTTTCGCACATGCGCATAGGCATTGTCTGCATGCGTAATCACCCTTGCCTCTGAAGTTCAGCTGTGCTATGGCCAGCACATCCCTGACAGGTGTGTTGTGTAGCTTGTGGAGGTGAAAATGCTGCATAAGCTGTTTAGGCTGCAGAGGTTTTTGTGTTCAGAGGGGGTGTGCAGTTTACCTGTCTGGGCCAGAGACAATGAGTGGGCGCCTCTTGCTAAAGAATTTGGAAAGTATGCTTCTCCCGTGAATAAGACTTGGGATGATAAAGTCTCAGATCATTTTGTCGATTTTAGTCTTAAGGGGTTGGATTTTAGGTAAAGCAGAGAGGAGGACAGAGTCCACAATGGGTTGGTGCTTTCTTTATGGTTTCTATACTGAATCACAAAGAAGGGAGAAGGCAGAGGCAGAAATTAGGCATTAAAAGACCAGCTATCAGTTGCTTCGGAGTGTGTATACTCAACTGCTAGTCAGGCTGATGATTTGCAAGAGCGGTGTGTCATTGTCACATCCCAAAACTGGGATTGTGGGGATGTGCTCTCCTCAAATAATTGTGAAGATGAGGAGATAAAGTTTGATATTTCAGATGAAGATCTGTTAGTGGGAAAGAAAAAGTGTGCCAGACCTCTCATGACTAAGCATAGGAAAAGCCAACATAATAGAGAGGATATGGCAGATCGGGAGGTGCATTATCGCAAACCCAGAGATGTAAAATTTGAAGAAGTAAGGGAGTTTACACAAACTGAGCTCCATAAGCTGACAAAACAATACAAACAGAGGTCCGGGGAACCCCTATTGAGTTGGCTCCTACCTTTCTGGGATGAAGGGGTGGACAGTGTTGTTTTGTTAGGCAAGGAAGCAGTGGCTATGGGAGTGTTAACCCATGATCCACAATTGCATCAGGCCATGTTAAAAGCCCTAGTGTTTAGTGTGCATTTTTCACTGTTAGACCTTGTGAGAGATGGGATAGTCTGAGTATACGCTAGTCCTAGTGACTTGGAAAATACCTACTCCTGGAGAACAATAGGAGAGGGTATTTCCAGGTTATGTGAGATGGGTTGTATAACCGGATTAAATACATTTCCAGAATGGATGGGTCCAGATATGAAACCCTTTATGTCTGCTCAGCTAATGAAGTCTGCGACATTTAATTTCAGGGTTCTTTTATTGTCCTTGCTGGGAGGCCTAGGATTAAACAGCAAGATTCATGAAACCACTACCTCTTAAAGCCAGCTTGGGGAGCTAGAGGAGACTAAAACAAAACCTGCCAGGGCAGTAGATATGGTCAAGGCCAGACAGGAAGAGAAGAAGCAGAAAAGAACAGAGAAGAAAGGGGATGTGGGAGAGAAGACAGGCGGTGAAGAGAAAACCAGACTAGTTATCTCTAGGAAACAAATGAGGGTGGACCTATTAAAGGCAGGAGTACCTATAGATACGATAGATGGGATTTCTACAGCAGAATTGCCAAAGAGGTGGAAACATTTATTTGGGAAAACTGTCAGGGTTAAGAACACTACTCCTAGTGAAGATAACATCAGCCTAGACTTAAAGAAAACAGAACAGACCCCTCCTGTTAGCCCCAAATCAATTCCCAAAACTTCACATGAACCCAAACCCAAATCCCTTTATCCTGGGGAGGAGTTAGAGAGACTCAGAAAAGGGAATTGGGAGGTTCCTCATCCTTTATGAAGGGAAGGTGAGTCTCCTTTAATAGCAGTGAGAACAGTGACAGCAGGAGGCCAACGCCCGTATGGCGAGGAAAGTCATCTTCTCCTACACATGTGATGGCTTTAGTTGATACTGGAGCTGAAGTTATACTTTTGCAAGGAAATCCTTCCCATCACAAAGGAGAAGTGATTTATATAGAAGGTTTGGGAGGGCAAACCACACCATCAGTTAGGACATGGGTGAAATTGGCTATTGGCAAGGGACTAGGATTTTGGGCAAATGTTTTTGTATCAGAGATAACTGAAAATATTCTTGGGATGGTTGTACTTCAAGGTCAGTCTATTCAGACTGAAAGGGGTACATTCACATTCCAGTATCCTTTAAAGCATATCTGGTTAGGGCGATGAAGGCTGTGGTCAGAGGTTATGTGAAATTATCCCCTGTCTACATTTCTCCACCAGAGAAGCCAGTCTATCTCAAGCAGTACAGACTTCTTGGAGGCCACAAAGAAAATGGGGAGACTATTCAAGAACTATTGAGAATAGGGATCCTTAGACCCGCTGTAAGTCCTTTCTCGCCTCCGGTGTTCTCAGTAAAGAAACCTGATGGGACATATAGAATGACTGTGGATTGCAGAGGTCTAAACAAAGTGGCGCCTCCATTGAAGTCAGCTGTACCTGATATGATCTCAATCATTGAGAAAACTGTGAAAGAGGCAAGAGAATATTATGCTGTGATAGACAATAATGGTTTATTTTCTATTTTAATAGAACCAGAGTGTCAGAACCAGTTTGCCTTTGTGTGGAATGGCCGCTAGTACACTTTCACTGTGCTTCCTGAAGACTATGTTCATTCTCCAACAATTTGTCACGGACTGATTGCCCAAGATTTAAATACTCTGAATTTGAAAGTTGCTGAGTTTCACTACATCGATGACATCGTGATCTCTGGGACAAAAGAAGATGTAACTGAAGCACTGCACCTGCTGATACAGCACATGAAGAACAGAGGGTGGGCTATCAACAGAGACAAAGTCCAAGGACCTGCCACAGAGGTGATATTCCTGGGAATTATGTGGATTGGGCCACAGGAGAAAATTCCAGAGACAGTTGTGCAAACTATCCAGGCACTGTCGCCCCCTACTACCCAAAAAGGCAGAGGTGTTCATTGGAGTTGTGGGATTCTGGAGATCATTCATCCCACATCTTGGACTGATCCTGAGGCCTATATACAATGTCACCAGTAAAAAGGCTCTCATGGGGTTCAGAGCAGCAGACCACATTCCTTGCTGCTAAAGAAGCCATTTTGCAGCATTAGGGATTGGGACCCACGGGACATGGAGTACCATTTCAGCTGGATATAGTAGAGCAGGATGGTACCATATCTTGGAGTCTGTGGCAGCCAAATGAAATGGAAGGACTGAGAGCTCTACCCATTGGATTTTGGTCCGAACAACTGACAGGAGCACAAAAGAGATACACACCCCTAGAGAAGTACCTTTTTGGGGCCTACACAGCACTTCAATATGTAGAGACCATTACAGGAAACGACTAAGTCACCATCCATACTGCATTGCCTCTAACAGGACGGGTGAGAGATAATAGGACTGACCACTAGGGCAGCTGTAGCTCAGAACCAGGCACTGATAAAATGGAAGTGGTACCTTCAAGAAAGAGGGGGCATTGCAGCTGGGGATGTCAGAGACATTTCAAATAGGGATGAGCCGAACACCCCCCTGTTCGGCTCTCACCAGGACTTGCAAACAGGAAAAAAGTTTGTTCGAACACGCAAACACCGTTAAAGTCTATGGGACACGAACATGAATAATCAAAAGTGCTAATTTTAAAGGCTTATATGCAAGTTATTGTCATAAAAAGTGTTTGGGGACCTGGGTCCTGCCCCAGGGGACATGGATCAATGCAAAAAAAGTTTTAAAAACTGCCGTTTTTTCAGGAGTAGTGATTTTAATAATGCTTAAAGTCAAACAATAAAAGTGTAACATCCCTTTAAATTTCATAGATGGGGGTGTCTATAGTATGCCTGTAAAGGGGCGCATGTTTCCTGTGTTTAGAACAGTCTGACAGCAAAATGACATTTCGAAGGAAAAAACCCATTTAAAACTACTCGCGGCTATTGCATTGCTGGTCCGACAATACACATAGAAGTTCATTGATAAAAACGGCATGGGAACCCCGAACCAAAATTTTTAAAAAAATGACGTGGGGGTCCCCCTAAATTCCATACCAGACCCTTATCCGAGCACGCAACCTGGCAGGCTGCAGGAAAAGAGGGGGGGACGAGAGTGTGCCCCCCCCTCCTGAACTGTACCAGGCCACATGCCCTCAACATTGGGAGGGTGCTTTGGGGTAGCCCCCTAAAACACCTTGTCCCCATGTTGATGAGGACAAGGGCCTCATCCCCACAACCCTGGCCGGTGGTTGTGGGGGTCTGCGGGTGGGGGGCTTATCGGAATCTGGAAGCCCCCTTTAACAAGGGGACCCCCAGATCCCGGCCCTCCCCCCTGTGTGAAATGGTTAGGGGGTACTTACCCCTACCATTTCACTAAAAAACTGTCAAAAATGTTAAAAATGACAAGAGACAGTTTTTGACAATTCCTTTATTTAAATGCTTCTTCTTTCTTCTATCTTCCTTCATCTTCTTCTTCTGGTTCTTCTGGCTCTTCTGGTTCTTCCTCCAGCGTTCTCGTCCAGCATCTCCTCCGCGGCGTCTTCTATCTTCTTCTCCTCGGGCCGCTCCGCACCCATGGCATGGGGGGAGGCTCCCGCTCTTCTCTTCATCTTCTTCTCTTCTTCTTTTCTTCTCTTCTTCTCTTCTTCTCTTTTCTTCTTCATTTTCCTCTCCGGGCCGCTCCGCATCCATGCTGGCATGGAGGGAGGCTCCCGCTGTGTGACGGCGTCTCCTCGTCTGATGGTTCTTAAATAACGGGGGGCGGGGCCACCCAGTGACCCCGCCCCCCTTTGACGCACGGTGACTTGACGGGACTTCCCTGTGACGTCACGGGGAATGCCACAGGGAAGTCCCGTCATGTCCCGTATGTCAGAGGGGGCGGGGTCACCGGGTGGCCCCGCCCCCCGTTATTTAAGAACCGTCAGACGAGGAGACGCTGTCACACAGCGGGAGCCTCCCTCCATGCCAGCATGGATGCAGAACGGCCCGGAGAAGAAAATGAAAAGAAAATGAAGAGAAGAAGAGAAGAAAAGAAGAAGATGAAGAAGAGAAGAAGAGCGGGAGCCTCCCCCCAGCCCATGGGTGCGGAGTGGCACGAGGAGAAGAAGATAGAAGACGCCGTAGAGGAGATGCTGGACGAGAACGCCGGAGGAAGAACCAGAAGAACCAGAAGAAGAAGATGAAGGAAGATAGAAGAAAGAAGAAGCATTTAAATAAAGGAATTGTCAAAATCTGTCTCTTGTCATTTTTAATATTTTTGACAGTTTTTTAGTGAAATGGTAAGGGTAAGTACCCCTTTACCATTTCACACAGGGGGGGCCGGGATCTGGGGGTCCCCTTGTTAAAGGGGGCTTCCAGATTCCGATAAGCCCCCCACCCTCAGACCCCCACAACCACCAGCCAGGGTTATGGGGATGAGGCCCTTGTCCTCATCAACATGGGGACAAGGTGTTTTGGGGGGCTACCCCAAAGCACCCTCCCAATGTTGAGGGCATGTGGCCTGGTACGATTCAGGAGGGGGGGCGCTCTCTCGTCCCCCCCTCTTTTCCTGCGGCCTGCCAGGTTGCGTGCTCGGATAAGGGTCTGGTATGGATTCTTGGGGGGACCCCACGCCGTTTTTTTGGGGGTTTTTTTGGCGCGGGGTTCTCCTTAAAATCTGTACCAGACCTGAAGGGTCTGGTATGGAATTTAGGGGGACCCCCACGTCATTTTTTTTTTAAATTTTGCCCGGGGTTCCCCTTAATATCCATACCAGACCTGAAGGGCCTGGTATGGAATTTAGGGGGACCCCCACGTCATTTTTTTTTTTACATTTTGGTTCGGGGTTCCCCTGTGGGGAATTCCCATGCTGTTTTTATCAATGAACTTCTATGTGTATTGTCGGACGGCAATGCAATAGCTGCGAGTAGTTTTAAATGGGTTTTTTCCTTTGAAATGTCATTTTGCTGTCAGACTGTTCTAAACACAGGAAACATGCGCCCCTTTACAGGCATACTATAGAAACACCCCAGCTACGAAATTTAAAGGGATATGACACTTTTATTGTTTGACTTTAAGCATTATTAAAATCACTGCTCCTGAAAAAATGGCCGTTTTTAAAACTTTTTTTTGCATTGATCCATGTCCCCTGGGGCAGGACCCAGGTCCCCAAACACTTTTTATGACAATAACTTGCATATAAGCCTTTAAAATTAGCACTTTTGATTTCTCCCATAGACTTTTAAAGGGTGTTCCACGGCATTCGAATTTGCCGCGAACACCCCAAATTGTTCGCTGTTCGGTGAACTTGCGAACAGCCAATGTTCGAGTCGAACATGAGTTCGACTCGAACTCAAAGCTCATCCCTAATTTCAAAACAGTTTGACGGGCTTGTGTAGTGGATAGCACTTTTGCCTAGCAGTAAGAAGGGTCGCTGGTTCGAATCCCAACCATGACACTACCTGCCTGGAGTTTGCATGTTCTCCCTGTGCCTGCGTGGGTTTTCTCCGGGTACTCCGGTTTCCTCCCACACTCCAAAGACATGCTGGTAGGTTAATTGGATCCTGCCTAAATTGTCCCTAGTATGTATGAATGTGAGTTAGGGATTGTAAGCTCCTTGAGGGTAGGGACTGATGTGAATATACAATGTATATTTAAAGCACTGCATAAATTGACAGCGCTATATATGTACCTGAAATAAATTAAAAAAAAATAAATGAGATATCAAAGCGGAGTTCCACTCATTTTTAAAAAAAAATTGCCTCATTTTAATGTCCACCGATAGTACTGTAATGTTTGGATAGTTAGATCTTAACATTTTTAAAGCAAGTACCTTTTTAATAGTCTTCCCCTTGACTTCCGGTCATGGCCACCTAGGCGAATATGTCAACAGCCTGCCCCGTTGACTCTTGGGATATCTATGTCATCGATCCCAGAAGTCTTCGGGCATGTTGTATTATCATGAGACCAGAACTGTATCTATGGGACTACTGTGCAGGCATGTTCCTCGCTACTGCGCAGGCACAAGAACGGGAGACGGCAGCTTCACGAAAATCAAGAAAGTAGGTCATTGCGGCTTCAGTTGCCCACATCCTCCATCGCCGCAGCCTAATCGAGGAAGAAAAAAGATAACTAATTGGATTGTATTTAGAATGTGCACATGGGCATCACTTTCCATGGTGGTTCTGGTGAATTACAATGATATTAATGGTTTTGTTAGCCTAATGCTGGCTAGGAGAATGGAACTCCACTTTAAGAGCTAATTACAAGAGGGATTACAGCTGGTTTACCAATCTTTAATCAATCAATGCCAATGTCTTCAAAATAGAGTAAATAAATAGTATACTATATATATATATATATATATATATATATATATATATATATATATATATATATATATATATAGTTTTGCCCAAGGGTAGCTACCACACTCTATGTTTGAGCTAAATGCCCAGGTGCTCACCCACAAACAAACCCATAAAAATCCAAAACTGGTATAGAGGCAGTCACGGGTCTTGCTGAGGAGAGAGATCAAAAGAGCAACATTTTTATTGTCAATGTTTCAATGAAGTTCAGTCCATCTTTCTCTTGAGAAGCGCTGCTGTATATAAACTCTGTATATCTACTCAGGAAAATATTCAAAATTTGATTTAATGGTAGTAAGGATGAGGTTTGAGTTTGCTACTGTCATAAATTTATACTGAAAAGTTTCCCATTTGAGAGAAACCTATACCTTAATTTCTGCCCTCTTATGCAGCGTACACACGAGTGGACTTTTCGTCTGGACTGGACTGGACTGGACTGGACCGAGTCCGATGGACAATCCGATCGTGTGTGGGCTTCATCGGACCTTCAGCGGACTTTTCCAGTCAAAAATCTGACGGACTCTAGATTTGAAACATGCTTCTAATCTTTCTGACGGACTCGAGTCCGGTCGAAAAATCTGCTCGTCTGTATGCTGGTCCGATGGACGAAAACCCCCGCTAGGGCAGCTATTGGCTACTGGCTATCAACTTCCTTATTTTAGTCCAGTCGTACGTCATCACGTACGAATCCATCAGACTTCGGTGTGATCGTGTGTAGGCAAGTCCATTCGTTCAAAAGTCTGTCGGAAGTCCGTCAAAAGTCCGTCAGAAAGTCCGCCGGACCAATCCGGTCGAAAAGTCCGCCCGTGTGTACGCGGCCTTAGATGTCATCACAACGGGTGCCCCACTGGAAGATTTCCCCTTACACAACTTATGGTGTAAACTGTAATATTTTAGATTTTGTCTCAGTAGTCACCAGGACAAATACTGAGTGGGAAATTTACACAGCAGCATCAATAAAAACCTGACAGAGGTTCTATAACTCTCGTTTTCAAAGTTAAAAAATGTTTTGCTATATACACTCTTTAATCAAAAGAAATGGATATTGTAGAGGAAAATTACCTCCCAGAAAATAAAGTTAGGTGGTCATGGTGATTAGGAGAAGGCACTATATGCTTTAAGTGAGCCAAGCTCATTTAGTTGGGGTCTTTTTTTCTTTTTTTTCTATCCAATATCTACATATATGTTGCTATTCAAAGAGCAGTGCAAAACAATGATATTTAGTGCAACTTCCTTCTTAAAGTGGTTGTAAACCTCAGTCATGAAATCTAAACAAAGCACATATCTGTAGTGTTTACTTATCTCTCTCCAAAGCTCTAAGTGTTGTTTCTCTCTGGTGCTTTGTTCCTTTGTTATCAGCATGAGTCACTTCTGAGAAGTTTTCCCGACACATGAGATACATTTGTGACGGGGAGGGAGCTCAGCACAGAGCTTGTCTATTCAGAACACAACTCTGTATCCTTCCTTCAACCCTGTTTGCTGTGTGGAAGGGGGTGTGTGCCTTTCCTTCAAACATCTCTCACACACTGTAACTTCAGCTCTCCACCCCCTCCTCTGTGGTACTAACAGATGGAGAAGGATTTTAATACAATTCTGCCCTTTTGAAAGGGTGTAGCAAAGAGAAGACTGAGAAGAGATAAACAAGTAAAACTTATGTAGAAGGATTTGTTTCATACCTGTGTATTACCTGAGACCAGTGACTTCACTGGCTATATGAGAGGGTTTACAACCATTTTAAAGGACTGCATTTGTGGATTTTGTAGAAAATAATTAATTTATTACCAACAAAACAACAAAACAGAATTTGTAACAATGATCAATGTATTTGTAATGTTTATTTTTTTAAATACATTTAGTACATTTTGCATTATAACAACATTCATTCTTTCTTGCCTTGAAGTAAAAACATTCTTTACTTAGCTTAATATTTTCTTCTTTTCTTTTGCATTGTCCCTGTTCATTGATTTGTGTTTAATTCTATTTGTAAAT
Organism: Lithobates clamitans; assembly: GCA_037952925.1. Taxonomy (NCBI): domain Eukaryota; kingdom Metazoa; phylum Chordata; class Amphibia; order Anura; family Ranidae; genus Lithobates; species Lithobates clamitans. The sequence goes on from JBBGZY010000239.1 coordinate 1,507,063, forward strand.
CAGTTTTGGATGTTGTGGTCTTCTTCTCTTAACATGTCAATTCAGGATTCCTTGTCTTGTCCACCACAGAGAGAGGTTAAAATATAATAAGGTCATTAGTTCATTTGAATTGCTGTCTGCACGACTTTGAATAGATTCAATTAAGCAGATGTTCTGTCAATTTCCATTGAGTCACTCAGGGTACCATAAATTCTGCATTTGCACAATGTCTTTCATAGTGTCACAGAGCTACACAATAGCTCAATGTCATGTATCAGTGAACTTGGCATTTACTTAAAAGAATTTTAATATATGGAGTTCAGCAAAAAGTATATTCACTTTTTTCTCTCATCAGTTCTTAGCAGCCGAATTTTCAATTATTTAAAAATGCACACTAGCAATTTCCATAAAATGGTCCTGCTTTGCATTGCAGGTTAATTCTTTTATACTCTTCATTATTTTAAATAACAAATGAAAATTGATCTCTTTTTATTGCATGGTCTTACCAATGACATTCACCTCCTAGATTTATATTGACTAATAGAATGTTAAAGTAGAGGTCCATTAATTGATCTGTAAATAAGTACTGCTCTCTCATCAATTCTGAGTATCTTATGTAGAAAGCACCTCTGGAATATCATAATTGATGGTAATGATTTGGGAGACATATTTTCTTGGCAGCATACCACGAAACCTCTGGATAGAAAATTTTAACATGTATTTCCAGTTCAAAGATTAAACAATTTAAAATTTCATACATACATACGAACCAACATTATGGAAAGACAAAGTCTTCAGAGGATCTGCAAGCATGTCTATATTGATCCTCCTATTCTGATAGTTATTTAAAAATAAAAAAACTCATAGTATTCTAGGTCTGACATCGTTTCTAAAATAGTTTTTAAAGGAGCAGGCCTGATCAATTTTGTGTTTTTTTTCAACATGTGAATGATGGACAGATTACTTAGCTTGTGGGCATGGCATGACTTGCACAGAAACATCTGAAATTATTTAGAAAGACTTATAATCAGGGCTAGATCTAGCCAGTGTGTTGTGGGGGTGCAGTAAAAATGTCAGGGGGGCAGAGGAAGTGAGGTCAGCAGGACAGTGTATAGGAGGCAGTAGGGCAGTATACAGAGGATTAGTAGGGCAGAGTATAGAGTCAACAGTTTGTAGGGCAGTGTACAAAGTCCATTAGTTTGTAGGGCACTGTACACTGGTTAGCAGGGCAGAGAACGGGGAGTCAGCATGGCAGTGTACAGTGGGTCAGGGGAGTGTACAAGAGTCTGTAGGGCAGTGTACAGCGATTCAGAAGGGCAGAGGATAGGGGTCAGCAGGGCAGGGGTCAGTAATGCAAAAGTAAGGGGTCAGCCAGGTGGAGAACGGGAGTCAGGGCAGAGGACAGGGAGCCAGTAGGGCAATGTACAAGGGTCAGCGGGGCATTGTACAGGGGTCAAAGGGACAGGGACCACATCGTCAGAGAACAGGGATCAGCAGGACAGAGGACATTACTCAGCAGGGCAGAGGACAGAGGTCAGTATGGCAAAGAAGAGGGGTCACAATAGCAGAGGAAAGGGGGTCAGCAATGCAGAGAACAGGGGTCAACAGGACAGAGGATAGGGGTCAGGAGGATGGAGGACAGGGATCAGCAGAATGAAGGACTGGGGTCAGCAGGACGTAGGACAGGGGTCAGGAAGATCGAGGACAGGGGTCTGCAGAATTGAGGACAGGGGTCAGCAGGACAGAGGACAGGGGTCAGCAGGACGGAGGTGTCGGGAAAGGTTCCATCCGCTGATGTCTCTGTCAGGCATTTGGCATGCAGTACTGATGTCCACCAGCAGGTGTCTCCTGGCAGTTCCAGACTGTCAGGGGAGCTCTCTCCTGCTGGTGGTATTATTTGATCTTTAGGCCGCAGTACTGGCGCCCACCAGTGGATGGTTCCTGGCAGTGTGGAGCCGACATCATCTCCTGCGATCAGGCATCACCTGAGTCTGATTGCAGGAGATGTGTATAAATACCCGGCAGACACACACACACCTTGCCTTGGTATCTTTCCTTGAGCCCTGAACCTGAACCTGAGAGCTCTGTATCTGATCCTGATCCTGTTCCTGTCTGTTTACCTGAACCCTGAGCCTTGTACCTGTACCCGTCCCTCCTGTGATCCAATTACCCTTACCTTTGTCCTTTAGCCTGATCCATCCATCCTCTCCTTGTCCTGTTTGTTCCCTATCCCCAGCTGCTGAGCCCTGTTGACGACCCTGGCCTGGCTCCATTTATTATTCCGATATTCCCCATTATATGTATATATTTATCTGTTACTATTATTATTGGTGGGGTTCTGTTTGTGGTTGGTTGGTTGCACATTGTATTATATTGGAGATGGTTGTGTTTATTCACTTATCTTAATAAATCATTATATTTCACTTATACACATTTGGGTTTCCTCTGTTGCAGTCCACACAGTTCTGGTCTTATCCGATATGTGACAGGAGGACAGGGGTCAGCAAGACGAAGGACAGGGGTCAGGAGGACAGAGGACAGGGGTCAGAACAATGGAGGACAGGGGTCAGAAGTGAGGAGGACACAGCTCGCTCAGAAGTACAAAGGACAAGGGTCAGCAGGGCAGGGTACAGAGGGTCAAATATCCCCAATTCCCCCTCTTAGCCACAATCTCCCCAATCCCCCCTCCTAACACATATCCTACCCATTCCTCCCCCTACAACGAATCAGCCCCCCCAAATTACCTTTTCCATTACAAATAGCTCACCTTTCCCTCTTCTCCACAAACCTCTCATCCTAAACACAAATTAATATTATCCCCCCCTCCCATTGTGTTTAAAATAAAATTAATCCAGGGCTTGTCCTCCTCTGTTCCAGGCCAACAAGATGTCTTGTTGTAAAGGCCTGGAATAGAACTGGGCATAGGGCACTGCCTCGAAGGAGGATACCATCCTCCCTAGAAGACTCATACAGAGCTAAATGGAGGGTTGGCTGATGCACCTGAACCTTCAGGGCACAGATCCTTACAGGTGGCAAGAATATTCTTGCTTGAACCGTATCTAGGATCAAACCTAAATACTTTAGACTTTGAACTGGTTTCAAGGTTGACTTTTCGGTATTTATGATCCAGCCTAAGCTTTTTAAATACCGCACTGTGCATATTATGCTCTGTTCTGGAGCATGTAATGAGTGATCTCTGAGTAGGAGGTCATCCAGTTACCCGAGCACTAGGATTCCTTGGGTCCCTAAAAGAACCAGTACTGGTGCTAGGACCTTTGTGAACACCCGGGGAGCTGTAGCAAGCCCAAAGGGTAGAGCCACAAACTGAAAATTATGTTCCTCTACTGCAAATCGCAGGAACCTCTGATGAGGCTGAAAGATAGGTACGTGTAAAAACGCGTACTTTATATCGATGGAGGCTAGAAAGTCTCCCATCTACAGTGAGGCTACTACTGAGCGGCCAGATTCCATCTGAAAGGACTGGATCAGTAGATACTGGTTCAAGGATCTTAGGTCCAAAATGGGCCTTGTGTCCTTGTTTAGTTTTTGAACCGTAAATGGGTTTGAGTAAAACCCTGCGCCTCTTTGGGGTACAGGAACCTCTACAATCACTCCTTAATGCACTAGATGATGTAGTGCCTGAAGCAAAAGTCTCTTTTTGGAGGATCCGAGGGAACGCTGGCTCTTAAAAACCTCTGAGGGGACACCCCCCGCAACTCCAGCTTGTAACCGTGGGATATAGTTGAGGTGACTCACTCGTCCTGAACTATTGTTCTCCAAATGTCCACAAAGTGCAGCAGCCTTTCCCCCACCCGATGGAGTTCGGGCGTCCCCTCAAAAGGAGGGCTTGGTGCTGGGTTTAGAAGAATTTTGGACCGGGGCCTTTTGTGGTCCTGGCCTTGTGGCTTGCCCCTGGCCCTAGTTCCCTGTTGAAGGCAGAACTGCCTTGGCGCTGAGACATTTGAGGAAGCAGTCCCTAAGGTTTCAAACAAGGGATGCCTGGTGCTATTCTTCACAGGAAGTAGAGAACTCTTCCCTCCAGAAATCTTTTGGATATACAGTATTTGTCCAATTGATCACCAAATAAATGTTCCCCATGAAAGGGGAAACCTGTCAATAACTTTTTACAAGGAAGCTCGGGGGATATAAAAGGGAAAACCTCTTAGGAGGAACAAAAATCCTATCAGGATGTTCCCAATCAGCATACACCGCCCGTTACAAAAGAGGGTGTAAGGCCTTATGTACACTGCTGCTGGTAAACAGACGTTTAGGAGCAGTTGGGCATTTTTTTCAACTGCTCCTGAACTCTCTATCTTATCAGTACATGTACACAGGGTCGTTTAAAGTAGTTTCTATACAACACTAAGAATATGACTAGGTTCATCAGGAACTCCCTGTAGTGTTAGTCCCGCTCCTCTTTTTTGAAGACATTTACTAGCCACAAAAAGGGAGTACCTTGGTGTAGTATTAACACACCTCAGAAGGGAGACCCTTTAATAGGGCTCACCAAGCCCCTATGCAACAATCCTGCTAAGCACCTTTAGCCTGCCAAGGAACACCTGGTGACTCACGTGACCCGGGTAAGGAGAAATGAACCACTGCAAATGCCTGGTTCAGAGCCTGCTCTGTGTCTCACAGCTGCTTTATGGAAGCACCATATGGCATACGCAGCTTAACCGGTTCCGGACCGGCTCCTGTACATTTACGTCGGCAGAATGGCATGGCTGCGCAAAGTAACGTACCCGTACGTTACTTTGAATTTGCCGCCGTGTGTGCGCGCGCACGCCTGCCACGATCTCCATGAGTCGGGTCGTGGGTCCCGTGGACTCGATCGCCGCGGGCATACCCACGATCGCCTCATGGAGAGGATGAACGGGGAGATGCCGTTGTAAACAGCATCTCCCCGTTCTGCCTAGTGACAAGTGTCACTCGATCTCTGCTCCCTGTCATCGGAGCAGAGATCAGTGAGGTCACACACCAGCCCATCCCCCTTACAGTTATAATTCAACCCCCTAGGACACACTTAACCCCTCCCCGCCCCCTAGTGGTTAACCCCTTCACTGCCAGTGTCATTTATGCATTTTTATAGCACTGATTGCTGTATAAATGACAATGGTCCCAAAAATGTGTCAAAAATGTCCGACATGTCTGCCATAACGTCGCAGTCACAATAAAAATCGCTAATCGCCACCATTACTAGTAAAAAAAAATTATTAATAAAAATGCCATAAAACGCTATAACTTTTGCGCAAACAAATCAATAAACGCCTATTGCGATTTTTTTTTTACCAAAAATATGTAGAAGAATACGGATCGGCCTAAACTGAAGGAAAAAAATGTTTTTTTATATATTTTTGGGGGATAATTATTATAGCAAAATGTAAAAAATAATGCGTTTTTTTCAAAATTGTCGCTCTTATTTTGTTTATGGCGCAAAAAATAAAAATCGCAGAGATGATCAAATACCACCAAAAGAAAGCTCTATTTGTGGGAAAAAAAGGACGTCAATTTTGTTTCGGAGCCACGTCACATGACCGCGCAATTGTCAGTTAAATCGACGCAGTGCCGAATCGCAAAAAACGCTCTGGTCAGGAAGGAGGTAAATCCTTCCGGGGCTGAAGTGGTTAAATAAGCTGGCTGTGCGCCAGGAACATTCTGCACATGCCCGTGAACGGGCGTGGCCATATTTGTGTATGACGCAAATCAAACTAGATAAAGGCTACAGCGCATCATGGTCGACGAAAGAAGTTGAGTGCACGTGCTCAGCGTCATATCCAGAGGTTCTCTTTGGGAAATAGTCTTATGAGTGCTGCCAGTATTGCTGCAGAGGTTGAAGGGGTGGGGGGTCAGCATGGCTGTCATCTCAGAAGGAAGCCTCTACTAAAGTTGATGCACAAGAAAGCCCGCAAACAGTTTGCTGAAGACAAGCAGACTAAGGACATGGATTACTAGAACCATGTCCTGTGGTTTGATGAGACCAAGATAAACTTATTTGGTTTAGATGGTGTCAAGTGTGTGGGGCAGCAACCAGGTGAAGAGTGCATAAACAAGTGTGTCTTGCCTACAGTCACGCATGGTGGTGGGAGTGTCATGGTCTGGGGCTGCATGAGTGCTGCTGGCACTGGGGAGCTACAGTTCATTGAGGGAACCATGTATGCCAACATGTACTGTGACATACTGAAGCAGAGCATGATCCCCTCCCTTCAGAGACTGGGCCATAGGGCAGTATTCCAACATGATAACAGCCCACAAACACACCTCCAAGATGACCACTGCCTTGCTAAAGAAGCTGAGGGTTAAGGTGATGCACTGGCCAAGCATGTCTCCAGACCTAAAGCCTATTGAGCATCTGTGGGGCATCCTCAAATGGAAGGTGGAGGAGCGCAAGGTCTCTAACATCCACCAGCTCCGTGATGTCGTCATGGAGGAGTTGAAGAGGAGTCCAGTGGCAACATGTGAAGCTCTGGTGAACTCCATGCCAAAGAAGGTAAAGGCAGTGCTGGAAAATAATGGTGGCCACATAAAATATTGTCACTTTGGGCCCAATTTGGACATTTTCACTTAGGGGTGTACTCACTTTTGTTGCCAGTGGTTTAGACATTAATGGCTGTGTGTTGAGTTATTTTGAGGGGACAGCAAATGTATACTGTTATACAAGCTGTATACTCACTACTTTACATTGTAGCAAAATGTCATTTCTTCAGTGCTGTCACATGAAAAGATATAATAAAATATTTACAAAATGTGAGGGGTGTACTCACTTTTAAGATACTGTATTTCTATGAAACATTTTTTTTTCTTTTGCTGTTTTTCATTTTGTTCTACACAGTGCTTGAAGCTTTGTAACAGATGTGAGAACTTAAATTCAGTTCAATGTAGCACTCTGTTGGCACATCTCTTTCATTTCATGGTCAACATCTTCAAAAATGCACCAGAAATAAACGCAGCATAAAAGCTGTCATATGACACAACTCTAAAGGCCAATACACATGGAGTCATAAACAAATGAAAGCTTGTTTAACCCCAACTGAGGCATGTCAAATCCACTAAAAGCCTTTGTACTCAGTTTGGCTGTAGGGGTCAGGAGAATGCTGTTGAAATTTGCTATCCAAGCTAATTTTAACATATAATTGACTGATGTTGAAGCTTTCATTAATGTTTCAGAGTATTGGGTCAAAGGCCTTAATTGTACTTTACAACCCTTTCTGCTAATAAGATCTCACTTAGCTACAGTATAGAATCACATGTCAAGCAGCAGACACCAATGTTTGACATTTAAAGCTGAACTCCAGCCTTACCTTTAGTCTTGCACAGTTGTACAGGCTTCTCTCCTGTATTGAAACTGTTTACTCTGTTTTCACTGATTTTCACTGATTTTCAAAGTCAGATAGAGCCCATCTAATTTCCTGGCTGGATGACATCCAGCGTCATAGAGCCCTTTTCTCCCCAGCCTGACTGTCCCTGGCCTGCCCCTTTCATTCATTGAATTTCAGTTCTTTAACCCCTTGACACCACCCACTTTCCTTTCAGTGCCTGGTCCTTAGCGCCAAGGGGCCGCATATTTGCATGAATTGCAGTCAATACAGCTGTGCCAAAATCATGCACCCTGTGCGCTCCCTGCACAGTTACCAGCACCTGACCAAAAGTTCCCGATCGCTGCTTGTGACCGGGAGTGTTTGGAGGATCACCTGACTGCCAATCACGGCGATCACATGATCTTAAGCTCCGCCCTACCTCCCGGAATGCTAATCCTCTTAAAGGGCCAGGAGGCGCTGGCATGAAGAGTTTAAATCATGGAGGATGATTCACACTTGGGCATCAACTAGGGTTGTCTTCATTCAAATGTAGCCTTCCCAGAAACTCCCATTCCTCTAAATGTCCATCTATTCATCAAGACATTTTGATATTTGCATAACTCCCCTGAAATGCCAGACTATCATTTGAATTAGGGCTGAGGGCTCTTGAGAGGAGTACTAAGCCAGGGTGTTGTGATTTTGTTTAAGAAGCTATGTACAGCCTCCTGCTGGCCTCTCCCACAAACAACAGTCTGCCTGCATTGGATAGAGAAGCAGAGAGCCAGAGCACGCAAACCAGGAAGGAAGAATGGGTAAAGATGGAAGCCTTGTCAGTGATGACAGTGCACCACTGGAGGGCTTTGTTCTAAGGTAAGTACTGTATTTCTTGTCTTTACATTGCAGGTTTTTTTTTTAAATATGCCATGCAAGTTTAATGTTGTACCTGTGAAATACAAGCACATTTGCTAGTATAATCTATTATTGTCCCTTGTTCTTGTAAAGTACTTGCTCCCTATGATAGCTCACAATTGGTAGGCTTGGATTAGCAGGAATCATGCACCTCTAAAGAGATATACCTTAGATTTGCTCTTATAGAATTAGTTATTACAGATGTTGGCATTGAATCAACAACATACAAGGAGTATCATTAACAGTTGATATTTATTACAACTAATTCCTTATGAATACAGTAGAGTTAAAGGGAAATAAGAATACAATTATTATAATATTTCATATTAAATCATATCACAACTGTGCTGACTTACCTATGAGAGATTTCTATGTGACCGCTATATATCATAACCTAAAAAAAACTCCAGGAATGTATGCATCTCTAAAAAGTACTGGATTATAAAGTGTTAAGTCCAAGAAGTTGTATGCCACCTTGTGGATATATCTCTTTTATTTACACCATACACTGTTACAGAGTATAGTGACGATGTTGGGGAGGGGATGAAGAGGAGGTTCTTAGGGAACTGATCATATGGCATGGATGAAGCCTACTTGAACAAGGAATACGGTAAGGTAACACTGTGACTAGAGGAGAGACGGTCATGTGACTTTGGCAGGTCATGTGACCTGGCTTTAACTCCCACCTTTTTTTTTTCTTTTGCAACTACATTATTTTTATTTTCATTGTGTTATGCCACCTCTGTGATTTATAAATGTGCAAAGGTCTTACCGCTGCTTTTTAAATGCACCTTAAAGTGTTTGTGATGGGTTCTCTTTAAAATGTGGATCATAATGAATTCACCATATTTTACTTTCATGATTAAACCTCAGCATGTGTACTGGGTTGTACAGTATGATAAAATCAATCATGGAAAGTTTTGGCCAGCACAGTGCAATCCATTTTGGCAAAATTTCGCCTGAAGGTTACTAACTAGCGGAAGGGAGGGAATGTAGTCCAGCTGGCACCTTACATTAGAAAGGAAGCCTCTGAGGCAGTTCTGGAGAAAAGATCAATTTGTAGAGCAGCTAAAAATAAAATATGCATCACACAAAGAGGGAATGAAATTGTATACAAATCTGTGCCTAGATTTGTTGTATTTAAAAACGACAGGCATCTTGAAGAAAATGACTTTCAGACGGGGAAAATATATTATAGATATACATCCGTGCATAATATTTGATAGGCAGTGGCACCATCCTTGCTCCAGATGGCATGCAAAATAATTTATAAATGACAAAGTTCAGTAAGTTTCTAGCAGCTGTTCTCATTCTGTTCCAGTGCCTTGGCCACCCACTTCAGTAGAACGGAGAACCTTCAATCAAGCCTTGCTTCTCACAGGACTTCCAAGCAACATTAGAACATGTGTTTAATACATTCTCTGAAGAGAACAGGCCAAATTTGAAAATATCTTTCATGTAATTTGAATATAGATATGTTATTTTTTTCATTTATGGAAATGTGGCTGTATGTGTTAAAGCAAATATAAGTGCACTTTATTTTCTTGGCATCATTTTTGTTGGGATTACATAAAAATACAAAATGAAGTGCTCACATTTTCCTAAATTGCCACTTCCACACTTTTGTAACAGATGTTAAACAGAGTGTGAGACGGAAGTAGGGCAGCACTATGGGTTTTTATCCAAGCCCTTTGTCCCAGCTGGCAGACTTGTAAACCTGTGACATAATCTATGTGCCTGGAAATTAGATAATGTATGAGGAAATCATTGATAAATAAATAAAGATTTGGATTATCCGGATAATGGAAAATAAGTGGTGACATTTCAAGACTGTAGGGGTTTAAAGCCTATGATGCCAGAGAGTATGTGTGTGATGAACTTTGTGCATTCTAATGACAAACAAAACAAATAGTCAAATCAAATTTTGCAGAGATATTACTGGCATGAGAATACAAAGTCTACCATTACTGACATGATTCTGAAAATGCTAGTGGACTGCCTATCATGCTTACTATGGAGTGAAACATACCTTTGTTTGCTTTGCGAAACTTGAACTGCACTGAATTTCTAAACGTGAATCTATAAAATCAATTCTGCCCATTTTCAGGACTAATAGGCAAGGTACTGTTAAACAAATGACATAGGGGCTGGACACTGTGAAATAGCCCACATGTACAATACAGGGACGTGCGGTCAGGTCAGTAGCTGTTGAGGCAAGGCTGTCATCAGAGCCAGACACACACAGATTACATACGCCACAAACGTTAGAGTGAGAGCAATAATTCTAGCACTAGACCTTCTCTGTAACTCTAAACATTTAACCTGTAAAAAATTTTAAAGCGTTGCCTATGGAGATTTTTAAGAACCAAAGTTTGGCACCATTCCACGATAGTGCGCAATTTTAAAGTGTGACATGTTAGGTATCTATTTACTCGGCGTAACATCATCTTTCACAGTATACAAAAAACTCAGGCTACCTTTAGTGTTTTTTTTTATATTCATAAAACCATTTTTTTTCCAAATAAAACGCATTTGAAAAATTGCTGCGCAAATGCTGTGTAACATAAAAAGTTGCAATGACCACAATTGTATTCCCTAGAGTGTCTGTCTGCTAAAACAATATATATATATACAGCATCTCACAAAAATGAGTACACCCCTCACATTTTTGTAAATATTTTATTACCGTATTTATCGGCGTATAACATGCACTTTTTTCCCCTTAAAACCAGGGGAAAATCGCAGGTGCGTGTTATACGCCGATCCCCTGCGATCCCGACCTGTCACATTTTCAAAATCGCCGATCGCGATTTGAAAATGGTGCCGCCGGCGCCGAAATACACAGTGGCGGTCCTCGGCTCTTTCCGGCGGCTGTCGTTCATTTTCGGCTCCACTCGTAGTCCCGAGCGGAGCTATCCGAACCTAGCCGAGTAGGTTCGGATAGCTCCGCTCGGGACTACGAGTGGAGCCGAAAATGAACGACAGCCGCCGGAAAGAGCCGAGGACCGGCACTGTGTATTTCGGCGCCGGCGGCGCCATTTTCAAATCGCGATCGGCGATTTTGAAGCCCAGAATGGCTGGGATCACTGGGGCAAGGCTGCACTGGGGAAGGCTGCACTGGGGAAGGCTGCACTGGGGAAGGCTGCACTGGGGAAAGCTGCACTGGGGAAGGCTGCACTGGGGAAAGCTGCACTGGGGAAAGCTGCACTGGGGAAGTCTGCACTGACAAGGCTGCACTGGGGAAGTCTGCACTGACAAGGTTGCACTGACAAGGCTGCACTGGGGAAGTCTGCACTGACAAGGCTGCACTGACAAGGCTGCACTGGGGAAGTCTGCACTGGGGAAGGCTGCACTGACATGGCTGCACTGACATGGCTGCACTGACAAGGCTGCACTGACAAGGCTGCACTGACATGGCTGCACTGACAAGGCTGCACTGACATGGCTGCACTGAGAAGGCTGCAATGATGGGCGTTTAAATGTAAGTTTTTTTTCCCTTCAACTTCCCTCCTAAAAGTTTTTTTTTCCTTAAAATTCCCTCCTAAATTGGGGTGCGTGTTATACGCCGGTGCGTGTTATACGCCGATAAATACGGTATATCTTTTCATGTGACAACACTAAAGAAATTACACTTTGCTACAATGTAAATTAGTGAGTGTACAGCTTGTATAACAGTGTAAATTTGCTATGAATAGTGAAATTTCCTTCGCGCTAGTGGATGTGACAATTACTAATAACACGATAGTGATGGTAAAAAGTGGATAAAGATAATTTAAAATTAAGATAAAATATTGCTGCAAAATAGAAGTGTTCACACAACCACTTAATGAAATAATAATAATAATATAGGAATTTCGCGCAATATTTATTAAAGTGATGTGAATAAGGTGGGCAGGGCAAGAGTGATTGAGGTAGTAGTGACTGTGTTAATGTTGATAGGGATATGCGATCTCTATATACAACATAAATCCATTAACACTGACTAACGATGGATTGCTGGTGCTGTGTTTAAAGTGCATCAGTGCAAAAAATAAAATAAAATAAAATAGCAAAACACTTGAAAAATGCCAGCTAACTTCAATAACGAAAATAAATTGATAAAAATAGAGTGAATAAATATCAAAATAGAAGTGTAACCGACTGTGAATAATTCATAAGGTGCAACCCATCTACAGGATGAATAAAGATATAAATAAAAGTGTCAAAGATTAATTGCAGTTAATGCCAACATCATCCAAATATAGTGTCTTAAAATTTGTAAATTTGTAAATTTGCTGTCCCCTCAAAATAACTCAACACACAGCCATTAATGTCTAAACCGCTGGCAACAAAAGTGGGTACACCCCTAAGTGAAAATCTCCAATATGGGCCCAAAGTTTCAATATTTTGTATAGCCACCATTATTTTCCAGCACTGCCTTAACCCTTTTGGGCATGGTGTTCACCAGAGCTTCACAGGTTGCCACTGGAGTCCTCTTTCACTCCTCCATGACACCATCACAGAGCTGGTGGATGTTAGAGACCTTGCGCTTTTCCACCTTCTGTTTGAGGATGCCCCACATCCTTTTCAATAGGGTTTAGGTCTGAAGGCATGTTTGGCCAGTCCATCACCTTTACCCTCAGCTTCTTTAACAAGGCAGTGATCATCTTGGAGGTGTGTTTGGGGACGTTATGTTGGAATACTGCCCTGCGGCCCAGTCTCCGAATGGAGGGCATCATGCTCTGCTTCAGTATGTCACAGTAAATGCTGGCATTCATGGTTCCCTCAATGAATTGTAGCTCCCCAGTACCGACAACACTCATGCAGCCCCAGGCCATGACACTCCCACCACTGTGGTGGGACTGTAGGCAAGACACACTTGTATTTGTACTCCTCACTAGACATGTGCACACTGAAATATTTCATTTCGTTTTCGTCCGAAAAATACATTTTTTTTGTTACTCCCGAAATTCGTTTTTATTTATTTCGTTTTTCATTAAAAATTGCATTCATCTGAAAATCCAAATTAAGGTCGAATCTGTCATTGAAGGCTTATGGTGTCTGTCAGAATGTTCAAAGAAGATTCAACGCCGTATAGTTTACCTGCTCCATCGCATCTTCTTAGAACTTTCAACAGACACCATAAGCCAAAGTACCTGTGTACTTAGTTCTAGTTATTTTACTGCTCCTCCTCTTTGGTTACAATCAGCCAATAACATTCATCATCATCATTATTTTTATTTATCTTTTCTCCCCTATGTCGAATCTTTTCTCCCCTACGTCGATTTTTTTTTCCCCTACGTCGAATCTTTTCTCTCTATGTCGAATCTTTTCTCTCTATGTAGAATTATCTTGGACTAATAGAGTTAAGGTTAGGCACATTCGACCACAGGTTTGATGGACACAGATTGTTATTGTCATCATCATGTCGAATCTCCTATCTATATCGAACTGTTGTAGCAACGAAAACGAAAATAAAGCATTTGTTTAAGTCGGATCTTTCGTTTTTCGGACTCTGCACTTTCGTTATCGTTTGTTAAAACGATAACGAAAATACGTGAAATTCAGACGAAAATGCATCCGAACGAAAACGAATGCACTTGTCTACTCCTCACCTGGTTGCCGCCACACATGCTTGACACCATGTGAACCAAATAAGTTTATCTTGGTCTCATTAGACCACAGGTCATGGTTCAAGTAATCCATGTCCTTAGTCTGCTTGTCTTCAGCAAACTGTTTGTGGGCTTCTTGTGCATCATCTTTAGAAGAGGCTTCCTTCTGGGACGACAGCCATGCAGACCAATTTGATGCAGTGAGTGGCGTATGGTCTGAGCACTGATAGGCTGAACCCCCACCCCTTCAAACCCTGCAGCAATTCTGGCAGCACTCATATGTCTATTTCCCAAAGACAACCTCTGGATGTGACACTGAGCACGTGCACCCAGCTTCTTTGGTCGACCATGGCAAGGTCTGTTTTGAGTGCAACCTGTCCTGTTAAACCGCTGTATGGTCTTGGCCACCGTGCTGAAGCTCAGTTTCAGGGTCTTGGCAATCTTCTAATAGTCTAGGCCATCTTTATGTAGAGCAACAATTCTTTTTGTTCAGATCCTCAGAGAGTTCTTTGCCATGAGGTGCCATGTTGAAATTCCAGTGACCAGTATGAGTGAGTGAGAGTGATAACACCAAATTGAACACACCTGCTCCTCATTCACACCTGAGACCTTTTAACACTAATGAGTCACATGACATCGAGGAGGGAAAATGGCTAATTGGGCCCAATTTGGACATTTTCACTTAGGGGTGTACTCACTTGTGTTGCCAGCGGTTTAGACATTAATGGCTGTGTGTTGAGTTATTTTGAGGGGACAGCAAATTTACACTGTTATACAAGCTGTACACTTACTACTTTACATTGTAGCAAAGTGTCATTTCTTCAGTGTTGTCACATGAAAAAATAGAATTAAATATTTAAAAAAATGTGAGGGGTGTACTCACTTTTGTGAGATACTATATATATATATTTGGGGTTCTGAGTAGTTTTCCAGCAAAAAAATTATGATTTTTACATGTAGGAGAGAAGTGTCAGAATTGGCCTGGGTGGCAATGGGTTAGTTACCATACATACGTAATATACAAATAATTATTATATATTGTTTTAAGGTAATTTACTATATTTTCAAAAACTGTACTCAAGCAGGTGGTTTAATGGACAAATTACTAAAGTTTGAAGTTATAACTTCAAACAAGTAATTTCACAGTAAATAATAAATGATTATGTTATAACATATAGCATAATAATATATGATTTAGCTTGATTAAAACAGTACCTTTTCAGCAGGCAGCAGATTCTCATTCTCCCTCTTAACTGTGTGAGAAAAACATGGGATTATGGGTAAATTGTATACCCATAAACCCATGCTTTTTCCTTCTAGTTAAGAGGGCTGGGCTGGAAGGGAGCATTTGTCTTTTGGACACATTCCCCCTTCTATGACACTGCAGTGAGAGGACAGCCTCCACTTCAGCATTTTTATTGGACAGCTTGTTCGACTGGTGCATTACCATTGGTCCAAGGCTCCAAGTTGTGCATAAAGCTCAATGCTTCTGGCAAGAAGTCAGAGGCACTGTGAGCTCAACCTCTCAGTCTGCTGCAAACAGAGTGTGCCAGCTTGTATTTAAATGGCCGTTCTGTAAGTAGCTTCTGACAGGCTGCACAAGAAGCCCTGTATCTCCAGATCCATAGGTGGCAGGAGCCCCAAATTTTGATCAGTGGTTGGGTATTACTTCAGGTCACTGATCTACGACCCTCAAAGCTCAGTCTTTTTTTTTTTTGTTCTTTTTTATGTTCATGGCAGGTCAGGCTCTGCCTCACCTGCCTCCGCTGTCTGCACATCCCTGGGATAATGTACTACAGCAAAAGTGACATTCACAAAGAAAAAAATGCAAGTAAATTTAATTTTCCTACCAGCTTGTTTTTGTTTGTGCAAAATGGTATGGGACCCCCCTAAAAAAAAAATATATATACATACATACATATACATCCTCATACTATTTTTTAGAAAAAGAAGCTGTTGGGGAAATGTAAATACACAGCAATTTTTCTCTTCCTTCTAAATTTTTATTTTTACTGTAGTCCCACCAAAAAATGCATATTAGATCTTTATCTTTGATGAGGAGGACCCATCACAAAATAAAAATGGCATGAGGTTCCCCTAAAATCCATAAAACCATCATCTAAGCTTGCAGCCTGACTTGCCAGCAAAAGGAGGAACAAGCATGAGCCCCTCTCCTTAGGCATTTCAGGCAGGCCTCACACCCTCAATTTCCTCAACCTGGGGAAGGTACTTTGCAAGAGGGACTCCCTGATAAAGGACCTTGTCTACCTGTTTATAAGAACCATAGTCTCTTCTCCTCAACCCTGGCCCATTGATTCTTTAGCTGTGGGAGTCAGCAGGTGGGGGCTTAGTGGGATCTGGACACTGCATTTTAAATAAGGGGACCACCAGATATCACTCCTCGTGTGAATGAGTATACTTAGGCATTCATAAAAAAGTAAACAGTTAATAAACACACCATACACTTTGACAATTTTTTTATGGAAAAAAAAGTACCCCAATTTAAATGATTGTCAATTACATCCAGCGATGCAGATTCACATTCAGTCATGATGAACAACACCTTTCAACCCTCCAGAAGAAAACAAAATCTGACCACTAAGACCATCTATTCCTGACTCGCTGAATTTCTGATTCCTGGTTGATAGGTGAATGTAAACAAAGGGGTGGGTATGGTAGCTGATGCCATTAACCAAATATGGTCATAGCTATTGACTAATTAACTAAGAAGCTTGAATACATGAATAACTCCCATATCCCTTCTACAATACAGTCAACAGCCTGCTCTTGAAAAGTACACATGATTCATATTTTTTGTTCATCAGCTGGTTGAACAAAAAAGTGATCCAAATCAATCCCACAAGCAGATAGCCTTCCTTGCAGGCAGAATACAATGATCAGTGTTGCTGGCTAAAGCCAGCAGCAATGTTCTTTCAGGAAAAACCCGACAGGCTGGCTGTCCATAGTCAACCGTAGATATGTGCAGAATTGAAAAATTTGTTTAGTTCCTTTTTGGATAGATTTGTTATGTTACTCATTTTCTTGATACGTTTCAGAATTTTTTTAGTTTAATTTCATTTTGTTTTTTTTAGTTTATTCATTCAAGTCCTTTATTAAAAACCAAAAAAAAAAATAAATGTCACCCGAAGTAGATCCAACATTAATCACGATGCCCCCCCGCTACAACTGACTCGAAAGAAAAGAGAAAGCTCTGTACCTGTTGTCTAAACTTTCCGCCAACTGAGAGTTCATAAATAACTAAGGGGCAGGGCCACCTAATGATATTATCGGGTGAACCTGCCACCTTGTGACACCATGAGCCCAGCATGTCATGGGAGATTATGTCACGGGGAGGCGGGGTCACCCAATGACATCATCGGGCATCCCTATCCCCTTAGTTATTTAGGAACTGTCAGACAGCAGAGCTGTCAGATGGCGGGAGCCTTCATCGGGTACAGGGCTTTTTTCTTTTTTTTTCCAGGTCGGCAGTAGCAGGGGGCATCATGATTAAGATTGGATCCACATCAGGGGACTTTTTTTTAATAAAGGACTTGTCAAAATCGGTAATGTTTTATTCACTTTTTTGCACTTTTTTGGTGAATGAGTAGGGGTACTATGTACCCCTACTCATTCACATAGGGAGGGGTAGTATCTGGGGGCCTCCTTTTAAAAGGGGGCTCCCAGATACTGATAAGTCACCCCCACAACCACCGGGCCAGGGTTGTGGGGAAGCAGCCTTTGTCCCCATCAACATGGGGACAATGTATTACAGTGTACCCCTGCCCCAAAGCACCCCTCCATGTTGAGGGCATGTGGGCTTTTATGGTTTGGAGGGGCGCTCTCTCATCTTCTCCCTTTCCTGGCCTGCCAGGCTGCATGTTTAGATAAGAGTCTGGAATGGATTTTGGGGGGTCCCACGCCATTTTATTTTTAATTTTGGAGTGGGGTTCCCCTTAAAATCCATACCAGACTTGAAGGCCCTGATAGGGATTGGTGGGGACCCTATGTTGTTTTTTTTCTGCATTTTTCATTGCCAGCATTTTTTCATCTATCAGCGGGAAATCCTGCTAACAGCCGATGAGTCATCAGTCAGTAAGATCGCAATGACCGGCTTCCTGGTCATTTTCATTCCCGATCATTTTTGACCGATCCGAATTTAAAAAAAAAAAAATTGTAATTCGCTAGAGAACAAATATATGAAATAAAACTAAACAAATTTAAAAAAAAATTGTTACTATTTAATTCAGAGATTTGGATACATCCCAATCTCCAAATAACCAAAAATGTGTCTGCATTTATATTCGGACCAAAACAAATTGCACATGTCTAGTCAACTGATAGATTGACTTGTGTACAACCAGCTAGCTCATACATGGATAGAAATTTGGCCAGTCGCTGCTGAACCAGCCAAAGTTTGATCCGAGAATGGCTGATTTAATGTCACAGATGTAGTGGTTATTTCAGTGGCAATAAAAGGATTCATGCAAGAGGGTCAGCTACTATTTTAGAAAGAAAACTCATCATTGGCAACCTCATGGTATCTCTCATCACCAGTTGTTTCCAAACTCATACTGTAGATGAGGAGTCAATTCTAAAGTGTTAAACTACAATTTTGCAGTAATGTTGTCATTTGTTTTTGGTTATATTGCCTTTAGAAAGGTGATGACAGAAACCTCACCATAGCAACCCACATAGTCCTTACGTTTTCTCAGTCTGAGTAGTCTTAAAGCAAGCCTGTGCTGAGAGAAAGACGTAAACTGCCATTGGTGACTTCCTTCTTAGAAGAAGCAGTCAGTATGCATTCAGAGCAAAGTAACAAATTTGTCTAAAGCTGGCCATAGACATTTCATTTTTTTCCTTCAGCCAGTAGGCTGAAGGAAAAAGTAACAGGTTCCTCTATCCACACAAACAAGATGAATGGAGGAATCCTCCCTGTTGGAACATTGCATTCTGACAGTGGGACCTGCCGTTGTCAGTATACACTGTTCTAGCATCTTCAGCTGATTGGCAGCAGCCAGTGATCTACAAAAGTCTTCCAGTTTTGTCTCTTCGACAGAATTTGATCAAATGATTGACTTCTTCCAGTTTGTCTCTTTGACAGAATTTGATCAAATGATTGACTTCTTCCAGTTTGTCTCTTTGACAGAATTTGATCAAATTATTGACTACTTCCAGTTTGTCTCTTCGATAGAATTTGATCAAATGATCGACTTCTGTCGAGCAGGGATGGCCCCTCTTTGAAATTTGGCAAGTCCCTGCTGAACCGGCTGAATTGTAATTATTTTATGGCCAGCCTTAATCTCCAACACCATTTATTTACCTTTTTTTTTGCTTACCTGCTGTTGTTAAGTGATGGGAGCTGAACAAATACCCAGTAATTCTATATTTGGGGCTATTTGTGGCTAAATCCATGTGACAGTGCTTGTCTAAGTAAAAGGAAAAGGAAAGTAGGTATGCACTGCATTACACCATACTTCTTTCTTCTCATCTTCATAGCATAAAGGGAAGAGTTCTGTAGTTTTGGCAGGGCTGACAACAACGTTTGAGATTTTAGTGAAGCATAGGTAGTGTTGTCAGCCCACAACAGTAAGTTATGTAGGAATTTACTAGATTTCTGGCAAGTTCAATTTCTATTTTTCTGTACTTGTAGTGATTTTAAAAAGACAAAACGTACATTTATTGCAGAGATGACATACACTTGTGATGAAAGTGTGGCATTTAGGTAATTTTCTACAAAAGTAAATAATGACGTTTAATGTGTTTTTTCAAACAGTGTTAAAAAAAAAAAGATATGGGATCTAAAAAAAAGCTTTTCAAAACGTTTTGCATTCTAAAAAAATTTCCAAATTGATTTCCTAATTGATCAATTTCAAAATGGAGCAATTGCCGTCAGCTTAATGGCTGCTTTTATTGTCTGAAATCTGACTAAAGGGCACTGTAGTAAGTTTAACTTGTATTGTTCTTTGGAGGCACAATACTCATAAGGTTTAATTTGTATTATGAAAATTTACAGGATCATTTGAAGAACACTGCATGTGGATGGGCATTTAATTCCCAGCCTTGCAGGTGATTAAGTTAATTCTGCTATAACAGATGCATTCAAAGTGCAGATGAGAGCTGACACAAATTATTGTTAGTATTTTTTATTACACTGTCTCAGTTTACCTGTTGTGTAATGCAATCTGTAATAAGTTATATGAAAAAATACTTATTTTCAAATCATCAAACATTGAATTGAAATTTGGGGAATTTTATAAAGAATACAAGATTAGATAAACTAAAGACACTACAGTAATTTTAAAGTTTCATTAAACCCACATTATAAAAAATATCAATAAATTCTGTATTACATGCTGTTCATACCCACTCAGTCATTATGGGATTCGTTTTCTGTATTTTACAAAAAAACCTGGTTGATCCTGCTATTCTCTATCTCCCCCTCGTGTCCATGTCCCCAATGCAGTTGGGGATTTTGTATGGCAGTGCAGTGTTGGCAGCTACTGCACATGCTCAGTTTTTAGTGTGTTTCTACACTGAGCATTTCCTCCCTATCACATCTGAGCAGCCCATGTGATGATAGAGTCACACATGTAGGCATATGCACAGTGGTAAATTACACTTCCCTCCCTCCCCCTCCTCTATATAACCAGCTAAACACAATGGGGGTGGGACATTACATCTTGATTGATGAAGGCTTCACCTCCCTCTTATTCTAAGACAGAGGCTGGAGGGAAATGGCACAGCCTCTGATGGGCAGAAATCCACCCACACCACGTTATTTAACAAGGAAAAAAGTGCATAAAAAATACTGCGCTAATACGTGAAAAAACAAAAGGGAGCAGCTACATACAATCTGACAAAGACCATGAGAATATACATTAAAAAATGCAGGGCATAATATATGTGTAAGCAATAGAAACAAGTGAATTATTTCAAATAAGTGCTTCAAAGAAAAAATGATTAAAGAAAAATCAGCCTGATGGCCTGTGCTGAACATAAAGTCAATAATAAATGAACAATAATGTCCCGCAACCCAGGGAGGTGAGTGGACTCCAAAGTTTGGTGGTGTTCAGATGGTTGTCCCAAATTGAACTTCATGAAAATCCGACCAAAACAAAGGGATGAGGCAATGGTAGAAAGGATGGTAGAAAGGATGGTATGTAGGAAAACTCTTACCAAATCCCGTAGATTCCCATGTCAGCGACAGGGAATCGCATGTGCGGTGTGCCACTCAGGGCATGGAAAGCGACATCTCTTCACTGAAATCCTCCAGGCTCGAATCTGATTGGATCTCGAACCTGCCACCAGGCAGGTCCTCACAGCAAAACCAGGATACAAATCAGGTAGACAGAGACGTCACTTGTAAAGCTCAAGTAAGTAAGTGTCTACTTGAGCTTTACAAGTGACGTCTCTGTCTGCCTGATTTGTCTACCTGAAGTGTACATTTGTATGATGATTTGAAACAGTTTATTGATATTAATTGTTTATCTTTACTCTGTATGCTAAAGGCTGTTTTTTTTTTTTTTAACATGTGACCAGTAGCAGAGGACTAGAAGCTCTCCCTGCCACTGTTTCCATGCAGACAGGCTGGGAAAGAGCTGGGCCATGTGACAGCTGCATATTGATTGGCAATTATTATATTATTATTATTATTACACAGGATTTATATAGCGCCAACAGTTTACGCAGCGCTTTACAACATGAGGGCAGACAGTACACTTACAATACAAATCAATACAGGAGGGATCAGAGGGCCCTGCTCATTAGAGCTTACAATCTAGAAGGGAGGGTCAAGTGGAAATAAAAGGTAATCACTGTGGGGGGAGAGTTGATGGAGAAAATGAAAAAACAGTTGTTGTTAGGTGTGGGTAGGGTAGGCTTCTCTGAAGAGAAGGGTTTTCAGGGATCGTCTAAAAGCTAATAGAGTAGCAGATAAGTGGACAGATTGTCGTAGGGCATTCCATAGGATTAGAGAGGGTTTGGAAAAGTCCTGGAGGTGAGCATGGGAGGAGGTGATGAGGGAGCTAGAGAGCAGAAGGTCTTGAGAGGAATGAAGAGAACGAGTAGGTTGGTATTTAGAGACTAGGCTAGTGATGTAGCTGGGGGCTAAATTGTGGATGGCTTTGTACGTAGTTGTTAGTATTTTTAATTTAATTCTTTGGCCGACCGGAAGCCAGTGGAGGGACTGACAGAGAAGGATAGCAGAGACAGAGCGATTGGTAAGGTGGATGAGTCTGGCAGCAGCATTCATGATGGATTGAAGAGGTGATAGACTATGTAGAGGTAAACCAATGAGAAGGGAGTTGCAGTATTCGAGGCAAGAGATGACCTGCAAGTGAATTAAGAGCTTTGTTGTGTCATTGGTTAGAAAGGGGCGTATTTTGGAGATGTTGCGGAGGTTGAGGTGGCAGGATTTGGACAGTGATTGGACGTGGTGCTTAAAGGAGAGTTCAGAGTCCAGGACTACACCTAGAACCTTGGCATGTGGGGATGGGCTTATAGTTGTGCCATCTATTTTGACAGAGAGATCAGGGGAAGGGGCATATGGAGGAGGAAAAATTATAAGTTTGGTTTTGGATAGATTGAGTTTGAGGAAGTGGTATGACATCCAGACTGATATATCTGATAGTAAATTAGTGATGCGTGAGGAGACAGAGGGAGTGAGCTGAGGGGTAGAGAAATAGATTTGGGTGTCGTCAGCGTAGAGGTGGTATTGGAAGCCATGGGAGGCTATCAGCTGACCCAGGGAGGAGGTGTAGATTAAAAATAGGAGTGGTCCAAGAACAGAACCTTGGGGACCCCAACTAAGAAAGGAAGAGGAGAAGAGGAAGTAGAGTTGTAGGAAATGCTTAAGGTGCGGTTGGATAAGTAGGAAGAGAACCAGCAAAGAGTACAGGCATGGAGACCAAAGGTGTGGAGTTTTTTGGGGTGGAGTGGGTGGTCAACCGTATCAAAGGCAGCAGAGAGGTCCAGGAGTAAGAGTACCGAATAGTGTTGATTGGTTTTGGCTGTTAGTAGATCGTTTGTTAGTTTTAGGAGAGCAGTTTCTGTGGAGTGTTGAGGACGAAATCCAGACTGAAGGGGATCAAGAAGGATATTATCAGCAAGGTGGATGCTCAGTCGGTTGTAGACCAGACGTTCAAGGAGTTTGGATAAGAAGGGGGGCAAGGAGATGGGGCATAGGTTGTTAAGATTGGATGGTTTCAGTGAGGGCTTTTTAAGTATGGGTCTGACAAGTGCATGTTTTAGAGAGTTCGGGAAGATGCCAGAAGAGAGGAAGAGATTGAGGATGTGGGTTAGAGAGTGTAGCATAGAGCCAAAGGGTGAATGTAGCATTTGTGAGGGAACGGGATCCAGAGGGCAGGTGGTAAGGTGGACATTAGCAAGTAGGTTAGTAACCTCGTCTATAGTGGTGGGGTTGAAAGAGGGAAGTAATTATTGTGCCTGTGGGCATGAAGTGTAAAGCATGGAGGGTATCGGAACATAAGAGATCTCCTCACAAATTGTATCAATCTTTTGTTTGAAGTGATTGGTGATCTCCTGGGCAGGGAGTGAGTTGGCGGGTGGAGGCGGTGGAGGACGAAGTAGAGAGCTGAAGGCAGAGAAGAGTTGACGGGGACGGAATGATAAGTT
Source organism: Lithobates clamitans (assembly GCA_037952925.1). Lineage (NCBI taxonomy): Eukaryota > Metazoa > Chordata > Amphibia > Anura > Ranidae > Lithobates > Lithobates clamitans. The sequence continues at coordinate 1,530,470 of JBBGZY010000239.1, forward strand.
GAAAAGTTGATGATAAGGGGCAATAAAGGTTGTTATTAAAATAATTACAGTGCCATCATCCACATACAGAAAGAGAAGAGATAATGAACACTCACCAGCCACGTTATTAGGTACACCTTGCTATCACTGGGTTGGACCCTTTTTGGCTTCAGAACTGACTTAATACTTCATGGCATAGATTCAACAAGGTGTTGGAAACTTTCCTCAGAGATTTTGGTTCATATTGACATGATAGCGACATGCAGTTGCTGCAGATTTTCCAGTTGCACATCCATGATGCAAATCTCCCATTACACCACATCCCAATGGTGCTCTATTGGATTAAGATCTGGTGAATGTGGAGGCCATTGGAGTACAGTGATTTGACCTTTGTGACATTGTGCATTATCCTGCTGGAAGTAGCCATCAGAAGATGGGTACACTGTAGTCATAAAGGGATGGGCATGGTCAGCAACAATACTTGGGTAGGCCGTGGCAGGATGGATCCATTCTTTCATGTTGTTTATGCCAAATTCTGACCCTACCATCTGATTTTCACAGCTGAAATCGAGACTTATCAGACCAAGCAACGTTTTTTCCTATCTTCTATTGTCCAATTTTGGTGAGCCTGTGCAAATTGTAGCCTCAGTTTCCTGTTCTCAGCTGACAGGAGTGGCACCCATTGTGGTTTTCTGCTGCTGTACCTTCTTCAAGGTTCGATGTGTTATTCATTCAGAGATGGTATTGTGCAAACCTTAGTTGTAACAATTGAGTTACTGTTGCCTTTGTATCATCTCAAACCAGTCTGCCCCTTCTCCTCTAACCTCTGACATCAACAAGGCATTTTTGTCCACACAACAGTCAGTTAAATCACCTTTCTTCCCCATTCTGATGCTCAGTTTGAACTTCAGCAATTCATCTTCACCATGTTTAGATGCCTAAATGCATATTGAGTTGCTGCCATGTGATTGGTTGATTCACAATTTGTGTTACCAAGCAATTGAACAGGTGTACCTAATAAAAGTGGCCGTTGAGTGTACATGTTAAACAGTGTAACATGTTTAACATGTAATGTTAAACAGTGTGTTTAGTATCACTGTAACTCCACTATATACCTTACATCTTAAAGTATAACTAAAGGCAAAACTTTTTTTTAGTTTTGGATAGAGTGGAGATGGATTAGATAACCTATTAGACTTTTAGGATTAGATCACCTATTAGACAATTATGAAATATTCCAATCGGGACACTAATTCTGATGACCTGGGGGTCCCTAAGTGATTCCCCTAATTTGCAGAAATTTCCTCTCACTTGCTGTTTGGTAAATCTCTCCAAGGGGATACAGAGGGCAAAGAAATTGACAGGGGTTATAACCCTCCCGTACACCTTCCAAAATGAAAAAAAAAAAGTTTTGCCTGCAGTTCTACTTTAATTAGGAGGCTGCATTAGCTTGCTAAAACAATTTGTAATGATTAAAAAAAGGGATGTGTGGACATACTTCTCTTATCTGCTTTTTTCTTTAAGCTTACTTTCTTAGTGAAGATGCTATCCATATCAATGGCAGCTAGTGGGTTAGCATAAAAATTGCATGTTTTTTTTTTTCTTGTCAAGTTTGTTTATTGAATTTTAAAAATTAGTATACATAAGTACATATGGTGGCAGTAAAAGCAAAGATCACATAAATGGTAATAATATTGAGTTGTAGTTCCAACATAAACTAAAAGTAGTTTAACTAAAACAATTTTAGCATGGATCTAACTACTCAAAAGATTGTGTCATACATTGTATGAGAGAAGATAAAACCAACTTAGACCAGGTTAATATAAGATGACTTTAGATTAAAAAAAGTCTTAATTATTATCAAGAGTATAGTTTAAAAAACAGAAAGAATGAATGTATTATACAGTAGAATATAAAATCTTATACTACATATTGGAACTATGTACAATTGGTATAATGATAACCAAGGAAATAAAAGTTCTGCTACCAGAACTATATAAAGAGTAAATTGAAAGAGGGGAGAGATAATAGAGGGGAAAGGTAGAAGCGAGAAAGAAGATAAAAGAAAAAGTAATCTTAGGTAGGAGAAAAAATAGATAGGGAAGAAAGAAATGAGAGGTAGTAGGGGTCCCTGGGGTAGTACATGGTAATAAACACATACCATGAATGCAGAGAATGGAAGTATAAATCGAGATTACCAAGGTCCTAGTAGGGAAGCATCAAAATTGGAAGGCAAAAAGTGAGTCACCCAGGGATTCCATACATTCTCAAAGTTGGATATTTTATCGTGAGTTATAGCCTCTGTTTTGGCATGGATCATTGCTTGATTGACTCTATTTTTAGTTTCAGCAATTATTAAGGACGGTGATTTCCAAGCTTTGGCAATTGTTTGTTTCGCAGCTGTAGTGATCTGTAATAGGAGTTTGAATTGGTGGTAGGAGAGTGTGGCCGGTTTTAAGTTTAAAAGTGCTATTGTAAGATTAGGATTGATAGGGATTTCAAACAGTGTTGAAAACATAAGAACTTTCTAATAAGATCATATCTTTCTAGAAATTTTTTGCTACCGGACAATCCCATCAAGTATGAAGATGTGATCCAAGATCACCACAGCCACGAAAACAAGATGGGGAATAATTTGAAGCATTTTTCGCAATTCTGACAGGGACCAAATACCACAGCTATGTTTTGTGAGGATGACTTAGTTCTGATCCAAATCTTATCCCAATCGGCTGCTTCCAACGAAAACCCAAGATCCATCTCCCACTTAGCCACATATGATGGTGGGTCTGAGTTGGGTTTAGTAATAAGATGAGTGTAAAGAGTTAAATTAAGTCCCTTAGTGTGTGGGTCACGTTTACACATATTTTCAAAGCACATTAATTTATCTAAATGAATTCTTCCTTGTATATAGGGCATAAAAAAATTCATCTGCAGATATCGAAAGAGCTCTGAATTAGGAAGTTTTGAATGAAGTAGAGGATGCTAGTTCACAAAGTTGAGTTAAATTAGTGGAGGCCCATGCTTTAAAAGATTTCGGGGAAGACCAAGCAGGATAGAAAAGTGGATATTTAAGAAATGATAAAAGAGGTATATGAGGAAATTGTAGTCCATTTACTAATTTAAATTTATCCCAAATGGCTAGTGTATGTTTAGTGATAGGATTATTAAGTTTTTTACAGTCGGAGGAATTAGACCATACGAGGTGGTTATTGAAAGTGGGTCTCAATCTATTGGTTCCAGCGCAACCCAAAGCGGAATTTCACATTTTGCGTGATATTTAGGGATATGGGCTAATTGAGTTGCATGGTAATAGGTGGTAAAATTAGGAAACCCTAGTCCCCCTTAGGGCTTTGGAAGGTAAAGAGTGTGTTTTGGCAGATGGGGTTTCAAGGAGCCCCAAACTAAAGTTAATACCTTGCGTTGTAGTATTCTGAGAAAGTATGCTGGAACAGGGATAGGTAAAACTCTAAAAAGATAAAGAATTTTGGGCAGTATAGCCATCTTTATTACATTAATTTTACCTATCCAAGATAATGGTATAAAGGGCCATTGTGCCAGAAGATTAGATATTTGACGCAAAATTGAAGGTTAATTGTCAGTGAAAATGTCAGAAAGATTGGGTGTGAGAGTTATCCTTAGGCAAAGAAGGCATGAAGTGGACCATGAGAAAGGGAGGGATGTTTGCGCTTGTTGTAAAATATGAGGAGGTAAAGATATATTTAAGGCTATAGATTTTTGAGAGTTAATAATTAGACCAGATACATGGACAAAGTGATCAAGTTTACTTATAAGATTAGGAGCAGAAATATGAGGGGATGACATAAAGATTAAGATATCATCAGCAAATAGGCAAAGTTTTTGTTGGTGACCAGCTAAATCTAGACTTTTAATAGAGGTGTAGCACTACCCCCGAAGGAGCTGCTAATGAATGTTTGGTTCTGCACCCTGCCTCTCAACTCCAATAACAGCCTTGACCCCTCAGGCACACCTGCTTGGTAATATTAATGTAGGACCCAGCAGTAGAGAGAAACACAGTAATGACAAACTATAAAGTGCATTTACCATAGCCCTGCATCCTGTGTCTTCACCTGTTGTAGTAGTAATAGAGACACATACAGAATACCAATTAACCATTCAGAAAGTTTACTAAAGTGGGTAGCGGCACAAAGAACAATATGATCGAATGTAAACAAAAAATGGTAATTGATGACAATAGTTGCTGATATGAAGACTATAGATTTAGTAATCAATATAGAGAACAAAGATAGATGGGGGTACAGTGGGACAAATGCTCAATATTCTCAAGGACCTATATTTAACACTTTCCCACTGAACCCCCACTACACGCACACACCAAATTGCAAGGTAATGTGAAACACGTGTAATGCCACAATGCAATATTTATCTTTTACTCAAGGGCTCCCCCTGGGTTGCAGTTCAGAGCAGTTCTCCAATGCAGAGCAGCAGAGCTTTGTTAAAGAATACAGTGATGAATGTTCCTCAATTTGCAATTCGTCTTCAGCTAGCCAGATATTATACTGCAGTATTTGTAATCCAACAGGGAAACAGAGAGAAAGCAACTGTAGAATAATGTGCTGATAACTGTTTAACTGAAGAAATATAGCACTTATAACACTTCCTCCTTATCTGTGAGTGTAATACAGTACTGACTTTATAGCACAGGGTATAACAGATACTAGAGTTCAGCTGTATGCGGCCTGTGGATAGGTAAGATCACTTCTGTTGGACTACAAGTCTCGCCAGCAGTCTGTAAATAACTCACTCATCAAACAGTGTACTTTACTGAAATGGGCAGGTGCCCACTCACCACAATAGACCCAGAGGCGGTGAGGCTCCGTCCAGACTCTCCTCCTGATGTCTCAGTCTGATGAAAGATGGCGCCGCCATGCTGTGCCACTCCTCTGGATGGCTGAGGTGCAGGAAACTTCCAGGTGCCCCGGAACTGCACACCGATCCGCTTGCAAGGCTGGCAGGGCTCCACTCTGAAGTCCCTCAGAGGCTGGTGATCCTGCTCTGCGCCACGTGGGCCGCAGTCTTTTGTTCCCACACACACAGATCTCCCTGCTGGTTGTTGCATGGCATCCCAAGAGGCCGAAAGATAGCGCACCTGTCCTTTTATCTGCTTACCCAGCAGGCTGTTCTGTGACTTGGCATTGTGGGTATGTGAACTTGGCATTGTGGGTCAGTAGTTCCCAGACTGATTTGACAACATGAGTTACTTCCTCATCAAACTACCAATCCCACAATGCATAACTGTTTGCTTCTAAAATAGAGAAAAGGTCCTGACCAGTCTGATAACTTTGGTAACAACACCTGCATTAGAGAGGGGTCAGTACGGATTGATTGAGCAAGGGGTTCAATAAATAGGGCAAATAAGAGTGGGGAAAGTGAACACCCCTGATGCGTACCTCTACAGATGTCAAATAGGTTTGATTTATATCCAGCATATTTAACATAAGGTTTGGGATTTTTGTATAATAAGGAGACCCAGCTAAGAAAACGAGGACCAAATCCCCAACGATGCAGGACAAAATGTAGTTAATGCCACAAAACTGTATTAAATGCTTTTTTGATATCTAAAGATAAGAGACAGATGGGTATTTGTCGTGATTTAGCTGCTTGAATTAGTAAAGTAGTCCTGCGTACATTGTCTGCCGCTTGGTGCTGTGGGATAAAGCTGACCTGGTCTTTATTCATTTAAGAACCTATTACACTAAGCGGGTTGCTAAGACTTTTGCTAGTAACTTAATGCCAAGGTTGAGTAATGATATGGGTCTATAGTTGGAACAAGATGTATCATCCGACTGAGGTTTGGGGATCAATGAAATTATAGTCGTTAACGTTTCGGGGTGAAAGTATTGATTGTTAAGGAGAGAATTAAATGTGTCTGATAACATTGGAGCAAGGATATGAGAGAATCTCTTATAGTATAGGGCAGAAAAGCCATTTGGGCCTGGATGTTTATTTGGTTTAAGAGAGTTAATGCTAATTTAAATTCGATAGCTGTAATGGGGCTTTCAAGACAATCGTGTTGGGCTAAAGGAATAGTAATCAGTTTGATTTGTGAAAAAAAAATTATTATACTAAAGTTTGATAAAAAAAAAATCTTTTTTATATGAGGAGGTAAGATGTTTTTGAATGGTGTGGAGGAACTTTACTGGATTACTAGTAAATGTATCATGAGATAATTTCAGTCAAATCAGTTTAAAGGGGCGATTTCGTTTTTTAAGTGCTCGGGCTAAAAGAGTGTCTGGTTTATTCGCTTTAAGATAAAATTTATGTTTAGACTTACATAACATTTTATCTACAGATTCTGATAAAAAAGGTCAAGGTTTAAACATCCTTTATCAAGCTGTAATTTTGTCACGGGGTAGGATTGGATTGAAAGATTGTGTGGCATGTATTAAATTCTGCTTCTAATTTTTGTTTTAGTTGTCGTTTTTCTCTTTTAAGAAATGAGGCTTGGTGTATATAAACCCCTCTGAGAACAGGATTATGAGCTTCCCATAGGGTCAGTGGGGATATATCAGGGGTCTCATTTATTGCCCAGGTAATCTTTTATGGCTATTTCTAGATCATAGGAGTGTGATGGATGAGATAGGATTGAGTCATTAATGTGCCATGTAGAGTCTTGTGTTTTGGGTGTTAGAGAAGTGAGAGTTGAAAGTACAGCACAGTGGTCAGTCCATGTAAAAGGGATAATAGATAAAGAAAGGAGTTCAGGGGCCATGCCTATTGAGATCGAAATATGATCATTATGGGAAAATGATTTATGGGGATGAGAAAAAAAATTAAATTGGTGCCTAGCAGGATTGATTTCATGCCAAAAATCTAATAAAGAGTGTTGTTAAAGAAGTTGTTGGAACTTACAAGATTAAGAACTAGATGCAATAGGAGTTAGGGATTTATCTAAAAAAGGATAAAGGACTTGATTTGAATCTCCACAGATTAAAAGTGTGCCCATTTTAATAGTATCAATTACCTGTAATAAATGGGAGAGGAATGAGGATAGAGTTTTGTTAGGAGCATAGTAGGATACCACTGTGATTAGAGAATTGACTAGATATCCCGTGAGTATAAGACAGCGACCTTCTGGGTCTTTGATCTCTGTCAGAAGGGAAAGGGGTATAGTACAATGAAATGCTATTAGCACCCCTCGTTGTTTTGTTTTGGCAGAGGCTGTAAAAACTTGGGGATAAGCTGAACCAAAATATTTAGGGGTTGCTTTATGCAAAATGGGTTTATTTGAGGCATACAACATGTGCTTTTGAGGAAACTAAGGAACGTAAACTTTAGTTCATTTTTGTGGGATATTTAGACCTTGTACATTTAAAGTAAGGGCATTTAAGGGGGCCATCGGTAAATCTAAAAGGAAATATTGTAATATACTGCATTCATAGATTGTGAGTCTACAATTACCCCGGGGGTGGGGGCAAGAACCAAGAGGGGAGTAAAGGCAGAATAAAGAGGAAGAAAGAGAAAGAGTCATATAGTCAAATAATAGTAAGTAAATTGTGCGAATAAGAAAAGTAAAAAGGCGGCGTACTGAGTGCGTAAAAAAACGCTAACTCTAAAGGCCTAGTATCTATCCGAGGAGGTCCTCCAATAATAGGTCAGAATGGAGGTTTATCCTAGGACAGAAAAATAAGGGGAGCAGGGCCAATCTCTCGAGACCCCAACGGCCTAGATCTATATACAGAAAAAGAGAAATATTTGGACACCCAAGTTCGGCTGTTGAGAAAAGAAAAATGAGCAACGGTAAAAAAAAATAAAAGGTTAATTAGCTATTAACAACTGTACTGTAAGGTGAGTATATATACCTACAGGTAACCCTAGGGAAAAAATACAATAAAATAAGAAACTGTATAGTTTACATAGCAATATTACTTATCATAGGGTTGCCAGTAATGAAGAAGGAAAATAGCGATATTGATAAACAGGATAATTAAATATAAAACAATAGAACTACTTCAATTTAAAAAATAACTCGATTTTTCTCTAAGATAAATATAAGTAAATAAGGTTATAATAGAGACAATAGGTACCTCATTGGCTTGGGGGGGGGGGAGGGGGGAGAAAGGGGGTAAATAGATAAAACATAAAATATGTTTATCTGAGGTTGTGGGGGTTAAAAGGGGGGAGTTCAAAACTTAATAGAACAGTATTATTTTAAATAAGTTTAGTCAGATTATACCGAAGGTGGTAAATTACTTAGTGACCAAAGAAAGGCAAAGCCTTAACACTGAATATGCTTCAAGATGAGGAGTGAAAGCCATTCAGTCCATTAAGTCTACAGGATCTATATCAGGAGAATTGAATCGACTTCTCTTAGAGGAATTGTGTCAGCCTCTATCTTTTTCAGATTTGGATGATTCTTGAGGGGAGCTAGATGTTGTGCGTCGACGAGGGCTAATTGAAGATCTTTCGATAAGATGTAGTTCCTGTAGAGTGTTTTGTAGTTCATCTGAGGATCTACAGGAATGTTTGACACCTTGATAGGTAAAGCAGATAGAAAATGGGTATCCCCATTGATAAGGGATCTGGCGTTGCTGTAGATTATGAAGTAAGGGTTTCAGTGCACGTCGTTTAGCCACAGTAATTGGGGAAAGGTCAGCAAAAAGCTGATAAGGATGATCTTGAAAGATGAGGGAATCTTTTCCTCTAGCTGCAGCCTTGAGTTGTTCTTTGGTGCGATAGAAGTGGAATTTCGCAATAATATCACAAGGGGGTTTGCCTGGTGTTAAAGCTCTTTGAATCCTATCCATCTCCAAACGATCAACCGGGATTTTACTTTTTGGAAAAGTGCGGTCATAGTAGAATGAAGGTCAACAATAGTCTCAGGTATTCCTCGTATACGAAGATTCGATCGACGTGCTCTATTTTCAAAGTCCTCTACGCATGTTTGCAGAATAAGGTTTTCTTTCTTAAGAGTCTCAAATTCATTATCATGGGACAGTACATTAATTTCCATGTCATCCACTCTGATTTCTAGGTCAGAAGTGTGTTGGCCTAACTCACGGATTGCTTTTGTGAGACTTTCAGTTATATAATCTGAGGTTTGCTTTAAGGCTTTCTGTAACATTTTTTCTATTTTTCTTAAAATATTTGGATGTAGGGAATCTGTTTTTCTTGTGAGGCTGCACTGTATTCACAGTCAGAGTCATTATAGGCATCCTGAGGTAACTGCAGTTGCTTAGCTGCACAACATGTGCCCGTATGTGAGGAAGGAGGCTGTGCCATTTTACAGGGCCCTCTAGACTGTGTATCCTTGGCACTCTTTTGTTTATTTTTACCTCAGGCGGCACAAAAGACCATTTTATTTATCCCAGGGTTATTGAGGAGGCTTATGGTAAGATTATTTTCAGTTTACCATGCCTTGCGGGTGTCTTTCTCAGCCGAGGAGTCCCAAGAGATGTGGAGCTTCAGCTGAACATGTCTGTCACCGGCGACTCCTCCTCCTTCCCAAAATCAATTGCATGTTTTTTATTCTTGATGTCACCACGGACAGCAAGGAAGAGTTGTTTGACAAAGGGGCCATGAGCCCAAAATTCGTAACAATGCCCATTTATATCCCAAGACATTATCATGGCCATCTTGTGGGCCTACAGGACTTCCTTGCTGTCCACAGTGGTTCTTATCCTTGTGATATACACAGATAGTCTGCTGCTTCTGTTGTCTCTTCCTGGTTTTTCCCTGGTTAACTTTATTGTTCCAAACACCTTACATCACTTCCCTTTAAACACAGATATTAGCAAAAGAATCATAATACCTGTAAATCATATGATCAAAAATTGTACAATTTCATAAGTTTTCATCTTCATCCTTTTCTTTCTTACGAGGGTACCGCTACATGAGTATACCATCCTGTTCTGGTCAACAATCTTCAGGAGGGATTTGTCTAAACTGGAGAGATTCCAGATAAGATAAAAAAAGCTAATAAGCCGTCTAATATTAAACTTATTCTCCCTGAAGAAGAGATGCTTCAGAGGGAATATGATAGCAATATACAAATCCTTGAATGGTAGCTCTAGCATTGAGAGGGAACATTTTTAATCTTAAAGAGTCACTTTACTTTTGTTGAGAAAAAAACATTTCCCCTTTGGGTAATCTATGTACATTACAAGGATGTTAAACTTTGTTGCAGATTCCTACCTTTTGTTATTGTGAAGGAAGAGCTTTTTGTTTGTCTGTGTCCATGTGCATCTAATGAGAGTGGTTTCATAATTATCAATCAGCTGCTGCACCTGCAGGACTTTTTGAGGAAAACTGCAGGGTCTGCATCCCTTTAGATGTGATTTCCTATTGGAAGTATCTCACCAAAATTTATTTTTTGTTGCAGGGGATGCCTGAAATCTGACTTGTATCTTAGTGCAGACTTCTGGGAAAATCAGAAAATCATATTGTATCGCACTTTACAGAAAATTACAGCACTGCAGATTGAAAAGGAAAGGTAATTTTTGAACACATTCTATTACAATAGGACTTGTGTCGCAATTGTATATGCTATACTATTTTTTATATATTTGTTTTTTCCCCATAAGTGGAGTGGAGTTACCACTTTTAGTCTTTAAAGAAGACACATGTCCACACAATGAAGTTGAATGAGAAATGCTTTAATCCTAAACTGCGTAATAGGTTCTTTACTGTTAAGGTGGTAAAAATGTGGAACTCCTTTCCATATTTGGTAGCGTCAGCAGAGCATGTAGATACGTTTCAGAACTTTTGGATGTGTGTCTTAGCGAACACAATGTACAGGAGTATTGGAAAACAGTAGACACACAAACACACTGGCTACCATGCACAGCTGCACCAGATTGTGCACTCTCCAGTAGGGATGAGCCGAACACCCCCCGGTTCGGTTCGCACCAGAACCCGCGAACGGACCGAAAGTTCGCACGAACGTTAGAACCCCATTGACGTCTATGGGACTCGAACGTTCGAAATCAAAAGTGCTCATTTTAAAGGCTAATTTGCATGGTATTGTCCTAAAAAGGGTTTGGGGACCCGGGTCCTACCCCAGGGGACATGTATCAATGCAAAAAAAACTTTTAAAGACGGCCGTTTTTTCGGGAGCAGTGATTTTAATGATGCTTAAAGTAAAAAAAAAAAAGTGAAATATTCCTTTAAATATCGTACCTGGGGGGTGTCTATAGTATGCCTGTAAAGTGACGCGTGTTTCCCATGTTTAGAACAGTCCCTGCACCAAATGTCATTTTTAAAGGAAAAAATCTCATTTAAAACTGCTTGCGGGTTTAATGTCATGTCGGGTCATGGCAATATGGATGAAAATCAGTGAGACAAACGGCATGGGTACCCCCCAGTCCATTACCAGGCCCTTTGGGTCTTGTATGGATATTAAGGGGAACCCCGCACCCAAATTAAAATAAGAAAAGGTGTGGGGCCACCAGGCCCTATATACTCTGAACAGCAGTATACAGGCGGTGCAAACAAGACAGGGACTGTAGGTTTGTTGTTAAGTAGAATCTGTTTGTAATTTTGAACATTTTTAACGTGTTTAGCTCCAGCCAAAAAATCTTTTCTAAGCTTTTTGGAAAACATAGGGAAGGGTTATCACCCCTGTGACATTTGTTTTGCTGTCTTTCCTCCTCTTCAGAAGATTTCACCTCACTTTTTTGTCCCAATGAAAAATGTTTTTTGAAAATTTGGGTTTTTTTCTGGAACAAGGATTGGAAAGCATCAGTGGAAAGGAGAAATTGTTTTCCCATATTAACTCTTACAGGAGAGAATTTCCCTTCCTAGGGGTAGATTTCATCTCACTTCCTGTTGTCTCCTTCCATTTGCAAGTAGGAGTCGTTTGTAAGTTAGATGTTTGAAAGTAGGGTCCTGCCCTATATACTCAGCAGAAATTTGGGCCTTAGGTGTTGCTGTGGCCACAACACTGTAAGCCCTCACAGGGCCCTGCTGTGAAATATTAGATCAAGAATTGTAATTACATGCCCCTGTTGAACAGGAGCTGAAAAATTAGGCCTTAGGCACTGGTGCTGGTGCCACAACACTGCAACCCCTCACAGACACTCTAGTTGGAACGCAGGAACGAGCCCTGCTGCAAAGTATTGCATCAAAAATTGTAATTACACGCCCCTGTTAGACAGGGGCAGAAAAACTGGGCCTTAGGCACTGGTGCTGGTGCCACAACACTGCAACCCCTCACAGACACTCTAGTTGGAATGCAGGAACGAGCCCTGCTGCAAAGTATTACATCAAAAATTGTAATTACACGCCCCTGTTAAACAGGGGCTGAAAAATTGTGCCTTAGGCACTGGTGGTGGCGCCCAGAACCAAAAATGTTCTTACAAGCTATCAGCGTGATGATTGAGGAGGAAGAGGATAATTACTCAGGGATAGTCACTCAGCATCAGCATAGGCAGTCTTTGAAGGGATCTGAGATTTCAAAAAAAATTATTCGGTTACATCAGCATCAGGTGCTTGGTAGCTGGTGGTGATCCAAGACTGATTCATTTTTATGAAGGTCAGCCGATCGACCGAGTCGGTGGACAGACGCACCCTGTGATCGGTTACCATGCCTCCAGCAGCACTGAATGTGCGTTCCGAAAGAACGCTGGATGCAGGACAGGCCAGTAGCTCAATTGCATACTGTGCAAGCTCTGGCCAGTGATCCATCCTCAAGACCCAGTAACCCAGAGGATTTTCAGTGGGAAAGGTGTCCAAGTCTGATCTTGCCCCTAGGTATTCCTGCACCATGTAAAACAGACGCTGGCGATGGTTGCTGGAACCGATCATACCTTGGGGCTGCGGACCAAAAAAATGTCTGAACGCATCGGTCAGACGGCCACCTTCTCCACCGCTCCTTCTTTGACTGACCGAAGCCTCAGCAACACGTTGTCCAGAAACAGGAGTTTGTAACCTCCCAGTCTCTGGGAACGCGTTGCACAGACCTTTCTGCAAGGCTTCCCGAAGATGTTTCATCCTCTGCTCCCTCTGCGATGGCAAGATAAGGTCCGCAACCTTACCCTTGTAACGTGGATCAAGGAGGGTTGCCAGCCAGTATTGGTCCTTCTCCTTGATACCACGAATACGAGGATCCTTACGCAGGCTTTGCAGGATCAGGGAGGCCATGCAGCGTAGGTTTGCTGAGGCATTCGGTCCGGAGTCCTCTGGGTCACTAAGGACAACAACGTCCGCAGCCACCTCCTCCCAGCCACGTACAAATCCATGTGTTCCTTGGGACTGATCCCTTAAAGACTGCTGCTGATGCTGAGTGCCAGGCTCCACCTCCATACTGACACAATCTTCCTCCTCCTCCTCCTCCTCCTCGTCCTCTTCCTGTGTGATCGGCGGGCACGCAGGAACACTGTCTGGATAAAGGGGGCCTTGAGAGCTAAGGAAGTCCTCCTCTTCCTGCCTCTGTTCTGCCTCAAGTGCCCTGTCCATTATTCCACGCAGCGTGTGCTCCAACAGGTGGACAAGGGGGACAGTGTCACTGGTGCATGCACTGTCAGTGCTCACCATCCTCGTGGCCTCCTCGAATGGTGACAGGACAGTGCATGCATCCCTGATCATGGCCCACTGGCGTGGGGAAAAAAAACCAAGCTCCCCTGATCCTGTCCTGGTGCCATAGTCGCACAGGTACTCATTGATGGCCCTCTGCTGCGTGTGCAGCCGCTGCAGCATGGCCAACGTTGAGTTCCACCTGGTGGGCATGTCACAGATTAGGCAGTTCTTGGGCAGGTTAAACTCCTTTTGGAGGTCCGTCAGCCGAGCACTGTCATTATATGACCGGCGGAAATGCACACAGACTTTCCTGGCCTGCCTCAGGACATCCTGTAAGCCCGGGTACCTGCCCAAGAACTGCTGCACCACCAAGTTAAGGACGTGAGCCAAACAGGGCACATGGGTCATTTGTCCCTGTCGGAGGGCAGAGAGGAGGTTGGTGCCATTGTCGCAAACCACCATTCCTGCCTTAAGTTGGCGTGGCCTCAACCACCTCTGAACCTGCCCCTGCAGAGCTGACAGAACCTCTGCCCCAGTGTGGCTCCTGTCCCCCAAGCACACCAGCTGAAGCACCGCATGGCATCTTTTGGCCTGCGTACTTGCGTAGCCCCTTGAACGCTTACGGAGCACCGCTGGTTCCGAGGAAGAGGCCATGGAGGAAGAAGAAGAGGAGGGGGTGGAGGAGAGAGGTGTGTCACAATCAGCATTTTGGAGGCGTGGTGGCGGAACAACCTCCAACACTACTGCACCTTGTCCTGCATCCTTCCCAGCTGCCAGCAGAGTCACCCAATACGCCGTGAAACTTAGGTAACGTCCCTGTCCATGCCTGCTGGACCATGAGTCAGCGGTAATATGCACCTTACCGCTGACCGCCCTGTCCAGTGAGGCATGGACATTGCCTTCCACATGCCGGTAGAGAGCCGGAATCGCCTTCCGTGAGAAAAAGTGGCGTTTGGGTACCTGCCACAGAGGAACCGCACATTCCACAAACTCACGGAAGGGGGCAGAGTCTACCAACTGAAAAGGCAGCAGTTGAAGTGCTAGCAATTTTGCCAAGCTAGCATTCAACCGCTGGGCATGTGGATGGCTGGGAGCAAACTTCTTTCGGCGGTGCAGCAGCTGGGGCAGGGAAATTTGCCTGGTACAATCTGACATCGGTGTACCAAAAGCAGATTGCCCACAAGTACTTGGCTGTGACACACCTAATTCTACACCTTCATTCCTCTCACTGCAGGTCTCAGAGAGGACTGAAGGTCTAGTGGGGTTGGAAATCTCAGCTGATGAGGAGCAAGGAGAGATCCTCTTTGTTCTTTGGTGTGGGTCTTTTAGATACGCTTGCCAACGAACTGCATGGCAGGTCAACATACGTCTGGTCAAGCATGTGGTACCCAAGCGGGAGATGTTTTGGCCACGCGAGATACGCTTGAGACATATGTTGCAAATAGCAGCGGTGCGATCTGATGCACTCGTCTCAAAAAAGGCCCACACCAAAGAACTTTTTGAATAACGCACAGAGACTGCAGCGCCCTGCACATGTGGAGCTTTGGGGTGTGATGCAGTCAATGTGCTGCCCTTAGGCTGGCCCCTGGAGGGCATCCTGCCTCGTTGGTGATGTGCCGCCTCCTCCTCCTCCTCCTCCTCTCTCCTATCAGGCACCCACGTTGAGTCAGTGACCTCATCATCTCCTCCCTCCTCATCACTGGAGCAAACCTGGCAGTATGCTGCAGCAGGGGGAGCATGACTGCCAGATTGCTGTCCTTCTTGGGCACCCCCTCTGTCCATGCTCATGTTACTGCCTTCATCGAGCTCAGTATCATCATCAGAGCCTTCCAAACGCTGGGCATCCTCCTGGAGCATGTACCCAACACTGTGGTCAAACAGTTCGAGGGAATCCTCATGAGGACATGGTGGAGCTAGGGAAGGAGTCACTGATGACATTGAGCTGAGGGAAGAGGCCGCTGCTTTGCCAGACAAAGCACCCTGGGCATGGGTGTGAGAGGATGAGGAGGATGAGGACGGCTTGGTCATCCACTCGACCAAGTCTTCCGCATGTTGCGGCTCAACACGGCCAGCTGTCGAAAAAAAGGCCAAGCGTGTCCCATGGCCACGTGCTGATGAGGATGCACCGTCTCCACGACCAGCACTAGACACAGAGCCTGCTTGCCCTCTCTTATTGGCTTGTGACTGTCTGCCTCTCCTTCTTGGCCTTCCAGACATACTAATGGCCTGTAGCTGCACTAAGCTGGGATAGAACACCTGTAATTTTCTTCAGGTAGCTTTATATACTGTAACCAGACAAGCCTGCCTGTCAGTAGGAAGATAACAGGAATGGATCTAGCTGAACACTGTGAGCAGGACGCACTGTACTAAATGTAAATAGTCTAGCTGCCTGACCGTGGTACTAATAGGATCAAATAGAACACCTGTAATTTTCTTCAGGTAGCTTTATATACTGTAACCAGACAAGCCTGCCTGTCAGTAGGAAGATAACAGGAACGGATCTAGCTGAACACTGTGAGCAGGACGCACTGTACTAAATGTAAATAGTCTAGCTGCCTGACCGTGGTACTAATAGGATCAAATAGAACACCTGTAATTTTCTTCAGGTAGCTTTATATACTGTAACCAGACAAGCCTGCCTGTCAGTAGGAAGATAACAGGAATGGATCTAGCTGAACACTGTGAGCAGGACGCACTGCACTAAATGTAAATAGTCTAGCTGCCTGACCGTGGTACTAATAGGATCAAATAGAACACCTGTAATTTTCTTCAGGTAGCTTTATATACTGTAACCAGACAAGCCTGCCTGTCAGTAGGAAGATAACAGGAACGGATCTAGCTGAACACTGTGAGCAGGACGCACTGCACTAAATGTAAATAGTCTAGCTGCCTGACCGTGGTACTAATAGGATCAAATAGAACACCTGTAATTTTCTTCAGGTAGCTTTATATACTGTAACCAGACAAGCCTGCCTGTCAGTAGGAAGATAACAGGAACGGATCTAGCTGAACACTGTGAGCAGGACGCACTGCACTAAATGTAAATAGTCTAGAAGATAACAGGAACGGATCTAGCTGAACACTGTGAGCAGGACGCACTGCACTAAATGTAAATAGTCTAGAAGATAACAGGAACGGATCTAGCTGAACACTGTGAGCAGGACGCACTGCACTAAATGTAAATAGTCTAGAAGATAACAGGAACGGATCTAGCTGAACACTGTGAGCAGGACGCACTGCACTAAATGTAAATAGTCTAGAAGATAACAGGAACGGATCTAGCTGAACACTGTGAGCAGGACGCACTGCACTAAATGTAAATAGCAGGAACGGATCTAGCTGAACACTGTGAGCAGGACGCACTGCACTAAATGTAAATAGCAGGAATGGATCTAGCTGAACACTGTGAGCAGGACGCACTGCACTAAATGTAAATAGTCTAGAAGATAACAGGAACGGATCTAGCTGAACACTGTGAGCAGGACGCACTGCACTAAATGTAAATAGCAGGAACGGATCTAGCTGAACACTGTGAGCAGGACGCACTGCACTAAATGTAAATAGCAGGAACGGATCTAGCTGAACACTGTGAGCAGGACGCACTGCACTAAATGTAAATAGTCTAGAAGATAACAGGAACGGATCTAGCTGAACACTGTGAGCAGGACGCACTGCACTAAATGTAAATAGCAGGAACGGATCTAGCTGAACACTGTGAGCTGGACGCACTGCACTAAATGTAAATAGCAGGAACGGATCTAGCTGAACACTGTGAGCAGGACGCACTGCACTAAATGTAAATAGCAGGAACGGATCTAGCTGAACACTGTGAGCAGGACGCACTGCACTAAATGTAAATAGTCTAGAAGATAACAGGAACGGATCTAGCTGAACACTGTGAGCAGGACGCACTGCACTAAATGTAAATAGCAGGAACGGATCTAGCTGAACACTGTAAGCTGGACGCACTGCACTAAATGTAAATAGCAGGAACAGATCTAGCTGAACACTGTGAGCAGGACGCACTGCACTAAATGTAAATAGCAGGAACGGATCTAGCTGAACACTGTGAGCAGGACGCACTGCACTAAATGTAAATAGCAGGAACGGATCTAGCTGAACACTGTGAGCAGGACGCACTGCACTAAATGTAAATAGTCTAGAAGATAACAGGAACGGATCTAGCTGAACACTGTGAGCAGGACGCACTGCACTAAATGTAAATAGCAGGAACGGATCTAGCTGAACACTGTGAGCTGGACGCACTGCACTAAATGTAAATAGCAGGAACGGATCTAGCTGAACACTGTGAGCAGGACGCACTGCACTAAATGTAAATAGCAGGAACGGATCTAGCTGAACACTGTGAGCAGGACGCACTGCACTAAATGTAAATAGCAGGAACTGATCTAGCTGAACACTGTGAGCAGGACGCACTGCACTAAATGTAAATAACAGGAACGGATCTAGCTGAACACTGTGAGCAGGACGCACTGCACTAAATGTAAATAACAGGAACGGATCTAGCTGAACACTGTGAGCAGGACCCACTGCACTAAATGTAAATAGTCTAGATAGAAGATAACAGGAACGGATCTAGCTAAACTGTATACAGTGTATATATATATATGCAACACCTGGGA
Organism: Lithobates clamitans; assembly: GCA_037952925.1. Lineage (NCBI taxonomy): Eukaryota > Metazoa > Chordata > Amphibia > Anura > Ranidae > Lithobates > Lithobates clamitans. The sequence continues at coordinate 1,548,586 of JBBGZY010000239.1, forward strand.
TGCATATATATACACAATACACTGTAAGTGCAGCTAACTGACTGACTGTTCTGCCTAATCTATCTAACTCAAATCAAATGACACTGTCTCTCTCTCTCTCTATCTCTCAGCACACCGGAACACACACTACACAGGGCCGCCGTGCAGGCGGCCTTATATAGTGTGGGGTGTGTACTAAATCCCCTGAGCCATAATTGGCCAAAGCCACCCTGGCTTTGGCCAATTACAGCTCTCTCTACTGACGGCGCTGTTATTGGCCAAGCATGCGGGTCATAGTGCATGCTTGGCCAATCATCAGCCAGCAAAGCACTGCGATGCCGCAGTGAATTATGGGCCGTGACGCGCCACACGAATTTGGCGCGAACGGCCCATATCGTTCGCAATTCGACGGACGGTCGAACAGCCGATGTTCGAGTCGAACATGGGTTCGACTCGAACACGAAGCTCATCCCTACTCTCCAGTTTAAATCGACCCTTATATGTGATAAAAATAATCCCCTTAGTCCAGGAGCTTAAAGTGGTATTAAAACTTTTGTTTTTTAAATAGCAAACATGTTATACTTATCTGCTCTAGTCAGTGGTTTTGCACAGAGCAGCTCCAATCCGCTTCTTTCTGGGCACCCCCCCCCAGCCCGGTGCTCCTGGCTCCTCCCCTTCAAGAAGTGTCCCCAGAAAAAGCAGCTTGCCTTTGTTAAAAGCCAAGTTAAGCCAAGTTAAAGTACTACTAAAGGTTCTGCCCCTATCCTCCTCCTCTTGAGTCCCCCGCCGGTGCTCCTGGCTCCACCTTGACCAGTGCCCCCAATAACAAGCCGCTTGCTATGGGGGCACCATTGCATCCTTGCTCCCGAGCCGCTGCTCTATACATCCATAAGACACATAGAGCCATGTCTTGGCCCTGCCCTCTGCTCTCCCTCATTGGCTCTCTGGCTGTGATTGACAACAATTGGAGCCAATGGGCTATCGCTGCTGTCTTAGCCAAAGAGTAGAAAGAATTCAGGGACAGCTAGGGCTACCATTAACATTGCTGGATCAGAGGGAGCTCAGGTAAGGATTGGGGTGGCTGAGGGGGGAGGGCGCTGCACAGAGAAGGTTTCAGATACCTTTAGACTTTAGAACCACTCTAATGCCCTGTACACATGATCGGAATTTCCATCAGAAAAACCTTGTATGGTTTTTCTGACGGAATTCCGCTCAAGCTTGCCTTGCATACACACGGTCACACAAAAGTTCTCTGAACTTTTGACCGTCAAGAACGCGGTGATGTACAATACTACGACGAGCTGAGAAAATTAAGTTCAATGCTTCCGAGCATGCGTCAAATTGTTTCCGAGCATGCGTAGGAATTTTGTGCGTCGGAACTCCTACAGACAATCGGAACTTTTTCCGTCCAAAAAATAGAGAACCTGCTCTCAATCTTTTTCTGGTGGAAATTCCACCAGCAAAAGTCAGATGGAGCATACACACGGTTGGAATTTCCGACCAATAGCTCACATCGGACATTTGCTGGCGGAATTTCCGATCATGTGTACGGGGCATAACAGCCATTTGGAGCCATGGTACCAGGATACGATAAGATTTCATAAGCCCATGCAGTTGTATATGCACACAAATAAAGCAAGACAACTGAGCCACCAAACATATGGCAATTTCTTATTGTATTTTTCAGCCAGACCGTTTTTTTCATGTTTTAATAATGAGAAAAACAGTCTTAAAATCTTTATTGTATTCTGAGGTCAAATCAGGCACTCTTCATACAATGTAGCCTCAGGTTATCAAGTAATGTTTCAAGGCAGGATGAATTAACAGCTTAATTACACAAAGAAAGATGTGTCTTATTCATTTTCCGTAAAACAATGTGCTCATTCAGAAAGCAAGGTTCTGGAATAATACCAAGTATTAGGTATCAATGTCATAATATTTCTCTTGTAAAAAATCATCTTAGTTGTTACGTGATGTATTTGAAATATCATGGCATATACTACTTATTTGTTCTCTCATTACTCGCAAACCTGCAACCTACAAGTTTAGGGGTAAGAGCAAGAATGAATAGGCGGTGAATTATCACACTATATTGATATTGTATTGATGAATCTTTTTAACTATAGAACATATATCAAGAGGGAAGCAAACTCATTTGTCATGGTTTAACCTGCAGTTTCCTGCCTGTGAAATATTTACTTCCTTGCTGCAGTGGTTCTGCTGGACCTGTGATTTTATTCACATGTGTTTTTTGGCTTCTGTGTTCACCTATGTGCATCACCTGCTGTACTGTGGGTTTATATTCCTTGCCATTCTTTCACTTCCTGGCCTGGCTCCCAGTTTGCTTCAATATATAAGACTTGTTCAGTGCAGCCCGCCCTGCCTGACAAACTTCCCAGTTTCTCTGAGCTCCTGGTTTGCCTTGCTTTATTTGTATGCTGTGTCTGACTTCCCATGTACTGACCCTGTCTTTGTCTACCATTTTTGGTTGCCTGCCACCTGCCTTAACCTCGGCTTATTTCCCAGATCTCTTTTGCCTCCTCTCATCTGTACTCTGCACACGCAAGTAGTCATCCCCTGGTGTACCTGGGGAGCTCTGACCTGGTTCCAGCTTGCTGCAAGTCCATCCCCACCATTAGGGGCCCTGGTGAAGAAGCAGGCTGGGGCTTAGACTCTGCACCCTGAGGAATCCTAGGTTGGCATTCTACAAGGGCTTATTACCACAGAAACCTAACAGTTTGCTCAGGCCATGAGCTCCTTGAAGATACCGCAGACTCTAAATGAACAATTTCAGTGTTTAGCACAGAGAATTGACAGCCAGCAGGCCTATCAAGAGTGGATCATGTAATGTTTACAGAAATTCTCCTCCCATTTGGACCAGCTGCAATTTGCAACCACTCCTTCTCCTTCAGTTCCTACTCCTGCTACAGTTCTTGCTGCTCTGGCTTCACTCATTTCTTCTATGATGGACAGCCCCTCAGAACTCCAGTTGCCTCTGCTGCCTTGCTTTTGTGGTGATCCAAAAGCTTGCCAAGGCTTCATCCATTAGTGTTCAATTAATTTGAAACTAATGGCCCACCAATCTCCACTAACTGCTCCACAGTGGCCTACGTCATATCACTTCTTACCAGTGATACTTTGGCCTGGGCCTTGCAAATATGGAAACATCAAGATCCTATAATTTACAATCTAATCACCTTATTGGGAGCTTTTTGTAAGACCTTCGATGTGCCTGGCAGGGCCTCGCTTGCTACTAGAGCACTTCTTCAGCTTTGTCAAGGACCAGTCCAGTTTCACACCTTGGCCTCGGAACTAGCATATAATGAGGCCCTTACTGCAACATTTTGGCAGTGCTTAGTGGATCGTATTAACCAATTGACCTCCAGAAGGTTTTACCCCCTTCATGACAAGGGCATTTTTTGCTATTCAGCAGTGTGCTACTTTAACCGCTTGCCGGCTGGCTCACGCCGATATACGTTGGCAGAAGGGCATGTACAGGCATATTAACGTACCTGTACATTGCTCTTTAAGAAGTGGATTGCGGGCGCGCAATGTTTTTTTTCACATTTCTTTTTTTACATGTTGTCATAGGTGCAATACAGCATCATCGTATGACTGGTGCGGCAATAATCAAGGATACTAAATGGTGACAGTATGTAAAAAAATAAAAACATTAAATAAAAATTAAATCATTTTTATTTAAACAACTTTAACTTCTTTTTTTCACAATTTTTTTCTTTTTTACATTTTTTTTTTACATACTGTCATCAGAGTAGTTTAATGACACTGTACTACTCTGGGAAAGGGGAGATATCAGGGATCTTTTTTTTTTTACACTGTGATTGCTTGTAACAGTAACAATCATTGAAAGAGCAATTTGAACTGTCTTCCATTATTGACTCATTGTTTACTATTGTGATGCTGTGATTGGCCCACAACTATCACATGGTACACTGTGCTGTGATTGGCCCAGGTACTATGTGATCACTGATGATCAATCACAGATCACACACAGTAGTAAACAATGATGCCATGAATGGATTCCATTCATGACTATTTTTTACTATGTGACAGCACAGCGATCACATGGTATCTGAGCCGCTCACAGCAGCCCAATACCAAGCACCATAATCCGCTGTGTCTGGTGGCAGGCTCTGTGTCTACAGTCAACAGTGCTGGTCGTTGACATGGCGCATCCTCTGCAGGTGACCATGGGGCACGCTTGTCCTTTTTTTCTGCTGCTGGCCTATTCCATCGGCTCCTTCTACTGTTCCCAGAATTATTCGACCATAGTGTCAGGCACATGCTGTTGGAGGATGCACAGCGATTTGAAGGCTCCAATGTTGGTTCCCAGGTTGAGGAAGGGAGTAACGTGAGCCTAGAGAGAGGGGGTGCCCAATAAAGACAAGAAACTGGCAGTCATGTTCTCCCAGATGCAGCATACTGCCAAGTTTGTTCCAGTGACGAGGAGGGAGGGGATGATGAGGTCACTGACTGTACTTGGGTGCCTGAGAGAAGAGAGCAGGAGGAGGCACAACTCCAATGAGGCAGAATGTCCTTTAGGGGGCATCTTAAGGGAAGCCACCCTATTGCATCACACTGCAGAGCTCCGCAGGTGCAGGGCGCTGCTGACTCCCCGCTGACTTTTAAAAGTTCCTTGGTGTGGGCCTTTTTCGACACGTGTGCAGCAGATCACACCGTTGCTGTTTGCAACTTATGTCTGAAGTGGATAAATCATGTCCAGAACAGCAGCTGCTTGGGCACCACATGCTTAACCAGACATATGATGACCTGCCATGCAGTCCGTTGGCAACAGCACTTGAAAGACCCACATCAAAGAAAAAGGCGGACTTCTCCTTGCTCCTCATCTGGGAACTCCTACCCCACTATAACTCCAGTCCTCTCAAAAACCTGCACTGAGAGGAATGAAGGTATAGGAATAGGTGTCCCATGTACTTGCAGCCAATCTACTAGCAGTACACCACCATCTGATTTTAGCAGGCAAATTTCCCTACCCCAGTTGCTGAACCGTAAAAAGAAATTCGGTCCAAGCCATCCACATGCTCAGCGTCTAAATGCTAGCTTAGCCAAATTGCTAGCACTGCAACTGCTGCCTTTTCAGCTTGTAGACTCTGCCCCCTTTCATGAATTTGTGGAATGTGCTGTACCTCAAGGGCAGGTTCATTCAGTCAGAGGAAGAGCGTTGGAGAAGGTGGCCGGCTGACCGATGCCTTTAAACATTTTTCCAGTCCTCAGCGCCAAGGTCTGATCAGTTTAAGCAACCATCGCCAGCATCTACATTATATGGTGCAGGAATATCTAGGGGCAAGAGCAGACTTGGAGACCTTTCCAACAGAGCATTCACTGGGTTACTGGGTCTTGAGGATGGACCACTGGCCAGAACTTGCTCAATATGTAATTGAGCTACTTGCCTGTACTGCATCCAGCGTTCTTTCTGAACGCACATTCAGTGCTGCTGCAGGGTTTGTAATGGATCATAGAGTGCGCCTGTCCACAGACTCTGTTGATAGGCTCACATTCATAAAAATGAATCAGTCTTGGATCAGCAGCTATCAAGCACCTGATGCTGATGTAACTGATTTAATTATCTATGGATGTGGGATCCCTTGAAGACTGCCTATGCTGCCTATCCTATTCCTCCTCAATCTTTATGATGCTAGCTTCCAACAATATTTTTGGTTTAGGGCACCACCACCCAAGGTCCAATTTTTCTGCCCCTGTTTAACAGGGGCATGTAATTACAATTGTTGGTCTATTATTCACAGCAGGGCCCGTTCCTGTGCCCAACAAGAGTATCTTTGAGGGGTTACAGGGTTGTGGCACCACCACCCAAGGTCCAATTTTTCTGCCCCTGTTTAACAGGGTCATGTAATTACAATTTTTGATATAATATTTCAACGCAGGGCCCGTTCCTGTGCCCAACAAGAGTATCTGTGAGGGGTTACAGTGTTGTGGCACCACCACCATCACCCAAGGCCCAATTTTTCTGCCCCTGTTTAACAGGGGCATGTAATTACAATTCTTGATACAATATTTCATAGCAGGGCACGTTCCGGTGCCCAACAAGCGTAATTGGGAGGGCTTACAGTGTCCTGGTACCCCCACCACCAAAGGCCCAATTTTTTTTATGTAATTACAGTTTTTGGATAGTATTTCACAGCAGGGCTCGTTCCTGTGCTCAACAAGAGTAGCTGTGAGATCTTACAGTGTTCTGGTACCACCAACACCTAAGGCCCAATTTTCTGCAGATAATATAGGGCAGGCTTCTGTCAGAAAATGCACCACATCGCCCAGAAAATAGTTGCAATTACAAATGTTTAGGCATTCTTATGCTTATTTATTTTGTCTGTATTGGTATGACACAAAAAAGTGGGGGAAAAAAAGCCAAATCTGACACATTACACGCAAAACTCCAAAAATGGACTGGACAAAATTATTGGCACCTTCTCAAAATTGTAAGAAATAATTGCATTCCAAGTTGGTGATGCTCCTGTAATTTGTAATTAAACTCACCTGTATCAATTAACAGGTACTGACAATGTAGAAATCACACCAGCAACCAGTTAAAATGGTGAAAAATTGACTCAACATTTCTGTTGTGTGTCTCTGTGTGCCACACGGAGCATGGAGGAGAGGAGGAGCAACAAAGAATTGTCTGAAGATTTGAGAAAACAAATTGTGGAAAAGCATGGACAATCTCAAGGTTACAAGTTCATCTCCAAAGATAAAAATAAATGTTGCTGTGTCCACTATGTGCAACATTGTCAAGAAGTTTACAGCCCATGGCACTGTAGCTAATCTCCCTGGACGAAAGAGAAAAATTTATCAAAGATTGCAATGAAGGATTGTTTGAATGGTGGATAAAGAACCTCAATCAATTTCCAGACAAATTCAAGCTGACCTTCAGGCACAGAGTATAACTTTGTCAGCTCGCACTATACGTGGCCATCTGAATGAAAAAAGAAGCTATGGTATGAGACCCAGGAGGACCCCAGTGCTGACAAAGTAACATAAAAAAGCCAGATTGGGGTTTGCCAAAACTTACCTTAGGAAACCAAAATCCTTTTGGGAGAATGTGCTGTGGACAGATGAAACAAAATTACATCTTTTTTGGTAAAGCCCACCAATCTACTTTTTTCAGAAAAAGAAATGAGGCCCTTAAAAAATAAATAGAAAATAATCCCTACAGTCAAACCTGGTGGAGGTGCACTGATGTTTTGGGGTTGTTTTGCTTCTTCAGTCACTGGATGTCTTGACCGTGTGCATGGCATTATGAAATCTGAAGACTACCAAAGAATTCTGGGGTGCAATGTAGGGCCCAGTGTCAGAAAGTTGGGTCTCTGTCAGAGGTCATGGCTCTTACAGCAGGACAATGACCCAAAGCACACGTCAGAAAGAACCCAGAAATGGTTTAAGAAAAAGTTCTGAGTCCAGATTTAAATCCCATAGAGCACCTGTGGAGAGCTCTCAAAACAGCAGTTGGGAAAAGGAACCCTTCCAATCTGAAAGACCTGCAGCAGTTGGTGAAAGAAGAGTGGTCCAAAATTCCAGGAGAGAAGTGTAAGAAATTCATTGATGGTTACAGGAAGCGATTGATTTCCGTTATTTTTTCCAAGGGGTGTGCTACCAAATATTAAATTGAGGGAGCCAATAATTTTGTCCAGTCGATTTGTGAAGTTTTGCATGGAATGTCAGATTTGGCATTTTGTTTCTCCAGTTTTTTGTGTCATACCAATACAAACAAACGAAATAAACATGAGAATGTCTAAACATTTGTAATTGCAACAATTTTCTGGGCGAAGTAGTGCATGATCTGACAGAAATGCAGGGGTGCCGATATTTTTGGCCATGACTGTATATACTGCTGTTCAGAGTATATAGTGCCTGGGGGACCCCAAAGCCATTTCTTTTAAAAATTTGGATGTGGGATTCCCCTTAAAATCCATACCAGACCCAAAGGGCCTGGTAATGGACTGGGGCGGGAGAACCCATGCCATTTTTTTCAATGATTTTCATCTATATTGCTGGGACCCGACAATACATTACAGCTGCGAGTAGTTTTAAATTACATTTTTCCTTTATAAATGTCATTTTGCTGTGGTAGTGTTCTAAACACGGGAAAAATGTGCTACTTTACAAGCATACTAAGGACACCCCCTAGGCATGATATTTAAAGGAATATTTCATTTTTATTGTTTCACTTTAAGCATTATTAAAATCACTGCTCCCGAAAAAACGTCCATTTTTAAAACCTGTAGAATTTTTTAAACGTTGCCTATGAAGATTTTTAAGGTTAAAAGTTTGTCGCCATTCCACGAGTGGGCGCAATTTTGAAGTGTGACATGTAGGGTAGCAATTTACTCAGCGTGACATTATCTTTCACAAAATAAAGGCTAACTTTACTGTTGTCTTATTTTTTTATGAAAAAAAAGTGTATTTAAAAAAAAAAAAGTGCGCTTATAAGACCGCTGCGCAAATATGGTGTGACAGAAAGTATTGCAATGACCGTCATTTTATTCTCTAGGGTGTTAGAAAACAAAATATAATGTTTGGGGGTTCTAAGTTATTTTCTAGCAAAAAAAAATGTTTTTAACTTGTAAACAACAAATCTTAGAAAGAGGCTTGGTCCTTAAGTGGTTAAAATTAGCACTTTTGATTTTTCATGTTCGTGTTGAATAGACTTTAACTGTGTTTGCGTGCTGGAACTAATTTTTTGCCTGTTCGCATGATCTGCTGCAAACCGAACTGGGGGGGGTGGGGGTGTTTAGCTCATCCCTACTTCTGATCGAATAGTCTTTCGAATAGGCTATTTCCTCTATTGGTCAAATGTTCTTTAATTCTTCATATCAAATGTTCTTAAAGCTTAAATTTAGAGATATATTTTTTAACCACTTATACCCCCTTCCTAACCAGGCCAATTTTCAACTTTCAGCGCTTTCACACTTTGAATGACAATTACTCAGTCATGTATCACTGTACCCATATGAAATATGGCTCATCCCTACTTCTGATCGAATAGTCTTATGCCCCGTACACACGGTCGGATTTTCCGATGGAAAATGTCCGATCGGAGCGTGTTGTCGGAAATTCTGACCGTGTGTGGGCTCCATCGGACATTTTCCATCGGATTTTCCGACACACAAAGTTGGAGAGCAGGAGATAAAATTTTCCGACAACAAAATCCGTTGTCGGAAATTCCGATTGTGTGTACACAAATCCAACGGACAAAGTGCCACGCATGCTCAGAATAAATAAAGAGATGAAAGCTATTGGCCACGGCCCCGTTTATAGTCCCGACGTACATGTTTTACGTCACCGCGTTTAGAACGATCGGATTTTCCGACAACTTTGTGCGACCGTGTGTAGACAAAACAAGTTTGAGCCAACATCCGTCGGAAAAAATCCTAGGATTTTGTTGTTGGAATGTCCGAACAAAGTCCAACCGTGTGTACGCCCTATTAGGCCCATATAAAATTGTCCTTTCCACACAAATAGAGCTTTCTTTTGGTGGTATTTAATCACCACTTTTTTTTTTTGCACTATAAATGAAAAAAGACCAACTTTTTTTAAAGAAAGGCACTTTTCTTCATTTCTGCTATAAAATTTAACAAATTAGTATTTTTTCTTGATAAATTCTGACTAAAATTTATACTGCTACATTTCTTTGGTAAAAATAACCCAAATCATTGTATAATATTTGGTCTTTGCGAAGGTTATAGAATCTACAAGCTATGGGACCGGCACATGGTTGCTCCTTCTTATGGAATTTTATTTTGCACTGAAGCAGTTATAACATCTTTGAAATTCTAACGTGTTTCAGCCTTCCTTATAGCATAGCAATTGAAAATTGATCACACCTGAGCACACCTAATGTACTGACGGCCTGATCTCATTTCTTGAGACACTAACAGGACGGTAAAGTACAAATACCCCCAAATAACCCCTTTTTGGAATGTAGATAGTCTAAAGTATTTAGTAAGAGGTATTGTGAGTTTTTTGAAGTTGTAATTTTTTCCCACAATTCTTTGCAAAATTAAGATTTTTTTTCTCTCATAAAATTGTCATATTAACAGGTTATTTCTCTCACGTGGCATATACATACTTGCAACTACACCCCGGAACACATTCTGTTACTCCTCCTGAGTATGGCGATACCACATGTGTGAGACTTTTTCACAGCCCAGCCACATAGAGGCCCAACATGCAGGACACACCATCAGATGTTCTAGGGACATACAGTAAACACATCTAATCTAATTTTTTGTTTACCCATTACATTTTTGAAGGCCCTGGAGCACCAGGACAATGAAAATGCCCAAAATTGCCCCATTTGGAAAGCAAACACCCCAACATATATTGAGGCATAATGAGTCTTTTGAACATGTCATTTTTTTCACAAGTTTTTGGAAAATGTGGAAAGAAAATGAAAATGCATTTTTTTTTTTTTTTACACAAAGTTGTCCAATTAAAAGATATTTCTAACGCATAGCATGTACATAGCAAAAATTATTACACCCCAAAATACATTCTCTGAGTACCATCAGGTGTTCTAGGAACATAAATTACACATCTAATTTCCTGACTACCTATCACATTTTTGAAGGCCTTGGTGCACCAGGGTAATGGAATTACCCACAAAATGACACCATTTTGGAAAGCAAACACTCCAACGTATATTCCTTGAGGCATAATGAGTCTTTTGAACATGTCATTTTTTTCCACAGGTTTTTGGAAAATGTGGAAAGAAAATGAAAATGCATTTTTTTTTTAATACAAAGTTGTCCAATCAAAAGATATTTCTAACGCATAGCATGTACATAGCAAAAATTACACCCAAAAATACAATCTGCTACTTGTCCTGAGTATGGTTATACCACATAGCCACATAGAGAGTCCCAACATGCAGGGAGTACCATCAGGTGTTCTAGGAGCATAAATGACACATCTAATTTCCTGACTACCTATCACACTTTTAAAGGCCCTGGTGCACCAGGACAATGGAATTACCCAAAAAATTACCCCATTTTGGAAAGCAAATACTCCAACGTATATTCCTGGAGGCATAATGAGTCTTTTGAACATGTCATTTTTTTCCACAGGTTTATGGAAAATGTGGAAAGAAAATGAAAATGCATTTTTTTTTAATATAAAGCAAACACTCCAACGTAATTCCATTGCCTTGGTGCACCAGGGCAATGGAATTACCCACAAAATGACCCCATTTTGGAAAGCAAACACTCCAACGTATATTCCTTGAGGCATAATGAGTCTTTTGAACATGTCATTTTTTTCCACAGGTTTTTGGAAAATGTGTAAAGAAAATGAAAAAACGTTTTTTACGCATTTTTTACACATTTTTACGGCACTGACAGGCACTGATGAGGATACACTGATAGGGTGGCACTGATCAGCACTCACTGATGGGTGCTGATGGGCACTGATGTGCACTATTGGGCACTGATGGCACTGTTGAGGCACTTTGATGGCACTGATGAGCACTGTAGTGGCACCGTAGGGAACTGTTGAGCACTGTAGTTGCTCAGTAGGGCACTTATGAGCACTGTAGTGGCCCAGTAGATCACTTATAAGCACTGTAGTGGCACTGTTGAGCATTGTAGTGGCACTGATGAGCACTGTAGTGACACTGATGAGCACTGTAGTGGCACCGCAGGGCACTGAGGAGCATTGTAGTGGCAATGATGGCACTGTAGGGCCACTGATGGCTCTGTATGGGCATTTTGACAGCACTGTAGGGCCACTGATGGCACTGTAGGGGCACTCATTAGCACTGTAGTGGCATTGATGGCACTCAGGATTGTGCCAGCTCGCGCTGCTGTGGTGTTTCTCTCTCCTCTCCTCACACCAACACACTGTGTGAGGAGAGGAGAGGGAAACAGTGCAGCAGTGGGAGCTGAACCAGGCATGATCCCGGTATGTTGACAAGTGATCGCCCCATCATCCGATGGAGTGATCACATGGTAAAGGGCCGCTGTGATTGCCCTGTACTCTGATCTGTGATGCGCTGGGTCCTGAGGACCCATCAATAATGGATACTTTCAGATATGCACCCCACGGGGTGCACGAGAAGCACAAGCATGGAAGGCCATCATATGACGGCCTCCCAGAACTAGCCGGCCCTGCTATAGCCACCATTTGGCTATAATGCAGTCGGCAAGTGGTTGAATCAGCACCAGGGATAGTATTTACAATGAATGTAAGGTTTCTCTTGTGCTAGTGGCTGCTATGTTTATTGAAATTTTCAGTTCTCTTCCCCCACATCTGTGATCTTCCAGGGATTGTAGGGGTTAGAAAAGCGACTGGACGTGTCACAGGCACTATGCCCTTCCTTTCCACCCCCTGCATTATTCATAACATATGTATTATTGCTTCTCACTATGAAAAGCACACTATGAAAGGAGGCTGGGCCAGTGAATGAAAGGTCTGCTTCCTCCATTCGTTGAGAGCCTGTTATGAATTTTAAAGGGGGACCCCACAAAAAAATGTGGTGTCCCCACCAAAATTCATAGTAAACCCTCTTTCGAGCATTAACTTATTCCTTCTTAAACTACACCAGATCACATGCCCTCAACATGGGGAGACTGTTGCGGACCCTGGAACAGAAATTTGTTGCCGTTTTGATGATAATAAGGGCCTCTTCCCCACAATGCTGGTCTGAGGGTTGTGGGAGTCTACAGGCAGGAGGCTTGTTGGATTTACAAAAAAGAAATAAACTGTAGATAAACACACCACACACTTTAACAAGTCATTAAAAAAAAAGAAAAAACAAATAGACCACATTATGTAAATCTATCATCAATCACGTAATTTAGTAATGCAGATCCTCATCAGTCGTGAAGAATGATGCCTTGCGGAACAAAAATGCTGACTTACTCCAGCCGCTCCTACCATGAAATTTGACCAGATAACATTACTTTATACTTTGAGGCTGGGTTCACACTAGAGATCGCAGCAGCTCATAGCAGGAGTCCGGTGCGTCTACATTCACAATTTCAGGTCCGATTTCAGCCTGGAAACGGACCAAAAGGGCTCCTGTGCAATTCGCACCGGAGATGTGTGAACTGACTCCATAGAGAGCCGGTCACAATCTCCTGCTATGCAAATTGGATGCAGGGGAAACCCGCATCCAATTCGCAATATTGTGAACCCAGCCTGAAGGACTGACTCAGTCACTCATCAGCTGTGCATAATCTCTTATCTTCCTCTTTAGCTGACATTACATGATCAAAGACCCAGGACAATACCTAGGAAAATAGGCTATTCACTTTGCAAGAGAAGTTGAAATTTGCAAGGGAATTTTCCCCAGAACTTACTGAATGTGGTAAAATTTTACTTTGCAAATGTACCCAATCATGTGCAAGAGAAATTAAAAAAAACACATTTGCTTGCACATGATTGGATGGTGGAAGTCAGCAGAGCTTCACCTTATTCACTAAGCTCCGGGGAAAATTCCCACGCAAACTGCAACTTCCCTTGCAAAGTGAGCAGTCTATTTGCCTTTAGTAAATCCACCCTTTAGTAGTTTCAGATATAAACATAATCACAGGGAGACCAGATGTAGGTAATGTAAAATATTCTTGTGCTTCTTTAGCCATTTATGAATTTATCAGAATTGGATGAGTGGGAAAGGGAACATGGAAGTGAAAACGCCATGTAGTTGGCTTAGACAGGCTGAAAGTACAAATTAGGGTCTGGTCATAAATCAAAGCCAGGATCAGTTTACATTAGTCTAAAGTTTCAAACATGAGAAACTGCAGCACCAGCAATATAAAACTAGTTTTCTGTTAGAATTACATGTTTGAGATGGGTCTTTTCAGGCAATACAAATAAAATAAAAAATCTGGTCTCAAATTTTTTTAGGCAAGTATATAGGCCACATATAACACATATCATTTAACCCTTTATTACACACGTATATATACACATCTTACTCTATGTTAAAAGATATACAGTATATGTAATTGTTGAGCAACCATGTCAAGCTGATCACCATACTAGCTGGAAACAATAGAAGATTTCAATACGCCCTCTGTGCTGCACTTGCTCTATACATTCCATATTGTGTTATACGTGAAGACCAATGGGATAATCTAAAGCAGCTGGAGGAGCGCAACAAATGAGACCTTGTCTCTGGCCTGCAACACATAAAATAAAAAAGTCTGTGTTCAAATCCTAGCAGCAAATATATGCGGGAGGTGTTAGGGGAAAGTGAACATGTATAACACAATGCAAATGCTGGCTACATCCGATAGAGTCTGCTTGTTCACACAGGTGATTCTATCTTTAACCGATATGCACAGCTGTTCAAATTAACCCATCTACCTATGACTGCCTCCTATGCATTAACAGGGAGTGCCTAGGTTATCTTTATTTATCTCTGCTATTGGCAATGAATTAATAAGTAGAAATAACAAGAAAATCCAAACCTGTCAGATTGCTATTGCTGCCAAAGTTAATTTCCAAAAATGATTGTTCGCATGTCACATATGGAACTGTGGCAAGAGCAGCCATATCAAGCAGCGTGAACATTAGAGAAAAAGTTACAAAGACAATACATCACAATGAAAAACCAAAACAACGCTCATAAAATAAACAAGCAAGCAATAAAAAACCATATAGGCTTCATACACACCATAACATAGATACTATTACAGACATATAAAAAAGGTGTATCCCCTTAGAGCCTTATCATAACAACCATATATATCATATTTCTTCCCCAAAAAAGGCAAGAACCATCATGAAAGGTGAAGGCATAAATCATCTAAAAGCAAATATTTCTACCATTCTTTCTCCCATATAGGTCTAGGGTTTTCCAGACTTCTCTGCCTAATCCCTACCCCCTCATCTACCCTCCCCATCTTCCCCACCACCCCTTACTTCCTATGTTTGTGACATGAACCAAAAAAAAACACACCAAAAAAATATAAAAAAACATTTGTGATGATTTAGCTGGAAGGAATAGGGGAAGTTACTCTTGTAGTCAGAGTCTTCGAGTGAGAAAGTGATACTCCTAAGCACCAAGGCCTGAGGTGTGCCTTGGCCTGATTGGTCAGTATGCCTGAAAAGAGGGCATACCCTGAATGTAAGAAAAGTATTATGAGCATGCATGAAAATTTGGGGGAAATGGGTGGGTGGGAACCCAGAAACGCCGACGAGCCCTGGCCTGTGAGAGGAGGAGGCTTAAATAGCCCTCTCAGACTCCTCCCACAAATACAGGCTAGCCTCTGGCTAGCCTTAACACTTGTAGTCAGAGTCTTCGAGTGAGAAAGTGATACTCCTAAGCACCAAGGCCTGAGGTGTGCCTTGGCCTGATTGGTCAGTATGCCTGAAAAGAGGGCAAAAAGACACAAATTTAGGTGAATAAGGGAAGGTGAGAATCCATCAAGTGGAGAAGCGCGCGCCCGGATGGCAACAGTATATATCCGATAAGTATCCACTATGACAGGAGAAACTTCCCGACTCCTGACTTGGTTATGAGACCGAACCCCCTATAGAACGTGTGAAGCTGCCCAGAACCCAACTAAACGTCCCGTGAACGATTGGATCAAGCCTGAGACGACCCAGACTTGAGAATGAACTGCTTGTGAATGAGAGGATACGTGGAAGAAGGGGAGCAATGGCTGTCCTGAGGAGCCCCTGCAAAATGATACCTGAGAAGATCGAAACTTCGACCGGACACCAGAGAAGTGCTCAGTGAACCCCCCCCCCCCCCTGACCTACCCATACTGGTATGGGAAAGTGCAAGGATGAGTGCCAAAAGACAACTGGCAGGAGTTCAAAATGCTAAATACCTGAAGGATGTGATGGAGTAGTTGGATGAGGCCCATGCACTATGGCAATGAGCATTGTCAACATGGCGAAACCAAGCCAGACACAGAATACTGGTCCCACCGGATTTGATCCGGTCGTGCTTCAGCCTTTGACCTGGCAACAGAGTCTGAATCCTGAACCGAGGAAGAAGGGCCAGACTCCACCCTGGGGAAATGAGTCCCATGGCATGAAACAGTCATACCCAAAGTGACTGAAACCCCCCTACCTGGAACTGGCTGGAGACCGGAAAAAATGACTGGACTGACCGCCCCTGCAGTCTTCCAGGCCACATCCTAGCCCAGAGATCAAAGCAGAGAATGGAATCCAGAATCAGGACGACGTTGCCCAACCTACCACTTAAGGACCAACAAGGGGATGATGGATGCCAACGCAGCCCAACCTGAGAACACGAACAAGAGAAATGACAGACAAGACATGAGAACAACAACGCCCCTCTGTGCCTACCTAAGTATGAGAACAGGAACAAAAATGTCAAGACCACTGCGCGTGAATGAACCTGCTGACGGATCCCCCCCCCTCGTGTAAGTGGTAAGTGAGCCTGAGTAACCTGCAGCGCAGAGACAGGTAATTAAACTGAAAACTCAGGGCTGGTGTACCCACAGACCGTGGTGGGTGATTGTACAGGTGTGGTGAATGAACATGCATCGTATGACGTATGGTATACGGGCGAGAAGATTGTGGTCAACAATCATTAACAAACGAAACCTCAGCCCATATGGATCTGTAGACGTGACAGATCCTGACATGTGAGCCCTAGCTAACTGACCGAGGTACAAACATGAACAAAGATACGATGAGACATGACAAACGACGAAGATGAGAACAGCTACTGGAGTATGACGTAACTGAACAACAACGCCCCTCTGAGAAACGATGATGGCTGAAACCCCGAGCCTGAAACGATGATGACTGAAACCCCGAGCCTGAAACGATGATGACTGAAACCCCGAGCCTGAAACGATGATGACTGAAACCCCGAGCCTGAAACGATAATGACAGAAATGCTGAGACTGGACGCTGCGGCAGAAACGTTATGACAGAAATCCTGGGGCAGAAACGCAAGGACAGTGACGGTATGACAGAAAACGCTTACGGACAGAAATGCTGAGACTGAACGCTGAAGCAGAAACTCTGACAGAAAACCTGGGGCAGAAAACGCCCAGACAGCAATGCTATGACAACAATGCTGAAACTGACGCTGAGGCAGAATTTGAAATGAGAGAAATCCTGGGGCAGAAACGCTATAACGGAAACGCTGAGACTTAAACGCTAAGCCAGAAAGCCATTACAAAATTCCTGGGGCAGAAACGCAATGACAGAACGCTGAGGCAGAAATGCAATGACAGAAATCCTGGGGCAGAAACGCAAGGACAAAAACGCTGAGACTTAAAGGCTGAAGCCGACATGCCATGACAGAAATCCGGGGCAGAAACGCTGAGGCAGAAATGTCATGACAGAAATCCAAGGACAGCAACGCTAAGACAGAAATCCTGGTGCAGAAATGCTGAGGCAGAAATGCCATGACTGAAATCCTGGTGCAGAAACGCAAGGACAGCAATGGTAAGACAGAAATCCTGGTGCAGAAACGCTGAGGAAGAAATGCCATGACAGAAATCCGGGGCAGAAACGCTGAGGCAGAAATGCCATGACAGAAATCCTGGTGCAGAAATGCAAGGACAGCAACCCCAAGACAGAAATCCTGGTGCAGAAACGCTGAGGCAGAAATGCCATGACTAAAATCCTGGTGCAGAAACGCAAGGACAGCAACGGTAAGACAGAAATCCTGGTGCAGAAACGCTGAGGCAGAAATGCCATGACAGAAATCCGGGGCAGAAACGCTGAGGCAGAAATGCCAAGACAGAAATCCTGGTGCAGAAACGCCCGGACAGCAACGCTAAGACAGAAATCCTGGTGCAGAAATGCTGAGGCAGAAAAGCCATGACAGAAATCTGGGGCAGAAACGCTGAGGCAGAAATGCCATGACAGAAATCCTGGTGCAGAAACGCCCGGACAGCAACGCTAAGACAGAAATCCTGGTGCAGAAATGCTGAGGCAGAAAAGCCATGACAGAAATCCGGGGCAGAAACGCTGAGGCAGAAATGCCATGACAGAAATCCTGGTGCAGAAACGCAAGGACAGCAACGCTAAGACGGAAATCCTGGTGCAGATACGCTGAGACAGAAATGCCATGACAGAAATGCTAGTGCAGAAAAGCAAGGACAGCAAAGCTAAGACAGAAATCCTGGTGCAGAAACGCAAGGACAGCAACGCTAAGACAGAAAATGCTGAAACTGAACACTGAGGCAGAAACGAAATGACAGAAATCCTTGGGGCAGAAACGTTATGACAGAAACGCTGAGACTTAAACGCTGAGGCAGAAAGCCATTACAGAAATCCTGGGGCAGAAACGCAATGACAGATTGCTGAGACAGAAATGCAATAACAGAACTCCTGGAGCAGAAGTGCCATGAAAGAAATGCTGAGACTGAACGCCGAGACGGAAATACTGGGGCAGAAGACCATGACAGAAAAATGCCATGACAGAATTCCTGGGACAGAAACACTATGACAGAAATGCTGTGAAAAACCCTGGGGCAGAAACGCTATGACAAAAATGCAGAGACAGAAATGTTGGGGCAGTACGCTGTGACAGAAAGCTATGATGGAAAGCTGGCGCCGAACGCTACGATGGAAATGCAGGGGCTGAGCGCTACAACAGAAACCCTGGGGCAGAAAAATGCTATGACAGAACTGGGGCAGAAACGCTATGACAGAAACCCTGGGGCAGAACCGCTGAGACAGAAATGCTGGGGCAGAAAAACTGACAGAAACCCTGGGGCAGAAAATGCTATGACAGAAATCCTGGGGCAGAACGCTATGACAAAAAAGCTGGGGCAGAAACGCACTGATAAATACCGGGGCTGAACGCAGTGAACATCAATGCAGAGACTGAACGCAGTAGACATAAATGCTGAGACAGAAAGCTGGGTCAGAAAAACTGCTATGACAGAACACCTTGGGGCAGAAATGCTATGACAGAACTGGGGCAGAACCGCTATGACAGAAATGCTGAGGCAGAAAATGCTATGACAGAAATGCCGGGGCAGAACGCTATGGCAGAAACCGCTATGACAGAAATCCTGGGGCAGAAAATGCTATGACAGAAATGCCGGGGCAGAACGCTATGGCAGAAACCGCTATGACAGAAATCCTGGGGCAGAAAATGCTATGACAGAAATGCCGGGGCAGAACGCTATGGCAGAAACCGCTATGACAGAAATGCTGAGGCAGAAAATGCTATGACAGAAATGCCGGGGCAGAACGCTATGGCAGAAACCGCTATGACAGAAATCCTGGGGCAGAAAATGCTATGACAAAACGCTGGGGCAGAAAACGCTATGACAAAACGCTGGGGCAGAAAACGCTAGGACAGAAATACCGGGGCAGAAAACGCTAGGACAGAAACGCTGGGGCAGAAAAACGCAAGGACAGAACTCCTGGGGCAGAAACGCATGATATGAACATGTGACTGAAGTAGTGGATGCCCGGGAGGCGTGCGGGGATCCCCCCCCCCATGATGCCCCACATGAGTATTGGGAGATGAGCAGGCAGGTGAGCACCCCCTCCCCCATGAGAGCTGTGAGGCGTGCGGGCGTCCCGTTCATGCTTGGCATAGTTCCAGGGAGGTGAAGTGGCGGGTGAGTGGCAAGTGACGGATGAATGGACATTATTCCCTCCCTCAAAGAGCGCCGGGAGAAGCATGCAGTCGGCTCCCACGATGCTGGCAGGAAACGCTGATGAAAGGGAGAAGCTGGCGGCCCCACCCCCACCATTGAGCCAGGCTGAGGTGATGGAAGGATAGAAGGACGGACGGACGGACAGCCCCCCCCCCCCCCCCCGCCGCATGAACGCCAGGAGAAGCAGGCGGGGCATCCTGGCCAGATGAAGCCGTGGGTGGGTGGCTGGAGGAGGGATGGACGAACGCCCCCCCCCGCTCCCCAACCCCCGGCACGAACGCCGGGAGAAGCGGGCGGGCGGCTCCCACGGCACTGGCAGGAACACAGTGATAAGGGAGAGAAGCAGGCGGCAGGATGATCTCAGCTGAAGGGATGGATGGATGCTCCTCCCACCCCCATGAGCGCCGGGAGAAGCCGTGGAGCCTGGCCAGATGGAGCGGTGGAGAAAGTGGGTGGAGGAAGGAAGGGGGACGGTCTCTCCTCCAAAATGAGCGCTGGGAGAAGCGGGCGGCCCCCCTCTGATGCTGGGTGGAACATGGGCTGAAGGAGAGGACAGGCGGGGTGGCCCCCCTGATGCTGGTGGAACCCAGGGAAGGCAGGGGGGACGGGCGGGCGGTCCCCTGGCGGTGTTGTAAGAGAGGCAGAGACATCATGGCTGCGGCCGACTGCCGCTCTGTAAGGAGGCCGGAAGTGACGTGCAACCAACCCAGAAACGCCGACGAGCCCTGGCCTGTGAGAGGAGGAGGCTTAAATAGCCCTCTCAGACTCCTCCCACAAATACAGGCTAGCCTCTGGCTAGCCTTAACACTTAACTACCTTTCTGATTCTACCCTTTCCTTCCCACTCCATGCCCCATACCCGTCCCCTTTTCCTTCCCTCATAATTACCCATTTGGGCCCATTATGAGCATTCTATATCCATGAGCATAATCACTGTTCGAAATTACTGTGAATACAAAAAAGTTATGTTCTCCCACCCATTAACCCCACACCATAAAAAAAAAGGTATGGGGAAGAAGTAGGAAGTGAAGCTTGAGATTGACAGAATAAAAAAAAAATCAGAATTTCCTGAGTCACCCAGCTAGAACACAAAAAAAGATATACTGTAATGGTGACAACGATAAATGATTATGTTACCCAGTGTATAGCCTGCTTTATTGCATAAAACGATTAAATGTTTAATATTAATATTCTGCTATAGTAAACAGTACATTTGTTCCGTCTCTTGAAGATCATTGGCCTTCATCAAACTCCAAGCAGCTTTTAAGCCCCAAGCATACCAGGCTTTTTGCCCTAGTGTATGAGGCTCCCGCATTAGGTGCAACAGATGGCACAGGTGAATTGTTCAGCCCAGCCGCTGTCGCTGGACAGGGCTGGATAGTGCACCTAGTGGTACTGATGTTTAGAACAGTATGTACCCAGAGACAAATATTTGGAAAGCAAATAGCCTGCCTTCCCCGGGTGCATACCGACCTAAACTTAAGTACCGCTAGGTGCACTGTCCAGACTCATCCAGCTGCAGCAGTTGTTCTATGGAGTTTGATAGGCTGCTGGAGCTGAGTGGTGCACCTGTGCCTTCCACCACACCTAAATGCCAGAGCCTTATGCACTGGGGCTATACATCCAGTGTGCATGTAGCCTAAATGTCCATCTTTGCAATAATCTAACCCCCAACCCAGTGGCGGCTGGTGCTCAATTTTCTTTGAGGGGGTGGCCCGCAGCCAACCACCCCCCCAGCAAGCCAATCATTCCCCACTCCTGGCGTTCGATCGATCGCCGCTAACCACCCACCCCCCTTATTGCTCGATTGATCGATCACCTCTTCGCTTGCCCATTACCCGCCAGGCCCCCCACCAGCCCTGTACTTACCCCATCCAGGTCGTGACTTTGGGGGCTCCCCTCCCCTGCATCTCCTCCTGAGTCCCGATGGTCGCTTCTTCTCCCAGCGGATCAGGACCTAGGACTCACAGCTAATCAGGTCTCAGGATTCTGATTGGCCAGGAGGAAAAACAAGAAAACATTAGCGATGATTAATTCAATAATGCCATACAACTGGGTGGGCTCAGGGGGCAGTGTTCTACGCCCTGAGCCCACCCTTTTTGAAGCCAATTACAGCCTCGGGCTCTAATCATGTGCTTCAAAAAAACGGAAAAAAAACATTGAAATCCAAGCGTTCAGTGCCCTGCATGTAGATTAGGGGCCAAGCGCATGGATTAGGGGGGCGGTGCCCCTGCACCTGGTATGAGCGGTCACCACTGCCCCAACCTCCTCTCACCCATTCGGCATTTTTAAAGAAAAAAAAATAGAGAGGGAATATTTCCTATTTTATGATATGGAAGAGCATGTGACACTCCATGAGATAACATTGGGCCAATCAGCCTGTCACATGGAGAGTCCATAGTCCAATGTAAGCTATGAATCTGGTGACTCAAAGCCAACTATGGATATATCTTTAGAGCTGCGAGGGAACAGAAGGAAGGCAAGCATATGTTACTTGGAGGGCTATGTTAAAGTACACAAGGTTCACACTTTTACCCAAGATTCACAATATTTTTTAATGACATTTCTTTGAAAAAATATACAAATCCTGGGTGAAAGTTGTAAGATAGTTTGATAAACAGACCCCTAAGTCTTCTAGGATTTTAGCTAGCTATTTTTTACATCACTTAGCAAATTCCAAACTATCCAAGAAGGAAAATTAAAAAAAAAAAAAACTTGTTCAGCTGCCATATTATTGAACACAGAGAAAATATAATTAGCAGGATTAAAAACATACCAGCATCCAAATTGTCTAAGATGGCCTATTATTCTGTGGAGAATCCCTTTACAGGTTCAATCCATCCAAAAAAAGTATTTTTTGTTTTTGGTAGATGCTGGAGAATAAAACAACCTAACATTTTATCGTTGACTCTATTGGTCGGCTAATCTTCAATTGATTTTATATTATATAGCATGCAATTAGAGGAGTCGAAACTACAATTAATAAAACACCCAGATGGAGAAAGATGGGAATTATGGCATCTAAATATAACTTTTGTGGAATCTAAGACATACAAAGGGGAATTTCTTGAGATTGCAACAGCCAGAATCTGGAGCAGCTCTGAATGTGAACCAATCAGCTTCTAGCTTACATTTTCAACGCTTGATTTTCGCCGCCAGGTCCGTACATCGTACGGACCTAACGGCAGAGGGGTCACACACAATCTGGTGGCTGCAGCCACCAGAATTGAGTGTGAAACTGACAGGCAGACTGACGCCTATCAGGTGAGAGCATTCAGGCGGCTCCGCTGCCACCCGATTGCTCTGACACACCCCGGGTTCCAGCGCTCCCCCCCGGCGGGCCCGGGCTCTCCATGGTGGGTGGCGGCGGGTAGAAGAGAAGGAGAAGAGTGGACATACGTCCTCCCCTTCTTCTTGTGACCCGGAATGCAACATCTTTGACGTCACATCCGGGTCAAGCTCTCGGTGTGCCTGGCTCGCTTTTGTTGTACTCCCCAGATGTTTTGCAATGCGATCTGCATTGCAAAACATTCAGTGGGGTACAGGGGAGACATGCAGGGTCTTTTAGACCCTGTATATCTCAATAAAGAGAACCTGTCACCTAAAAATCATGTTTTTGTTCCCTGTTGGTCTGTTTGTCCCCTATGTGATGAAAAAAAAAGTTAAGTAAAAAAATATATTTCTTTTGCAAAAAATAAAAATACACCCAAGCACATAAAATCCCCCCCCCCCCCAAAAAAAAATGTTGAGGCTCCCCACCCCCACATATACACACGCATGAATGTAAACGCATGTGTTGGGGGGGCCTATGCCTGAAAACGTTGATTGTGATACACATGTTACATATCGCCGCATACGTGTGAGACCAATAATTCTAACACGAGACCTCCTCCATAGCACTAACCTGATGCCTATAGGAGGGTTTTGAAGCGTCGCCTATGGAAAATATAAGGTACTGAAGTTTGTCGACATTTCACGGGCGCACATAAATTCACATTAGTGTGTTTTTTTTTACTGAAATTTTGAATTTCCTAGACCTTTGCTGTAATATCGTGTGACATAAAAAAAAAAATTGCAACTACCACTATTTTATTCTCTAGGGTGTCTGCTTTCAGAAAATATATAATCATATTATATAATATGATATGATATGATGTGACATCAGATCCCTACCCTCTGCCCCTGGAAGCTCAGAAATGCTGTGTAAAATGTATGCTTTAGGAGGCTATAGGGAAGAGAGGGCTGCAAATAAATAGGTACAACTTGTGTAGGAGCATTTGTTTCATCTCTGTGATGTATCACTTGAGGCTAATCACTTCAGTGGGTTCTATATAAAAGTTTACGACCACTTTAACTGAACAAGCTGAAGTTAGAAGCTAATTAACTACTACTCGCAGCTGCTCCAGATTCTGTCTGCTCCAATTTAGTAAATCAACACACACACATATTTGAAGAAGCCAAGGGCTAAATCAGCCCACCATGCCCCACCTATAATAAAATATCAATTCTGGATTGAGTGACTTTTTAAATAGCGCTTTTAAATGTACAGAATATAAACTGCAGTTACAGTATTTTTAAGAATATTTAGTGACAGTTTTTATTTTAGTAATAATAATTAAAACATTCACAGACTAAAAAGGAAAAAAAAGACGAAACGTAACTACAGTTAATGTTTGATGATTTAATCATGGTAAAATAACAGCAGCTTTCATTTTAAATTCTAACTGAAATTCTGATGCAGTCAGAACATCTGGCAAGCCTGATAACTTTATTCCTGCAATTCAAGTAACCGAAATCCATGCCCTTCCCAAATGAGGTAAAGAGAAAAAAAAAGACACGTCTAAATAAAAGCACTGGAGTCCCAAAGTCTGAGGCTTTGACAGGCCCAGGGCAGGGTGAGGTAAAGCAGCTCTTAGTAAAACATACCAGCTGATAAAGGAAGAACTGCCAACAGCCTGGAAAGAAATTCTGAACAAACATGTTACATAAATATCATCACCATTATAACTGTGTAACTGGATGCAGTTTGAAAATTCATTTAAGGATCACTTTTTTTTTAACTCTGTAGTATTTGTTGCCAGGGGAAGTGAGAAACAGATGCATTCCCCTTAACCACTTCAATACTGGACACTTTCACCCCCCTCCTTCCCAGACAAACTTTCAGCTTTCAGTGCTGTCAAACTTTGAATGAGAATTGCGCGGTCATGTAACACTGTACCCAAATTTTTATCATTTTTTTCACACAAATAGAGCTTTCTTTTGGTGGTATGTAATCACCACTGTTTTTTTTTTGTTTTGTTTTTTTTTACGCTACAAATAAAAAGATACCAATTTTTTTTAAATGCATTTTTCTTAGTTTCTGTAATAAAATTTTGCAAATAAGTAGTTTCTCTTGATAAATTTTGACCAAAAATGATGCTGCTACATTTCTTTGGTAAAAATAACCCAAATCAGTGTTTATTTGGTATTGGCAGTGAAGGGGACACTGACATATGTATGGGGACAGGGGTATATCAGTGGTGCTTGGTGTACTGTTTGTGGGGTGATCTGTAACAGCTCTCTGTGAAAAATTATCCTCACACAGAGAGCTGTCACAGATCTGCAGATTCCCCTTCAAGCACTGAGCTCTCACTGAGCTTGGCGGGGAGAACTGTCACAGAGACACGCTTCTCTGTTTACCTTGTGACGGCTGTGAATGGACACAGCTGTCACGTGCTCAGGAGGGCCAATCCCTGCGCGCCCCGATCTCTGTTCAGCTGGATTCTGTGATCATAATGATCACAGGATCGAGCAGCAGCGTGCCTCGTGGCTGCGCTGCGAGCACTCATTCTCGGGGACGTTCCTGAATGTCCACTCAGTACGAGGAAAGGACCACCCGGCCGTTTATGTGCAGTGGCCGGGTGGGAGGTGGTTAATCAGGTAGTGTGTTAGATTTCACAATGTTATGACTAAGGCCTTATAGGCTGAAACATGTCAACTGACTTAATCTGCGTTTGTCCACTGTGGCTATTCAATAAAATTAAGAAATTTTAAGAGCAACAACTGGAGTGCGGATCATTTTTTCCACATTACTCTACTCAGCCAGCAACTGTGGATCGAGCACCCGGGAACTCTGCTATCTATGTGATATATGGGTAGTAGCACTGACTTTTCTGTTTATACTTTAGATTTCACAATGTACAGATATTCTACATACAAAGGAACTGGAAAATGTATTCCAACAGCTTTAATATACTTTATGAAAATAAAAAAGACAATATTAATTACAGTGAAAAGTCACACATAAGTATAGAGTAAGATGTACACAGGTATTTGAGATCAGGTAAGGTCAGTTTGAGATTAGTGTGTGCTTTGTTTTTGTCTTTACACAAGTCAAGTTGGTATGCATGATAAAGGCATGACAAATGCATAGCAGACACATGTGAAAATGTGCAAACGTATCTCAAACACCTGTGTACACCAGCCTATGAAATATTCATTCTTTTATTTTTTTGGTTATTTTGCATGTTTCATAAGAAATTCCAAAGAGACATGTTTTAATTGTTTTCTACAAAGGTCCTACTGGTCTGTCCAGATGACATGGCTATCAAGGATGAGTCTACTTGAAGTGATTGTAGCCGTATTAGTGCAATTGTGACAGAGAAGTTTTTTTATTTGCACTAACATACAATTTTTCAGGACAAGATTTTGGGGTATGTCCCCTTCATCAAGGTCCAAGCAGTATTGATTCACAAAAGTTGTAGTAGAATTTTAAAACGTTAAAACAAAAAAAAGAAACACAATCTCTGAGGGAGAGGGGAAACAAAAAAAAAAAGAAAAACAAACACCTACAAATCAATGCATATGGCAATGGTAATAAGACTAGCAGTAGAGTTAGTGAGATAAGACAGAGGGAGAGCTATAGACTGGGTGGGGGGGTAACAGAGGGGGTCGTAAAACTGTAGTATAATGGGTAAGGAAACCAATATCTAAATTTAGGCCATTATTTTTTGTGTCAAAAAGAAGTGTCATTCTTAGTTCAAACGGTTTCCTTTCCTGGATAGTTCTGAAATTTCCTTAACCACTTGAGCCCCGGAAGATTTCGCTGTTCAATGACCAGGCCATTTTTTGCGATTCGGCACTGCGTTGCTTTAACTGACAATTGCGCGGTTGTGCGTCACTGTACCCAAACAAAATTAACGTCCTTTTTTTCCCACAAATAGAGCTTTCTTTTAGTGGTATTTGATCATCTCTGCGGTTTTTATTTTTTGCGCTATAAACAAAAAAATAGCAACTATTTTGAAAAAAAACAATATTTTGTACTTTTTGCTATAATAAATATCCCCACTTTTTTCATGGGGCCTTGTCTCAGCAACTAATATATGGAGGTATTCTGCCTACCCTTGACCATCAATAGAATGGGGTAACTTTCATTACCTGATGGGTATTTCCATTATTCCCAATGTAACATTGATCACCAATTTAACAGGTTGAGTTACACCAACTGTCTATGTTAAGGGGCTTTTACTATGAGATTCTGGTCTTTTCAATTGTTCAGTGTACATGGTGTACATGGTGCTTTTATTGGGGGGAGGGGGGGCATCCAGTAACAACAAGTAAAGGTGGAAACAGGAGTATTGCATTGCATAACACAGATTAGTAAGTAGTAAATATGTATGCAAAATTGACCACTGGCCACCAGCCACAAGGGACTTGTTATTAGGAATTCTAAAATGCCAGGTGCCACAAGGGTTTAGTTGAAAAAAAGGTGGTCTCGTAGAATTATTTTCTGATTTGTGGTTACATTGCTGCTTACTATTAAATAATCACTTTAGGGATCAATACAGAAACAGGTTGACCTTTACTAATGATGAAAACAAGTCACATTTACATTTACTAAATTATAACATGCACTTTTTTTGAGTTTAGAGAGGCCTTTCTAGAAAACATGCAACAAAGATCTATGCAATAAAGCAGCTCCAACTATGATATCAAGCACTATCTATTCCAGTGTGTATCACCCTGGAACATTGCTTCAGAGCAATATCTGTGGTTGTTCTGGGTGTAGATTTCAGGAATGTAAAGCCTAACACTGCCTATGATAAAATGCGTTCACTCAGCTGCTGACGGCCTAAATCCAAATGAAAATTGACAGACTTCTATAAAACACGTTATCAGACTTCTACCAAAGCAAAATGGCACATTCTTACTTTACGGAAACTTTGAATTATCTGCTCATATATTGCCAGGGAATCAAAAAAAGCAGAAACAGAGTTGCTAATTTAGAAGTAGTAGCTGTTTAATTGTACGATTATGTGCTATTTGTCTTCTATAGTAAAAGTAATGAAAGAAAACGTATTTCTAAAATATACACCTTCCAATAGAGTAAGATTTACCTAATATGCCCAGCTCCCATTTCTTCACTGTGGTGTAAGCTCAATTGAAGCATTAATGTATATGGAAACCATAACAATGACCTTCCCTTACTTGGTTACTTTTGGTCTGTTAAATATTCAATTGAAAGTGTTTTGACATATCTGTTTGTTAACCTCCCTGGTGGTATGATTATGTCAGATTTTTGATGCTCAAAGCGGTACAATGTTTCACATGAAAGTTTGGCATTTTATATTGTAGGCCTGTAATTCTTAAGAATAACTCACTTAAATCTGTCCACCAAGAGTCTAGTAGACATTCCGGGTATGATAAAGTTTGAAACACAAAATCATAAATTATAATATAATAAATAGCTATAAATAATTTTAACAAATTGTCGCTGTCATCACTTTCAGTGTTTGATGATTAATATCTCCACGAATCACTATCGCTCAATTCTGCAAATGATTCTAATTTATTATTGCTGTTTTCTAGCTGGTCTAAAACCACTTTTGACGTAAAGGGACACTTTTTGGTTGCTATGAACAATCTCCAGTTTCCAGGCAAAAAGCACAGTATATATAATATAAAACTACATGCAGGGCACTGGACAAAGCACTAGGGACAAAAGGGATGTGAAATGAT
This sequence comes from Lithobates clamitans, assembly GCA_037952925.1. Lineage (NCBI taxonomy): Eukaryota > Metazoa > Chordata > Amphibia > Anura > Ranidae > Lithobates > Lithobates clamitans. The sequence goes on from JBBGZY010000239.1 coordinate 1,577,171, forward strand.
TTGATACAGTAACGTAATTTGTAAGATTACAGTGTACTGTATGTGATATGTATTTTTTACTTTTTGAATTTGGCGCCGAGCTCCGTCCCCATGCGTCGCGACGCTCGCAGGGAACGGAGCCCGGCACTGTGATAGATCAAGCAGAGACACAGCTTGCACACACAGTGGGGAAACATCGCAGGATCCTGGGGACAAGGTAAGTAAGCTGTACATGGATCCTGCGATGCGATCTCAAGTGTGGCTTGGGTTTACTGCTTTTGGTACTGAAATTTCACCCCGAGCCACACTCGGGAATACGGCCAGGGAGGTTAAGTGCAAAAATACCTGTTAAGCATGCCTGAGATCTTGTTAGATGATACATTTGTGTGCACTCTACCTGTGCTACACTCTTCTTTTACATTGTTCTACTTTCTCTGAGGACTGCAGAACACCTCCACAGGTTATGTGGGTAAGGTGAGGGGTATGTATTCTTTAGTCCTGTCCTGGGGTGAAAATGCAACTCTTTCACAAATACAGTATGGTAAATGAGGTCAGTGCTAACCCTAGGATAGGAAATATGCTACTCGCAGAATTTCCAGGTGACAATAAAGTAAAAGAAGTCTGAAAAAGATAACTTATGCAGCCACCACATCTAAGGACTAGTAGTAAGCCTCAACAAATTACATTTTTATTACTGGGTTTAGTTATGCTTTAATCCACATTTATACATTTTTATCATCATCTTCATCTTATTGTCAACAGAATACTCATCATTATCAATTCCTTTTAAAGGTCCAGGAAACAGCATATATACTACAAGTTATTTAACAAAGGCAGTGTTCTCACACATCTTAAAATTTTAATAATTATCAATGTGAAGCTTTCCTTACAGTAAATGTGCCACCCTTTTATCATGCTTCTTCGTAGACTGGAAAATCTTCACATACTGTATAACTCATTTCCAACTTCCACAAGTTTAAATTGTACAGGGTGATTTTAATTTCCAAATAGCAGGATCAAAGGGTTTGCTATACAGGTATTTTTTTTTTTCATTTGTGCTACAGCACAAATAAGAATTACATTGCCATCCCATTAAAGTTGACACGAGTACAGGTCAATTATATATGCTACATGTGTCTCTAGGGCCATGAAAGTTGCATATTCAATGATGCAAAGTCACTTAAAACTTTTTTTAGGTCCTTAGAGTTCTAAGACCAGCAATTATCTCTTGTAGGTGGTTAGAAGAACAATTGCCAGTTCTGTACATCTATTTATTATGTTATATCTTTATGAGCTTGGCATCTGAATACCAGGGACAGTTATTGTGCACCCCATCAGTAGTTGCACAGCTGATCCCACTCTACTCTTGAGGGTTCACATGATGCAAACTTGGCAAGATATGCAAAAAATAGACCCATAAGTATAATATGATCTCACACTCCCAATCCCTTGTCCACTCCACTTTTTAAAGCTCTTAAAATGTAATAGAAATGAAATATGTACTTTGGCTGCAGAAATGTCTATTTAAAGAGAAGCTCCAGTCGGCTATTAGGTGCTGCCCTCACCATCTCCACTAAGAGAAACCAGCAGAAGACCCTTGCAGCTTCACAGCCGGTTCCCTACTGCGCATGTGCAAAGCACTGTGCTCTCTGATTGGGCCGGCTGCAGGAAAAGGAGGAGGTGGGCCTAACTTCTAGTTTTCTGTGGCGAACTGAGCCAGAAGTGGGAGCGGGTACTAGTCAAAACCAAGTACCCGCTCCCCCCCAAAAGGTGCCAAATGTGGCAGCGGAGGCACAGAGGAGGCAGAAAAGCAAAGCTTCCCCTTTTGGGTTGAGCTTCGCTTTAAAGTTTGGTTTAATGACTAAATTCCTTGTAATGTTTTAAATGATCCCTGCTAAATGAGAAGATTTACGAATTAAGATTGGCCAAAACCCCCTTCATTGAAGAACACTTAGTCACTTGATCACTCAAATTAACTTGGTTATTTCATTTGACCAAGTGCTATGGGATTCACAAGTTCTCTGTTTAAAAGAGTAGGGTGCGCGTAGCAAAACAGGGCATTTAATTAAAACAATATGACAATTATGTGGCTTAATCTGTCCAAGATCTGACATCTTAAAGACTGAATGACCAGTTTTTGCCAGCTTTAATGCATGACTGATATGGGAAATGGACCTAAGATGCAAACAAGAGGTAGGGGATCATTACATCTGTAGCTTTTTTGAAAGTGGTTTAAACCCCCTAAAATGAGAAATAAACAAAACATATACTTCTTTATTGCACACTTGCCTCAATTTATATCACTCCTATGCAGTTGTGCATGGTAGACAATCAGCTTCTAAGTTTAGCTTGTTAAATTAGGCTTTGACAATAAAACCTAGAACTCTCCCATTTTACTAGTGTAGCGCTGACAACTTTTGTTTCTAGTCATATGCATTGTTGTAAAGGTAATAAGTTGATATAGTGCCATCTAGTGGCTAATAATAAGGATGCAATCTGTTTTATTTTTCATTATTTTGAGAAGTGACATGGAAGTGATTGATTGTTTACTTCTGGACATCAACTATGACCTACCCACAATGCTCAAGGACCAGAGGAAAACTGAACTGCATTCTGCTGGAAGAACTCTGTGGGTGTGTGTGTCCCACAGGGTTGCGGCCTACCTTGTGAAGGATCGGAGCAGCAGCAAAGATTCGCCATCGTATCACAGTGTGCTGAAGTAACAGAAGTGATCGTTCCGGAGACCCGTGGAGGAGGTAACTGAGGACTCCTGGTTGTTAATAAACGGAACAGCGTGACAGCGTGGTTGGGGCTCCACAGGGACTGAGAACTGCCGAAACGGAGACACCCATCTGTCCAGATTCGGTGCGGTTAGAGGGTTAACATTCAGAAGTTTGTTTAACGCTACACACATTTAAAACTGTTACAGAGTGTTGCTGGGACTGATAGTCCCACGGGGGAAGTGAGTTGGAAAACATTACAATTACACAGACTTCAATATCCAAGAACTGATACTGGATGTCTGTCTTCTTCAAATAAGAACACTTAATCAATTTGCTGGATTATAATTGCCTTTGTGTATCACTTTGCACTGCGCAACACTCAAGAAGAACTCTCTGTGGATTACAATTACTGATTCATAGATAACAAAGATTCAAGATGTCAGGACTATTTTTTTCTAGTGCAGGACCCTGCATCTAGTTATAAAGGATAATGACTTTATGGTTTCAAGCAGGGGGAGCTGCCTAGTGTATATATACCGTATTTATCGGCGTATAACACGCACCGGCGTATAACACGCACCCCAATTTAGGAGGGAATTTTAAGGAAAAGAAAACTTTTAGGAGGGAAGTTGAAGGGAAAAAAACTTACATTTAAATGCCCATCATTGCAGCCTTCTTAGTGCAGCCATGTCAGTGCAGCCATGTCAGTGCAGCCTTGTCAGTGCAGCCTTGTCAGTGAAGCCTTGTCAGTGCAGCCTTGTCAGTGCAGCCATGTAAGTGCAGCCATGTCAGTGCAGCCTTGTCAGTGCAGCCATGTCAGTGCAGCCATGTCAGTGCAGCCATGTCAGTGCAACCTTGTCAGTGCAGCCTTCCCCAGTGTCCAGTGCAGCCTTGCCCAGTGTCCAGTGCAGCCTTGCCCAGTGTCCAGTGCAGCCTTCCCCAGTGTCCAGTGCAGCCTTGCCCCAGTGCAGCCTTGCAGGATCCCATCTCCATCTCCTGAGCTTAAAAATCGCCGACCGCAATTTGAAAATGGCACCGCCGGCGCCGAAATACACAGAGCCGGTCCTCGGCTCTTCCTGGCGGCTCTCGTGCACTTTCGGCTCCACTCGTAGTCCCGCCCGGGACGGGCGTGACTGTGAGCGGAGCTATCCGAACCTAGCTGAGTACACTCGGCTAGGTTCGGGCGGCGACGAGTGAAGCAGAAAAAGGCAGAGAAGAGCCGAGGACCGGCACTGGGTATTTCGGCGCCGGCGGCGCCATTTTCAAATCGCGGTCGGCGATTTTTAACATCTGTGAGCTCAGGATCGCAGGGGATCGGCGTATAACATGCACCCGCGATTTTCCCCTGATTTTAAGGGGAAAGAAGTGCGTGTTATACGCCGATAAATACGGTATATATATTTAGGTATATTTTTCTATGTTACAAAGACTGTCATAATTATTCACTATACTGTCACACTACGTTGGTGTGATAGTGTAGTCATTGTAGTAACTTTTATATACATATATCATTTCAGTAAAAAGAAGTTATTTTGGTTATTACAGAAGTCGGTGAGCAGTGTTGTTATTTCTCCTGCAGGTGGAGCTACAAGCAATCAGGTAGAGGTAAATATATGTATAAGTGTATATTGTGGGCTAAAGTTGGCATTAGTGTCATTACAACACTGCACTACAGTTGTGTCAAGGGGAGAAGAACAAGTTTTAAGAGGGGTGAAAAGATCAGAGGACAGGCCCAGTAATAAACCAGCAGCTCCACCGAGAGTTATTGCTACACTAGATAACCCTTTTAGTGTGAATATGTTATTTCTGACAGTTTATCTCAACACCAGGCAGTCCTGAGAGACAGCCCCAACCCTTCCAGTGCACAGCAAGCAATTGACAGCCTCAGATGTGCATGTTTCCCTATGAGACTGTGTAGAGGGGAGTGTGTCCTTCCACTCAGGTTTCAGATTACACTCAGATCTCTGCTCTGTGTTGTATAGTGTGTGAGATCAAATACCTACCCCCTGCCTTCTGGAAGCTCAGAAATACCCTTTGATCTAAGTACTTTAAACATATCTAGCGAAGAGTGGGCTGCAAAGAACATATGTAGGAGGATTTGCCACTTCTGCAGGTACATGTCAGGGTTTATTTTCACTTTAGGCTTGACAACTACACTTAGAACTTAGGAACTGGAAATATATAATGAGCGTATTTTTTTTAGTTTATATTTCAAATCTTCCCTATAACACTATGATTTTTTTTAATGTTACATTAAACATATACACATTTGCAACTGGTGACTACTGTTTACATTTTAACCTTTTTTCCATAACATGAATTATTTCTGATTTTCTTATCTAAAAATGTATGTTTTCACATTTACACTTGCTCTGGTTCTGCTCTTTCTTAGAGTATACTAATGCTACAGTCATATAATCACCCAATTCTCAAAAAATGGTTTAAGATGCAGATGTCATGTGAATATTGGCTCTTTCAAAAACCTGAGAATTTCTGTATTAAATCAGAGTATTTCTATGTGTTATAACCATAGTCCACCTAATGGATTTTCTACTCATGATAATGAAAAGCTTAGTATACAACAGATATTTGTAGAAAAGCAAATTTTGCAATATATGGATATCAGTTTGATGAACACATTTCATACCATTGAAAATTAGCAGTAACACTACCACAAAGGAAGTCAGGGCTTGCAAAACGCCTTGCAGGAATCTGTAATATGAAAATCAAATTTGCCATAGACACTGGTATTGTCGCCCAGCAACAGCTGGTGGGTGATAACAGGCTTACTAATGAAGCTTCCTCTTGGCACCAAAAATACATTTTCATGCCAGCAGAGAGTAGGAAAAAGCAAACTCTAGTCTACTCAACTTTCCATCCTAATGTTCCTTGGATATCTGAGAAAAAAGTGAGAAGCTTGAATGAATTATAACAGATGGAAGCATGCATGATTTTTAAGATGTGAAAATCATATCATCTAAAAATAAGAAGAATCAAACAGAGCAAAGATGTTAACTAGTAGAACTGTAATAACATTTTAAGAATTATGAATTACATTACAATCAATATCTAAAAAACTCACTTAAATATTTCAATATATTTCTAGGTTCTATCTATCATCAATGTTTAATTATTATTATTGTTTGTTATTAAAAAATGATTTCACCTAAAAATCTTTTGAATATACATATTCAAAATATTAGTGGGTCATTTAAATGCTTAATATAATATGTGCAATGATCTTCCAATGAAAACTGTACTCTTCATGGACATGTTCGGAAATGCAGACTACACCAAAAGAAGAACATTGAGTTCAGTCTACATTTTTGACAAGCTCCACTTTCCTCATTTATTGGTGATTACCTGAAACTAAGGATGTGGCTACAATATGGGAAGTACTGAACAATTAATTGCAATAAAACTCAAGGAGAACAAATATGCTATTTACATTTTAAGCTCAACCTCACTAAAAACAACATTTATTTCCATTTTGCATTGTTTTTGAAATCTCTACCAGAATTCTTGGATTCTTCCAACTACAGCAGCCATGACAAAGCCAAATGAGTGCATGTTCGAATAATGATTTAACAGTGATAGAGAACAAATTAATAACTGCCTACTTATATTCAGAGTGACACCTTCATTACACCCGTGTGGATAATAGTAGACAAAAAAAAAATGCTTCAAAGTATATCTTGACTTTGGGGGCCTAAGAACTATAAGATGACATCATATTATTTTGCCCTCTGGGACCTCTCAGAAATGAAATATCAGTGAAGTTGGAATTATTACTTAGTAAATTCAAAACCATTTCATGTAATAGTGTACTTTGTATACACAATTATGTAATTACTAGCAATGAAATTGAATATGAATAGTGTTATTGTGGTCTTAGCAGACTACTAACAGCATGTGAACTACCGCTACAGATACAGGGTAGTTTTTCCTACCACTTTTGCAGCTAGAGGGTATAACTATGAGATAGTGTGATCAGCTAATCTTCATGACTCTACTAACAACAATTTAAACTAACTTTTCTATTCCCCAAGCAAACACAATGGTGCCTTCACAATCTGCTGAATTGGCTGTTTCATATAACGTTCTTCTTTGCCCCACATGGATTCTAAACAGGCTAAACAGTTATGTTACTGATATACATAGTTTTAACTGCTAAGCCCATTGGGTTTACTAAAGGCAAAAAAAAATGTTTATTTTGCAAGGAAGTTTCACTTCACAAGGGAATTTTCCCTTAGCTTTGCAAATGTGGTGAAAATTCACATTGTAAAGAATGCCCAAACATATGCAAGGAAAAAAAAACTGTATTTTTCCTCGCATTTGATTGGATAATGGAAGTCATTAGAGTTTCATCACATTCACTAAGCTAAGGGAAAATTCCTTTGCAAAGTGAAACTGTTCTTGTGAACAGCCAATTTGCATTCAGGTAATCAACCCCCTTATCTTACTCTCTAACCAATTTCCTTGACTGCTGATGTATGCAGATAGCATTGAAGCATGACTGTGATAATATGACCTGAGGTGTTAATGATGTGCGGACTGTGATTGACAGCTTGACTTTATTTTCTTTATGCTTTGTGAGAGATATGATCGTAGTACCATATAGGGTAAATAACTATTTTTTTGATCTCAGACTTGTAAGTGTAACTGTAGTTTACATTTTTTTTAACTTGGTTCCCCCCCACCCTTGAGTAATGCCTACCTGGTCTTATACTTACATTCAGGCCTTATCCAGTGATCTTCACTCTGTGATATTGCCCAGAATCACGTGGCTTTTCCTTTGAAAGTGACTGCTTTACACTGCACATACTGTATGTGCCCCAACCCAATTTACTCTAGGCAACCTTTCGGGGTCACGCATGTACAGGACAAAATTGTCTGTGTGCCTCAAACTGGGGATGCATAATGAAGATTGAGGTGGAAAGTAAAGTGGGCAGCAGTCACAGGTGAAGGGAGAACTAAGTTAAAAAACTAAAAAAAAAATATACATAGTTGCACTTTAACCGCTTAGCCTTTGGGTGACTGATTCGCCCATTGATCGCTGTGTTCCCAGTTGTCATTGGACAACTGGGAACACAGAGACACTGTACCCAGCCAATCCAAGGGGATGTGTGCAATATGATTGCTGTGATTAGTCATCAGATTGATCACATGGGTTTGTTTATGGTGTTGATCCCCCTTCTTTCCCCTTACAACAGGCAAGGAGAATGATCAAGCATTTGTGAATGGGCACAGAATAAATGGATCATCAACTGCAGATCCATACTTTCTGTTTATGTGACACATGGATCTTTTTTATAAACTCCTTCATGCCTTTGTTTTCTCCTACACATGCTAGCTCTAATGCTATCTCCTTGTGACATGTATATTAACCCATTTACCTCCCGTATCCTGTCTATCTGAACATTAATCCCTTCACCTCCATCCTGCCACTCTACGTGACCAATATATTAAGCCCTTAACCTCCTCTTTCCTCTGTGTAATGACCTGTGTATTTCATGTATCTAGCACACCATTCTCAAGCTTAGTGTTTCACCCTCCTAGCCTGTTCCTTCATTTCCCCCAAAAAAGTGGCACAAAATGAAATCACCCTGGCATGTCTATGCTTCCAAAAAGGGTCATTTCGGGGGTTTTCGTAGAACTGCTGTTATTTTAACAGTAAGCAAGGGAATCCGTTTCTTTTCAACATTCTTGGCCTTTTTTTCCTTTTTGTTCTAAAAAAAGGGCTATTAAATACCACCAAAGGAAAGCTCTATCTGTCTCAAAAAATTATATAAAATTCACATGGGCAACAAGTGTAGCATACAGAGTAATTGTCAGTCAAATTATCGCTGAGAACTGAAAAATGGCCTGGTTTATAGGCTGATACTCACGTGGTTAAGTCTGGGATTGGAGGTCCATTTATTCACCCATAAGGTAGTTATTGTCATTTAAAATCAGATTGTTGTTCACTGATTTAGTGGAATAGTTTATTTTTAGAGGTGGTTTAATAAAACAATTGCACAGAAAATGGCACCTTTAAGATGTCAGTTACTGCTTAGTGAATATGCTTCCTCACACTAGCTGTGTTGTTTAGAAAATTCACACTTCTGATTTCAGTTTTCAAGTTTTTAAATTTGGCTGATTACGTTTTAGGTATCTTAGATAAAAAGGGAAATTGTATGTGTGCATGCTTTGAAGTACAATTAAAAAAAAAGAAAGGGATGTAATGTGATTGTTTTCCACAAATACCGATAGAGTTCCACAAAATGGTGTTATACACTTTTTATATACCATATTTATCAGCGTATAACACACACTTTTTTCCCCTTAAAATCAAGGGAAAATCGCGGGTGCGTGTTATACGCCAATCCCCTGCAATCCCCCGCTGACTGAGCGGAGCGATCGCCGACCGCGATTTGAAAATGGCGCAGCCGGAGCGGAAATACACAGAGCCGGTCCTCGGCTCTTCACGGCCATTTTCGGCTTCACTCGAGCGCCGCCCGAACCTAGCCGCGTGTACTGGGCTAGGTTCGGCTAGCTCCACTCACAGTCACACCCATCCTGGGCGGGACTACGAGTGGAGCCGAAAGTGAACGAGAGCCGCCGAGAAGAGCCGAGGACCGGCTCTGTGTATTTCGGCGCCATTTTCAAACTGCAGTGACACTGACATGTCACTGCAGTTCAACTGCAGCCTGGGCAAGGCTGCAAAAGGACACAGAAAAGCTTTAGATTGGCACTGGCAGAGCTGCAAGGCTGCAAATGGACACTGATAAGGCTGGAAATGACACCAAGGCTGCTGACTGCAAGGCTGCAAATGACACCAAGGCTGCTGACTGCAAGGCTGCAAATTACACTGGACAAGCATGCAGATGGACGCTGTGCAAGGCTGCATTGATGGGCATTTAAATGTAAGTTTTTTTCCTTAAAACATTTTTTTCCTTATAATTCCCTCCTAAACTTGGGGTGCGTGTTATACGCTGGCGCGTGTTATACGCCGATATATACGGTAAATACATACCCTTTCTATATACTGTCTGCTGCTGCAAAAAAAATTGGTAGGTGCAATGTGCAGTGTATGGCATTATTGCTTAGAGTCTGAACTTGAGCTAAGGTCTTTCAGCAACACATGAAAGAATCTTGGCATACAGTACAGGCTCAGATTTCAGAGTTCCCCTTAGAAATTCCCTCAGCAATAAAGTCTACAAGTGAACTTTTATGACTTAGAGAAGTACTGACTGTTTTTTCAATAACGCCACTTCACAACTCTGTAAAGTTAATGAAATGAAGAAAAACACATAGGGTTATTGTTTAAAAACAATTTATAATCTCACTTTGTATGCCCTCCTGTTCCCTGACCTCGACCTTGAACTACATTTACCAAATTCAAGACTGTCTGCTCTCAAAACCTCAAACACAGTCAAAAATATAAGCTGAGCTGTTCAAATCATGACAGCTTCACGAAACAGCTATAGCTAACTATATCTAATTATCTGCTAGAAGTAAAACATAACAATACATACCAGTAACATACAAAAAAGGTTGAAAAGCCATTCAATCAATCTAAAATAATGTTTCTCAGAAGAGTGTTGTATTTAGATTTCATACAATTGGTAAGACAGCCCTTTTTGATAAAAATAACAAAAATATTATACTTACCTGTTCTGTGAAAGGGTTTTGCACAGAGCAGATACAATCCTCCTCTTCTGGGGTGCCCCGCCAGCACTCTTGGCTGCTCCCCTTCACCGGGTGCCCCCACGGAAAGCCACTTTCCATGGGGGCACATGTGTATGCTCGCTCCCAAGTCCCACTGCTGCTTTTTATTGACACAGACATCGGGACTTGCCCTGCCCCCCGCTTATGTGTCACTGGATTTGATTGACATTGGCCCCTGCTGCTATAAATCTGTCCAATGAGGACAGAGACAGCGGCTGGCGCCACTGGGCTCGTGCACATCGCTGGATCAGATGGGCTCAGGTAACAAAAAGGAGGTTCTGAGGGAGAGCTGTTGCACAGAAGATTGTTCACCTTAGTGCATAATACTTCCCTCTGCTGACCAGCTTTATGGTGATGCTGATTTCATTTTCCAGAAGGACTTGGCACCTGCCCGCACTGCCAAAAGTACCAATATCTGGTTTAATGATTATGGTATAACTGTGCTTGATTGGCCTGCAAACTTTCCTCACCTATACCCCATAGAGAATTGTGTGGTATTGTCAAGAGGAAAATGAGAGACACCAGACCCAACAATGCAGAGGAGCTGAAAGCCGATATCAAAGCAACCTGGGCTTCCATTACACCACAAGCAGTGCCACAGGCTGATCGCTTCTATGCCACTCTGCATTGATGCAGTAATTAATGCAAAAGGAGCCCCGACCAAGTTTTGAGTGCATACTATACTGTACTGTTCATGGACATACTTTTCAGTAAGCCAACATTTTTGTATTAACATCCTTTTTTTTATTGGTCTTATGTAATATTAAAATTTTCTGAGATACTGAATTTGGGGTTTTCACTAGCTGTAGAAATGCTGTAAGAAATGCTTAAAATATATCACTCTGTGTGGAATGAATCTAAATAATCTATGAGTTTCACCTTTTGAATGGAACTACTGAAACTAATTAACTTTTTAATGATATTCTAATTTTTGAGATGCATCTGTATATTTGTATCTAGGGCTCTCCTCCCACTATGAATGACCATATATCCACTATAGCATGCCATAAGCAAGTAAGTACTTGGCATTTTGCACAGTGTGGTAGGCAGGGCTGCTGTTAGACATCATGGGGCCACATAACTCCCTACCTGACATCAAATACCATTTCAAATATAATTTCATTTCTACCTGATCATCAAATATCAAATTATATTTTCACTAAAAATACACTAAAATCATTATAATACGACATGTCTACCCCCCCCCCCCATCCACTTGTGTGCTCGCAGCAGCTGTCAGCAGGAGAGGAATGTAGCTGACCAAGTTATGGGGGAAAAGGGGTGCACAGGGGTGCCTGGAAAGCAGAGGGATCCGGGCACCGATGCTAGAGAAGATCCCCTTGCAGCATGCAGCACAGCTGGAGGGAGGGAGCTGGCCCTCCTGCTCAACAGGTGCCTGGGCCCCCCTTTCGAACTGATGGGACCTGGGCCCAGGAGGGCTGGTTGTACTGTCTTATTTGGGGCCCTGGAGGTAGGGACTGGCCAGAGAGTGATCACTTTGATGCAGGTGGCCAGCTTGAACACGTATATACAACAATATTTTTGAACCAAGAGTCCCTGTTTTTATACAGAAGTTTGCTAGAAATATGTAAAGCTGAGTACACACAGATACTTATTTTTTTCATTCAGCCTACCGACCAAATGAAAAAAGAAAATGGACATATTTCTGCATCCGTTGGGGGACTCCCCACTATCAGAATACACAATGATCAGCACTGCAGTCAATAGGATGCAGCTGCTGATTGAATAAACATTTTCCAGCAGGTCGAATCAACAGAAGCTGATCTAACAATCTGCTTCTGTTGAACAGGGAGGTCTACACACAGATCAAAATTCAGTCCTTGTTCAACTGGCTGACTTTCAATCCATGTGTACCCAGCTTAAGGGCTTAAGTGTGCAGAAGGTTAATTTAGAATTTTGTAGCACGGGAAAGGGGCTGAAGTGGAACACTAGGTGCTGACTTTTCCAAGAGATTAGCAGCCATTTGGCTGCCTGTTAACATTCACACAGCTTGGTACAGAAGCTATCACAGTTACAGATTTTGTGGAGTTGGCTTGTTAGCCACCAATCACATTCATTCTCATGGGAGCAAGGTATCAGGCACCACTTGGGTGTAATTTTATAGTCACTGAAGCGACCTTGAGCTTACGGCCTTTGAAAAGGCAGCAGACTTAAAGGGAAACTCCACTTTTGTGGGGAAAAAAAATAGCAAATAAAGAAAAAATAATATAGCGTGTACAATTGCAATACAAGTCATATTGTAATTGATTGCTATTAAAAATTACCTTTCCCTTTCAATCTGCAGCCGCTGTAATTTTCTATAAATGCAAAGCAATATGGATACATGGAGTTGTTCTGTACACATAGTGTGTACTGACCACTCCCTAGAAACATAATTTCCTGCTTGTGTGATTGGCTCACCAATTTTCCCAGAAGTCTGCCTAAGATACAAGTCAGATTTGAGGATTTCCCTGCAACAAAAATGTCATTTTTGGTGAAATATTTCCAATAGGAACACATCTAAAGGAATGCAGGCCCAGCAGCTTTCCTTATTAGTGCTCTGCAGCTGCCACAGCAGACGGATAATTATAAAAACCACTCCCATTAAACCCACTCAGTACAGAGGCACAGACAAACACAGATGGATTTCTTCAGAATAACAAAAGGTAGAAATCTGCAACAAAGGTTGTTATAATCCTTGCAATGTATAGAGATCACCCAGAGGGGAATGTTTTTTTCTCAACAAAAGTGGGTTACTGAGCTGGCTTGCTGCAAGCAATTCTGCTCTTACATAACATCTTACCTCACATCTGTGGAAGTGTAAAACCCAAATATAAAATTTAGCAAGTATGAAAGATGACAGTGGTTCATAAAAGTCAACCAATTTTCTTTCAATAATAACTGCAGGCAGTAGGTCTACATCCTAATAAGTAGTGTTTTATGCCTGTGGTAAAATGTGCTTTTGCATGAGCCAGAAGCAAGTGTCCAGGGGGAATATGTACAGAAGTGCTATATTTATATATTGTAAGTCTACATATTAAAGTTTACTCTGACAGCACTGTAGCTAGTGATAGTGAATATCACAATATCTGTTGCTCAGAAAATTCTGTGGAACCATGGTGATATTTGCAACCCACTGTCATGCAGTAAATTGTGTAAAGGAGTCCTTTGAACCCTTTACTAGCTCAGTCAGGAAGGCAATACTCTGCCCCAGAATTGAGCAAGAGTATCCTGTTAATGCCTCTACGTGTGAATTGGTGATGAATGTAACAGGGGTCAACCAGTAATTTCCAAGGAACATCCACTCTCTTTGATTTGGTGCAATTTGCTGCAAAACCCAGTTCTAGGAAATGCATTTTTCTCCGCATTAGCTGGGGCCAGGCAATCTCTTGCATGTAGTGGGGTGTTAGTCTGCCATTGTTATTCTGTTAGTGAGATTTCTGTGTAGTTCTTATTTCTTCCTTGTTTCATTTGGGTGGAATTGTATTTAGGGGAAGTTCCTCCCTTTAGTTTTAACTTTACAGGGGAGCCTAGCATAGGACTAATGTGTCCTCTGCTAATTGCTGGGACAAGATCCTCTAGCGCCCAGGGTGAAGAGGCCAAACTGTGCCCCCCCACCCCCCACCCATGATGTGTAAGCATCATATGTCAGCAAAAATCTCCTCCCTCCTCCCCTCAAAAAAAATCTAGCACTACTCTGCGCTCACACCCCTAAGTAAAAATTCTCACCAAACTAAAATTCTTTACCTCCAAGATGAAATCCACTCCCCCACAATTCCCCCGCGTCTAGCACAATCCCCCCCATCACTCTTAGCACAAGTCCTCTACTCCATGTGAGCACAAATCCCCACCCCCTCCAAAATTCCCACTCCCAGCTTAAATCACCCCAAATCTACCCGCCTAGCACAAATCCTCCCCCCAAATTGCCCCTCCTAGCACAAATCCCCCCAACCCCCCCTCCTAGTACAAATCCTCTCCCCCTAACACAATCCCCCCCAAATCACCAAATAATTGCTAATTACTGGTATAACTATAAATATAATTTCTTCTTTTGAGAGGCAGCCAGCAGGAGAGATGTCCACTGCTGCAGCAGGGGCGTGGCATTGGGGTGTCAGGAACACCACTGACCATTAAATCGGGACTATGCAGTGTGGCATGTTTACTTGCCTGCCACCTACCCACATTCTTTGCTGCCGGGACAGGAGTGAGGAGATAGGGGGAGGATAACCAAACACTATACAGTCTGAATCCAACAGCCCAATAGCGCTATAGTGGCAGGGAAGGTGCCAGAGAGGGGAAGGAGCATGGCCCACATCTCTTCTTAATTCTCCCCTCCACTTCATGTGTGGTATGTCACACGTAGTGCTAAGCAGATAGGAGTAGTGAGATGCTGCTGTCACTACTCCTATCAACTTACAGTGTCTGGAACTTGACCCACCCTTTGTTCAGCTCTGCCTCTGCTATGGGCTCTGAGTGCCATCCTGGGGAGATTTTAGCAGCAAATTTGTGACACAGGAGTGAAATTTATATCTTTACCTACATAGGGGTCGATGGCAAGCAGGATAAGACTTGTGAGATGATAAGCCAGCAGCCAGGTGAGTATTTATGGGACTTTTGCTCTCCTTTAGTGGAGCAGCACTGCCTTGACTGGGGACAGGTTGTAGAGTGCAGAGCTTCCGCCAGTATGGCATACCTTGGTATGTTCTGTTTTATGTAAATGTAAATAACTAGGGGTCACTGTATGTGTTTCTGTTATACAGTGGAACCCAGGTGTCAAACTAACAACAGATTTGTGTTAGGCACAGCTGCTACATCTGATGAACTTGGGTGTACCTATGCCCAAGGCCCAGTAACGGTAGCATGCATAGACATGGGCTTCAATAGGAGCCTGGGCACTAGGCAAGCACTTCAATCTCCCAAGCGCAAAAGCACTTCAATCTCACAAGCGCATGTCACTATAAAATAATGCATACCCTTGTACACTGAGCTAAATTATAAACACAACACTTTTGTGTTTGCCCCGATTTCTCATGAGCTTGTGTTTGCCCCTATTTCTCTCAAATATTCTTCACAAATCTGTCTAAATCTGTGTTCATGAGCACTTCTCCTTTGCCAAGATAATCCATCTACCTCACAGGTGTGGCATATCAAGATGCTGATTAGACAGCATGATTATTGCACAGGTGTGCCTTAGGTTGGCGACAATAAAAGGCCACTATAAAATGTGCACTTTTACCTTATTGGGGGGGGTCTGGGGGCTCTGAAAAACCAGTCAGTATCCGGTGTGACCACCATTTGCCTCATGCAGTGCAGCACATCTCCTTCACATAGAGTTGATCAGGTTGTTGATTGTGGCCTGTGGAATGTTGGTCCATTTCTATTCAATGGCTGTGCGAAGTTGCTGGATATTGCCAGGAACTGGAACACGCTGTCGTATATGCTGATCCAGAGCATCCCAAACATGCTCAATGGGTGACATGTCCGGTGAGTATGCTGGCAATGCAAGAACTGGGATGTTTTCAGCTTCCAGGAATTGTGTACAGATCCTTGCAACATGGGGCCATGCATTATCATGCTGCAACATGAGGTGATGGTTGTGGATGAATGGCTCAACAATGGGCCTCAGGATATCGTCACAGTATCTCTGTGCATTCAAAATGCCATCAATAAAATGCACCTGTGTTCATTGTCCATAGCATAGGCCTGCCTATACCATAACCCTATCACCACCAACGTTGACATCAGCAAACCACTCACCCACACAATGCCATACACTCTGTCTGCCATCTGCCCTGTACAGTGAAAACCGGGATTCAGCCGTGAAGAGAACACCTCTTCAAAGTGCCAGATGCTATCGAATGTGAGCTTTTGCCCACTCACGTTGTTTACGATGACGAACTAAAGTCCGGTCAAGACCATGATGAGGATGACGAACATGCAGATGAGCTTTCCTGAGATGGTTTCTGACAGTTTGTGCAGAAATTCTTCCGTTATGCTAACCGATTGTTGCAGCAGCTGTTCGGGTGGCTGGTCTCAGATGATCTTGGATGCTGGATGTTGAGGTCCTGGGCTGGTGTGGTTATACGTGGTCTGCAGTTGGGAGGCTGGTTGGATGTACTGCCAAATTCTCTGAAACGCCTTTGGAGACAGCTTATGATAGAGAAGTGAACATTCAATTCAAGGGCAACAGCTCTGGTGGACATTCCTGCAGTCAGCATGCCAATTGCATGCTCCCTCAAAACTTGCGACATCTATGACATTGTGCTGTGTGATAAAACTGCACATATTAGAGTGGCCTTTTATTGTGGCCAGCCTAAGGCACACCTGTGCAATAATCATGCTGTCTAATCAGCATCTTGATATGCCACACCTGTGCGATGGATGGATTATCTTGGCAAAGGAGAAGTGCTCACTAACACAGATTTAGACAGATTTGTGAAGAATATTTGAGAGAAATAGGCCTTTTGTGTACATAGAAAAAGTGGTAGATCTTTGACTTCAGCTCATGGTAAAGAGGGGCAAACACAAAAGTGTTGCGTTTTTTTTTATTTTGCTCAGTGTATTTAGCTATTTATTGAGAAGTAAATGCTGTTTGGCCCTGGCATCAGCACATCTCAGTAACCAGAAAACCAGTTTATTGAATTATATTATGCAATGCAGTCCATTAAAAATAAATCAAGCATTTCATTCACCTGTGGATTCATAACCCTTTTATTTGGTTTTTGTAAGAAAATACAGTGAGGCACCCATGTAAAATGTTCTCATCCTCAACAATCAGCATGTTTTAAAAGTTTCGAAGTATTTCAAAATTTGAACTAAAAATGTGTACTCCGTTTTTACAATTGTTCTACTGTGTCAAACTGCAGCATTTATGAGAAAAGCTAAACTGCCCAAACCAGTTTTCCAATTCTAAATTGTACTGTCGAGAGAAAGATATTTTTCTTACATACCCCTTCAAAGAGTATCTGAGCAAACTGATGAAATTATCCATGAGCAAGCTATTTCTGAACAAGGAGAATGAAGAAACAGCTCATATGTCATTATTACAAGAGCTTTAGATGCGAACCACCTTTGTTTGGATTATTTCAAGAAGAGATAATAAAAAATGTCATAAACACAATTTGGTATATTTAAATTTTTTTTATATACTAATATAAAAAACCAAGGTTATTATATTATACAATTATATGTTTTGCATGTTACTATCATGTGCGGTAATGCACTATATACACACTGTGCACTGTGGTTCCATTAATTTTCAAGGGCACCAACCAATTCACAAATGTGCAACAAATGCACATTTGTTGCAGCCTCCACAATACATGGTAACACACTATTTTGTACCTGACAGATTCTTCTGTGACCTAGCTTTGGATAATTCGTAAATGAAGTCAACAACATCTGGTCAGTGTTTTCTTAAAGGCATGAAGGAAAGATCACATTTTGATTGGGCACAATGCACGTTTGTCATTTGAACTAATTGTTTTATGCACAAGAGCACTTTATTCACATGTTTATTATATATAATTATATAATATATATATTGGGTTTGTGGTAATATGGTAGCGCAGTCTTTATCCTAAAAAAAGAGATTTATTCGCATTGATGGACAAGTGCATGTCTTATTGACTGCAGCTTCATTCTTTTTTATGTAGCACTGACCCCCGAAGGAGCTGCTGGTATTTGATTGGGCCTGTACTCTGCTCTTACACCCCCAATAACTTGGCTCAATCCCCTTAACACAGCTGTGGTGCAGTGTTATGCCCCGTACACACGGTCGGATTTTCCGACGGAAAATGTGTGATAGGACCTTGTTGTCGGAAATTCTGACCGTGTGTAGGCTCCATCACACATTTTCCATCGGATTTTCCGACACACAAAGTTTGAGAGCAGGCTATAAAATTTTCCGACAACAAAATCCGTTGTCGGAATTTCCGATCGTGTGTACACAAATCTGACGCACAAAGTGCCACGCATAAATAAAGAGTTGAAAGCTATTGGCTACTGCCCCGTTTAGAGTCCCGACATACGCGTTTTACGTCACCGCGTTCAGAACGATCGTATTTTCTGACAACTTTGTGTGACCATGTGTATGCAAGACAAGTTTGAGCCAACATCCGTCAGAAAAAATCCTAGGATTTTGTTGTCGGAATGTCCGATCAATGTCCGACCGTGTGTACGGGGCATTAGTGTGAAACTGACAGCAGAGGATAACCCCACAATGTGCAATATAACAATAGTATACCTTTGCTATTACCTGGGTATCCGATGTTCCACCTGCTAAAAGAGGAACAGCACTCCATACCAATTGTACTTAACCAGGACCGTATTTTTCTGGAACTGGTATAAAATAGTAATTACAGTATTTGCACTGTCACACAAACGTAATGCAACAGCCCAATAGGTATTCACAACAGTTTGTACATATAAAGTTGTCTTAGATGACCCCTGAGAGTGTGTCTCCAAGTGGGATTAATGCC
Source organism: Lithobates clamitans (assembly GCA_037952925.1). Classification (NCBI taxonomy): domain Eukaryota; kingdom Metazoa; phylum Chordata; class Amphibia; order Anura; family Ranidae; genus Lithobates; species Lithobates clamitans. Next base: position 1,596,063 of record JBBGZY010000239.1, read on the forward strand.
CAGAGTGAAAGCGCCTTAACTCTGGGCACCTTCCCACTTCCAGCACACTCTGGCAATCACAGGAATGCAAAGTTAATCAATAAAGTACAACACAATTTCTAGGGAGTTCCCCCTACTTTATAATGCAGTCCCTCCTATCATTAATAGGATGCAAGGCCTTAAAATAAGAGATGCAGTCTTTTTAGTCTTCTGTCTTTTGATAGCTATTTGTGTTGTAGTAATTGTAATCCAACAGTTGAACAAACAAGGATTAAAGGAAGGTGGATATTAGAACTATTCTTGTAGTGCAATACACCTGTAATTGCCTCAGGTGCAATTGGCTTTGAATAACATGGTGTCAGTAGTACAGTGAAGGGTAGGTTTGAGGTCTGTTTAAATTCAGTCCTTTTGAATAAGATCTCCTCTGTGGGACTACAGGTCTCAGCAACACTGTGTTAAAAGTCTAGGTGTATAAAAGTGCGTTAATAAACTAGGGGCCACAGCCCTCTCACCCAACTAGACCTGGAGAATAGAACAGTTCCGCTCCGGTGCACTCAGTCTTGCTTCTCGCCAGCCGGTGCCGTTACACCGCTCCACTCTGCAAGATGAACTGGGACCCTCTGACTGGGTGCCTCTGGATCCTTCCCGATCCGGTCACACAGTCTTTCCAGCACACAGGTACAGAGCAGGGTCGCTGGCTGTTCTGCTCCACAGTTGGTGTAGGCCGCGCTCTCTGGAAACCTCCCCACAGGTCCTTGTAGGCAGGCCACATGTCCAGAAGAGACCCAAGATGGCCACGCGGGGCCTTTTATAACCTACCCAGCATGCAGTTCAGTCTTTTGGTGCTCATGGGTAGGTTACTTGGCATTGTGGGTAGGTAAGTTCTTGTATAATTTAAACAAACAGTCACTTCCTGTAACATTTTTCCATGTTCTTGAAATAGAAAAATACTTGAAGTCCATTTCACGTTTAAGCCACTAGATGGTGCCAAATACCAATATATGCATTGTCCATACTTTTACATTACACTGTATTAGCAAGCAAAAATGTCAGTGCTACATTTATTTTTATTTATGGTTCTAATGTGTTTATGATTGAATATTTTTTCTCGCTCAATTTTGCACTGAGCGCGGGTTTTTCAGATACATATATTACACACTTAAAAAGAAAGATAATTGTATTTTCTTTTGTCAATGTTAAAAAGGGCATTTAAAAAATCACTCAAAGTGCTGGGATACTCAATATAAAATATCTGTTTTGATTAGTCTCATCACATGAGGCAGGTAGTTTGTAAGGGGGCAGAGAAGAAAAAACAACCAGTCACTAGTGAGGCCCAGATATTGCAGCCCACCTCCTGCTGTGTCCTCTGCAGATCTACAGAAATGTGCAAGAGGAGAGGAGAAAAGGTGCAAGCTCCATTCACCCATCCAGTGCACTAACCACCAGGGACATTGCAGCCTACTTCTCATCAGCCCTCATCCAGCCAGAACAGTGTAACCTGCCTCTCATTCTCCCTTCAAGAGAAAGTGCAAGCTACTTCTTACACCTGGATCCACACCCATCTGCCACAAGTTCAGTATGCAGGTAACTCCATTAGGAGACAGACTGTATCCAGGAGGAAATTCTTCAATTGGCAGAGTGATGTGTGGCCTTCGGTCACCCATTGCTGTGTTAAAATTTTATTGCACATGATTGGGACACTACTGCTATTAGCTGTAGTTTCTGAAAGGGGACCACCTTATCTTTTCACTGTCAGCTGTTTTGGGACCTTTCATGAAGATATATTTACCATTCTGGATTAAAAATACCTTCATTTGAAGGTTGACTTCTTCACCGTTCAGGTTATACCTTTCACTGCCACCACCAACCAACAAGTATTACATCGGCAGAAGTAAACAGACTGAACATTTTAACACTGCAATTTCAGCTTTACAGTGGAAGTCACAACTCACCCAATTACTTCCACATATATTGGAACATGCCTCCCCTGCCTGCCTGCCCCACCTATCCTGTGTTCTGAGCTCACTTCCACCCTGAGTGCTGGGAACATCCATTTGATAATCTCCCCTGTAAAGAAGTAACCCAGGAAGCAATCAGCTGTGATTACTTATAGGTTTAGAGCTGAGCTTGTATAGCTTCAACAGAATGCATAGATGACATTTGGGCTCTAATAGACTACTGTTGTCTGCTTGAAGAGAACATGTAGCCTACATTAAACTATTACATAGGAGCCCTATCAACCCCCTGGTGGGAGCAATATAGTTTCTTGCACTTATTTATTGATTTATTCACTAGTTGTCACCATCAATCCCCATGGGGGATGGGATCAGCACTCATAGAAGGCCGATTATGCCCATTTTTAAGAACATATATGGGATATACTGCAAATACATGATTTAATATATACAATTTAATCTCCACTAAGTGGGATACGAATAAAATACTTTATATACATACTTTTTTTTCTAATATGTATATATTTTTTTGTTTGATAATCAGTTTGCTGCAATAAAACCCCTAGGGGTATTTTTGACTCTTTTCTCTAATATACTGTGTGGGGTGTGCAGCCCTATATCCACTTACCTCCATGTATCTTTTTAGATTTTATGGAACAATATAGTTAAGCAAACAAAAAGAAGAAAGCATTAAAAAAAATTAAGTTTGAAATGATAAATAAAAAACACCCCAAAAACTATTTTAAAATCCTGTTGTCCCCGCAACCAAACACATGCGAATGCAAACGTGCACCTCAGGTGTGCCTGCACCACACCACATGCTGCACATGCTGCACATGCTAGAGTGAAAGTGATTATTTATGGGCCATTAGTAACTCTAAATTGATGAGCTGAGAAGGTTTTTAAAATGTTGCTTACTGGCAATTTTGGGTACCACTGTTTTTCACTGTTGCAATTTTCAGGCCTGACATATTTAGTATTTAACCAAAAAAATTGTATCATATTTTGTTTGTGTGAACTAAAATTAAGGTGAGTTTATTTTTTTTTTACAAATATGGCTTTGATAAACAGTTACGCTAAAATGTGAAGTTTAAATATGGGCAAATAATGAAAAAAAAAGATTCTGACAGTGAAAGGGTTAAAGGGCCTACCATCAGTAGACTATGCATACCTCTTACTTTAAACTGGGGACAGTTGGTTAGGTTGAATGTTGTGTATTATTGCTTGCAGCATAGTTCTCCATTCGCCCAGTGTGGTTGGGACAAAGCCTCCTGCTAGTGGTAAAAAATAAACACCAGTCCTCTTCACTTCACCGATTTAGTGAATTATTCAGCTGTTTATGAACTGTTATTTTTGCTATTACCAAACCTGTTTAATCAATTTTTTGTCAGGTCCAGTTACAGGGTGGGTCTCCACTGGGAATAATGACAGAAGAACCTATTATATTCCAGCAGCTTCTGTGGGGGTAGTGCTACATGTGCTTAGTGTAATGTGTATCACTGTGGCACATGTGTGTATTGAGTACAATAATGTTTCTGCCTTGAGTTTCATAGAGCTTAGCAGAAACAAGTGCTGTTTTCCCATGTGTCAACTGTGTGTGTGGTCTTTTTTCTTTGTACAATTGATTCGTTTATGGCTGATTTAAAAAAAGGAAATCTTTTTTGGGGAAGCCACTTAGCTTCCCTTAATAGATAAAAAATGGTGCCTAATTTGAAGCTTTGCCACTTTTATGCTGAGGAAAAATAACTACAGGGCAAACAATACTTTCTTAAAAATTAGACCTTAGCAAAATATAAAGAAGAATTCAAGTTAAGGAGAATAGATTTACTTCATCCTTGTGGTCACCAATCTTCTAAAAATGCATTAAATCATTTTCTGAACAAAGAGCATATTGATAAACAACATTGTCTAGGTGGCATAACAATTTTTGTGTAGTTACGAGAGGCAAAACACATCAATAGCACAGGGAAAGTTTTTTGCTGTTCTTTTTGATTAATCACATTTTTATTGGGCATTTTATATTAGCACTTCCACTCACAGCCAAAAAAAGTAAATTCACATAAACCTGTTATATTATAATTGTTAGTACACAGTTCCAATTTTTCCTTTATAACAGTTTTCAAAGGCTAAAAAAAAAGCCAAAACCACATACTTTGTCGTTATGAAAGATTAGGTAAAAATGCCTATTTTGTGCTGTCGAATGATCCTTGTGGACAGATGTCTGCCCCATAAAGACAGAAAAGAGAAGAAAAAAAAAGAAAAAACAGAAGTTTTTTGTTATTCTGGTAAATGTTCTGGAACATATCTCACCGAGAATACACTTCAAACTCCAGGGTAGAGATTATAGCTGAATTCCAGGTATTGTAATTTTACATATAGTTACATTGGTCCAGCTTGGACAATTGTATTTATGTATGTGCCATGCCTGTGGTATTTCTGTGGAAGTTGGAAACCATTGTACTAGGCACCACTATTACAGTAATCTCCACTAGCTTCTGGGCTCCTTGTAGAGTGGCTGCCCTGCTGCTTGCTGAACACAGGAATGCTGTTTGCTCAGCACAGGCGCCATTCAGGGAAGACCTTTTTTTGCTAAGTGTATTCTGATTGGACAAGTTGAAGGTACTAGGCAATGACATCACCTACCCAGAGGGGTCCACCTCTCATAAATCCCTTGCAGCAATAGTTACAAAAAAAAACCTGCTTCCTTATATACATTAAATATAATCCATGTACATACTTTCTCCTGAATATTAGTACCAAGTTCTAATTTTAAGAGGGAAAACCTTTCTGGGGGCTCATTGTCTTAAAACACAATGCTTATGCTGAGGAAATAAGAGATGTTATATATAGTGGGCTGGATACTCACTAGCATATTGCTATGTCTATAACATGGCATATGCCTGAAAAGCTGTGTTAGCATTTCTTGCTAAGAGTGTGCTTTATTTATTTCACTTTTCTTTAAAAAGAAAAATTAAAAAAAATAATAAAGGTAAACAAGGTATAAATGCTGGCCTAATAAAGGTGCATTCACACTTGCAAATGCACTTACTCAGTGACTAGCTGCAAGAACCCCAGGGGGGGTTTCTGCAATTAGGTGCAAGTAGTCTGCCCCTTTGACAGCAATGGGAGGCTGCTGAGTTTCACAGCTAATTGCATCCATTTGCATGTAATCTCTCAAGCAGTGATCGTAATGTGAGTGATCGGCACTGGGCACAGGCAGTCTGCCCCCAGGGCCAATCACTCACTTGTGATCGCTGCATGAGCGATTACAAGCGGGTGGGCATTATTGGCTGCGGGAGTCAACCTTTAATGGAGCTACAGTATCTATTTGGAGCTAATCGTAGAAAAGCCCTGTGATGGATTGCTTGGCACACCACCTGAGTGCTTCCACCAAGATAAAGCTTCTTCCCCTCTGGAACTTGGAACCAGGTATTACAGCTGAGAATTGCATCCAAGAACTAGACGACACTAGCTTAGGTGCAAACTGAAACTAACTTTATTGTAAATCCACACAGAATTTATACCACACAAAATCAGCTTGATCACATTATCCTAAACAATGTAAAATTGAAACAGTAATATACTCAGTAAATCTAATAGTACATCTAATGAACAGCTAACATAAACATAAACAGTAAGCTAATCAACAGCTAACAACTAAACATGGCCATACATCATACAATTTTTTTGTTCAATTTCATTTAGATTTGCTTTCAAATATGTAGTGCCAGGGACTAGCTGTTTGCATACAAATAGAAAGTGTTTAGGTTTGACCTCATAATATATGAGGTCACCCCACCCCAGACAGTCTGGGAACAGTCTACAACAGTCTATGAGACAAAATGTATACATAGACATGTGCAATTTGTTTCATTACAAATGTAAATTCGGACAAATTTTTGGTTATTGGGAAATTCGGAAGTATCCGAATCTCCAAATTAAATAGTAACAAATTTCATTGACATTCGTTTAATTTCATTTTGTTTATTTGCTTTTAAATTTTGGAACAATTTGAGCTCGGATCAGTTGAAAAATTATCGACTGATTCAAATTCTGTATGAAGAATAGCTGGCTGTAGAGATGGGCCGAACACCCCCCTGTTTGATTTGCAGAAAAACTCCCGAACAGGGGAAAAATTCTAACCTGAATGGCAAACCCCATAGAAGTCTATGGGAGACAAACAGGAAAAATTAAAAGTGCCCATTTTGAAGGCTTGTATGCAAGTAGTTGGCCATAAAAGTGGTATGGGGTTTCTGGGTAATGCCCTGGGGATCATATATCAATGCAATTTTTTTTTTGAAAAAACATAATTTTTTCAGGTGCAGTAATTGTAATGATGTTTAAAGTGCAACAATCAAAACAAAAAATTCCTTTGAATACAGTATAGTGCCTGGGGGAGTCCCCTTAGCCTGCTTGTAAAGTGTTGCATCTGTAGCATGCATAGAACATGCTGTAGCAAAAATAACATTTCTAAAGAAAAAAAATTAGTCAAATCACATTTAAATTGACTTGTGGTTGCAATTGCTGGCACCCAGCTATTGAATTTTTATTTTTTTTTAAATGGCATGGGGTCCCTCCAAAAGCCATACCAGACCCTTATCTGGGCATACTGCCAAGCAGGTCAGGAAAGGGGATGAAGAGTGAGCGACCCCCCTCCCCACTGAACCATACCAGGCCACATGCCCTCAACATTAGGATTAGGGTTGGGTGCTTTGGGGCTCTGCCCCCCCCACCCCAAAGCACCTGGTCCCCATGTTGATGGGAACAAGGGCCTCATCCCCACAACCGTGGCCGATGGTTTTGGGGGTCTTCGGGCAGGGGACTTATCGTAATCTGGAAGCCCCCTTTAACAAGGGGTCCCCCAGATCCCACCCCTTCCATGTGAATGAGTATGGGCTACCCATTCACCAAAAAAGTGTCAAAACATAATAAAAACACAGACGGTTTTTGACAATTCCTTTATCAAAAAATAATAAAATAAAAAAAATTATGTTAATCCAAAGTCAATTACGCCGACCACCGCAGCTGGGAAAAAAAAAGAAAAAATGCTCCCGCCATCCATGAAGGCTGGCCGCCTACTGCAGGCTCCTCCGCTTGTCAAGTCTTATATAGCTAAGGGGCGGAGCCACCTGGGGAAGTCACCTGGTGGCACCTCCCCCTTGTGACAGTACCGACCGGTGCATGCTAGGTCAGCAATGCTAGAAGGGGGCGGTGCCACCAGGGAGGAGGCGCCATTTTTTTTCTTTTAACCAGACAACTTTTTTTTTATTTAGCTGTCGTCGGGGAAACCCATTGACAGCTGATGACTCATCGGTTTGGTAAGGACGCAGTGGTCCGCCTCCCATCCCTACTTCTTAACAGCCAGCTTATATTGCACCTTGATTGGGAAAATCTTTGTCCAGTCAGGGCACAAAATGCTCTGCACAGTGCACAGCGCATTGCAGGGTGTTCGGCGGGGCGAACACCTGCCGAATACCCTTAAAAATCGGGTGTTAGACGAAAGGGCTGAACAGCCAATGTTTGGCCCGAACGCATGCTCAGGCTGAACCGTTCGCTCAACACTAGCTGGTTGTTAACCTCTTGCCGACCAGCTTATGCTAATATACTTCGGCAGAATGGCCCACCTGCGCAAACTGAAGTACCTGTACGTCAGTCCACAAAAGCAGGATAGCCCGCAGACTCAATGTCTGTTGGCGGTCTGTGAACACGGTAAGGAGAGGCAGAACAGGGAACTGTCTATGTAAACAAGGCATTTCCCTGTTCTGCCTAGTAACATGACAGAGATCTACTATTCCCTGTCATCGGATACATCAATCTCTGTCATGTCAGTGGTAGCCTATCCCCCCTACAGTTAGAACACGCTGAGGGAACACACTTGACCCCTTGATCGCCCCCTAGTGTTTAACTCCTTCCCTGCCAGTGACATTTATACAGTAATCAGTGGCTATTTTTAGCTCTGATCGCTGTATAAATGTCAGTGGTCCCAAAATAGTGTCAAAAGTGTCCGATCTGTCTGCCGCAATGTCTCAGTCCCAATAAAAATCGCAGATCACCGCCATTACTACTAAAAAAAATAATAATAAAAATGCCATAAATCTATCCCCTATTCTGTAGACGCTATAAACTTTGCACAAACCAATCAATATACACTTATTGCTTTTTTTTTTTTACCAAAAATATGTAGAAGAATACATATCTGCCTAAACTGAGTAAGAAATTTGTTTTTTATATATTTTTGGGGGATATTTAATATAGCAGAAAGTAAAAAAAAAAAAATGTTTTCAAAATTGTCGGTCTTTTTTTGTTTATAGCGCAAAAAATAAAAACCGCAGAGGTGATTAAATACCACCAAAAGATAGCTCTATTTGTAGGGAAAAAAGGGCGCACATTTTGTTTGGGTACAGGGTTGCACGACTGCACAATTGTCAGTTAAAGCGATGCAGTGCCAAATTGTAAAAAGTGCTCTGGTCAGGAAGGGGGTATAATCTTCTGGGGCTGAAGTGGTTAAGGAACAGGCCGGGAAGCCAGCCGCCACGTCCATAACAACCGGCTTCCTCGCTGAGAGCTGAAATGTAAAGAAAAGAATGCTGGCAATGCTGGGTCAATGATGTCACAAGGGGTGGGGCCACCTGCTGATGTTATCAGGTGACTCCGCCCCTTAGCTTTTTAGAAATGTCAGACAGCGGAGCAGGCAGTTGGCAGGAGCGTTCAAAAAGACTGTAGGTTTTTTTATTTTTTCAGGTCCGTCGGTGAAGCAGGCAGCGTGATTGACAATGAATCTAAACCCGGGATGTATATTGTTTATTTTTGAAAGGAATTGCCAAAACTTGTGTTATGACTCACTGTTTATGCTTTTTTGGTGAATGGATAGGGGTACTACATACCCCACACTCATTCACATGGGGGGACAGGATCTGGGGGCCCCCTTGTTAAAGTGGGCTTCCAGATTCCAATAAGCCCCCTGCCCGTAGACCCCCAGAACCACCACCCAGGGTTGTTGAGAAGAGGCCCTTGTCCCCATCAACATGGTGACAAGGTGCTTTGGGGTAGCACCCCCAATGTTGAAGGCATGTGTCCTCATGTAGTTCAGGTGGGGGAGCTCGCTCGCTCTCCTCTTTCCTGGCCTTCCGGGCTGCAAGCTCAGGGTCTGGCATGAATTTTGGGAGGACCCCACACTGTTTTTCTTTTAAATTTTGGCATGGGGTTACCCTTAAAATCCATACCAGACCCTAAGGGTCCCATGCTGTTTTTGTGTTTTTTCCCCAAATTTTCTATTGTCAGCATTCTTTTGTTTACATTCAGCTGTCAGTGGGGAAGCCCGCTGACAGCTGATGAGTCGTCGGTTGTTAAGGACGCAGGGGGCCGGTTTCCTGGCTCGCTCCTTAATAATCAGCTATTCTTCACACACAATTTGAATCAATCGATCATTTTTGGAATTAATGATAAAATAATAAACTAATTTAAACAAAATGAAATTAAATTAGTAACATAACTAATCTATCAAAAACAGAACAAATTTTTACGTTCTGCACATGTCTACTCATACAATGCTCCAGCAGTCTAAAAAAGTGGAATTCATTTATCTTCAAAGATTTCTTAAAGAGAGATTGTTGATACATATTTCTTTCCCAAGTAGAGGAGCTTCTCCAACCCAGTCTGCAGGAGGGCCACCATATTTCCTCTGACCATTAACTTGTACAAGATTAATATTACACCTTTCCATCCACTCCAGAAGGGATGCATTATTCTCTTTATTCAGAGAATTAATCCAAGCCTCACACTCAGCATTCATCATGTTGTTGTCCATCATTAGAGAATGATATGCTCTCTCCATGGGATCAGAGGTTAAACTGAGCTCTTTACCATGCTCGTAGACAAAATCCTGGTCTTCTCCATGGGCCATAATCAGTGGGTAGAAGGCTAGCCCCTAGTCCCCTCCAAAAGCCCCTGTCTTGGTTGGATTTGTCACACCCCGTTGGGGTTCTCACAGCTAATCACCAAGTGGGTGCATTCGCACAAGTAAATGCACTCTAAAGATTTCCCTCTATGTGAATCAAGTCACTCATCCCAAACCTCTTTTTCTAAATAGGACTGGCCAGAACACTTTGGGCTATGTTACACAGATCTATAAATGTGCACTGTAAAGTCAACTCTGCAGCTGCCCTAATTAGTACAGCTTAATCTTCCCATCGTTTATAGGCACACTCCAGGCAAAATTTTTTTTTAAAATGGCAAGCATACAAGGAGCATACCCTTCTGTATGTTTTGAAAAGTGAAGTTTTTCACCCAGCTATCACTACACAGAACAGGTAGACAGGAATATATTACATTTTTGTTGTTATGATTACATATGCTTTAAAGTGTATTTCAACTTTTGCAGTCCAAGTTGAGAAACCTTCACACTATAGGGGTTATTTACAAAAGGCAAATCCACTTTGCACTGCAAGTGCACTTGGAAGTGCAGTCGCTGTAGAACTGAGGGGAAGATCTGAAATGAGGGGAAGCTCTGCTGATTGTATCATCCAATCTTGTGCAAGCTAAAATGCTGTTTTTTATTTTCCTTGCATGCCCCCCTTGGATCTACAGCGACTGCACTAGAAAGTGCACTTTCAGTGCACTTTGTAATGCAAAGTAGAGTTGTCTTTAGTAAATAACACCCTATGTTTGTTATTTTAAAAAGAAGATAATACTTTATTTTCTGGTTGTTTATTTGGAGCAGGTTTATAAATCAAACTGCAAGCTATTCTGAACAATTTAAAAGAGCAATTAGAAGGACAAACTAATGGAAAGGCATTAACACACAATGTACTAACAACACCTTGAGATCTTTAACCCTTTTTTTTAGAATAGACCATGTTTAAATCTAGTATAGACCTGGTATTGAGATCTACCAGCATAGGACACACAGGGTTAAAATAACATTATTAAACTCTACTATTTTTTTTAAAGTGAGGCCACTACATGTTTATGCAATAATATGCTATAATGCACTGCATACTAGCACATTATGACAGACTTACCTTTCCAAAAGAGTCCTCCAGCACTAAACAGCCATCGTTTCTTGTGCTTCCATCTTCACCAGGTCTTCCTTCCAGGTTCACACTCTCTGGCTGTTTGAATGGCCAGGCTGGGATGCAACAAAACACTCAGTGTGCCCGGAATGCAAAGTGTTCTGTACAAAAATGAGAGTTTACATTGGTACAAAATGAGGGGAGGAGAGTAGGAAACCATCAGGGAAGATCTTGGTAAACCGGTTAAGTCTTCAATAAGGCCACGGTGGAACATATGGGCATCAACAGAAATAAACAAGAAAAATAAGCTTTGGGTTATGAACATACTACATTACGAAGACGTTATCAACCCTGAGAGGTAGCTGTCAGAATTAATGCCCTGTATATCAGAATAAGAATCAATAAGGGCAGGGAGATCCTGAGGCTGAGACCCTACTGAAACATAATCACTGTGAGTAGGCCCTCAAAAATAATAAAGAGGGTTCCTGTCCAGTGACATCATCTCTCTAAATATTCCCCCCCCCATTTCCCCTGTAGGGGGCTCCAATCCCTCAACTATAAAAAAAAAAAATCGTGCATGCACCTTTTTTTTTAATGTCATGTGAATGGTAGCACTAGCAAATAAAAAGTAGGCGCTATCTCAATCTGGCAGCAAAAGTAAAACAACATTTTACAATTACAAAGTTGATTTTCTGAGTTTAGCACAGCTGTGGTGCTTGCTGGATTGCAATAGACGTTCATTGAAATTTTTTTAGTGCTGCATGCAATTTCTCTACAAATTTAAATTTTATTACATGATTCACTTATGCTACAACCCCCTGTAAGTAAAAAGAAAATTGACAGATAATCAACATTATAAAAATAAAACAGCTCTATGTACCAGATAAAGTTCACAGACTTGTCTTAGTACGGTTAGCATTAAAATGTGTCTTTCTCAGTAATTTTTTTGGTAAATAACAGCTGAGATATGTTTACTTTTATTTAAGAACGATATCTGAAAATAACGCAAACTTCTAGATTTACTTTCAAATACCAGTGAACAGTCTTCATTCTTCATTGTGCGATATGATTACAATGAATCCCTTCACCGATGACTTTCAACCTATTGTATCCTGCTATCTGATGGTAACCCGATTCGTTGTATGCGTTATAGCTGGGTTTCTAAGAATTCTACATTGCTAGTTCCCAGCCTTTGATTTCCTACTGCAGTTTTCTTGCTTTGCTGAATTTTAGAGCCTAAAATGAGAGGAAAAGCTTTGCAGGTGCTATGTGTCCTTAAAAGTGATGCCACTGTTTTACAGTGTTTATGCTGAAATTCAGTCTTCATGGTGTTCGGAAAAATGAGAACACTGTGCATAAAATTGCAGTAAGTTATAACCAACTGAAAACATCTGACTGTTTTATAAGATTACACTACCATGTAAAAGCAGAACGGAAACAATATTGTAATTTAAAACCCATCCACTCATAGTGGTATAAGTTGAAGTCTAGTTAAACTTGAAATTCTCATGGTATAATAGAAAAGAGGAAGATTAGATAAACTCTCCTTTTCTGTATTCTGGGAAAGAATTACATTGCTTTTGTGTAGTTCATTTATACGCTTTGCATTTTATAATGTTTAACTGAGAAAAGTGTGTAAAAATAAAATGATCTTGCCATACATGTGGGTAAAAAGGTATATAGGTTGGATACTGATTTTATTATTCTGGCCTTTAGCTATTTGTATCAGATTAAAGTGATAATAAATACTTAACCTCTGTTAAACAAATATCTTCCATAGTAAGCAGGTAAATTGTGGACTATATTCCAGACATCATACAGAACACAAGGAAGCCATAACCAGCAAACAAAATGAACACATTGGTAAGTATACATTATTAAGAGGCAGTGCAGTTACTATGCAGTCTAATTTGCTACATGGTAATTGCACTAAGGCAATGTCCACTAAGCTTCTATGTTTTTCAGGAAAATTAGGAATCGTGGTCAGTAGGGATAAGCTCTGGGTTTGAACCCATGTTATTTACAGTTTGGAAAAAATAGTAAATGAATGCTCCAGTATACTGTTATGGCAACCAGTAATGCACTCAGCCTTTCCACTTAAGTGAGGTGGTTTAGAAAGATCAATAATGGAGGTTTTCCTATGTACTACCCCCTTCCTTTTAAAAGTCAGGGATCAGACCAGCCCTATGTCAGTGTTTTGAGACTTGGAGTAGAGAGTGCTTTTTCACAGAGAGTTACTGCATTATTTTGCTGTACAGTGTTGTATGTATTGCTATATTGTGCTACTTTGTAGGTGAATTGCAATGTGGTGGGTTATAAAGTGTGTAACTCTTCATGTATTAACTGTCTTGTATTGTTCTAAATTTCTGTGAATTGCATTGTGGTGGGATACATATTATTGTGTACCACTCTTCGTGTTCACAGTGTGTGGTTTAATGTAAGGGGTTTTTTTGAGTGTATACCTTGATAGCGTCTTTTTTATTAAATCGGGGTCAGCAGCATAAGTTGCTCCTGACGCAGGCAAAGCTGGTCCTTATTTGCAGCACATCATTACATACTAGTGTAGTACAGTTTAGTGGAATAAATCACCACATTGCTAAGTACACAAAAGCACCACATCCTCAACCCCCCTATTTCCATGGCTGCAAATAAAGTAAGGTGATACCCTCTAGTCATCATATCCAGAAGGCCTAATGGGAGAGGCAGAGGTTCTTCATACAGAGCTAGTCAGGGGCAAGTAGGCACTGCATCGGCAGAACAAAGTGGTGGTCGGGCCACACCTTTGAAAAGCAGGGCATATCTGCCTTTTCTTTCTGACAGTGGGCTTATTATACAGCAATAGCACATTGAGGAGATCTTGGAGTTGCTAAACAAGCCTTTTCTATCCTCCTTATCCCATGCACAGAGCAGCACGTTTTTCCCAACTGCATATGTGCCCTCTTTTTCCTCCTTCTTCCCCTCCTTTCTCCCATTGGCTTACAAACTGGCATGGAGGAGTCTGCCAAATTATTTCAACACAGTATGAGTAACCTAATGCAGGAAGATACTCAAGAATTCTTCATATTGTTTTTTGATAAAGAGAGCGTCAGAAGCATAAAGTGAGGGAACAACAGGCAGGGGGCAGAAATTGCCATTGATTTTTCCTGCAGCTGCAGTTTACTGTCCAGTGTGAGAGAATTCAATTTGAGTGGTGGGGATGATAAGGTGGCAGACCATACCTGGCCTGGGTACCAGATTTTGTACAGGAGCAAAGTGAGGGAGATGCACAACACCTGCAAGGCATGATTTCATCCAGAAGCAGAGTCCACTTCCAGAAGGATGGATGGGGTAGCTGATCTATTCTACCCAATGACATTGCCCCATGGGTGCAGACCACTGTTATCCCCAGGGTTGATCCATATAGATCAGATGTCTGCATCTTTATTTGTTTGTTAAACATTTACTGCTGACAGCATCAAAGTGGTTTGCAAACTCTGTCTGTAGTGTATCAAACGTGGCAAATACACCAGTTGTTTGGGTACCACATGCACACATAATTTTTTTCCAAAAAGTTCAGTTGCAGCAGCACATCAAAGATACTGGTCCACCTCTCCCACCACTCCACGAGATTCTCCATCTGCATCTGTTGCAATATCTGCAACCTCAAGTAATAAGAACAGAAGTCTGGCAAGGGTTTTAGAAGTATACCGTACTGGCACATCAAGAGGGGAAGAGATTCAGTAATGCCTGGCATAGGCTTGATCCTTGCTGTATATCCCCCCCAAAATATCTACATAATCATCTTTGACCAGGCAGGTGTCTCTTCCCCAGTTGCTAGAGAGGAAGAAAAAATGTCACTCAATCATCCCCTTGTGTGGTATTTCAATGCTAGCTTGGTAGAATTGCTGGCTTGACAGGTACTTACATTGCAGCTTGTAGTATGGGCCACTTTTTGTGACTTGGGGGTCTGTGCTGCACTACAGTGGCAGGGAACCATACACCCTTTTTTTACTCATAAGGCCCTCCTCTCCAGCAGCATGTGGAAGCTAATATTTCCGTGTCTCTGGACCACACAGTAAGGTTCACATGAGCATAGACACGTGGTCTAGCAATCATGAGCAGGGACGTAACATCTCCTTAATGGTGCACTGGGTAAATTTGTTGACTGCTAGGAGGGTGTGTTCTGCACCTTAACACTACAGTGTGGTACTGCAAAAAAATCACAAGCTACATTAAGAAACTATTTGCCCTTGGGCCAACTGGTATAAAGCTGAGGGAATTAGCTTTATTGTTTCATCAGTAAATTTTCTAATAGCTTTCAGAACTGTTGTGGCTGTTACTGAAGGTCATTTTAGCCCTATTACAGCTTGTTAAAAAAAAATCAACCAAAACTACCTAAAAAGCCTTTTTTTTCCAAAATAAAATTAATCTGATTGAGGTGCTGCTGCTGTATTTAGACTGCTGTCCATGAGAATCATATTGTTCTTTAACACCACATATGGTTTAAAGGTATCTCCCCTGTGATAGAAATGAATGGTATTTTTCCCAAGTAGCCCTTTAAGCTGCATAAAACATGAGGAACCTCTCTCCAATTTCATGTTACATTTTATTTGCATTGGTACATGTCCCATGTGGCAGTCCCAAACTCCCCATGCTCTTTGATTGACAATCATTTCCCTATTGCACTTGAAAATGGACAGAATTGATATTCAACATTCACTTGCCATTGACTTTAATGTTGTTTGGATTAAAGTTTTAAACTTTTAGACTTTGCAATTGGTCAAACTTTTGGGGTCCTCAGGGACCCAGCGCATCACAGATCAGGAAAAGGGCCAATCACATCAGCCCGTTACCACTTGATCCTTGCGTCCAATGACAGAGCGATTCTTTTGTCAACAAACCGGAATCAATTCTTGTTCAGCTCACCCAGCTGCTGTGTTTCTCTCTCCTCTCCTCACACCCTGTATCGGTGTGAGGAGAGGGAGAAAAGCACAGCAGCAGCGTGAGTGCCATTAGTGTACCTACAGTGCCATCACAATGCTACCAGCGTCCCTACAGTGGCATCAGTGCCCCTAGAGTGCCATCAGTACCCCAACAGTGCCATCACAGTGCCATCAGTGCTCCTACAGTGCCATTACAGTGCCATCAGTGCCACTACAGTGCCTCTACAGTGCCCCTACAGTGCCACCAGTGCCACTACAGTGCTCATCAATACCCTATGGTGCCACTACAGTGCTCATCAGTGCCAAATTATTTTACAAAATGATCAGTCTTTTCTTATGTATAGTGCAAAGAATAAAAAACCCAGTGGTGATTAAATACAACCAAAAGAAAGCTCTATTTGTGTGAAAAAAGGACACAAATGTCATATGGGTACAGTGTTGCATGACTGAGTAATTGTCATTCAAAGTGCTGAAGGGTGAAAATGTACCTGGTTAGGAAGAGGGTTATAAGTGCCCAGTGGGCGAGTAGCTAATAACTTAATTGAGATGACATGCAAAATGTGCCTACTATGCTGTAGCAAAAGCACTTTGGGAACTTTAAAATTGCTTAAGGCTTGAATTAAAACCACAACCATCAGGGGTGACATAAGACAAGGTTTTCATCTTGCCCGTAGCACTTCTGCTGCCACCCCCTCAGCCCCCTCCTGATTTTTAATACTGTATCAAGTAACTCAATAAATAAAAATATCCTTATGAAATCTCAGTTTGACACCCTCTACTTGATTTTAAATTGTTTGTACTTGTTTTTGCAACAGGAACCTCAAAGCATCTCCAAAGGTCAGCCATGAGAACTAATTGCAGCTATTATTTTTGCAACTGAAAACATCAGTTAAAATGTTTTTTTTTTCAGAAAATCAATAATATAGTACCAAACTGTGGAGCTTGCTGATCCATATAGACTGGTTATAAAAAAAAAATAGTCCTGTAAATGGACCTGGGGATTATAGGAGAGTCCTAAGAAATCATAGAATTAGCTAAACGCTCCAAAATATATAGACACAGAAGAAAGTTGTAAGGTTTTTTTTTTTTCTTTTTTTTTTTTTTTTTATAAGGTAAGGTAATTTATAAGGTTTTTTTTTTTTTTATGGAAGAGGAGAATGGCATGATATGGTTTATGAAAGGAATAACTTGGATCTTAAATTTAGTTTAATGACCAGGGAACAGGACAGGGGTTCACTCAGTGTCTGTTTTATCAAATTATTATCCCATATTATTATAGTGACAAGTTATCACATTTTGGAGAGTGAATAGAGAAGTTTACAGTTAAATAGCTCTAATGCAGTCTAAAACACATACACATTTTAGGAGGCAAAATAACTTATCAGTGTGTTGGATCCCCATTGTAGCTAAAGGAAACTCATGCAAACACTAAAAAGACACAATGCTCTTGGGTGGAATCAAACCCAGCCATAATCCCACTACTACTGTGCTTTATTCTTTGTCCTTCCCCAATAAAACAGCAGCTTTTTTATATTTTAAATAAGAAACAAACCCAATGGATTGCATCACAGGAGTAGATTGGGTGAAATGGATGTTGAGATGATTTTTAAATCTTTGCTTATCTACAATTGATACTCACTGAGAGACATGTATGTACCTCATTGTAAAATCAGAAAACTTGCATTGCTGACAAATGACAGTGTTAACACCTTTGTGGGTTTTTTTTCCTCTGTATGCTGTTTTTTTTATAAAGATCATGGAAATATAAAGAGTATGTGGGACACAAAATTGTAATGCATAATACTGTAAAAGATATGAAAAACAATATGTTTTCCTGGCAGGAGATAGACATGGTCAAAACGGTGGAAAAAAGACTCACGTGTTATGCATGAAAAATGGATTATAAAGCAATGGGAATGTGAAAGGATATCTAAAATGCACTGGATAACCAGCAGCAGTAGCAGAAACCCAAATTCTATTCATAATGCACCATGCAATTGTACAAATGGGCCTGTAGAATTTTACAATGTTCTCAGTACAAATGATAAAATGAAGGGACATTTGCACATATAAAAAAAAAAAAAAGCAAACTTCATTTGGATAATAAAGTTCATTTGAGTAAGTATAAACCCCAAGACACAAATTGTTTATATTGCAGCTTACCAATTATTAGATGTGGTGGCTGTATTCATTTTTTTAGGCTTTTATTTTCTTTTTTCACCTGTGATCCAACCAGTAAGTCTGTTATTTTTCAACTTTCTTTTACAGCCCAAACTGTCCTGCAAAAGTGGTAGTTAGAGGGATGAGAAAAAACATTTAACACTAACAGGTGTGCTTACAATGGACAGCTGTTATTCATTTTATGTAAAGACTTTATCCCAAAAGACAAAAAAACTGTTGCTGTAAATGCTTAAAGTGGTTGAACAACTTTAATTAAAAAAATGAACAAACATGTCATACTTACCTGCTATCTGCTGTGGTTTTGCACCGGGGAGAGCTTTGGGTCTTGTACACATTGTGGATCGAGATCTGGCTTAGGTAAGTATTGGGGGGGGGGGGGGCCGAGGAGGGCTCCTGCACAACAAAGATTTTTACCTTCAGGCATAAAATACGTGAAGGTAAAAAAAAAACCTTCAGCCTACAACCACTTTAACTACTTCAGCCCCAGAAGGATTTGCCCACTTCCTGACCAGGTCATTTTTTGCGATACGGCACTACGTCGCTTTAACAGACAATTGCACGGTCATGCGACGTTGTACACAAACAAAATTTCTGTCCTTTTTTCCCCCACAAATAGAGCTTTCTTTTGGTGGTATTTGATCACCTCTGCGGTTTTTATTTTTTTGCACTATAAACAAAAAAACGACAATTTAAAAAAAAAAACACAATATTATTATTATTATTATTATACAGGATTTATATAGCGCCGACAGTTTACGCAGCGCTTTACAACATTAGGGCAGACAGTACAAGTACAATACAATTCAATACAGGAGGAATCAGAGGGCCCTGCTCGTTAGAGTTTACAATCTAGGAGGGAGGGTCAAGTTAGACAAAAGGGGTAATAGCTGTGGGGGATGAGCTAATGGAGAACATAGTGCAGTTGTTAGATGGAGGCAGGATAGGCTTCTCTGAAGAGGAAAGTTTTCAGGGATCACCTAAAAGTGGATAAATTTGGAGACAGTCTGACAGATTGGGGTAGGGAATTCCAGAGGATGGGCGAGGCTCGGGAGAAGTCCTGGAGGCGGATATGGGAGGAGGTGATGAGGGAGCTAGAGAGCAGGAGGTCTTGGGAGGAATGGAGATAGCGATTAGGTTGGTATTTTGAGACTAGTTTAGTGATGTAGCTGGGGGCAGAGTTGTGGATGGCTTTGTAACCTATTGTTAGTATTTTGAATTTAATTCGTTGGGCGAGTGGTAGCCAATGGAGGGATTGACAGAGAGGGGTAGCAGACACTGAGCGGTTTGTAAGGTGGATGAGTCTGGCAGCCGCATTCATGATGGACTGAAGGGGGGATAGTCTATTTAAAGGTAAGCCAATGAGGAGTGAGTTGCAGTAGTCAAGGCGAGAGATAACCAGGGAGTGAATCAGGAGCTTTGTGGTTTCACTGGTTAGAAAGAGACGTAGTTTAGAAATGTTGCAGGGGTTGAGGCGGCAAGCTTTGGAAAGTGATTGGATGTGGGGCTGAAAGGAGAGTTCAGAATCCAGGATAACACCTAGCACCCTGACATGTGGGGACGGGTGGATGGTTTTGCCATTGCTCTTGACAGAGAAGTCAGGGGAAGAGGCACGTGGGGGAGGAAATATTATGAGCTCGGTTTTGGACAAGTTGAGTTTGAGGAAGTGGTGTGACATCCATACAGATATGTCGGTTAGTAAGTTAGTGATGCGTGAGGAGACTGATGGAGTGAGTTGAGGGGTGGAGAGATAGATTTGTGTGTCATCAGCATAGAAATGATATTGAAAGCCGTGAGAGGCTATCAACTGACCCAGGGAAGAGGTGTAGATTAAAAATAAAAGAGGTCCAAGAACAGAACCTTGGGGGACCCCGACAGAGAAGCAAAGAGGAGTGGAGGAAGTAGAATTGTAAGTGACACTGAAGGTGCGTTGGGATAGGTAGGATGAGAGCCACTGAAGAGCACAGTCACAGAGACCGAGGGAGTAAAGTTTTTTGAGGAGGAGGGGGTGGTCAACCGTATCAAAGGCAGCTGAAAGATCCAGAAGTAGGAGTACAGAATAGTGTCCGTTGGTTTTTGCAGTTAGTAGGTCATTTGTGAGTTTTAAAAGAGCAGTTTCTGTGGAGTGTTGAGGGTGAAATCCAGATTCAAGGGGATCAAGAAGGTTGTTTTTAATGAGGTGGTCACTCAGTTGGTTGTAAACCAAGCGTTCAAGGAGTTTAGAGGAAAAGGGGAGCAAGGAGATAGGGCGTAGGTTGTTAATATTGTTAGGGTCCAAGGATGGCTTTTTGAGTATGGGGGTGACCAGTGCATGTTTTAGAGCATCGGGGAGGATGCCAGAGGTGAGGGAGAGATTGAAGATGTGGGTTAGAGAATGTAGGATGGGGTCAGAGGGTGACCGTAGCATTTGATAGGGAATAGGGTCCAGGGGACAGTTGGTTAGGTGGGCGATAGAAAGGAGTTTAGTAGCAGATTTGAATAGGGGGAGTGTCAGTTGTACCTGTTGACATGGGGTCTTAGCTGGGGGAGATACCTGTAGAATGAAGATTTCATCATGGATTGTATCAATCTTGTTTTTGAAGTGATTAGTGATTTCCTTGGCAGTGAGTAAGTCAGTGGGTGGAGGCGGTGGAGGACAAAGTAGAGAGTTGAAGGTAGAGAAGAGTTTACGGGGATTGGATGAGAAGGTGTTAAGAGTTGTAAAATAGGTTAGTTTGGCAGTGTGGAGGAAAGAATAGTATTTTTGGAGGGCAGATTTGTATTGGTTGAAGTCTTTGAGAGACTTAGTCTTGTGCCACAGACGCTCAAGAGCGCGACTCCCTTTTTTTTGATAATTTTAGTGTCATCAGTTTGCCAGGGTTGTAGGGGTCGAGGCCTGATTCTGCGTGTAGTGAGGGGAGCGAGCTTGTCCAGGGTGGAGGACAGAGATTTATTGTAGATGGACGTGGCTTGGTTGGGGCAGGACAGGGGAGAGATTTTGTCATAGAAGTGGTCAGTAGCAGAATAGAGGAGAGAGGAGTTATAGTTGCGAAAGTTTCTACAGGTGATGATTAGGCGATTGGAGGGAAAGGTGGTGGAAGACAGGGGGAGAGAGAAACTAATAAGGTGGTGGTCGGAGAGAGGAAAAGGATTGTTTGAGAAGTTGCATGGAGTGCATAGGTAGGAGAATACATGGTCAAGGGTGTTGCCATCAGAGTGAGTAGAAGCCTGTACCCATTGCTTCAGGTCAAATGAAGAGGTTAGACAAAGAAGTTTAGAAGTAGCAGGAGTGTTTGTATTAGCAAGGATGTTGAAATCACGAGAAGGATTGTGGGAATATCCGAAGAGAGAAAGTAGGGTAGCCAGGCAGAAAACTCATTAAGGAAAGTCGATAATGGTCCAGGGGGCCGGTAGATCACAGCAATTCTTAGGGAAGTAGGAGAGAATAGACGTATACAGTGGGTTTCGAATGATGAGAGGGAAAAAGAGGGAGGAGGGTGAAAAAAATGGAAGGTGCTCTGGGGGGATAGGAGGAATCCCACTCCAACTCCCTTGCGTCCATTAGGCCTAGGGGAGTGAGTCCAGTGAAGGCCACCCTGGAAGAGGGAAGCAGGAGAAGGGGTGTCATATTTGTGGAGCCAGGTTTCGGTGAGAGCAAGTAGATTAAAGGAATTAGTGACAAACAGGTCATGAACAGCAGTGAGTTTGTTGCAGACAGAGCGGGCGTTCCAGAGTGCGCAGGAGAGAGGGAGGCTGGCGTTGGGAAGAAGAGGAATGGAGACTAAATTGTGTAGATTGCGACTACTGCCAGAGGGTGTAGGGTGATGGTGATGGGTGTGTTGGGCACAGTTAAATAAGGGGGGCCCAGGGTTTGGGGAAATATCTCCAGCGATTAAGAGAAGAAGAAGCGTGAGGGAGGTAATATGAGAATATGATTTGTATGAGGGGACATGCTTCAGTATCCTGGGAGGTATGTTAGCAAGTGGGCTTAGAGTTAGAAAGAGGTGATGAGTGCAGTAATAGTAACAATATTTTTTATACAGCGATCAGTGCTATAAAAATGCACTGATTACTGTGTAAATGTCACTTGCAGGGAAGGGGTTAACACTAGGGGGGATCAAGGGGTTAAATGTGTTCCCTGGGAGGTGTTTATAACTGTGGGGGATGGGACTGACTGGAGGAGGAGAGAGATCGCTGTTCCCGATTACTAGGAACAGCAGATCTCTCTCTCCTCCACTGTCAGAATGGGGATCTGTCTGTTTACACTGACAGATCCCCGTTCTGGCTCTCTGTGGAGCGATCGCGGGTGGCCGGCGGACATTGCAGCTGCCGGCCACGCGCATCAGTTGCAGCGTCGTGCCGCGCGCGCACGCACCTCCCGCAGCTTTTAAAGGGGCCGACGTACACCTACGGCGATTTGCCCAGCCGTGCCCACCTAACGCCATGTAACGACAGGGGCTGGTTGGCAACTGGTTAAAAAAGGGTTAGCTGGAGTTCAGCTTAAATTTGTCAGCCAAGTCCATCTAAATCTGATAGTACATCTAAAGCTGGTCATACCATGGCCTGCTTAAAATTTGGTTGGTTCAGCAGGGAACAGCTGAATTTCAATCAACATGTGGTTGTTTCAATTGACAGAAGTTAATCCTTTGAATGACTGTCAAAGGGACATGCTGGAAAATGTCCTTGATTAGCAACTGCAGCCAATCAGATGCAGCTGCTGATCAGTGTATTCTGAAAGTGGCATGGGCTGCTGTCGGAATACAATATCTCAGCTGGGAACAATTCCTCCATCCATCTCAGTTGAGTGGATGGACAAATCAGCTCTTATTATGCATGATCCCTCTCTCTCTCTCCAGATTGACAATGCTGCTGTCCAAAGATGTCTCCATTGCATCTCCATCCAGAGTAGAGACTAGGGATGCCATCTCATCCCTTTAAACCCGAACACATATGAATTACACAGGTTCTGAGGCTAATTTAATGCAGATAATACACTAAGTGAGTTTAATTACCACTTTAATCAGCCACAGAACAATATGTGTTCGGGTTTAAAGGGATGAGGTGGCAACCCTAGAAGAGATACAGAAAGTAAGTTGGAGCAAGGAAAGTTAATTATGGCAAGATTATTTAACAGGAAATTACAAACTCTTAATAAAATTAATTTAATTTGGTTTAAAAGGTAGGTATTCTTACATTACCTTAATTAAACCAAATCTATCTTTCTTTCCGACTCCCTTTTCCTGACTTTGGTAATAAAATGCTGATTGCATTTGGCTGCTAGATATCTGCCCTGTCTCCCCCCCTCCTCCTTCTAGCTCCATTTCAGTTGTCAAGGCTGTGTTTGGATTTCAACTGTTTCTGGGCTCGGAGAAAAGTCATGGGAGAGAGAGAGGAAGCAAATCAGACAGCAGGAACTGAAATCCTCGAGAGTTTATTGGGTCAGTCTGTTGCTGGAATGTATCCAGGTGATTAGGTGGTGCTGCTTGTGGCAGTTTCTCCTCAACAACACTGCAAAAAGCCATTGTAAGTCCACATGCTGTGGATGAGTTTTAATATGCATTCTTCCAGCCTGCTATGGTAACAGCAAGAGAGGGGAAAACTCATTCCCCCCACCTCCATGATTGTATATTGCTTGACGTCGAATCATTTTCAGTAATTTACATGCATACAATAGCAGCCTATAGCAGTGAGTCCAAGGAAAACTATTTTCTGGTTTACAAAGTTAAATGTGGATACGAAATACAAAATGTGACATTAAAGTTTGAGAAAATGTTATGATAAAATGTCTTTAATAAACACGTCATCAAATGTGAGCTTAAAGAAAATGTACAAGTGTCTGCTTAATCAATATAAGTGTGGGAGTACGGAACTATTGATAAATCAGCAAACATGCACACACTGGACAGGATCTCAATTTGATTCCACAGTCTTGTTCTACCAGAAAAAAAAAAATTACCAATACTTTAGCACTTAACCACTTCAGCCCTGGAAGATTTTACCCCCCTTCCTGACCAGAGCACTTTTTACAATTTGGCACTGCGTCGCTTTAACTGACAATTGCGCAGTCATGCTACGCTGTACCCAAACAAATTTTGCGTCTTTTTTCCCCCCACAAATAGAGCTTTCTTTTGGTGGTATTTGATCACCTCTGCGATTTTTATTTTTTGCGCTATAAACAAAAGAAGAGCGGCAATTTTGAAAAAAACACAATGGGAGTTATTTACGAAAGGCAAATCCACTTTGCACTGCAGGTGCACTTGGAAATGCAGTAGCTCTAAATCTTAGGGGTAGATCTGAAATGAGTGGAAGCTCTGCTGATTTTATCATCCAATCATGTGCAAGCTAAATTGCTGTTTTTTATTTTCCTTGCATGTCCCCCTTGGATCTACAGCGACTTTACTTCCAAGTGCACTTGCAGTGCAGAGTGGATTTTCCTTTAGTAAATAACCCCCAATATCTTTTACTTTTTGCTATAATGAATATCCCAAATTTATTTTTCAAAAAAACAAATTTTTTCCTCAGTTTAGGCCGATATGTATTCTTCTACATATTTTTGGTAAAAAAAAAATCGCAATAAGCATATATTGATTGGTTTGCACAAAGTTATAGCGTCTACAAAATAGGGCATAGATTTCTGGCATGTTTATTATTATTTATTTTTTTACTAGTAATGGCGGCGATCTGCGATTTTTATCGGGACTGTTATATTGCAGCAAACAGATTGGACATTTTTGACACATTTTTGGGATAAAATGCACTGATTACTGTAAAATGTCCCTGGCAGGGAAGAGGTTAACACTAGGGGGTGATCAAGGGCTTAACTGTGTTCCCTAGGTGTGTTCTAACTGTAGGGGGATGGGGCTGACTGGAGGAAATGACAGATCGGTGTTCATACTTAGTTTACACGAACAGATTCTGGTTCTCACTCTCGCGCCTGCTGGGCACTCATACCGGCTCCAGGTACACGCTGTGGGGCGCGTGAGCCCCTCGTGGCCAAAAGGCGAAGCGACGTAAGGTAACGTTGTTCCACCCAGCCGTGCCATTCTGCCACAGTAAAACTGTGGCGGCTGGTTGGCAAGTGGTTAAAATGGCTTATTTAAAAGTATGAGTTTTTTGTTTTTTCAGAATCATACTTAACTAGGTGGATGCAGTATCGGTCTGATGCTTCACCTGCCCCCCAGCTCTAACACTGAGAACAGAGCAAACACGCCAATCACTCGGTTCTCACAGCTCCCTGAGCAGAGAGCAGGTGACTGTCAGTCACCACTCTTTGCTCTGCTCCCCCCCTTTGCTTACTGGAGTGCTGGGCTGTGGAGGGGGCAGGAGCCACCCCTCAGCTCGCTAAGAGCCTGAGCCAGGTGCCGTTCCAGGCATGTGGGTGGATCCAGGCTTCATTGTCGTGATCTTGCCCCAGCCTGGACCGCCTCTGGGACATCAGCCGATGGGTTACAGGAGTGCACTGTAATCCACAGGAGAAGTACAGCCAAATGAGCTTTGGCTGTACTTCTCCTTTAATAAGATACAAAGAAAAATTCTGTAACTCACAGTCTGCAGTTAGTAAACTACATTAACCACTTAAGGACCAGCCGCCACAGTTGTACTGCAGCAATGTGGCTGGCTCCAATGAATATGCGTCATTGTATGTCGGCTCATGCATGGCAATTTGTTGGTGTGCCCATGCCCACTGGCCAGTGGGGGAGCCATTCAGCGGGGGGGCAGACTTAATGTCTGCCGGCCACCCACGATCATTCCCCGCAGTGACAGAATGGGGATCTGCCTGTGTAAACAAGGCAAATCTCCGTTCTGACAGGGGAGCTCATACAGATACTGTCTTTCTGCTCTGCAGGGAGATGGATCTGTGTACTTCCCCAGTCACACAGTCCCCCATATAGTTGAAAAACACACTGAGGGAACACATTTAACCCCTTGATCGCCCCTAGTGTTAACCCCTCCCCTGCCAGTGTCATTAGTACAATAACAGGGTTTTTTTTAGCACTGATTACTGTAATAATGTCAGTGGTTTCCAAAAAAAGTGTTAAAGTGTCAGTTAGGTATCCGATCTGTCCGCCGCAATGTCACAGTCCCACTGAAAATCACTGATCGCTGCCATTACTAGTAAAAAAAAAATAATAATAAAAATGCCATAAATCTATCCTTTATTTTGTAGACGCTATACATTTTGTGCAAACCAATCAATATATGCTTATTGCAAAAAGTAAAAAATATTGTTTTTTTTTCAAAATTGTTGGTCTTTTTTTGTTTATAGCACAACAAATAAAAATCGCAGAGGTGATCAAATAGTACCAAAAGAAAGCTCTATTTGTGGGGAAAAAATGACATCAAATTTTGTTTGGGCACAGTACGTTGTCACACAACCGTGCAATTGCCAGTTAAAGCGACGCAGTGTGTATAAAAAAAAAATGGCCTGGTCATAAAGGGGGAAAATCCAATCCTTAAGTGGTTTAATAAAATACTGTGGTACTCGTTGCACTGTGAACTGTTATGATCTGCTGTGGTACATTAGCAACCCATTTATGATGAATGGGCTGCCTTATCGCAACGCA
This sequence comes from Lithobates clamitans, assembly GCA_037952925.1. NCBI lineage: Eukaryota > Metazoa > Chordata > Amphibia > Anura > Ranidae > Lithobates > Lithobates clamitans. Next base: position 1,622,651 of record JBBGZY010000239.1, read on the forward strand.
TGTTAACGCATGAATTAATGAGCATTAACACACGTGCTAATGCACTGCAATGGATCACTAATGTGTGAATGGAAGCTGGGATCGCAGTGACCAGTCAGTGGTGCTGTTACAAGGAGTGAGTCTGTGCTGGTTTAAGTCGGAAATGCAGAAGTTGCTGATGTTTTATAGCTTCCCTCCCTTGTTTTACAAGAATATTGCTGAACTTTTAGCATGTAGGTTTACTGAGGATTATGTTTTTTTAAGGGAAAGCAGTTTGTTATAAGCCTTCCTTTCTCTGACAGAAACTTTAGATAGAGCAGACACAACAACATTTTCTGATTGTAAACAAGGAAAGGGGAGTAAGTGGCTGGATCTTGCTCTTAATATTCCTCTGAATTATTCTGTTTGATGTGTAAATGTCAATAAAGCTTGAGTTATTGAGCTCTGTAAACAACAAGCTATTCTGTCCTTCTTTCCTTAAAGCAGAGCTTTAAGGGAAGATCTGTTTGTTTGCTCCCCCCCCACTGCCATATTTGGCACATTTCATGGGGGAGGGGGGAGCGGGTACCTGTGTTTGACAGATACCCATCCCCACTTTCAGGAAACCTCGCTGTGGCCTCAAAACCTCGAAGTTTGACCCCCCTCTTCCTCCTACTACCACTGGGCCATTTAGAAAGATCAGCGCGCTTTGTGCATGCGCAGTAGGGAACTGGCTGTGAAGCCGCATGGCTCCACAGCTGGTTTCCCTTACAAGAAATGGCGGTGGCAGCACCCGAGAGCCGATTGAAAATTTGGCTGGGGTGCAGACATTGCGGGATCCCTGTATTTGTAGCTGCTGACTTTTAATTTTTGGAGGGGGGGGGCTGTAGCTCTGCTTTAATGCTGTACTATGTTCAGTGTTATAGTACTCTGAGCCCAGGCTGCATGGTCACAGACTAGACTCAAAGGCATAGCAGGACAAATTTGTATTGAAGGTGAGCATTACAGTAAAATGCTGAATTTTTATTTTATCTTTTACCTCCTTCCGCCCGCCGTATAGACAAATGACGGCGAACGGGACCCCATCTCATTCTGGGACAATGTCATATGACTTTGCTCCAGACTCACTGCGCTTGTGAGAAAAGGAGAGACGATCAGTGGCATAGACTCATGGGGAGACCTATACAGATAATCGGGGTACTGATCATCAGTGCCCTGATTATCTGTGCAGCCCCAACAGTGCCCAGTAGTGATGCCAGTCAGTGGCCATCGGTGATGCCAATATGTGCCCATCAGTGACACCAACCTGTGCCCATCAGTGATGCCACTTTATGTCCATCAGTGATGGCAATCAGTATCCATCAGAAATGCTCTTCAGTGCCCAACAGTGCTTGCTCATCAGTGCCGCCCATCAGTGATCAGTGCCGCCTATCATTGCCCATAAGTGCCGTCTATCAGTACTCATCAGTGCCACCTATCCGTGGCCGTCAGTTCCACCTATCAGTGCCGCCTATCAGTGCTCATCAGTGCTGCATATCCATGCCGTCTATCAGTGCTGCATATTAATGCCTCCTCATCAGTGCCACCTCATCAGTGCCCTTCAGTGCCGTCACATCAGTGCCCATAAGTACCGCCTTTCAGTGCCCATCAGTGCCACCTATCAGTGCTCATCAGTATTGCATATCAATGCTGCCTATCAGTGCCCATCAGTGCCTCCTCATCAGTGCCACCTCATCAGTGCCCTTCAGTGCCATTACATCATTGCCCATAAGTGCTGCCTTATCAGTGCCCATCAGTGCAACCTCATCATCGCACATCAGTGAAAGAGAAAAGTTACTTATTTACAACATTTTCTGACAAAAATTAAGGAATTTTTTTTTCAAAATTTTCGGTATTTTTCATTTTTTTTGCAAAAAATAAAAAACCCATCAGTGATTCAATGCCATCAAAAGAAAGCTCTATTTGTGTAAAAAAAAAATACAAAAATATAATTTGGGTACAGCGTCGCATGACCGTGCAATTGTCATTCAAAGTGTGACAACAGTGAAAGCTAAAAATTGGCCCTGTTTTGAAGCAGTTAAAGAGACTATGATTTTTTTGATTGAAGTTCTGCTTTTAAAATGGTTTCCTACTGTAATTGTCAACTACTCATTGTAAGCTTGTTTATAGGCTTTTTGACTGTGATGCATGTTTGTATCATAGGATGGCTGGCATATAAAAATAGAGAAGAAGCCCTTGCAGAAATCGTAAAATATGACCCAAGACGTCATCGTAAAGTACAAATTAACACATAACACTAACACATTAACACTGGCACATACTGAGGACAGGAGTTTGATGGGGAATACCTGCTGGATAAAAACACCTTTATTATGAGTAAGGATGGGCTGAACACCCCCCGGTTTGGTTCACACCAGAACATGCGAACAGGCAAAAAATTTGTTCGAACACTCGAACACCGTTAAAGTCTATGGGACACGAACATGAAAAATCAAAAGTGCTAATTTTAAAGGCTTATATGCATGGTACTGTCTTAAAAAGTGTTTGGGGACCCGGGTCCTGCCCCAGGGGACATGTATCAATGCAAAAAAAAGTTTTAAAAACGGCAGTTTTTTCGGGAGCAGTGATTTTAATAATAAACAATAATTATATGTAATATTCCTTTAAATTTTGTACCTGGGGGGTGTCTATAGTATGCCTGTAAAGTGGCGCACGTTTCCCATGTTTACAACAGTCCGAGAGCAAAATGACATTTCTAAAGGAAAAAAAGTTATTTAAAAGTATTCGCGGCTATAATAAATTGTCGGCCCCGGCAATACACATAAAAGTTCATTGATAAAAATGGCATGGGATTCCCCCACAGGGGAACCCCGAACCAAAATTTTTAAAAAAAAATGCGTGGGGGTCCCCCCAAATTCCATACCAGGCCCTTCAGGTCTGGTATGAATATTAAGGGGAACCCTGTGCCAAAATTTAAAAAAAAATGGCGTGGGGTCCCCCTCAAAATCCATACCAGACCCTTCAGGTCTGGTATGGATTTTAAGGGGAACTCCGCGCCACAATAAAAAAAATGGCTCGGGGTCTCCCCAAAAATCCATATCAGACCCTTATCCGAGCACACAACCTGGCAGGCCGCAGGAAAAGAGGGGGGAACAAGAGTGCGTCCCCCCTCCAGAACTGTACCAGGCCACATGCCCTCAAAATTAGGAGGGTGCTTTGAGGTAGCTCCCCAAAACACCTTGTCCCCATGTTGATGGGGAGAAGGGCCTAATCCCCACAACCCTTGCCCGATGGTTGTGAGGGTCTGCGGATGGGGGGCTTATCGGAATATGGAAGTCCCCTTTAACAAAGGGACCCCCAGATCCCACCTCCCTGTGTGAAATGGTAACAGGGTACAAATGTACCCCCACCATTTCACAAAAAATGTGTGAAAATGGTAAAAAAACAAAATACACGCCTTGGGACAAGTCCTAATTCTCATGCTCCGACGGACCGAAAAAGAAAAAAAAAAAAAAAGCTGCACGCCACCTGCGATCTGCCTCCATGGGAGGTACCCGCTGTAATGACTGGCCTCTCTCAAGTGACAGCTCTTTTATAACTGAGGGTGGGGCCACATAATGACGTCACCGGGTGACCCCGCCCCCCTCTGACACGCAGGAACATCCCTATTGCTTTCCCGTAGCATCAAAGGGGAGCGGGGCCACCTAGTCCGCCCCCCTCTGCCACACGTCAGAGGGGGCATGGCCACCTGGTTACATAACCGAATGACCGTGCCCCCCTCTGATGCTACGGGGAAGCCATAGGGATGTGCCCATGCGTCAGAGGGGGGTGGGGTCACCCGACAACATCATCGTGTGGCTCCGCCCTCAGTTATAAAAGAGCTGTTACCTGAGAGTGGTCGGTCATTACGGCGGGTGCCTCCCATGAAAGAAGATCGTAGGCGACGTGCGGTTTTTTTTTTCTTCCTTTTTCGGTCCCTCGGAGCATGAGAAGAAGAAGAAGACTCCGTGGGACAGTTTTATTTTTTTATTTTTTAATAAAAGACTTGTCCCAAGGTGTGTATTGTGTTTTTTTTTACCATTTTCACACATTTTTTGTGAAATGGTAAGGGTACTTGTGCCCCTTTACCATTTCACACAGGGGGGAGGCCGGGATCTGGGGGTCCCCTTGTTAAAGGGGGCTTCCAGATTCCGATAAGCACCCCGCCCGCAGACCCCCACAATCACCAGGCAAGGGTTGTGGGGATGAGGCCCTTCTCCCCATCAACATGGGGACAAGGTGCTTTGGGGGCTTCCCCAAAGCACCCTCCCAATGTTGAGGGCATGTGGCCTGGTAAGGTTCAGGATGCGGGGGAACTCTCTTGTCTCCCCTATTTTTCTACGGCCTGCCAGGTTGCATGCTTGGATAAAGGTCTGGTATGGATTTTTGGGGGGACCCCACACCATTTTTTTTTTAATTTTGGCGTGAGGTTCCCCTTAATATCCATACCAGACCTGAAGGGTCTGGTTTGGAATTTGGGGGGACCCCCACACATTTTTTTTTAAATTTTGGTTCCCCCTAAATCCTTTAGGTTTCTAGGCTGTCTCTTGGCAACTCGAAGTTTCAGCTCCCTCTATACATTTTCTACAGGGTTAAGCTCTGGAGACTGACTATGCCACTCCATGACCCTAATGTGATTCTTCTTGAGCCACTCTTTTGTTGCCTTGGCGGTATGTTTTGGGTCATTGTCATGCTGGACAATTCTTCAGTGTTCTGTCTGAAGGAAGAAGGTTCTCATCTTTTACAATACATGGCCCCGTCCATTGGCCTCTCAATGTGGCAAAGTCAACCTGTACCTTTAGCAGAGAAACAGCCCCAAAGCATCATGTTTCCACCTCTGTGCTTGACTGTAGGGATGGTGTCCTTAGGGTCACAGTCAGCATTTTTCTTCCTCCAAACATGGCGAGTCGAGTTAATGAAAAGAGCTCAATTTTGGTCTTATCTGACCACAGCACTTTCTCCCAATCCTTCTCTGAATCATTTAGATGTTCATTAGCATGACTGTACATGTGCCTCCTAAGGAGGGGGACTCACCATGTTTGAAGGAAAAAAATGCTGAGTATGACCCTAAGAACACCATCCCTACAGTCAAGCATGGAGGTGGAAACATTATGCTTTGGGGGTGTTTCTCTGCTAAAGGTACAGACCAACTTTGCTGCATTGAGGGGCCAATGGATGGGGCCATGTATTGTAAAATCTTGCATGAGAACCTTCTTCCCTCAGCCAGAACAATGAAGATGGGTCATGGATGGGTCTTTCAGCATGACAATGACCCAAAACATATCGCCAAGGCAACAAAGGAGTGGCTCAAGAAGAAACACATTAAGGTCATGGAGTGGCCTAGCCAATCTCCAGACCTTAATCCTATAGAAAATTTATGAAGGGAGCTGAAACTTCGAGTTGCCAAGTGACAACCAAGAAACCTTAAAGTGTTTGTTAAGGCAGTGCACACAGCTACTGCCAGCCCCTCTGCTAGGATTACATGATGTATATACTTTATGCCATTTATAAAATTCTTGTTATAATTACAGCTTTTCTTATCCCCAATCAGCGGTCATCTGACCGCTTGGTGCTGTATTCCTCCAATGTATGTATTACAGAGGGAGGGGCTGAGCTCTCCCTCTGATGTCTGCCGAGCAGTCACGTGACCTCCCTCTGTAATACAAACATCTGAGGAAGACAACGCCGGGCGGTCACGTGACTGCCGATCGGGGATAAGAAAAACGGTATTTATAAGAGGAGTTTTAGAAAATGGCATATGGTATATACATCATGTAATCCTAACAGAGAGGCTGGCAGTGATTGGGAGCAGTAATGTGTGAGCTGCTGAGAATGGTAATAGAGAGGAGGGGCGGCTCACACACAGAGCTGACAGGGGGAGAGGGGACATGGAGGAGGACACAGGAGCAGAGAGGAGAGCTGCAGATAGCAGGCTGCGGATGATGGAAACAAATAAACTGACCACGGTGTCAGGCTCAGCAGCCATGATGCACCGCAGTCAGTTTATCCGGGGGGGCAGAAACTGGCAGGATCAACCAGGTATTACAGGTGTTACAGGGGGCCAAATCACACAGTACAAATACTGTTCTGTATAACATGCTTTAAAGAAACAGGATCAATTTTTTTGGGGGGGGGTTAACAAACGCTTTAAGGATTTATAGAAGGTCTGTAAAGAAGAGTGGACCAAAATCCCTCCTGAGATGTGTGCAAACCTGGTCACTAACGACAAGAAACTTCTTACCTCTGTGCTTGCCAACAAGGGTTTCTCTACCGAGTACTAAGTCATGTTTAGCTTGGGGATCAAATACTGTATTTTACTCACTGAACTGAAACTGAATTTATAACATTTGTATTGTGTGTTTTTTCTGGATTTTTGGTTGATATTCTGTCTCTATCATTTAAAATACACCTATGATAAAAAATGATAGACCCTTAATTTCTTTGTAAGGGGGCAAACTTACAAAATCTTCAGGGGATCAAATAATTATTTTCCTCACTGTAGGTAATGTACTACACAGGGAAGCCCTCTAGCAATGTTCCAGGAGAATCATAATGCTTAGTGTGTGCTCAGCACTTGGACACCTGGCACAAAAAATAAATAGACATAGGCACTAAGGAACATGATTGTCAAACAGGGCTGTAAAAGAAATAACACCTAAAATGTTCCTGATCTCTTATGTATACTGAGCTATTTTATTTATCTTGTGTATATTAGGTTGTAGGCTGAGCTCAGGAGGTGTAGAAATAGGCAGACTCAGCGTTCTTTATGACTTGAGTGTACAATGTTTTTTCAGCATTTTTGCTACTATAAAGAAACATTTATTTTCTACAGGTGGTTGGTTCTGTTTGTCCATCTTATTCCATAAACTCTGAAATGTCTGTATCACATTTGCTATAACTTTTGTTGAATCGAAAAACCTTTGTTGAGTGTATTTCAAAATGAAACATGTTTTGTATGACAGCAATTCAGTCACAGCACCATTAGATAATGAGCCGAGTGAGACATGACTGACAATAGTGCCAAAGGGCTGAATGGAAACTACATTGCAGGTTGCCATAATAGTTATGTAAGGGACTACTAGACCACTATAAAAATAAATTGCTTTTCCAGCATTCCATTTGGGAGTTGTGTGGGTATTGCTCTGAATGATATTCATAGTGATATCATTCTTTTTATGTTTTTTTTCCTTTTGTCTTTGGGATTTTGTGCCTGTTGATAAGCAGAATCTTTTCTGAGTAACTTTTTTTTTTTTTTGGACATAAATGGAAAACAGGATAGCACTGTGTTTTTACCATGTAAAAGAAACACACCAATTTGTAAACCAGTTGGTAATTCAAATTAAGAGGATGAAAGAACAAATCCAGCAAGTAATTAAAATAAATTAGATAGGTTTATACAGCACTTCTAAATTACAGGATGCCAACACTAACTACAACTAACAAGGTGCAAAGCAATCACTAATTAAAGATCATCCCACAGATTATGGATTTGTTTAGAAGATTACAACCAATTGCAGTCACATGCTAGAGAAAAAGAACAATCCTTAAAATGGTGAAGACCTTTATTTAGGCTGTGAAAAGATGTAGTCCAGAAGAAAATTCTTCTCTCTGACCTTATGTTCAGGACACACATAATCCAGGTTCTATGAAATGCTAGATAATCTGAACACCACTGAATTGTTGTGCCACTTTATCATGTTGTTTTACAAGGAACCTGTTTTTTTTAACTCATTAAGCAAAGGGAACATGTATTTAAAGCAAATCTCCTATCATATTTTTACCCATAAATGTAGTGTGGACAGTTTAGTTTTATTTTTTTATTATTATTATATATTTTTTAACATTTTTTTTATTTTTTTTATTGTTTGTTGCATTTTTTAAAAATGTTTGCATTTTTCTCAGCTTTTGAAGGGGGTGGTAGTGCAAAGGACATAGTAGGGCAGTGGATGGTGTCAGTTTTATAGTTTTTGCAATTTTATTTTTTAATTATGTGTTACATTTTTATAACAGCCCTGTTGGGGGTCTTTGGTAAAATGTCAGGTGTCTAAACAGACCCCTGAAGTCTCACTTTTGAGACAGAGAAATGGACTGAGGAAACATTCCCCAGTCCCTTTCTCTGTAGCCTCAGCTGCACTGCAGATGAATGAACAGGAGACAGAGACTCCTGTTCATGAACTAAAGCATAATAAACGCAGTTTACTATGCTTTAGTTTTGAATGAATACAGTGAGTATAGATCTGTACCGATCACTCACTTTGTTCATTTGGAAAAGAAAAGGGCCGGCAAATTACATTACAGACCCTTTTCTCTGTTCCCATCCTGAAGATCTCCGGTAGCAGTTTGTTTGAGAGGAGAGGAAGGACTGCAGGGGGATGAGGGGAGCCAGCGGAGCACACGGGGGAGGGGGGGCAGGAGAGCAGGGGGAATCTGACAATTGGGGTGACTGGTGCAGCAGAGGGCAAATACAAGAACCAATATTCCAGTATGACTCTCCATGAAGCACCGACAGCCATTGGAGGAGAAGTAGCTTTCAACTACTGCACAGAGAGACATACAGGGGGATTGGTTCTTATAACTGCCGCCCCCCCCGCCCACACGATCACCTTTTAGATTCCCCCTGCTGTGGGTGTTTTCCGTGCGTTTTGACTGAATTTTCCTGTGAAGCAGTGCAGAAAACTGCAGCAGATTTTCTCACCACTGCGTAGTACTTGTGACAGCTGTGGGGAAATGTGAATGAGGCACATAGAAAACCATTGTTTTCTGTGTGTCCTTACAGAGAGCTGCGTTTTTTTCATGCAGAAAAATGCAGCTCCCTTCCGTAGTGTGAACTACATTCTGTATTTCTTGAATCTGAATAAAAGCCCAGGTTGAATATTGCACCATTCTTTTTCCCCAGCACAAGAAAACGGATAGCTCTATCAATACAGTTGAAATAAAGTGCAAGTATCACTAAGGGCACTTTCACAGTAGGGCGGGGGGTGTCGGCGGTAAAGCGCAGCTAGTTCTAGCAGTGCTTTACCGTAGTTTTAGCGTTATTTTAGCGGGCTGTTTTAACCACCGCTAGTGGCCAATAAAAGGTTAAAAGCACCCATGTAGTGCTGCTGTCGAAGCACTTTGCAGGCACTTGGACAGCGCTGGCAATTGATTTTGATGGCAGGGGCGTTGCAGGAGCAGTGTATTCACCGCTCCTGCAACGCCCCAAAGATGCTGCTTGCAGTAAGTCGCACAGTTGCTGCTCAAGCTCCCCCCTCCCTGGGGGTGGTGGCTGACCGTGGGGCCCTGGTGTTGAAACCTGATGGTAGAGGCGGCTTCAAAAATCGCAAGCTCAGAAGACACAGCTATACGCATATCCTTGGGTAATTATGCTCAAAAAAAACTTTTTATTATATATAACTGTGCTCATTGTTTACAAGTATACACAATCATATTGGTACCATTGTTTCATGTATACAAAATTCTTCTACAATGCATGCATTTCCTCTGAAGAAGACCCGATGGGGTCGAAACGCGTCAGTGCTATCCAAGCGCTATTTCAATACATCACTTATGTATAGCCTATTATATACTTCTGTGCCCATTTTACAGCTCTATGTACACAGTTCATGTTTTTACTCCGATGTTTCATGCATTAATAAAGCTACTTTTTAAACCTTACATCATCTTCATTGTTGTCTGCTGCCTTCAAAGCCCCTTTACCTTTTGGGGGTAAATTCCTATTTTCAGTCATTAAAACTTTAGCTAATATATAAAATGAACCCTCAACACTTTACTGGCTGAAGGTTTTTACCACAGTGCTCTCAGTGCCCTCACCTATGGTGTATCTTGCAAAAATATCCAACAAGCAAATGTACATTACACTCTTAGGGTAAAGGAACTAAGAGCACTGTGATGATTAGGAAGAAGTGGTTTTGAAGATTTTTTGAAGTTGAAAGACACAATTTTTCACCTTTTATGAACTGTCACCTCACCATATCGATATGCTTTAACAATTGTGGCCTATATATATTTTTAATTATTAAGTGGTTACTATATTTCACACTTATCTGATTTATTTATCAGTTGTGATACACTTTTTAAATATGTGGTAGCATACTTATATGAATTGGTAGCGCAGAATTTATATTCTTATTCACACTTTAATAATTGGCTAAACACCATTTGATGCTTACAGCAACCTATTGATTTTTCAAAGTCAGTTTTCACATATCATTGTTTTTGATTCACACTATTTTTGAGGGTTTATTTAAATTAGAACACGCTTCATAGCGCAGGAGTTATACACCTATATCCAGCTGCAGTTAGCCGGCTGCATGAGAGGCATTTTCCAGATGTGTTTTAACCTACCCCAACACAAAGATCGCCACAAAAAATATGTTGTGTCTATGGTAAACAAGAAATAAGGCGTGACACGCTGTTTTTTTGTTCCTCCTGTCCTGACCAACCTGGCCTCTGCATCAAGGACTGCTTCCATGGCTACATCACCTTAGTAAACTATGAGTCTAGAGTACAGCATGGCCCAGTATAGGGGTCCACACAATTCTGCGCAAGAAGGGTCTTTAAAGATGTTAGGTTCCTGACTACGTATCACAGTTTTGTAGGCTTTAAAGGCCTTTTGTAGGCCTTTCTCCCAGCGGCACAGTCTTTGCTCAACCTGGCCGCCTAATCCAGTACAACCCCTCCCTCCCTGTCCTGCTCAACCATGCACGCATAGTGCATAAAGACCTAGCTATAATTTTGAGGTCAATCCTCCTGGTTAATGTTTTTCCATTAGGTGGGATCATAGTATTGAGTGGCATATTTATCGAGATCCTGAAGGATGCATGCGTTTTCACTGTGCACAATATATTAGAAAAATGGATACTTTAATATATTATATTTGACATTTGGTTGCAAACTATCACACTTAAAAGTACTTTTTCCTTTATTTTGCACTATATTTATATTTGTCATTTGTTACATAATAGTACAGGTGGTCCCCGGGTTACGAACAAGATAGGGTGTTTAGGTTTGTTCTTAAGTTGAATCTGTGTGTAAGTCGGAAGAGGTACTTTTCAAAAGCGTAGCTTCAGCCAAAAAATAATAATTTTTATGCTTTTTAGATAACACAAGGAAGGGTAATGTAATGTTTGTTTTGCTGTCTGTGCCCCTGTTCAGAAGATTTCACCTCACTTTCTGTCCCAATGATAATTGGATTTTGAAAATTTTGGGTTGTTGTGGAAACAAGCCTTGGTGATAAAAGCATCAGTGGAGACACCTTTTTCCGATAATAACTCTTACAGGAGTGAATTTCCATTCCACGGGGTCGAATTCCTCTCACTTCCAGTTGTCTCCCTCCCTTTGTAAGTAGGAGTCGTTTGTAAGTTGGATTTGTGTAACTAGGGGGCCGCCTGTATACAGTATCTCACAAAAGTGAGTACACCCTTCACATTTTTGCAAATATTTTATTTTTCTTTTCATGTGACTACACATTAGGTAGGATCATAGTATTGCGTGGCATATTTATCGAGATCTGAAGTATGGATACGTTTTCACTGTACACAATATATTAGAAAAATGGATACTTTAATACATTATATTTGACATTTGGTTGGAAACGATCACACTTAAAAGTACTTTTTTCCTTTATTTTGCACTATATTTATATTTGTCATTTGTTACATAATAGTATACAGTATCTCACAAAAGTGAGTACACCCTTCACATTTTTGCAAATATTTTGTTCTATCTATTCATGTGACTACACTTAAGAAATTTGCTGTCCCCTCAAAATAACTCAACACACAGCCATTAATGTTTAAACCGCTGGCAACAAAAGTGAGTACACCCCTAAGTGAAAATTGGGCCCAAAGTGTCAATATTTTGTGTGGCCATCATTATTTTCCGGCAATGCCTTAACCCTCTTGGCCATGGAGTTCACCAGAGCTTCACAGGTTGCCACTGGATTCCTCTTCCACTCCTCCATGACGACATCATGGAGCTGGTGGATGTTAGAGACCTTGCACTCCTCCACCTTCCGTTTTAGCATGCCCCACAGATACTCAATAGGGTTTAGGTCTGGAGACATGCCTGGCCAGTCCATCATCTTTACCCTCAGCTTCTTTAGCAAGGCAGTGGTCATCTTGGAGGTGTGTTTGGGGTGGGTAAGATGTTGGATTACTGCCCTGCGGCCCAGTCTCTGAAGGGAGGGGATCATGCTTTGCTTCAGTATGTCACAGTACATGTTGGCATTTATGGTTCCCTCAATGAACTTTATCTCCCCAGTCCTGGCAGCACTCATGCAGCCCCTGACCATGGCACTCCCACCGCCATACTTGACTGTAGGCAAGACACACTTGTCTTTGTACTCCTCACCTGGTTGCTGCCACACACGCTTGACACCATCTGAACAAATAAGGTTGCCTGCTTGTCTTTAGCAAACTGTTTGTGGGCTTTCTTGTGCATCATTATCTTTAGAAGAGGCTTCCTTCTGGGATAACAGCCATGCAGACCAATTTGATGCAGTGTGCGGCGTATGGTCTGATCACTAACAGGTTAACCCCCCACCCCTTCAGCCTCTGCAGCAATGCTGGCAGCACTCATACATCTATTAACCAAAGACATCCTCTGGATATGATGCTGAGCACGTGCACTCAACTGCTTTGGTCGACCATGATGAGGCCTGTTCTGAGTGGAACCTGTCCTGTTAAACCGTTGTAAAATGCTGGTACTGCAGCTCAGTTTCAGGGTCTTGGCAATCTTCTTATAGCCTAGGCCATCTTTATGTAGAGCTACAATTCTTTTTTCAGATCCTCAGAGTTCTTTGCCATGAGGTGCCATATTGAACTTCCAGTGACCAGTATGAGAGAGTGAGAGCGATAACACCAAATTTAACACACCTGCTCCCCATTCACACCTGAGACCTTGTAACACTAATGAGTCACATGACACCAGGGAGGGAAAATGGCTAATTGGGCCCAATTTGGACATTTTCACTTAGGGGTGTACTCACGTTTGTTGCCAGCGGTGTAGACATTAATGGCTGTGTGTTGAGTTATTTTGAGGGGACAGCAAATTTACTGTTATACAAGCTGTACACTCACTACTTTACATTGTAGCAAAGTGTAATTTCCCACTGATCGGCTTGTGCTGGGTCTAATCACAGCATAGTCGCAGTGCCCAGCACTGAAAAGTGCCCCCTACCTGAAAGTGCCAGATCACTTACTAGGCAACTGATCCAGCACAGAGCAGCCGCCCTGCCACAGTAAAAGTAGATAGGGTGGTCGGCAAGCGGTTAACTCATTTTAGCAGCCAAAAAAAATCTTTATTCTTTTATTCTTGTTCATTAAACACTTAAAGCATTTGTTACCCCAACACTTCATATTCCTTATATGTGCCTGCTGTACCATGTACAGTACTTGTATGAGAAAGCGTCCTGTTCTTTTTATATTGATTCCTTTTATGTGAAATCTCTGGTGTTCCTGCTAGTCCCTTTGCTTTCCTATTAAAAACTGACTACACTAAGCAGGAGAGCACACCGTGGTCAGTTCTCTAGCTATGCTGGGAACTCTGTGTGCTCTCCTCCATTGATCAGACTTGTCCTGACACGCCCCCACAGCACAGCCATTCACTGGGAAGCTCAGTGTAATGCTTCTCCTCCCCCCCAGCTCTTATGCAACTGAGAAAAGGTACTGTGATCACTTATAAAAAGAGAAAAAAGGTATTTAGAATGTTTTTTTATATCTGTAAAAAAAAATGTTTGCCTTTCATTTTTATTTTAAACTGAATGGGTTGTTTTACAAGGTTATCATTTACAATCACTTTCAATTCCTTTAATGCTTAAACCTTAACTTAACCGGAAACACACAAAATATAACTTCCCCAACACATAACACTTTACCCCTTAAACTGTAATCTTAACCCTTACAGACAAGCTAAAGCCAATACTAATACTTAAATGACACAGTGCCTAGGTAATGGCAAGGAAAATCCCTTATCTGTCTAATACAATATACAGTGTAGATGGTTTACCCGGGAACTGATTTTCTTGTAGGGAATGCAAATGTAGCAAAGCTGCTTTCAGCCGCTAGAGGTATTGCCCACAAATAGTTGTCACAAACATTGTTATAACAGTGTGAAACATGAACAATGTTAAAATTGCGTAAACCTTTCAAGTACATTTTTTAATAATCTTTTAAACTGAATAGTTATTTAAATGATATGATAGTTTATCTTCATGCAGTGACAGAAAAATCACTAAATAACAACAGGAAAAGTTTAAACTTTTAGCATGCCTTCAACATTAAACTATTCAATTTTAAAATACAGGCACATCAGCGAGAACATTTTCTATTTCTAAATAATTCACAATACATGAGTATTGTGTTGTAAGATATCAGAGTTGGTTGAGCAGCATCTGTCACATTTTGCCACAGGGAAAGTACTTTCATCTGCAAAATTCTGTATTCATATTGCTTAACTGCAGTTCCATTTTCCAACATGCTTACTGTAAACGGCAAAGGAAAATCTTTTATATAGGACAGTGGGTACATAGTGGTAATTTTCAAATCAACAACTGTGTCTGGTTTATTGGTCTCATATAAAAAAAAACATCAAGCACCAATAAGTCATATCTGGGATGAAACAGTTTACACATAGCAAATGTTTCTCCATAGGGCAAAATAGCGATGCTTTGTTTAGCACTAGTATCTAGCAGTGGTGAAAGCATTGTACTCTCAGTACTATATCTGCGCATAGAGATTACATTATTTGTGTTTTTGTATGGCTACCTTGAGATTTCTATGTTTTCCACTACTACAAATGCTGATGGATTATTGGTTTTTGATCATATTGTCTGCAGTGTCTATGTGGTAGCTTGTCTATCAAATGTAGGGGACTGTAACTTCTGCATGCGGAGGACTTATGTGAATGGTGCAATGTAATGTGAAATGCACTGACCCAGTAAAATATGAAAAAATGGATAATACATAAAAAAGCCAGCTTATTATTACGTGTGACCACTGTAGAACTTGGGGTGAATAAAGCAAGTGTGCAGACTGTGCAGCTTCACAATGGTCCTCTGGGATTGGGGCCCATTTATACTAGATAATGGATGGGGCAGATGATGACACTCCTTTTCATGTCTGGTTACTGCTCCCTTCTAAGGAAGAGGGGAAGCAGGAGGCATTCTTAATTGACTGTAACAGTAACTGACTTGGTTTGTAAAATCCAAGTTGTATTGGTTAGTGAATATTAACTGATTCATCAGCACCAAGACACAGAATGCTTTTTCCATTTTTTCTTGACATCAGCTGCACAAGAGGTAAACAAGATGTGCACAACCTGACTGTCAGCAGTATAGTCAGTGTTTATCTGGCCCTCTAGATGGAGTAATCCTTAGGGGTATAGTCTGTGGCTGTAATAGCTGTTCTGGATAGCTGGAAAGGATTGAGCAGCTGGCTGGAATGGATCACAGTGTTTCTCCAGGAGCAAATGAACCAAGCAGCTCCACACTGATAAGCATGGACCATGGAACAGGAAGTGATGTCACCAGCATCTGATTGGACTTATGCAGGGCTGGAATCTTGTCAATCAGGGCTGCAGTAGTGAAAGGCTATGCGCTCGGAACTGGTTGCTCCTTCTCTTGGCCTGCTGCCCTCTAGAGGAGGACAGCTATATATACACAATGGAGGGCATGTGGGTGTGTCCGTGGAACTAGAACTTCCAGCAGACCAATCAATAAACAATTTAGGGAAAAATAAATTATAGCAAGGGGCAAGGTGAAGCAGGGGTTAACAGTCTCGGATTGACAAAAGAAATAAAAAAATTTAAAACTGATACACGTAAATATGTGGGGGAAAAAAATGGAAATATTTGAAGCATAATTCTTCTATTTGTATAGAAGCCTGTTAAAGAGGTTAACGATGTATGAAGATCCAGTAAAGTAAAATAGAAAAAAAGGGGGGGGTTAGTATGCATGTAAACATGAAGAGGTGATGGAGGGGGAGCAGGCTGTAGTGTAAAGAATGAATAATAATAATGAACAGTAAAGATAAAGTTGGTGCTGTGTTCCCCCTAATTAGTATATAAGGGATGTATATGTATGTGTGTCCCCTCAAAACTGCATGAGGTTCTCCATGGTGCCATCCCAGATAATTATTACATCATAGATGTAACACCCGTAAAAAATTATGTTGGCAGCAAAGGGATTGTTGTGTGTAATGTGAGGGAGTTCCCAATAACCCATCATTAGATTTGCGTAGCTTGGGGAGAAATTTGCCCCCATGGCAGTGCCTTGGGTTTGTACAGTAGGTGACTGCGATATTGTGTCAATCTCGCTGCTGTTATCAGCGAGATTTGACACCTGCGAGCCCCATTGTGGGAGCCAGCGCCGAGCTGGCTCTCTCATCGGCAAAGGAAAACAGTTTTTTCCTTTCGCGATGAGTGACAAGCATTGCTGACAGGTGTCTGGTATGAATCATGAGGGGGAACGCCACACTAAGTTTTAAATAAAAAACCAGCATGGGTTCCCCTCCAGGGGCATACCAGGCCCTTAGGTCTGGTATTGAGTTTAAGGGGAACTCCCTACTCCAAAAAAATGGCGCGGGGTCCCCCCCAAAATCCATACCAGACCCTTATCCGAGCATGCAGCCCAGCTGGTCAGGAAAGGGGGTGGGGATGAGTGCCCCCCCTCCAGAACTATACCAGGCCACATGCCCTCAACATGGGGGGTGTGCACTTTGGGGCAGGGGGCAACCTGTGGCCCCCCCACCCCAAAGCACCTTGTCCCCATGTTGATGAGGACAAAGACCCCTTCCCGACAAGCCTGGCCATTTGCTGTCGGGGTCTGCGGGCAGAGAGCTTATCGGAATCCGGGAGAACCCTTTAATAAGGGGGCCCCCAGATCCCAGCCCCCAACCCTATGTGAATGAGTATGGGGTACATTGTACCCCTACCCATTCACCTGGGGGAAAAGTGTCAATAAAAAAACAGGTTTTTAAAGTAATTTATTAGCCAGCTCCGGTCTTCTTCCGACTTCTCCACTCTCTCCGGCCTCTTCTCCTGGTGTCCGGTTCTTCTGTGACGTCATAAGGGGCGGGGTAACCAGGTGACATCACCTGGTGACCACACCCCATGCCTATATAAGTCGTTGCGCACCTCGCACACAGAATTACAGCGGGAGAGAGCGTTGTGTTAACATCGGAAGAAGAGAAGAGGGAACAAGACGACGGAGAAGACCGGCCACCGCTAGCAAAAGAGCGGCAAAAGAGCAGAAGATAGCGGAGGAGCCCGGCAGAAGAACCGGAGAGTGGAGAAGAGGTCGGAGAGCAGGAGAAGAACCGGACACCGGGAGAAGAGGCCAGAGAGAGCGGAGAAGTCGGAAGAAGAATCCCGAATTTGGAAGAAGACCCCCGAAGTCGGAAGAAGACCCCCGGAGCTGACTATTAAATGACTTTAAAAACCTGTCTAGTGTGTTTTTTTATTGACACTGTTTCCCCAGGTGAATGGATAGGGGTACATTGTATCCCATACTCATTCACATAGGGTGGGGGCCGGGATCTGGGGGCCCCCTTATTAAAGGTGGCTCCTGGATTCCGATAAGCCCTCTGCCCGCAGACCCCGACAACCAATGGCCAGGGTTGTCGGGAAGAGGCCCTTGTCCTCATCAACATGGGGACAAGGTGCTTTGGGGTGGGGGACCACAGGGTGCCCCCCTGCCCCAAAGCGCCCACCCCCCATGTTGAGGGCATGCGGCCCGGTACGGTTCAGGAAGGGGGGGCGCTCGCTCGTCCCCACCCCCCTTCCTGACTGGCCGGGCTGCATGCTCGGATAAGGGTATGGATTCTGGGAGGACCCCCACGCCGTTTTTTTGGCGTAGGGAGTTCCCCTTAAAATCCATACCAGACCTAAGGGCCTGGTATGCCCCTGGAGGGGAACCCATGCCGTTTTTTTATTTAAAGTTTGGCGCAGCGTTCCCCCTCATGATTCATACCAGACACCTGTCAGCAATGCTTGTCGCTCATCGCGAAAGGAAAAAGCACAGTTTTCCTTTCCCGATGAGCGAGCCAGCGCGAGATGTACAGTACCCTGTCGCCGAGAACCAGCGCGATGGGATCGCCCTGGAAACACATTCTTGTGGTCAGGTACTGTGGATAGAACTGATCTTCAAATTCAAAGTAATTATGCTTGAGGCAAAAAGTTGTTGTATACTATGTGTATGCTGTTTTAGCAGTGAACATGCAAAGGATTTGGCAAACAGTTCCTGATTTCTGAACTTTAAAGTTCCACTGCAAACACATAATAGCAGTGAACCCAAAATTCTTCTCTACTTATCAGGAAAAAAACATTAGTGATGAAAATATTAAAAAAAGGAGATGGCTAGTTCTGCAAAGACCAGTAAGACAGTGGTTTTAGGTACTGTCTGTTGATGTCCGAGGATCTGGGGTATATCTTGACCAGAACAAAGTGACCAGATGGGGCAGCAACTATCTGAAGCCTTTGAATATCTCCAGTAAGCCTGCATAGCAAGTAAATTTGAGCTGCATATTCTGAATGGCCTTGTATGAACTTAGAACACATGTTTAAATAACTTAATCTTTCGTTTAAAATAAAATCACAGGCATTAAGTGCATATTTAAAAACTCAGATGCATTTCTATTTTGTACTGAAATATGAGTCATTTCATCATGTATGAAAAATGAATTTGTATTTGATTACTGAAAAAGCAGAATGTAACCTACAGTATCTGATGTACTAGTACATTGACCTTTCTTCTAATTTTCTCATTGTTTGCTGAACTTTAGCTGCCCTAAATTCTACAGTATCTAAATTATATTAAAAAAATTACATACAGTGCATTATCAAGTATTATAAATTCTGTGCTGATAGTGTAAATTTTGTCAAAAAATGTAATATGTTTAATATTTTTCAAGATCGATGCATTATATTTTTTGACAGTACGTTTAGCTTATTTATTTATTACATCTGAGGTGACAAGAATAGTATCAGTTAGACAAATAGCTTTTTTTGGCATTGAACTTGCAAAGGGATTGTCCGGAAGTTCCCGATTTGCCAACTTCTCAATTACACAATTACTCAGTTACACATGATAGTGGCGAACTGACCCTCATCTCTACTTATCAGGCAAAAAGTTTGAAGTTTAGCAAGAATCTCTATTAATGGGTAAGAAAGCTTTTTCACAAAGGTTCCCTAACCCCCCCACCCGTCCCTTAAATTGCTACACCTACCTAGATTTTGCTCTCATGGAATTCTTTACATTCATTATTTGGATTTTTGATTTGATGCCTGTGTGTGCTATAGGGCCAGTGGACAACTTGGTTCCTATCTGTCTATCAGCCCCTTAGACGTCTATAGGGCTGACCTGCACATTCACAGACATTGAATCAGGAAGGCAGAGAAGAGATGTAAAAAATACTGTAGGCTTTGTAGAGAAATCTAGGTAAGTATAGAGATTTGGGAGGGGGGTCCATGTGAGGGTGTCCTACACCTGCTTAGGGATGGTTAGGGCAAAGGTAGGGGAAACTGTGCAGAAAAACTCTGTTACCATTTACGGGAAAAGTAGAGGTGGCCAATTTTGACCTGCTATTTCAGAACGTTGGTTGGCTATTTCTGGTTTAAAATATGATCTAAATCACTGGTAGAAGAATGCAGATTACGAAAGTGAGATTAAAGTACATGTAAACCCATTCTCATATATGTTTAACATATCAGTCAGGGGCATAGCTATAGACCACAAGGCCCCATAGCAGCATTTTGATGAGCGCCCAGTACCCCCAGTGACCTGCTTCTGTGGAACCTGCTTCTTTGACAAACTGACGGTCATCAAACTGTACTGCAACTGCAAGAAAATATCCCTTTATATTACTTTTCAGTGGATTTAAATTACTTTCATTTAAATTCCCTATTTTACATTAGCATTAAGCTGATTGTTCCCTTTAACATGAGTATTTAGAAGAACTGTCCACTTTTTATTAGCAGTCTGAGAAATTGTCCACCTTACATTAGCATTTAGAAGAATCATCTACTTTGCTTTGTTGTTCAAGATTGGCAGAACTTCTTTACACTACTGCCAAGTGGTGTAAAAAACATCTTTTACATTGGTATCAGTGTGTCTACTTACTACTTCACAACAGTCATACCTATATTAGGCACTGTAGCTTTGGCAGTACTGTGATGTACAGTGCTAGCTGGTAGGGAGAACTGTTGCCATTGGCTGTAACTAGGGATGAGCTTCGTGTTCGAGTCGAACCCATGTTCGACTCGAACATCGGCTGTTCAGTCGTTCGCCGAATTGCAAACGATATGGGCCGTTCGCGTCAAATTCGTGTGGCGCGTCACGGCCCATAATTCACTGCGGCATCGCAGTGCATTGCTTGCTGATGATTGGCCAAGCATGCACTATGACCCGCATGCTTGGCCAATCACAGCGCCGCCTGAACAGAGAGCCGTAATTGGCCAAAGCCAAGGAGGCTTTGGCCAATTATGGCTCAGGGGATTTAGTACACGCCCCACACTATATAAGGCCGCCTGCACGGCGGCCCTGTGTAGTGTGTGTTCTGGCGTTGAAAGAGATAGACAGAGAGACAGTGTTTGATTTGAGTTAGATAGATTAGGCAGAACAGTCAGTCAGTTAGCTGCACTTACAGTGTATTGTGTATATATATATATGCATCCCAGGTGTTGCATATATATATATACACTGTACTCAGTTTAGCTAGATCCGTTCCTGTTATCTTCTAGACTATTTACATTTAGTGCAGTGCGTCCTGCTCACAGTGTTCAGCTAGATCCGTTCCTGTTATCTTCTAGACTATTTACATTTAGTGAAGTGCGTCCTGCTCACAGTGTTCAGCTAGATCCGTTCCTGTTATCTTCTAGACTATTTACATTTAGTGCAGTGCGTCCTGCTCACAGTGTTCAGCTAGATCCGTTCCTGTTATCTTCTAGACTATTTACATTTAGTGCAGTGCGTCCTGCTCACAGTGTTCAGCTAGATCCGTTCCTGTTAAATTCTAGACTATTTACATTTAGTGCAGTGCGTCCTGCTAACAGTGTTCAGCTAGATCCGTTCCTGTTATCTTCTAGACTATTTACATTTAGTGCAGTGCGTCCTGCTCACAGTGTTCAGCTAGATCCGTTCCTGTTATCTTCCTACTGACAGGCAGGCTTGTCTTGTTACAGTATTTACAGCTACCTAAAGAAAATTACTGGTGTTCTTTTGATCCTATTAGTACCACGGTCAGGCAGCTAGACTATTTACATTTAGTGCAGTGCGTCCTGCTCACAGTGCTCAGCTAGATCCGTTCCTGTTAAATTCTAGACTATTTACATTTAGTGCAGTGCGTCCTGCTCACAGTGTTCAGCTAGATCCGTTCCTGTTATCTTCTAGACTATTTACATTTAGTGCAGTGCGTCCTGCTCACAGTGTTCAGCTAGATCCGTTCCTGTTATCTTCCTACTGACAGGCAGGCTTGTCTTGTTACAGTATTTACAGCTACCTAAAGAAAATTACTGGTGTTCTTTTGATCCTATTAGTACCACGGTCAGGCAGCTAGACTATTTACATTTAGTGCAGTGCGTCCTGCTCACAGTGTTTAGCTAGATCCGTTCCTGTTATCTTCCTACTGACAGGCAGGCTTGTCTTGTTACAGTATTTACAGCTACCTGAAGAAAATTACTGGTGTTCTTTTGATCCTATTAGTACCACGGTCAGGCAGCTAGACTATTTACATTTAGTGCAGTGCGTCCTGCTCACAGTGTTCAGCTAGATCCGTTCCTGTTATCTTCCTACTGACAGGCAGGCTTGTCTTGTTAAAGTATTTACAGCTACCTAAAGAAAATTACTGGTGTTCTTTTGATCCTATTAGTACCACGGTCAGGCAGCTAGACTATTTACAGTTAGTGCAGTGCGTCCTGCTCACAATGTTCAGCTAAACCTACAAGTTAGTGGGGTGCGTCCACCTCACAGTGTTCAGCTAAAGCTACCTGTAGAAGGTTGGTGGTGTTCTCATACTACAGGCAGGTAGTTGATTTTGCTAGCTGCAGTATATATATATATATATATATATATATATATATATATATATATATATATATATATATATATATCTATATCTATATATCCCAGCTTAGTGCAGCTACAGGCCATTAGTATGTCTGGAAGGCCAAGAAGGAGAGGCAGACAGTCACAAGCCAATAAGAGAGGGCAAGCAGGCTCTGTGTCTAGTGCTGGTCGTGGAGACGGTGCATCCTCATCAGCACGTGGCCATGGGACACGCTTGGCCTTTTTTTCGGCAGCTGGCCGTGTTGAGCCGCAACATGCGGAAGACTTGGTCGAGTGGATGACCAAGCCGTCCTCATCCTCCTCATCCTCTCTCACCCATGCCCAGGGTGCTTTGTCTGGCAAAGCAGCGGCCTCTTCCCTCGGCTCAATGTCATCAGTGACTCCTTCCCTAGCTCCACCATGTCCTCCTGAGGAGTCCCTCGAACTGTTTGACCACAGTGTTGGGTACATGCTCCAGGAGGATGCCCAGCGTTTGGAAGGCTCTGATGATGATACTGAGCTCGATGAAGGCAGTAACATGAGCACGGACAGAGGGGGTGCCCAAGAAGGACAGCAATCTGGCAGTCATGCTCCCCCTGCTGCAGCATACTGCCGGGTTTGCTCCAGTGATGAGGAGGGAGGGGATGATGAGGTCACTGACTCAACGTGGGTGCCTGATAGGAGAGAGGAGGAGGAGGAGGAGGCGGCACATCACCAACGAGGCAGGATGCCCTCCAGGGGCCAGCCTAAGGGCAGCACATTGACTGCATCACATGTGCAGGGCGCTGCAGTCTCTGCGCGTTATTCAAAAAGTTCTTTGGTGTGGGCCTTTTTTGAGACGAGTGCATCAGATCGCACCGCTGCTATTTGCAACATATGTCTCAAGCGTATCTCACGTGGCCAAAACATCTCCCGCTTGGGTACCACATGTTTGACCAGACATATGTTGACCTGCCATGCAGTTCGTTGGCAAGCGCATCTAAAAGACCCACACCAAAGAACAAAGAGGACCTCTCCTTGCTCCTCATCAGCTGAGATTTCCAACCCCACTAGACCTTCAGTCCTCTCTGAGACCTGCACTGAGAGGAATGAAGGTGTAGAATTAGGTGTGTCACAGCCAAGTACTTGTGGGCAATCTGCTTTTGGTACACCGACGTCAGATTGCACCAGGCAAATTTCCCTGCCCCAGCTGCTGCACCGTCGAAAGAAGTTTGCTCCCAGCCATCCACATGCCCAGCGGTTGAATGCTAGCTTGGCAAAATTGCTGGCACCTCAACTGCTGCCTTTTCAGTTGGTAGACTCTGCCCCCTTCCGTGAGTTTGTGGAATGTGCGGTTCCTCAGTGGCAGGTACCCAAACGCCACTTTTTCTCATGGAAGGCGATTCCGGCTCTCTACCGGCATGTGGAAGGCAATGTCCATGCCTCGCTGGACAGGGCGGTCAGCGGTAAGGTGCATATTACCGCTGACTCATGGTCCAGCAGGCATGGACAGGGACGTTACCTAAGTTTCACGGGGCATTGGGTGACTCTGCTGGCAGCTGGGAAGGATGCAGGACAAGGTGCAGTAGTGTTGGAGGTTGTTCCGCCACCACGCCTCCAAAATGCTAATGATTGTGACACACCTCTCTCCTCCACCCCCTCCTCTTCTTCTTCCTCCATGGCCTCTTCCTCGGAACCAGCGGTGCTCCGTAGTCGTTCAAGGGGCTACGCAAGTACGCAGGCCAAAAGATGCCATGCGGTGCTTGAGCTGGTGTGCTTGGGGGACAGGAGCCACACTGGGGCAGAGGTTCTGTCAGCTCTGCAGGGGCAGGTTCAGAGGTGGTTGACGCCACGCCAACTTAAGGCAGGAATGGTGGTTTGCGACAATGGCACCAACCTCCTCTCTGCCCTCCGACAGGGACAAATGACCCATGTGCCCTGTTTGGCTCACATCCTTAACTTGGTGGTGCAGCGGTTCTTGGGCAGGTACCCGGGCTTACAGGATGTCCTGAGGCAGGCCAGGAAAGTCTGTGTGCATTTCCGCCGGTCATATAATGCCAGTCCTCGGCTGACGGACCTCCAAAAGGAGTTTAACCTGCCCAAGAACCGCCTAATCTGTGACATGCCCACCAGGTGGAACTCAACGTTGGCCATGCTGCAGCGGCTGCACACGCAGCAGAGGGCCATCAATGAGTACCTGTGCGACTATGGCACCAGGACAGGATCAGGGGAGCTTGGTTTTTTTTCCCCACGCCAGTGGGCCATGATCAGGGATGCATGCACTGTCCTGTCACCATTTGAGGAGGCCACGAGGATGGTGAGCAGTGACAGTGCATGCATCAGTGACACTGTCCCCCTTGTCCACCTGTTGGAGCACACGCTGCGTGGAATAATGGACAGGGCACTTGAGGCAGAACAGAGGCAGGAAGAGGAGGACTTCCTTAGCTCTCAAGGCCCCCTTTATCCAGACAGTGTTCCTGCGTGCCCGCCGATCACACAGGAAGAGGAGGAGGAGGAGGAGGAGGAGGAGGAGGAGAAAGATTGTGTCAGTATGGAGGTGGAGCCTGGCACTCAGCATCAGCAGCAGTCTTTAAGGGATCAGTCCCAAGAAACACATGGACTTGTACGTGGCTGGGAGGAGGTGGCTGCGGACCATGTCGTCCTTAGTGACCCAGAGGACTCCGGACCGAATGCCTCAGCAAACCTACGCTGCATGGCCTCCCTGATCCTGCAAAGCCTGCGTAAGGATCCTCGTATTCGTGGTATCAAGGAGAAGGACCAATACTGGCTGGCAACCCTCCTTGATCCACGTTACAAGGGTAAGGTTGCGGACCTTATCTTGCCATCGCAGAGGGAGCAGAGGATGAAACATCTTCGGGAGGCCTTGCAGAAAGGTCTGTGCAACGCGTTCCCAGAGACTGGGAGGTTACAAACTCCTGTTTCTGGACAACGTGTTGCTGAGGCTTTGGTCAGTCAAAGAAGGAGCAGTGGAGAAGGTGGCCGTCTGACCGATGCGTTCAGACAATTTTTTGGTCCGCAGCCCCAAGGTATGATCGGTTCCAGCAACCATCGCCAGTGTCTGTTTTACATGGTGCAGGAATACCTAGGGGCAAGATCAGACTTGGACACCTTTCCCATCAAAAATCCTCTGGGTTACTGGGTCTTGAGGATGGATCACTGGCCAGAGCTTGCACAGTATGCAATTGAGCTACTGGCCTGTCCTGCATCCAGCGTTCTTTCGGAACGCACATTCAGTGCTGCTGGAGGCGTGGTAACCGATCACAGGGTGTGTCTGTCCACCGACTCGGTCGATCGACTGACCTTCATAAAAATGAATCAGTCTTGGATCACCACCAGCTACCAAGCACCTGATGCTGATGTAACTGAATAATTTTTTTTGAAATCTCAGATCCCTTCAAAGACTGCCTATGCTGATGCTGAGTGACTATCCCTGAGAAATTATCCTCTTCCTCCTCAATCATCATGCTGATAGCTTGTAAGAACATTTTTGGTTCTGGGCGCCACCACCAGTGCCTAAGGCACAATTTTTCAGCCCCTGTTTAACAGGGGCATGTAATTACAATTTTTGATGCAATACTTTGCAGCAGGGCTCGTTTCTGCGTTACAACTAGAGTATCTGTGAGGGGTTGCAGTGTTGTGGCACCAGCACCAGTGCCTAAGGCCCAATTTTTCTGCCCCTGTGTAACAGGGGCGTGTAATTACAATTTTTGATGCAATACTTTGCAGCAGGGCTCGTTCCTGCATTCCAACTAGAGTGTCTGTGAGGGGTTGCAGTGTTGTGGCACCAGCACCAGTGCCCAAGGCCCAATTTTTCTGCTCCTGTCTAACAGGGGCGTGTAATTACAATTTTTGATGCAATACTTTGCAGCAGGGCTCGTTCCTGCGTTCCAACTAGAGTGTCTGTAAGGGGTTGCAGTGTTGTGGCACCAGCACCAGTGCCTAAGGCCTAATTTTTCAGCTCCTGTTCAACAGGGGCATGTAATTACAATTCTTGATCTAATATTTCACAGCAGGGCCCTGCGAGGGCTTACAGTGTTGTGGCCACAGCAACACCTAAGGCCCAAATTTCTGCTGAGTATATAGGGCAGGACCCTACTTTCAAACATCTAACTTACAAACGACTCCTACTTGCAAACGGAAGGAGACAACAGGAAGTGAGATGAAATCTACCCCTAGGAAGGGAAATTCTCTCCTGTAAGAGTTAATATGGGAAAAAAAATTCTCCTTTCCACTGATGCTTTCCAATCCTTGTTCCACAAAAAAACCCAAATTTTCAAAAAACATTTTTCATTGGGACAAAAAGTGAGGTGAAATCTTCTGAAGAGGAGGAAAGACAGCAAAACAAATGTCACAGAGGTGATAACCCTTCCCTATGTTTTCCAAAAAGCTTAAAAAAGATTTTTTGGCTGGAGCTAAACACGTTAAAAATGTACCCGTTCAAAATTACAAAGAGATTCTACTTAACAACAAACCTACAGTCCCAGTCTTGTTTGCACCGCCTGTATACTGCTGTTCAGAGTATATAGGGCCTGGTGGCCCCACACCTTTCCTTATTTTAATTTGGGTGCGGGGTTCCCCTTAATATCCATACAAGACCCAAAGGGCCTGGTAATGGACTGGGGGGTACCCATGCCGTTTGTCTCACTGATTTTCATCCATATTGCCATGACCCGACATTACATTAAACCCGCAAGCAGTTTTAAATTAGATTTTTTCCTTTAAAAATCACATTTGGTGCAGGGACTGTTCTAAACACGGGAAACACGCGTCACTTTACAGGCATACTATAGACACCCCCCAGGTACGATATTTAAAGGAATATTTCACTTTTTTTTTTTTTACTTTAAGCATCATTAAAATCACTGCTCCCGAAAAAACGGCCGTTTTTAAAAGTTTTTTTTGCATTGATACATGTCCCCTGGGGTAGGACCCGGGTCCCCAAACCCTTTTTAGGACAATACCGTGCAAATTAGCCTTTAAAATGAGCACTTTTGATTTCGAACGTTCGAGTCCCATAGACGTCAATGGGGTTCTAACGTTCGTGCGAACTTTCGCAGGTTCTGGTGCGAACCGAACCGGGGGGTGTTCGGCACATCCCTAGCTGTAACTATGCTGACGTAGGCGAGTAGATCAAGCCATAGAAAAGTAGTCAATTTATAAAGCCTGCACCAGCAGATCTACAGTGTGTGAAAATTTTGACAGCGTGCAAAGAGTAAAGAGGACATTTTTCCCAGCTTCACCTGCCATGGTTTGTCCTTTGTAGCACCCCTATTTCAGGCCCCATAGCCTCCTCATTGGGAGGTTTAATCATCTATAAAACTGCAGCTTTCATTTAAAATAACACCTGGTGATTCTGCCATGATGGTCCTTGTTTAGGGACATGCTGCTGTAGAGTATTTTTTTAGACTAGCCCAGGGTTAGGTTTTAACTGTAACTGGGTTAAAATAAAATGCATTTCTTGTACCATTTTTTATAAATTGCCTTCAGTGTTTGAACGATCTTAGCAAAAATATGGATCAACATAAGCCTAAAAATGGCAAGAATATTGTATTTATCAACACAAGGTGGTAGAAGGGAGGTGCTCTGTAGTCCCAGTACACTTGCTGTCTTACCGTGACAATGCTGCTTTTTCATACAGTACAGTGAGTGAACGTTGTCACAGAAACTGTTTTACTAACAGTTACTAACACGATCACCGGGTGAAAACAAGGGGATTAAGCCTAAAAACAAAAAACTGATCTAGCCAGAACATCTAAACTGGTAAGCTACAATATATTATATTTTTATTATTGGGATTAGATACAAATTAACCTACTGATTTCTGATCTATGTAATGTACAGGTCTGTTAGTGCTCTAACATAAATATACATATATTATAAAAATTATTATAATGATTATATCAGTGGAAGATCACTAACTTCTTTGTCAATGACTTAATTGTTTATTTCCTTCTCTGGGAATACATAATTCATTAAATTAGTAGGAAACCAGTTTAGGAAGGAATAAAAAGTATTAAGAGAGCTGACAAATTGACTGAATGTATGTAAATGATTGGGTTGGAATAACACATAATGTCACATTCCACAAAAGTAAGGTTATCAAAGAATGGTTATGTAAATGACTTATACTGTATAATTGCATTTCTGGTCAGTGCATTTTGCAATCAACTAAACATTCTGAGGACGAATTAGAATAACAATGGGCATACTTTTCCTAGAAGAAATCAGCATTTTTTTTAAACTCAAAACTGCAAGAACTATTTGGCATCAGAAGGGCCAGCTTTCTTGTAGAATGCTTATGATGCCCTACTGAGCCTATACACACACACATATGCTCCTCATATTACTGCCTCTTCTGGTGCATTAATCATAGAGAATCACTCCATCACTCAATAAAATTTGTGATTCCTTGGTGGTTTGTGGGGCATTACATTTGCATCTCTACACAAAACAAGCTTAAAAGCTAAGGGAGTTGGCCCTTGAACTTGAAGGACTTGAACTACTTCAAGTCATGACTTTATTTCCCCATCCATCTCAACCTAGGTACATATAGAGCTGGAAATCACAGCTTACTTAACCACTTGGTGACCAGCAGTTTAATTATTACTGCTGGCCATCGGCATTGTTGTTCCCCCACAATGTACCCCTACTTCATGGGGGAACTTCCTGGTTTACAGGTACATACGCAAACACCCTGCGTCTCATGCTGTGGTTGGACACAGCACGAGTTCATCAGCAGGCTCACAGCCAATGATTTTGCCTGTAAACTTGCTGATTGCTGTGGCCAATCACAGCATAGATTTTTGTGTGTTAGTAAACACAACTCAGATCTGGCTGTTTTTTCTCCCTGATTTCACTAACCGTTCAGACCTGAAATCAGGAAGAAAAGCCAACCAGCCTGTAAAATCAGCACACATACACTTGCTAGGCACACAGTTAACCCTTTATTGCCCTCCTGATGACCCCTCTCACCCAGCCGGTGGCATTAGTACAGTGACAGTGTACAGTATTATCACTGATCACTTTATTAGTGTCATTAACGACATCAGATAGTGTCAGTTAGAGTCAGTTAGCATCCATTCCAGCCAGGGTCAGTTAGCACCAGTCCCTGATTGCCCACCACACTATCACAGTCACACTATAAGTCGCTGATCACCTCCACTACTAGTATAGTGTCTGTCCAGGTCTGTATCCTGGTCACTGTCAGAACTATACTAGTGTCACCAATAGTATAGTGTCCCTAAAAATGCAGTGTTAGCAGGATCAGCCCTGATAATTGCCAGCACTTGTGACATGTAGCAGAATACATTTTGACCTACATTTAAGAATAAATTTGTTTTTATTGGATATTTTTTATAACAGCAAGTAGAAAATATTGCTTTTTGTGTTTATATATAAAAAATTAAAAACTCAGCGGCAAACAAAACCACCAAAAGAAAGCTTTATTTGTATAAAAAAGTTATATGAATTTCATTGCATAATGAAATATTGCATGACTGAGCAGTTGTCAGGTAAAGTAGCACAGTGGTGAATAGCAAAAAATGGTCCAGTCATGAAGGGGGTAAAATCTTTTGGAGGTCAAGTGGCTAAGGTGGGTGATAGCAGGAAAACAAAATATTGTTTTTTTTTATCAAGAAGGTTTGAGCATGGATAAGGCACAGACTCCTTTAAGTTGAATTGAGGTGTAAATTACAAAGTTATCAATAACAAGCCAATTATTCATATGATCCTAATCTACATATACTGTACTAATATTGGTAATTGAAGGGTCCACAGCAAAAAAGGAGTCAGCTCTATTTTTTTTAACATTTTTGGATGTTGGGCAGAAGAATGAGGCAGCTCCAAATAGTAAAAACTCACACTGAATTAAAGAAAATATATATTTTGCACGCTATCAGTGCTGAATTGCATGTTAATAACAACAAGTTGGCAAAGCACTTTGAACGCTCTAAGAAAATATTTTAAGCAGTGGTAGTGCTACCCCCAATGGAGCCGCTGGTTGTGAAGGGTCTCAACCTTCTCTGAGCCTCAGCCCCCCTCGACACACCAAGTTAAGAGAATACAAGCCAACACAATGAAACACAACAAATTATTCCTGTCACCCAGTACTTAATTATTTTGAAAGAAACTAGGCACCATGCAGTTAGTAAAGGGTAACCATGGCTAGGCATAAAGGATGCAAGGCATCCAGATCAGCATAAACAGTAGCAGTGCCAACTCAGGATTCAGTAGCAGGCCGTAGTAAACTTATTCTAACAATGACAGGGTGATACTGCTGATATGTGCCAAAAGGCGGTCACAAGCTTTTGGTAGCAAAAGAGATCCGTTCAGTCCAGTCCGGATGTGGCTGTAACCCATGTGGCTAAAGGTAAGAGGCTGGCGAACTCTCTGATCTCTCGGCGGCAATCCTGTAAGGTCAATGAAGCTGATAATGCAGCTGGGTCATTGACAATATTACACTTCACCTTCGGCTCTTTAGGGCTGGCTCTATCTCCTGCTCCTGAAGACAGTTCTAAAACTCTGGACTCCCACAGCACCAAGAGAGTGGGCTTTTCCTGGGCAAACAGTCTGTTTGGGGCCTGTAGTTCAGAAAGTCAGCTGTTTCATTTTGTGTTGACTTAGCTCTCCCCCTGCTGGCCGGAGGAGAATTTTGCAGCTCAGTGCTAACAACTCCAAAGGAAACAACAAATAAAGGGAAAAATTAATAGAGAGCAATGTCTCAGTCTTCATATTGCCATAGCCAAGTACCTGGCTGCATAGTTTTTTCAGTTTGCTAATGTTTGTAAAACCGGAGCTGCGTCCTATTGTGAGCCCTTCAATTAATGTTTTGCTTTACATACAGTAATATTAGTTGAATTACTGAAAATCCCCTTTTGGAGAAAACATTATTATTTCTTGACTTTTATAAAAAAAAAGAAAACACTCATCACTACATTGTTTTTAAAGTGAACCTGCACTCACAAAGTAAAGCAACAGCTTCATTTGGTTTCTTTCCGCCGCCCTTCACAAACCTTCTTTTTGGTCCCATGCTACCATGTCGGCCTGTGGGGGACAAAGCAGAAAAAAACCCGTTGTGAGCTCCAAGTCAATCTGGTTGGAGCTTACATGAAATTAAGGATTCCTTTCCTACGCTAAAGAGACAGTATGTGAACTTGGCATTTGAAACCCAATGTTCCATTGTGGGGAAAAGCTTGTCTTCAAATAAAGGCACTGGTCTCTATGCTATACTACATAAGCTGTCCGCCAGGTCGCAGTTAGACATTCATAAATGTGACCAGAGAGATAGGAGAAAAAAAAAGACACCCACTTCATACATAACATTTTACACCACCTTAGCAAACCTCAAACAATAACTTATTTAAGTGATTTAATATTTGAGTGATAAAGAGATTCATGCTGTTTTATGCTTGTTTTTCATACTGCATTCCTTTTACTTTTTATGCTACCTATTGACTTTTATATGTGAAAGTTAAGCATAACTACCAATAATCATTCTATGATATCTATTCTAAATTTCCATTTGAAAACTTTTAACTCTAGGGAAAATATATTACATAATTTGCACAGCATGCAAAAATTTACTTTCTCTGTGTGGTTGAACACTGTAAAGCTGTGCACCACATTGTAAAAAAATATCTTGTAAATTTGATTGCTCTGGCAGCTTGATGTCAGTTAACCATCCAACAGTTAGTCTTTAAAACTAGTTATTAAACAGAAAAATAACTGCCAAAAAAAGCCTGTATCCAAAAAAAGTATAAATGCACAAAGCAAGATATATAGTACATATATATATATATATATATTTTTTTTTTTTTTTTTTTCGATGTTTGTGCGCTGTTTGTTTTGGGGAATACTACTAGCGATAACATCTGGGTTTGAGGTTTACATTTTGGTGAATTAATGCAGGAATTCACAAGATCAAATTCTTTACAGCCATAATATACTAAACTTAGGTAGGCTGACCTAGAAGGGCCAATAAGGGGGCTTTTGAATAAGTCAGCCCCTTCACTATAAAATATTAAGCTCACAGCAGCCACGTTGACAGTGTTTTTTTATCTGTGATAGGGAAGGCATAGGGAGTGTTGCTGGCAAAGTGCATAGAGAGAGATTTGTGTAGGGCATGTAGGCACTAGCAGGTCTGTTATAGTAGACGTAAACTCTTTCTAAATGTCATGTAGGTAGCAAAATGCTGTGTATGTTGAATAATCTGGGGTTGGAGGAAAGAATTTTACCTTTTTTAAATTCTTTCTCAATACTGCTGGTGTCCTGCAGCCTCTTTACTACCAATCCCTGTTCACATATACTACACTGTTAACAGGTAGGGATGAGCGAACGGTTTGGCCAGAGCATAAGTTCGGGCCGAACTTTCGTTGTTTGGTCGTTCGGCGAACAGACGAACAAACGGGTCGTTCGACCATTTCTTCGGCCCCCCAAACCGACCACAATGCATTGGGGTGCCGAACAGTGCATTGCAAGCCCTGATTGGCTAAAGCAGTGAAAGCTTCAGCCAATCAGGGCACAGAGCACTGTTAGAGACTAGATTGGACACTGTCATCATGACTTTATCCAATCATGGCTCATTCCTGCCCCACAGTATAAAAGTATTCTTTCAATGGCAGCCATTTTCAGTGTGATTTTGGCATGGAGAAACATAGAACAGGGCTCTATTCAGTGCTGTCAGTTAGTTAGTGTGCTATACTGTGCTATTTTGCTTCAATTGTCAGTGTAGAATATTAGTTTAGTGTCAGTCTAGGGATAGTGTGAGTGTAGTGAGAAGGACCATCTTTCAGCTTTGCATAGTGTGCAGCTAGAGTAGGGACAGCTCAGATAGTTTCACTGTAGTGTAGTGAGACCGTGTCATTCATACATACAATAGTGTAGAGTAGGGACCGCTCATATAGTTTCAGTGTAGTGTAGTGAGACCGTGTCAGTAATCTTTACATTAGTGTATAGCTAGAGTAGGGACAGTTCAGATAGTGTCAGTGTAGTGACGGTTGAGCACCGTCTATTTGATTGCGTTACTGCTAGTTTAATGCCATTTACTTCTGTGTGTGTTACTGCCAGTTTAATGCCATATAGTTTTGCGTGCGTTACTGCCAGTTTAACTCCATATCATTTTTGTGTGCGTTACTGCCAGTTTAACGCCATATAGTTTTGCGTGCATTACTGCCAGTTTAACGTCATATAGTTCTGTGTGCATTACTGCCAGTTTAGCGCCATTTACTTCTGTGTGCATTACTGCCAGTTTAACGTCATATAGATTTGCGTGTGTTACTGCCAGTTTAACGCCATTTACTTCTGTGTGCGTTACTGCCAGTTTAACGCCATATAGTTTTGCGTGCGTTACTGCCAGTTTAACGCCATATCGTTTTGTGTGCTTTACTGACAGTTTAACACCATATAGTTTTGCGTGCGTTACTGCCAGTTTAACGCCATATAGTTCTGTGTGCGTTACTGCTGGTCCCTGCCACCCACATGCCCAGCGTCTGAATACAAGCTTGTCAAAGCTGTTGGCTCTCCAACTTCTGCCTTTCAGCCTGGTTGATTCTGCCCCCTTCCGTGAATTTGCACAATGTGCTGTACCACATTGGCAGGTTCCCAGTCGCTACTACTTTTCACCTAAGACCATTCCATCTCTCTACCATCATGTAGAAGGGAATGTTCTGGCATCGTTGGGCAAGGCAGTCAGCCATAAAATCCACCTTACGGCTGACACGTGGTCCAGCAAGCATGGGCAGGGACGATATATTTAGTTCACAGCACACTGGGTAACGCTGCTTGCAACTCGAAAGGATGCCCAATTACTTGCATATAAGCCTTCAAAATGGGCACTTTGGATTTTTGATGATTGGGACCCATTGACTTTAATAGGGTTCGTTATTCAGGTCTGAACTTTCGCAGCGTTCGAAAGTTCAGGTACGAACCGAACAAGGGTCCGTTCGGCCAATCCCTATTAACAGGCTGCATGTGTTTTTTCACAGGGCATATTTCCTAAATGTATAAAACAAAAACGTGATTATGACGCTAAGCAGGAAGAGGTACTTAAATAAAAAAAATCCTATAAATGGTTCCTTGAAAGAGTCAGATAAATGGGCTCTACTTATAAAAACAATCTAACCCCAGAGGGGCAGAGCCTGCTGCAGACAGTGATGGATGCTTGAGAGAGGCGCTCCATCCCCAACGGGGACATACCGGCACACAGCGGGCTGCAGAGCCATTATTCAGCCATGCCAGGCACACCAAAATAGACCTCATTCTCAGGACCCGGCCAAGCATGATCAGAAAAAGGAGTGATAACCGGAGGCCACAGAAACTGACGGCCTTCTTCACTCCTGGGCCCAGGCAAGATGGTGGTGGCTCCTCCGTGCACACCATGTCTAACATGCCTCAGCAAGGGCTTTCCAATGGCAATCAATCAAAAAGGAATACATCATCTGAAAGCCCTCAATCTCCTCTTCATACTCCTACCTCAGGGAGCCCAAAGAAGGCACGATTCCAGATGGATGTAACGGATCCTGGACATTAGGTGAGCCAGAGCCTAGATTCAGGGGATGATACCAGAGAACTCCCAGATTCAGTTGATCTCTTCCCCACCAACAATCAGCCAGTGCTAGACACTACCCTAAAAGACATGTTAGTCTCTTTGAGAAGCTCATTGCATGCTGACATGCTGTCTTGTGTACACAAATTTGGGGTAGAGCTGAAAGCAGTAGCATCCAGAGTGGATCATATTGCCACCACCATCAATAATCTAGTGGATGCTCATGACAACAAAAAGGATGAGATGGAGGCAGTTAAAGCTAAACTTGCAGATATTGAGGATCGCTCCAGGAGGAATAGATTGAAAATCAGAGGAGTCCCTGAAGCGGTCCAGCAATCAGATCTGCATAAATATACTGCACAGCTCTTTATGTCTATATTGCCTGATCTCACAGATTTAGACATCACAGTAGACAAGATTCAACATCTACCTAAACCATCACACCTTCCTGACAATATACCCAGGGACATTACTGTATACTACACTTTCATTTCTACCATGTGAAGGAACGTCTAATGTCAGCATCATGCACCAAAGATCTTTTTCCTCCACAGTACAAAGATCTGCAATTCTTTGCTGACCTATCCCAATTTTCCCTTCAAAAACGCAGGAACCTCAATATCATCTCCAAAGCTGTCAGGAAAGGTTTCACCTGATGGTGGCCCTGTCAGATCGCCGCAGTACTGGTGTCCACCAGCGGGTGTCTCTCGGTAGTCTGGAGCTGACATCATCTCCTGCAATCAGGCATCACCTGAGAGTGATTGTAGGAGGTGTGTATATATACCCGGTAGATGCTCACACATTGTCTTGGTATTTTCCTTAAGCCCTGACCTGTATTCCTGAATCCTGTACCTGCACCTTGTGACCTGTATTCCTGAATCCTGTACCTGTACCTTGTGTCCTGTGTTCTTGAACCCTGCATCCATCCCTGGACCCCTGTCTTGCAGACTTATCCCTTCCTCCTGTTGTCTTCTCCCTGTCCCGTCCTGCTCCCTGTTCTATCTGATTGATCTCTCATGTATGACCCTGGCTTGATTACCTTTATGATTATATCTTACTCCTGTATTCATGTTTGGTTTAGAGAGTTATTATTGTGTGTCACCGTGGTTGTTTGCTGGTTTGCTTTATTGTTTATGACTTATCCTTTTAATAAATCTTACTATTATCACTTACATGTGTTTTGGTCTTCCCTATTGCAGTCCACACATTTCTGGTCGCATCGGTTTATAATAAAAGCATTGAGGAATCACAAGATCACCTACAAATGGGGGTTCCCAATTAAATTAATTATTACCAAGGAAGGTAAAGATCATGTAGTAGACTGTCTTGTTAAAGGCCTGAACCTGCTCAAAATGTGGCAAATTGTGCCAGAAGGCTCTCCACAGGCCTCTGACTCACGAAGTCCTGAGCACGTTGCGGAGGACTGGAACCTGGTTACCTCAAGAAATACTCGCAAACATAACTGAATTGGCCAGCAGCCAACCCTGGTATTAAACCTTAAATCCCTGTATTGGCAAAAACACGTTAAGCTGAACCATTTTTCTTTTTTTTACCCCCACAAGTTTTTGAGTGGCATTGTGCTACAACCAGGTCACAATGACCTATTTCTGCTTCCTTTGGCGTTCTATATATGTTTTCCTATATTTCTGACTTTACAGTTAACTAATGTTTATATTCACAGTTGGAGTCACATCTACCTTTCCATCCTTAAGGAACTGTCACCTCACAACTTCAATTCCCCATGCCAATTCCCTGTAAGTGTTTTCTGCACATGCTACACACACTGCTTCTTCCTTATTCTACACAATGACCATAACCTTCCTGACCATCAATGCCAAGGGACTTAACCACCCTGCGAAACACAGGACATTATAGTAAGAGGCGGCCCAAAATAACTGTGACATCCTCTGCATTCAGGAAACGCACTTTCATATTCAAGCCCAGCCCAAGTGTTACAATCCTAAAATTCCCACAAATATTTCTTGGAAGTGCAGATGTAAAAAAGAGAGGAGTGCTTACAGCCATTAGATACATGGTTGCTTTCAAGCTACACAAGGAACTGACAGACCCGCAAGGTCACTATCACATTTTAATATGTGACATTAACTCTACTAGTAAATGTATATGCACTAAATGAGGGCCAATCCCACTTTTTCCAGAGTCCTTAAAAAGGTCAAACAAATCCAGCAGGGCTACCTACTAACTATGTGGGGACTTCAATCTACCACCTGACCCTAAAATGGATTCTACTACCTTTTCCAACAGACCTCAACAACCACTTAAACCCTAATCCTTGCTGTTCACGTACGATCTCTATAATGCGTGGAGGTGTCTTCATGCCACAGAAAGAGACTATTCTTTTTTTTCCACAAGCCACAAAATCTACATAAGATTTGACCTATTTCTTATAGACAACTGGCTGTTAACTAAAATAAAAACATCAAAGATCAATAACATCACTTGGTCGGATCACACCTCAGTACTGTTGCTAATTGATGACACATCTAATGTCAACCTATCTTCAGAACAGAGTGGGTACATGCCCCATCTCACCAAGACAGACCTGGAGGACAATCTGTCCACAATGTATGACAGGCTGGCACGCAAATTTCAGGCAGAACTACACAGATCTACAAACACTCTGACCCAGGAGATTGCAACACTAGGGGAGTAGTAGACGGACATATTGGAAATCAAGCATGACGAATTACACCTGGCATATGTAGACCCCTGCAGGGACACAAAGTACTATCAGATACGGTTCTCCAGTTACAAAACCACCTCAACCGTAACAGAAGAAACAATATCAGGGTACGCGGAGTGCCAGAATCAGTCACTGATCTATCTGACGCCATTAAGAGACTGTTCTGCTCCCTGATCCCAGACCAACCTGAGGCCTCCTTCATATGTGACAGGCTCCATAGAGCCCTGAGGCCCAAACCGCCACCTGAGAAGTCCCCTAGGAACATTGTGATGTGCCTGATGGACTTCCTACTGAAGGAGGAGATCCTAGGTGCATCCCGTATCACCCCCCGCATACAGCTGGACAGGATCACCATCCAAATTTACCCGGATATCTCCCCAGCGACTCTGGAGAAAAGGAGACGGATGAAGGAGGTCACCTTGGTCCTGCAATCGGCAAGGATTTGCTACAGATGGGGCTTCCCGCTTAAGCTTTCGATCCCGCACAATGACACTACCTACACTGCCACTACGGTCACCAAAGGCAAGGAAATCCTGGTGAAATTGGGCCTCCTGGATCCTCAGCACGCCCCGAAGCACCCCTCTACTCCTCGCCCACCACCGATCTGGGTTACCCCATCACCCCAGTGGGACAGGAGGAATCGCCAATGCTCTAGGGACTTAGACGCCTGAACCCGGATGGACAGAACCGTTCTTCACATTCCTCATTCGCAGAGACTGGTTTGACATGCAGTAATGTTTTTTACTAACTTTTACACCACCTAACTTTTTTTTTTTGCATTTATAAGAGCACTTTGGTCTCACACCCTCTGGCAAGTGTCACTTCTCACCCGCTTGAACAGCCCCCCATCCACAGCCACTCATCCATATCCATATTTCTCTCCCGCCCCATTTCTGAAGGGAGAGAACACGGATTTAACCCCTTAACTTACCCAGCAATCCCACCCCCTTACCAGGGGGATTCTGAGAGCACGTGGAGTATTGGACTGGACAGTCCGCTGTATTTGGGTATGCAGGTCATGATGGCTTCCCCATCCTGGCCCCTTAGAGTTTGGTTTCTTACTTATGGTTTAAGTTTTTGTTTACTCTGTTTATTATATGCTGCTGAGATAATGATGCGGGATGCTTACTCTGCTAAGAACCTTTTACATGTGTGTTATAGTCATTGCATGAGCACCGGGCCAGGCTCTCTGGCAGTCCCCAGTATTGGACTCAATCAGGGTTAAACCATGTCCCAGGTCCTCGATACCTAGCGAAAAACTATACTTACAACCCCTAAAGGTCATACACCTAAGATGGGTTTGCAAATAATTTCTCACAATGTGAGAGGCTTTAACTCCCTACAAAAATGGAGGAAGTCCTTTCAATACTATAAACAGCTGGGGGCAGACATCATACTGCTGCAGGAGACTCATTTTTCCTCGGCTTCTCACCCCAATTTTTTTGACAAATCATATAAGCTACACTATTTTACAACCTTTGAGTCCAAGGCTAGTATTTCCCACTCAGCAGGGGAACAAGACAGGGATGCCCCCTGTGACCATTGTTCTTTGCCCTGGCTATAGAACCATTAGCCAGGGCAATCATCACAATTCACAATCCAAAACATTAAAGGTTACCAAAAAGGGGAGGAAGAATTCAAAATGAGTCTGTATGCAGATGATGTGCTCATGTTCTTGCCTGACCCAGTAGTATCTCTCCCTAACCTATTGTCTACCTTACTGAAATTTCACACCTTATCTGGGTTGGGAGTGAACCTAGCAAAATGCTCTGCTCTCCCCATCAACATCCCACCACATATGTCCAATATCACGGACTCATTTGGCATTACCCTTATAGATAACACCCTTGCCCCCGCTTGCCCCCCTCTCTTCGAGCCATGTACAATGCCAACTACCCACGAGCCTTTTTCAAAACCAAACAGTGGCTACACCTATGGTCTACTTTTCCTATCTCTTTGATGGGAAGAGTCACAGCCATCAAAATGTCCATCCTCCCGAAACTGTTGTACTTCTTTGGATTCCTTCCCCTCTATGTGTCTCGCCAAACCATAGACTTAATCCAACGAGCAATTAATAAATTCATGTGGAAAAACAAATTCCCCAGATATGGCAAGTTACTCACCCACAGACCCCTTTCACAGGGAGGTTTGGGGTTACCTAATATATGGCTTTATTACTTGTCAGCTAGATTTGCTCAAACAGCCTAATGGCATGCCCCCCAGGTATGATCCCCTTACTTCAGTTTGAAATTATCTCAGTTCACCCGTTTTACGTGCTGGGTCTTCTATGGCAAGCTGGATTAAAACCCAGAGAGATTGGCGCGCTAAACAACATAGTGGGCCAAACTATCCACCTATGGTCCCTATACCACCAAAAGTTTAAGCTACGATCATGCAGACCCCCTCTAACTTAATTTCTGGGTGACACGAGATTCCCCCTTACTTATGATTCACCCAGTGAGTTCCACTGGTGGGAACTAAAAACTCTCACCGCTTTAAAAGCCCTAACACACGAATCACAATTTTGCTCCTTCACACAACTCCAGGACCAGTTTGATATCCGAGCCGAGTTCTATAAATACCTCCAAATAAGACACTTCTTCGAATCACTATACTCTCTGAACGCTAATCCCAAACTCTCTCAATATGAAACTATATGCCACAATTTGTCCAGAGAGAAAGGGACCATCTCCATGATTTATAGATACCTTAATGAAATGCACCTACCAGAGAAATCAACAGCTATGATTCAATGGGAAACTGACATAGGCCAAGAATTCTCCACAGAGGACTGGTCAGACATGTTACTAAACATGACACACGAGGTGGTACCTCACCACAGAGTGCATAAATTCTACCCAGGAGTCCCAGAACAATTGTTTCAGAGGCTGCCAGGTCAATGGAACATTGCTCCACACATTCTGGAGCTGTCCCCATCTAAAGCATATATGGAGTCAGGCGACCTTCAGGGTAGCACGGATAACTGGGTCCATGGTCACATTGACAGTCACCAATGTGTCTACTTTTCACGCCTATTCCAGATATGCCTCCTCCCAAACCAAAAACTGGTAAATACCCTTTTCTGTGCTCTCCTGTGGTCCATAGCCTTAAATTGGCGCTCTCCTATGGTACTCTGGGCCCAGGTGCTTCAAAGAATGGAAACCATTAAACTAATGGAACAAATCCATCACACTATACTGGACAGCATGCATATTTTTCATAACAAATTTTTCACAACAAATGGTCCGGATGGACTACGTATGGTGATGCACTATAACCCTACTACGGCCTTCTACATCTTTAATAACCTCTTTCTCTCTAAGGCACATATGCTTTTTTACTACAGTTCCCAGGGATGCCCATGGGTCTGGTCAGAATTAGATTGATACAGCTATGACACTTGTAATCTACATCCTGGTCACTTAACTCAGCATAACACTGTTGTTCTACAGAGTTTTTGTTTTTTATTAGTTTTGTTGTTTCCTTTCCTTTCATTTTGTTTTACATTCCTATGAGGAAAATTGATACAGGGATGCACCACAATATGACTCAAAAACGGGCAGTTTATGCACTATTGCTTGCACTCTGGGAACAAAGTTCTTTTTTTGTATATGTTTACCAACCGGGTTGCATCCCGACATATGCCTTGTTCTCTATGTCAGATATGTATTGTCTTTTATTACTCTCAAATAAACAGTAAGGTAAACAGTAGAAATACAGTACGTGATAAAAATCTCTAAGAAAGAAGGCAACCTCTTTCTTATTAATAATTTTATCTTTCTTGGATTCTGAAATCAAGCATATTTTGGATCCCACTGATAAGGGGCCCATTATTACTTGTTTATTCATATATGGTACTAGGATTATAAGTTTCTTAAATTCATATACCTGTCTAGAACGTGTACTTGCATTTGGCTCATGATGCACCACTTTTAGAATGCAAGAGAGACATTTTTGCAAAATTTGTCTGAGCCAGTTTTTCTTTCTGTACGCCACAAGAGACTTGGTCCTAATTAATGTCACTTTTACATTTGACGCATTCAATGCAACATAATGTAAAAGTGGCACATTTTAGAACTACCTGCTCCTGTCTTAACTCAGCATAACACTGTTGTTCTACAGAGTTTTTGTTTTTTATTAGTTTTGTTGTTTCCTTTCCTTTCATTTTGTTTTACATTCCTATGAGGAAAATTGATACAGGGATGCACCACAATATGACTCAAAAACGGGCAGTTTATGCACTATTGCTTGCACTCTGGGAACAAAGTTCTTTTTTTGTATATGTTTACCAACCGGGTTGCATCCCGACATATGCCTTGTTCTCTATGTCAGATATGTATTGTCTTTTATTACTCTCAAATAAAAATGTTTGTCTGAAAAAAAAGAATATAATGTGCTCCGCAAAGGTGTTGTGATTATATATCAATATAGAATCCCACAAACCCATGGTAAAGTTGGTGTAGCATGGAGCAAAGCTGGCTCTCATAGCTGTTCCAATAACTTGGAGTTTTACTCATCAAAACAGAAAAATTATGTTCTAGGCAGTATCTGTTGGTGTTGAGGATGAATTGCACTTGTTTATAGTTAAGATCAGAGTAATTGATGAGGAAATGTTCAACAGCTCTGAGGCCTATTAAGTGTATAGTAAGCTGTCTAAAGACAGCCAGCAATATGTCGATTCCCACTAATAATTTTGGAGAGTGTCAATAAGGTAACTGTAATGCTGAATGTACAATGGTAATTCTTGGACTAAGTGTTGAAGGAAAAAAATCCATGTATTGGGCCCACCCATATGTCACAGTGCCCATGAAGGCAACAATAGGTCATGTGATCCTGATGTACCTTAGGTAAACAGTAGAAATACAGTACGTGATAAAAATCTCTAAGAAAGAAGGCAACCTCTTTCTTATTAATGATTTTATCTTTCTTGGATTCTGAAATCAAGCATATTTTGGATCCCACTGATAAGGGGCCCATTATTACTTGTTTATTCATATATGGTACTAGGATTATAAGTTTCTTAAATTCATATACCTGTCTAGAACGTGTACTTGCATTTGGCTCATGATGCACCACTTTTAGAATGCAAGAGAGACATTTTTGCAAAATTTGTCTGAGCCAGTTTTTCTTTCTGTACGCCACAAGAGACTTGGTCCTAATTAATGTCACTTTTACATTTGACGCATTCAATGCAACATAATGTAAAAGTGGCACATTTTAGAACTACCTGAATTTGGTACGCGAGTCGCAGTCAGAACCAAATGTGCCACAAATGCTTCATGAATTTGGCGCAATAAATAAACAAGAGGAATTAATGGCAGAAAAGTGGCGCAGCAGCTTTATTGAATTCCTCCACTGTTTTAAATGATGGTAAGCGTTAGAACATGTATCAAATTTTTATTACGGTCGGTGTCCTAGTGCTCTTATGTGGTCACTTAGAGCACAGACAGCAATATATAGATATGAATCCTTTTTAAACAGAATTTTAAGGGATTTTATTTAGATACCGTATATACTCGAGTATAAGTCGAATTTTTCAGCCCTTTTTTTTGGGCTGAAAGTGTCCCCTTCGACTTATACTCGAGTCACCGCCGTCTGTCTGCATGATCAGCGTGTCATGCAGGCAGACGGAGGCCGGCGTGTGATGATAGTGTTCGGCGGCTATTCCAGCATTCAAAAGCCGCGCCTCCTGCTCGTCTGTAATAGGCTGAACAGCTGCCAGTGTACAGCCTATCACGGACATTCTCTCATCCTTGTCCGTGGTATGAGAATGAGAGAATGTCCATGATAGGCAGTCAGCGGTCAGCCTATCACAGACGAGGAGGAGGCGCAGCTTTTGAACTGTGGAATGGCCGCCGAACACTATCATCACACACCGGCCGCCGTTTGAGGATGGAGATCGCCACAGGGAGGCTGGAAATCGCCACAGGGAGGCTGCACAGGACACAGGTAGGCTGCACATTCACACAGGACACATGCACACAGGACATGTACAGGACACATGCACACATGTACACAGGGACACAGGAACACAGGGACACAGCACACATGTACAGGACACATGCACAGGGTACAGGTAGGCTGCACAGGACACAGGGAGGCAGGCAGCTGCAGATGGGCATTGTTGACCCTCTGCATTTCTCACCCTCATCTTATACTCGGGTCAATAAATTTTTCCCAGTTTTTTGTGGTAAATTAGGGGCCTCGACTTATACTCGGAATGACTTATACTCCAGTATATACGGTATGTGTTTTAAGCTAAACATCATCCAAAACTGTTTTTTCTTTTTTCTTTTCATTTTTTTTTGGATATAGAAGTGAACTTCGGGTTTTTATTACTTTTTGAGACCCCACTGTAGTCTTGTCCACATGAAACAAAGACAAGAGAAAAGGGAAACAGGCATAATTGTGACAGAAAGACTAATACAGAAATAAAGACCTGAGACTAGTTCTATTTTACTAAACACTGCTTTTGCTCCTGTCTCTTTACACACTGAGGGATTCCCATGACTCATTTTTGGGCCCTGAAGTGAGGGACATCTCATCAATTAGCAAAAACAGCCATAACCCTGCCCCATTCTATCCAAACTTTAAAAAGCAGTTCTGACTGTAGTTGAGGTTTAACTACTGTATATTCCTATACATTTTTTAACCACTAAACCATAATTTTTTTAGGATATCAACAGGGCCAGGCCCTACCATAGGACCCAGTGGGCTCGTGGTCCCAGGCGACATTTTAAGAGGGGCGGCAGCGACAAGTTGTACCCATACGGCATAGGTGTGCGCAGCCTCTTGCATTAGGGTGTGCACCCCAAAGCTCAAATACATATGCATGTGTATATGTACTGATGGCAGTAGGGCAGTAGACAGTGTCAGTAGTTTTATTTATATTCTTTTTAAATTATTTTTTTTGTAACATTTTTTTTTTTGGATGAAATATCAGTGGTCTAAACAGGGGGGAATATGCACCACACAAGGCGATTAGGGTGTGCCCAGGCACACCTGGCACAACCTGTGCGCACGCCTATGCCATACGGTCACCCGTGCTGGCTGTCTCTCGAGATCTGCCAGTGGGACTGCTGTGAAAGGCTGCATCCAATGAGTGTGCAGCCCCTGCTGCCTGTGAGACAGTTTCA
Source organism: Lithobates clamitans (assembly GCA_037952925.1). Lineage (NCBI taxonomy): Eukaryota > Metazoa > Chordata > Amphibia > Anura > Ranidae > Lithobates > Lithobates clamitans. Next base: position 1,667,068 of record JBBGZY010000239.1, read on the forward strand.
CACTGAGCAGATTGTTCTACTTGTAAGATCCGCTCAGTGTGTGACACTGACTGTCATGTAATGTAACTAAATGCAGAGAGAGACCAGCTGTCAAAATTGAGCGTTGATGTCTGGGGTTGGAGAGACCCAGCAGCTATCAAACACCAGCCAATGGGATGGGATCTGGGCGGACCGCTATGTGTATGTAGCCCCGCCCCCTTTCTTAAGCAGCCCAATCATTGACTGGTGTTTGATAGCTGCTGGGTCCCGCCCCACCCCAGGTCCCACCCAACCCCTGACAACCGGCTGAATTTGCACAGCTGATCTCTCTCTGCATGAAGTTACATTACATGACAGTGTCACACACAGTTTCACTCCTCTGCCAGTGCCAATCAGTGCCAATCAGTGCCACCTGCCAGTGCCAATCAGTGCCACCTGACAATGCCAATTAGTGCCACCTGTCATTGCCAATCAGTGGCACCTACAAGTGCCAATCATTGCCAATCAGTGCCACCTGCCAGTGTCAATTAGTGTCAATCGGTGCCACCTGTCAGTGCCAATCAGTGCCACATGTCAGTGTCAATCAGTGCCACCTGTCAGTGCCAATCAGTGTTTCAAATCAGTGCCACCTGTCAGTGCCAATCAGTGCCAATCAGTGCCACCTGTCAGTGCCAGTGATTCCAATCAGTTCCGCCTGTCAGTGCCAATCAGTGCTTCCAATCAGTGCCATCTGTCATTGCCAATCAGTGCCACCTGTCAGTGCTAATCAGTGTTCCCAATCAGTGCCATCTGTCATTGCCAATCAGTGCTTCCAATCAGTGCCACCTGTCAGTGCCAATGCCACCTAATATCAGTGCCAACCAATGCCACCTATCAGTGCCATGTATGGAAATCTCAATAGGCTTCAATATTACGACAATACCGGTCTCTGATATGCAACTTCACATATAATACACATCAGACTGAAAATAAGACATACTGTATAAAATGAAACTTAGCAGGGATGGAGGAAACCCCTCCTATACATATTGGCTACAAAAAAAAGTCCTCATTAGTTTAGGCCAATATGTATTCTGCTACATACTTTTAGTTAAAAAAAATCGCAACACACATATATTGATTGGTTTGCGTAAAAGTTATAGCGTCTATAAAATAGTGAATAGATTTATGGCATTTTTAATCTGATTTTCTGATAAATTAAATTTTAGTTATCATTATATAAAATAGTAAATGTGGGTGCCTTTTGGTGGGCGTGATTATTTTTTTTTTTGGGGGGGGGGGGGCAGCATTTCATTCTTGGGCCCAGGCAGCACAATGTCTTGGGCTGGCCCTGGATATCAATAGTTCAACAGGTACAGGTGATATCACCTATGCATATTTAATCATCAGTCTTCCTGATGTGTGGACTCTTGTTAGTAGGCAAAGCCTTTAAAACTATTAACTGAATATGGTTCCCTATAAAAGAGATAAGCCCTTTCTATATTTTCCCAACTGATATTACGTTGATGACCCCAGGGAAGCTGAAGGATGTGTAAAAACTTATGGCCGTCTCAGTAACCATCTGTATTAAAATAGTCTGGATTATTTTATGAAAGGATTAGTACCTCCTATAACAACCAGTCTGTTTTAATATAGCTGGCCTTGGCCTTCTTTAGAGGACAAAGCTGAGGATTGTAATGTACTTTAAGAGGTGTTCCGGTCCCCCACAAAAAAATGAAAAGTCAGAAGCTTACCTGTCCAAGGTTCCCGCGATGTCGGCAACCCAGCCGATTTTTGGATCAGCTCTCGGGTGCTGCCGCCGCCATTCATAGTAAGGGAGCCAGGCAGTAAAACCTTTCGGCTTCACAGCTGGTTCCCTACTGCGCATGCGCAAAGCGCGCTGCGCTTTCTAATTGGCTCGGCGGCGGAGGAAAGGGGGGTTGAAACTTCAGAGGGACAGCACCACAGCGCCGTCTCCCAGTAGTGGGGATGGGTAACGGTCAAAAACAGGTGCCTGTTACCCCCCCTGAATGGTGCCAAATGTGGCACCGGAGTGGGGGAGGTGTCAATTAAGTGGAGGTTCCACTTTTGGGTGGAACTCCGCTTTAACACTTTTTCCCTGTCTTCTTGGGAGAATGGTGAAAAAAGATGTGAAGAACACCTTTAAGGTATCCATTTACATTAAGTTTAAAGTACTAGCCTAGACTGAATATGGACTTGATGTTTGTTAGCTTTGGCCAATGCAAAATATAGCATGATTGTAACCAAATCTAGAAGTTTCCAGATCTAAACATCCCTTAGCTAAAACCTCCATAAAGGGGACAGCAAAAGCAGTCACTAAAGGGGAACTTCACTCTTATTTTTAATCCTCGTGCTGCTAGCGTTAGTAAATTGATAGGATGGTATATCATATTTCTTGTTTTAAACTTTTTTTTAAATTTCTCATCAGTTACTTCCTGGTTTCCTTGCTTAGATAAATGATGTAATTCATCCCAGGAGTCTTTAAGAGGGGAGGAGAGGAGGAGGAGCTTTCTTAGTTAAGCACATCCTCCTGCCTGCATACCTGAGCTAAGGGTAGATGGATTCCGGAAAGTAAATGCTACATGAATTATTTGTCCTTACTCAAGATACTTTTTAAATTACTTTTTAAATAGCTTCTTTTTTTTTTTTTTTTGCTTCAGACTACCAATTAAGGGGAGTGGTTAATTGCTCACAGGTGCTTGAGGCCTATATAACCTGGTGTAGGACTCATATTGAGCCTGCTCATTTGTGAGGCTGTTGGAACTCTGTGTAAGTGGAACCAGTCTAAGTGGTGAGTTAAAACCAGAGTTTAAAACAGGAGGTTATAACAGGGGTCATAGTACCTGTGTAGTGTGAGTACCAGAGTGTTGTCTGAGTAGTGTGTGTGGATCGTTAGTACTTGTGTATTGTGTACTGTATACTTGTGTATTGTGAGTGCACGTAGGTCTGCAAGTGCATGTAGGTCTGCGAGTGCAGGTAGGTCTGCGATTGCACATAGATCTACGAGTGCACGTAGGTCTGCGAGTGGCCTGCGAGTGCACGTAGGTCTGCGATTGCACGTAGGTCTGCGAGTGCACGTAGGCTTGCGAGTGGGCTGCGAGTGCACGTAGGTCTGCGAGTGCACGTAGGTCTGCGGGTGCACGTAGGTCTGCGAGTGGCCTGCGAGTGCACGTAGGTCTGCGAGTGCATGTAGGTCTGCGAGTGCACGTAGGTCTGCGAGTGGCCTGCGAGTGCATGTAGGTCTGCAAGTGCACGTAGGTCTGCGGGTGCACGTAGGTCTGCGGGTGCACGTAGGTCTGCGAGTGGCCTGCAAGTGCACGTAGGTCTGCGGGTGCACGTAGGTCTGCGAGTGGCCTGCGAGTGCACGTAGGCCTGCGAGTGCACGTAGGCCTGCGAGTGGCCTGCGAGTGCACGTAGGCCTGCGAGTGGCCTGCGAGTGCACGTAGGTCTGCAACTGTTCTGCGAGTGCACGTAGGTCTGTGAGTACCTGTGTATTGTCTTGTTGTGTACCTGTGTATTGTCTTGAGTATTAGTGCCAGGAAGCTAGCTGTTAGGTAATTTGGACAGGGTATAATCCCCAATCCTCACTAAATTTAATAGGTACGACGCCCAGCGGGTGTGGAGAGGCGACTCTTTGTACATCTTGCTGCATGTATGCGTTCCTCGATCATCGGATTGAGGGCGAATACTGCTGTGCAAAATATAAGCACATTGTTTCCCTGGAAGCCCAGGTTCTGAATCTGGGGAAGGAACTGTCAGCACTGAGAAGTCCCTCCATACTAAAGGAGAGCCAGGAACGTACACAGCAGGTGTCGGCAGGGGCCAGCACAGAGGAGGGTGGAGGCACTAGCAAAGAGTACATGGGTGACAGTCAGAAAGGGTAGAGGGGGAAGTGCCAGGGAGGCCGATCCAGGACTGGAGCATCCCAATAAGTACGCTCCATTGAGTGACATTGGTGAAACCAGTCAGGGACCAGCACTGCTGGAGCTGAGGGACTCTCCTAGCTGCCAGGGGAAGAACTCCTCCAGTGAGAGTGGGGGGGGGCAGCGAAGGGAAAGGAAAGACAGATTCTGGTGGTGGGGGACTCAATTCTTAGAAGGACAGAAAGGGCAATCTGTAACAAAGACCTGAAGTGCCGAACAGTATGTTGTGCTCGGGTTCGGCACATCACGGATCTTGTGGACAAATTACTGGGAGGGGCTGGGGAAGACCCAGCTGTCATGGTGCACGTTGGCACCAATGACAAAGTCAGAGACAGATGGAGTGTCCTAAAGAACGATTTTAGGGACTTAGGAGCTAAACTGAGGAAAAGGACCTCCAAGGTAGTATTCTCAGGAATATTACCGGTACATCGAGCCACACCAGAAAGGCAGAGGGAGATTAGGTAAGTAAACAAGTGGCTGAAGAGCTAGTGTAGTAAGGAGGGGTTTGGGTTCCTGGAGGACTGGGCCGACTTCTCAGTCGATAACCGTTACTATATAAGGGACGGACTGCACCTAAATGAGGAGGGTGCAGATCTGCTGGGAATGAAGATGGCCAAAAAGTTAGAGGGGTTTTTAAACTAGGCGATGGGGGGAGGGTCCAGAGGTAGAGATAGTCAGCGCGGAAGATATTCCAGAGGGTAGTATTGGGGGTATTAGTGGTAGGTTGACCAAAGCACAAAAACACAAGGTAAGTATAGTAGCAAGTCCTAGTTGCAATCTTGAAACACCTAATACTAGGACAATATGCGACCGGTCTAAACTATGTGGCATGTTCACCAATGCCAGGAGCATGGCGGACAAGATGGGTGAACTAGAGATACTGTTGTACGAGGAGGATTTGGATTTTGTGGGAATTTCAGAGACCTGTTTCAACAGCTCTCATGATTGGCTGGCAAACATTCAAGGGTATACCCTTTACCGCAAGGATAGAGAGGGTAAAAAAGGGGGAGGGGTATGCCTATATATCAAGAATAATGTACCAATGAATGTGAGAGATGACATCACTGAGGGAGCTAAGGAGGAGGTGGAATCCTTATGGGTAGAGCTCCAAAGGGATGAAGCTAAGGGGAAAATAATACTGGGAGTATGCTATAGGCCCCCTAACCTGAGGGAGGAGGTGGAGACAGATCTCCTATCACAATTTGGATTAGCAGCAAGGATGGGAAGTGTTATCATAATGGGGGATTTTAATTATCCAGACATAGACTGGGCGGAGGGAACCGCGCATTCATTTAAGGCTCGCCAGTTCCTAAATGTCTTGCAGGACAATTTTATGGGTCAGATGGTAGAAGCACCAACTAGAAAAAAAACATTACTGGATCTACTGATTACCAACAATACAGACCTGATCACGGATGTGGAAATCAGGGCAATTTAGGTAACAGCGATCACAGGTCAATTAGTTTCAGTATAAATCACACAAATAGGAAACCTAAAGGGAATACAAAGACACAGATTTTCAAAAGAGTCAACTTCCCTAAACTACAAACCTTGCTAAAAGGCATAGATTGGGATAAAATACTAAGAACAAAAAATACGGAGGAGAGATAGGTTTGCTTTAAGAGTATATTAAATAAGGGCATTAGCCACTGTATCCCATTGGGTAATAAATTTAAAAGAGCGAACAAAAGTCCTGGATGGCTTAACTCCAATGTAAAAATGGATATAAAAGCAAAGGAGAAGGCCTTCAAAAAATACAAGGTTAAGGGATCATCCTCAGCATTCAGACTTTATAAAGAATGCAACAAGAAATGTAAGGGTGCAATTAGGACGGCTAAGATAGAACATGAAAGACACATAGCAGAGGAGAGCAAAAAAAAAAAAAAAAGTATGTAAACAGTAAAAAAGGGAGGACAGACCATATTGGCCCCATAATGAATGAGGAAGGACATCTGGTTACAAAGGATGGGGAGATGGCGAAGGTATTGAATTTATTCTTCTCCTCAATCTTCACAAGTGAATCGGGGGGGCTTCAGTAACCAAAACTGCAGTGTTTATCCTCATGACACAACACAGGAAGCACCTCCATTGTTAACAGAGGACATAATTAAAATTAGACTTGAGAAACCCAACATTAATAAATCACCGGGACCAGATGGCTTGCATCCGAGGGTACTTAGGGAACTCAGTCAAGTGATTGCCAGACCGTTGTTCCTAATTTTTACAGACAGTCTACTGACTGGAATGGTACCAGCTGATTGGAAAAAAGCCAATGTAGCACCAATATTTCAAAAGGGCCCAAAATACATCCCTGGGAATTACAAACCAGTTAGCCTAACATCAATAGTATGTAAACTCTTGGAGGGGATGATAAGGGACTATATACAAGATTTTGGTAATGAGAACGGTATCATTAACGGTAATCAGCATGGATTCATGAAGAATCGTTCTTGCCAAACCAATCTACTAACCTTCTATGTAAGATGGCCACGGCCAGAAATATTAGGGGGGTGTTTTTCAAAGTGATTTCTCAACAAAATAAAGCTTGGAGACATGGATGGATGGAGGAGTTTACTTTGAATATTAACAATTAATTAAATAGTGTTTTTGGTTTGTGGTGCTCAGATGCAGTGAAGATCTACTTTAAGCATCATTTATACCAGCGGTAATGAATTATATTTTACGGAGGTCTGATCAGTAAAATCTTCTTTCAGCCGAGGTCCGAATCGCATGTTTGTGCAAAGACTCCTTTACATCACAGCCCCCCTTATATCACAATCCAGTTCTTACATCAGTGTCCTCAGTTCCCCTTACATCACAGTCCTCCCCTTAATTTCACAGTTTTCCCTTCAGAGTAGTGTTTTCAGGCCCCCTTCACATCACCCTCAACTTCTTTACAGTAGTGTCATCACCCCCCTTTCAAATCACCACCCCTCCCTCCACAGTACTATGCTCTGCCCCTTCACATCAACCCCCCCCATACAAACACACACACACACACAGCACTGCCCCCTTCACATCACCCTCACCCTCTTCACAGTAGTGTACTGTATACCCTTTACATAACACACCTTCTTTATTCACAGTAGTGTCCTCACCCCCCTTTCAAATCACCACTCCTACTCCCACAGTACTATCCTCTGCCCCCTTCACATCAAGCCCTCCCCCACACAACACAGCACTGCCCCCTTCACATCAACAACCCCCCTCACATACCAATTCCCCCCGACAGTAGTGTGCTCTGCTCTCTTCACATCGTCCTTCCACAGCACTGCCCCCTTCACATCACCCCCCCAGAGCACTGCCTCATTCACATCACCTGCCCCTCCTCTACATCATCTGCTTCCCCTTCACATCACCCCCCCCCACAGCACTGCCCCTTTTCACATAACTAGCCCCCTGCACATTGCCCCCTCCCACATCACCGACCCCATTCACATCAGCACACAGCACTGCCCTCTTCACATCACTCCCCCCACAACACTGCCCCCCTTTACATCACCCTTACATCACAAATACCTCATACCCCAGTAGTGTGCTCTGCCTGCTTCACTCCCCTACAGCACTGCCCCCTCTCAAATCACAACCTCAATTTTACCCCACATGACAGTGTGCTCTGCCATCTGAATATCCAGCCAGCACCCCCCCAGCACTGCTTCCTCTCAAATCACCCCCCCCCCCATTTTTATAGTGTCCTCTGCCCTTCACACCTACCTTAGATTGAGTGGAGGGCGGGAGACAGGATGGTAATAAGCCGGGTGCGGGAGGCACAGCTCTGCACTGGGGGGAGGGTAATAAGCTGTGGGTAATAAGCTGAGTTTAAGAGGCACAGCTCTGCATTGGATGAGAGTGGGAGCTGCTGGCTGATAATATTCCAGATTAAGCAGCAGGTGATTGATGGCTAGGATGCAGGAGGGTCCTAGTCACCGGTCACCTGCTGGTTAAAGCAGAGTTCCGCCGGCGGAAAAAAAAATAAAAGTCAGCAGCTATAAATACTGCAGCTGCTGACTTTTAATATATGGACACTTACCTGTCCAGGAAACCTGCGATGTTGGCACCCAAGCTGATCTTCAGATCGACTCCCGGGTGCTGCTACCACCATTCCTGGTAAGGGAACCAGACAGTGAAGACTTTCGGTTTCACTCCTGGTTCCCTACTGCGTATGCGCGAGTTGAGCTACTCGTTCTGATTGGTCGCTGCTGTCTTCTGGGACCTACGTGTCTCCCAGAAGACAGGGGGGGAGGATTTGCCGGACATTGCGTAGATCGCACAATGTGCGGCAATTATCTCTGGAAGTGGGAGCAGATACTTGGATTTGACAGGTATCTGCTTCCCTCTCCCCCCTGAAAGGTGCCAAATGTGACACTGGAGGGGGAGAGGAATCCGAACAGAGGAAGTTCCATTTCTGGGTGGAACTCCGCTTTAATATGAAAAGTTAACAGCCGGCAGCTCCCGCTCCCGTCCAATGCAGAGCTGTGCCCCCCGAACTCAATTTATTACCCACACTCAGCTTATTACCCACCCCTAATGCAGAGCTGTGCCTCCTGCACCCGGCTTATTACCATCCTGCCTCCCGACATGCAGAGAATGACAGCGGCTGAGGCTGGGGCTCCTAAATGGTGCAACCGCGAGTCTGGATGAGACAGTGGCTCGGTCTGAATCTGGACCGCGGCCCGCCATTTAGTGATGCCTGATTTAAACTAATGCCGTGTACACACGAGCGGACTTTTCGACAGCAAAGGTACGACGAAACAAATCCGTGTGGGCTTCATCAGACCTTTGCTGTCGAAAAATCAGACGGACTTTAGATTTAGAACATGTTTCAAATCTTTCCGACGGATTTGAGTCCGGTCAAAAAATCAGTTAGTCTGTATACTAGTCTGATGGACGAAAACCGACGCTAGGGCAGATATTGGCTACTGGCTATGAACTTCCTTATTCTAGTCCGGTCGTACGTCATCACGTTCTAAACGATCGGACTTTGGTGTGATCGTGTGTAGGCAAGTCCGCTGCGTCGAAACTCCGTCGAAAGTCCGTCAAAAAGTCCTTTGGGGTTCAGTCCGTCGAAAGTCCGCTCATGTGTTCACGCCATAACAGACACAATTTACTTGCAACCAGACTTATCATACCGCCCACTCAATTTATAACTCATTCGTTGGCTACAGTGGCATGAATCCAAGCACTGGACAGTTATCTATAGATTCGAATTTTGAATATACTCTAGATATTGAATGTATTAGCACCTTCAGCTCATGAACTAGATACACCATATTAAGTTTATGTACATCAAGAGAGGTTTTAAAACCAGAGCTCAATCCTTTTCTTGCTATTTTTTTTTTTTTCTTGTGGCCAAAGCAATTTAACCTGCTAAAATGTATATTTAATCTTGGCCCTAATGTTCTAAAGCTCTTTCACATGTACCCTGGGTAATGATATTTAAATAAAGTTCCATGTTCATTATATTGCCACAAAATTAGATTTGAATTGATATGTTCCTGTGTTATATGGAATGCCAAACTTCTTTCCTGCCTAAACAAACACAGCCGTTCCCCTACTTCTTTGACATTTTAACCACTTGAAACCTAAAATGGTGAATCTGCAAATATTTTTAGAATATAAAGAGCTTATATGTTTCAGAAAAAGAAAACTATCCATACCTGTCTAATAAAAATAAAGCACGGAACTTTCCCACTGAGCTGGAAGGACACATATAAGGCAGGGTCTGAGCCAATCTGGACATGGCCTATAATCCAAACCAGAGCAGTGTCTGCTGCTAACCATGGAACTGTTTATATTACATGGGAACTACTGGCACACATACAGTAAGCTGATATATTCATGTTTAGCTTTTCAACATTTAGAGGAGATGACAGAAGAATACATTTAGACTTTAACTCTGCAGTATTGTGTTGAAGCAGTTGCTGTTTCTATATACAACATGCATTATTCCCGTGCTAGAAGTTGAAAAACAATCATTTAACTATTGCAGTCTTTACGCATATTTGTACACGGTAGTTGATTAATTGGATTCTCGACAGAAATCAGACATATTAATCAGCAGGACAAATGTGATTGAAGCAAAGCTCATAGGGCTGTCTAAACAGTTTCATTAACCTTTCACTAAAATGTGAGAGATTACATTGCCACCAGAAGCTTGCAGTTTAAATGGATAATACAGTGCTTATGCCCATGTGACGTCTGCAAGAGTTTATTTTCTTTTCCTCTAAATAGGTCTGAGCCATCCCTGACAAACCTTACAGTATGGCAGTTTACAGTATAGCTGCGAGACAGCTCTGACGGAACAGAAGTTCAGCTTAGGATACAGAAAGTGAGAGGCAGCAGTGGAACATGTATATTTCCACACAGGGAGATATCCTCAAGTGCACTCGGGCAGACTGACTTCATTAGTCAGCTATGTTGGAAAATATAATAATTTAAATGCCTGTTTGACAGAATTCTGAAAAGGATCATGTCCTTAGATGCTCCCCCTGTTTCTGTGGCCCTTATCGCATATAGGAGAGGTCAGTGCTAAAATAAAAGGGGGCGTGTGCACCACATACCTTTGTGTCACATTCATTTTTCAGTGTCAAAAGCAGCCTGAGGTTCGTTTCAACATAATCATTTTATACATTCCTGTAGAGTAATGGCCAGCATATTTCTTGCCGTTACAAGGAGTTATTGTATTGTACACTCATGTAATAATATGTGATTTTTACACTTTCGCTGTAGGAGGGTCTTAGGCTCTTGCTTACCATTCTTAGATTTTTAGCAATTCTGTATAATGTGAATACATAATAAATAAGCAGAATTTCCAGGGGGCTGTTTATAAAGAATAGTAAAAATAACAGCTTTTCATTCGCATGTAACCCAGTTTTTATGCTAAATAGCCCTGTAATTTAGAAAAGTGGAACGTTGTGCTGTGCAAGTGAAGTGCAAAAAATGTTAAAAGCAGACAGATTAGTAAAAAAATCACAAGGCAAACAAGAAAAAGGATATGGCCTTAAATTAAATTTCCATCTCTAGGTTTCCTCCATTGAAAGAGTGGATCATGCTAAGCTTAGGGCATACATTATTAACCAAAACTTTAGCACAAAATGGTTTAAAGTGTTTATATATAAGTTGGGAAAGTTCTCTGCAAAATAGATTTAGCTGGATTATTTTACCATAGTACAAATACAGTATAAAAAGAGAAAAAAAATGTCCAGAATAACTGTATGAATAGGCAAAACTGAAATTTCCTGTTAAATAAAAGGAAAATAGCCATTTATAATTTATAATACTGTATATGCATGTTTAGGTTACATTTAAGTCCCATGTATATAAAGTGCATCTATGTGCTGAGTTTTTAAAGGTTACATTCAGCTCCTTGATGTCTTTGACATCACTATAGATGCTGAATTACTGATCCCTAGAAAGAGCACACCTATTACATACAAGGATATTTGGGGATTGCACCAAAAAAAAGGCATTAGGACACACCCATTAAAGGTCATGCATACCCCATGACTGTCCCCTTCTGGGTCTTAATAGTTTCATCCAAGTATGGTAAAAAAAGAGTGAGTGAATCATCAAAAGCAGTGCTAAGGGCTCCTTTCTGCTAAGAGATTTAACTATTTGCTGGTAGTCATCTCGCTAGGCCCTTTGGTACTTACTGTGTGTTCTTGGGGCCCCAGGAGCCAATAGTCATTGTTCTACTTTTCTAAGTGTTTACACAGGGATGGTAAAAGAAATTATGAATTAAACTGGTTTCTATTACCTAAATTAATGTGTTTATTTCTATCCAAGGCATCAGTGGATGTGCTATAGCACTCCCAAAAAACTCTGATAGCCCTGCCATCACTTACTCATACTCTCTTACCATTTGCATCCCTACCATTCCTCTGATGGCCACGGCATGCAGTACCTTCTCTCACACACAGAGCTCTCCCTATCTCCTCTGACATGTTTTGCCCCCAATTTTTATGCTGCTATTTTCCTTTTACTATCCTCCACAACCGGGCATATGATGTACAGCCAATTAAAAGAGCTAATCAATCGTTACCATTACCGTGGTGGGGCAGGAACGTAAACAGATAAGGAAACAAGTGGCCATATTCAGATTCAGAGAAAAAGGCATAGTGGTAGCCTCCATTATTGGTAAGTGCTAGAACATAGTGTTAAGAAGGAGAAGACATCACAAATCATGTACCTAAGCTAAGACTGTGCTGGGCATCTTGATGTGTATTGTTTTGCTGTACTGTAAAGGTGCGGCATAGTGTCTGTGGATTCAATGTTTGTGGTGTGTAGGTGCAGGTATATTATCTGGGGGCACAGTGTCTGTAGTTTATAGGGGCAAGTGTACTAGATGGATGTGCAATGTATTTGGTGTATAGGAGCAGGTGTATTATATGCAAGTACAGTGTCTGGGATGTATAGGGGCAGGTGTATTTTCTTGGGGGCAGCGTTTATGTGGTTTGTAGGTGCAGGTGTACTATCAGGAGGTACAGTGTATGCAGTGTACAGGGCTGCTAGTAGGGGGATACATGAAGTATTTCCATACTAGGTCATATCAGGTTAGCAAGGGGGCTCTGTCTGGTTTACTGTATGGGGCCACATAAATTCTAATGGACTGCAATGCTTGGAAGTCAGTGCAGAGCAGGAACAGCACCTGGTAAACCATCAACACCAACACAATCTATCTAGACTTGAGCAGTGTGAGCATACCCACCCAAGTCAGGCAGCAATGTCAGCAGAAGATTGATGGATTCCCCTTTCTCTGCTTGTACTGTCCTGCTAGATGGCCCCACCCCCTCCCAAAATAAACTGGGGGGAGCGAGGAGGCGCAGTTTGATATCTTTGCCATGGGTATTGTCCTTGTTTCAGCATTGCTCTGAGTGTGTGGGAGAATGTTGTGGGAACTTTTGCCTGTGTTTTCACATTGTTGCATGAGTGTTGCTGCCTTGACTTTACTGCTGGAATAGTAAAAAAAATGATCTGCTGTTCTAATCTGCTGCAGCTTGCAATCTGTTTTAGAATGCTCTGTGGACTGTGATGGCACAGGGAAAAAAGAAAGAAATATGGCTGCTATAGCTATAGCTTAACTAATTTGCCTCAAGTGAATTCTTACAAACAGTTCCCTTCAGGTGTATTAATGTCCAAACTATAGCAGCCCTAATTGGGTTTTTAAAGAAAATTTAAGAATTTCCCTGCGCTGCTCTAGCCTCTAGTCTAGTGAAAAGTGTAAAAATTGAAGAGAGGAATATCCAAACTGATATAAATGAAAAATAAGAGTAAAAGTGAGAATAAAAATAATAACAATGGATGGACTGTGTGGAGGACTTCTTCACGGGATCGTGAAGAAGTCCTTGCTGCAGTGGCAGCTCCATGGAGAGAGAAAGGAGAACACTGGAACCATGAGCTGCACAGAGCCTGTTGACAGCTGTCAAGACCTGGAGTACAACTGGCCAATCGGAATGCATTTCAGAGGTTAGTTACGCCTCCTTCCTCAGCCGATTGGCTGAGGATGGAGGTGTAACTAGCCTCTGAAACGCGTTCTGATCGACTGAGAAAAGAGGTGTAACTAGCCTCTAAAAGGCATGGCCAGTTCTACTCCAGGTCTTGATAGCTGTTAACAGGCTCCATGCAGCTCATGGTTCCAGCATTCTCCCTTCTGTCTCCACGGAGCTGCCACTGCGGCAAAGACTTCTTCACGATCTGGTGCAGCATTCTCCACTCAGACTATCTCCCATGCATACATCCTGTGAGTTGAACCTGTCACTATGTTTTTTATGTACACTTAATAAACCGTTTTACACTATTGGTTGCTTTCTCCTTCCCCTCTTAATTGGGTTTTTACATATTATATTATAATAATGTACCACCAGAACATATATTGCTTTTCTATAATACCTATAGCATTTATTTTAATTTTAGATGCTGCAAACTATATTAAAGGGATTACTATATTAAAGACTAAGTGCACTTTTACTGCACCTATCCTTTATTGCTCTTTCTCCTCTCTACCTATAATTCCTAGAGATGCACCAATATATTGGCTGCTAAAAATTATCATCTGAAAATCTGTGTTTTGCCGATAGAAAAAAAAGGTGCCTATAATGACATGCTGTGTCCCATTGGCTTCAATGCAAAATCGCATCCCATTGACTTCAATGCAAAATCGCATCCCATTGACGTCAATGCAAAAAAAACCTCTTATTGACTTCAATGCAAAAACCCCACCCACATTAATTAATTTTAACATTTAAAAAAAAAAAAACTGTCCATTTCAGTTTCAGTTTTCGGCCCAGTGCATCATGCATTTTTGGTTTTCGGGACCGGAGTTTTCATTTCGGTGCACCACTAATAGTCCCATATCTTCTGTCTCCCTTTCTCCTAAAAGTGTCCAAATTCTATGTAGCTCTACTTGCACATGCATACCACAAACACCATTCATGTCAATTGAAAGCCTTTATGAAGTCTGAAAAAGAACTTTTAGGCTTAATGTACACGAGACGTTTTTACAACCTCTCCTGAGCGATTTAACTTGACAGATATAGCCACGTCTAGATGCGTTTAGAAGGGTTTGGCGCTTGAAATGCCTCTAAACTCAGCGTCTGAACTCATTTTTTTGCTTTCCAAAAAAGGCCTCTAAAACTCAACTGCCTAAAACCAAAATAAAGGAACCTGTGTACATGTACACATAAGATAACATTGGATGAGTTCAGGGGCAGCTGAAAAAATCAGCCAACTGCCTCTGAACGTCTGTGTACCAGCAGCTGTGTACATGGGGTCTAAGTTCACGTAAGAACCATATCACTTTAATTCACAAACAGAAATCTTCATTCCACCATCTAAGCCTATAAAAACCTTTATTGCATCCTGAAAAAGCACACACCCGGCCAGAACTCCACTCGGATGCATTTCACTCAATGGACTTGAAGTGTATGTATAGCCAAAACTTTGTTTCTAGCTTTGGATAGTGTAACGCCCTATATACATGATTAGATTTTCCAACAACAAAGTTGGATGTGAGCTTGTTGGCTGAAAGTCTGACCGTGTATGCCCCATCGAACATTTGTTGGACAAATGTTGGCTAGCAGGTTCTCAAATTTTCCGCCAACAAACTTTGTTGTCGGACTTTCCGATCGTGTGTATACAAGTCCGTTGCACAAAAGTTCACGCATGTTTGGGATCAAGTACGAGCTGGAAGCACTCGGTCTTGTAAAACTAGCGTTCATAATGGAGATATCATATATGTCTTGTACGTCACTACGTTTGTAATTGTTGGCCAACATTTGTGTGACCATGTGTATGCATGACAAGTTGGAGCCAACATCCTTCAAACAAAAATCCACGGTTTTGTTGTCGGAAAGTCTGATCATGTGTACGGGGCATTAGAATGACTAGAACATCTGTCAGTTTATTTTTGCTGTCTGTGTCGTGCTGGGAAAACACTATTTGCCCCAGAGGCACAAAAGGAAGTGAGAGGAAATCTCTACAAAATGAGCAAAATGTCCTATTTAGACAGTTGTCCCTAGAAGACATGTCCCCATTGAAGGATCTCCCCTCAGCTCTTGTTTTGGTGAGAAATACTGGATCTCCCATCAGTTTCAGTTTTGATGACAATGGTCACCAGGACAATTAGAGATGTCTACCCTATGGGGTCACAGGCAACAGCAAAAACATGGAGGGGGTTCTTATCCTTCATTACTCTATGCAAAGCTTAAAAAAAAAAAGTTCGCATTTTAATCATAGAGACAAGAATAATGAAAACCATGTCATTTGATTCCTCCTGTATTGAATTATATTGCAACCCGTACTGTCTGTGCTCACGCTGTAAAGCACTGCACAAGCTGTTAACACTATATAAATCCTGTATAATAATAATAATAATCTGCGTTACATGATCTTATCTTTAGGTTGAGTTAACACAAAGGATTTGATAAACACACATACTGTATAACAAACAACAAACATAGCTTGGCCTTCTTGTAAAATTTTCAGATGTATATACAAGGGGTCTTCCAAAAGTTCCCACACTTTTATATTTTCATTGGAAACAATGAGGGTGGGAGGAGTAGCAATTAGTCATGTTTGAGAGTGTCATGTAACTAGTCTGTCTGGCAAGCCGGTTGACCTTGCAGTTTAATATAAGATTTGTCAGGCTGTGGTGAAGATGGCTGCAAAACTTGAAACGGGAACTTTTTTTTATGAAGTCCATGGGCTTAAACAATCTCCCTTCCCTAGTCATAGATACTGTTACTAAACCTCTTTTCTTCAAACTTTTAAGGATAGCTACAGTAGTTGTTTACTCAATTCATTTCCCTTTCTCTCTAAGTAGTTGACACTACATTGATTAAGTCCCTGTCTAACTTTCTTTTTACTACCAGATTATAACATTTCACCTTTTACCTAGCCTCAGCAAAGGTTTATTTTCTAATAGTATTTTTACCAGTGAGTCTCCTACTATGATCGGTATCTTTCTTTAGCTCTCTTTCATATTCTACTATCCATCATGAATAAATGGAGTGTCTACAGAATTTGAGGCCCAAGTCAGAAGATTTTGACAATCGGATGAGTGTCCTTGTTGCGAATATTTCCCTGAATTTGGGACATTTGAGTATAAGACTTTAAAAATTTAACCAAAGGAACGAGAAGGTTCTATTTAGGCTTCACATAGTGGGAATTTACTTTCCCTCTATGCAAAGATTTTTTGATTGGCTGAATGATTTGTCTAGTTTAATTATTATTTAAAAAACAGTTCCTTTGTCACTACTAAGTTGCAACTCCTATTTACAAAAGGAACTTTCAGCTTTTTACAGTTATCATAAAAACAAGAAGAAAAAATACATGATGTGCTTTATTTTTAGAGTTTTTTTTTATATACTATACAGCAACATCAATATATATATTTGTTATATGACTGAGTCTAAAAAGAATCACATTCCGTTCCTAAGAAGATCAATACGAACACTAAAAAAAAGCATTATGTAAGGAAAGACAAAGAGACTATCCTTAAGCAATGATAAATTACTTGCATGACTGTGCATGGCCTTTAAAAAGGTAATGACTTAGAGAGAGTCAAAACAAATTATTACTTCAAGCATGAGGTTTTACCTTTGCAAAGCTCTATGGTCACATCATTGCCATCAGCAAATTGGAAATATTGAGTGTAAGTGCCATATTATGTGACATCATTCCAGGGATTTTTGATATTTCATAGATTTACAATATTTCTAATAATGTTTCCTTTCAAACAAATAAGATTGATAACCATTAGACTCTTGAGAAAACTTTAACATAACCATCATTCATTCCAGTGCACACAAACTTTCCCCTTTTGCGATGTGTCAATATGATTTTTTTGCATTTTATACTGCCTTTTATGCTGTGACAAATAGAGAAGTTATTATGCTATCCAGTATTAAGATGATTTTCTGATATATGATGCATGCTAATTTGTGAGAAACAAGATAACCCTAGCACCAGGTATCTCCAGTGGAGTGAACTACATCAGCCTACCTAGAGTGGTACAAATTGTTTTCTTGTTAAACTTTAAATCACAAAAATGATATGTGTGGAGTGTTTTAGACTTTCCTTCTTTATCATTAAAATTGATCATATATTAAATCTCGCAAGAAGTATTATGCAATAAAGAATTCAAGTGGTTGTAAATTAAAAAAAAAACGTTTGACATCGCTTCCACCCTTCAATGCTATGGAGCTGAACGGGGGCCATCTTTTCCTCACTCGGCATCCAGGCAGTGATGGGAGAGGAACCAATCAGCTCCGCCGCTACCGGCGGGGGGCCCTCTCCAGCCACCAAAAAAAGTGATCTCACTGCGAATCCACCACTGAGACCACTTTTATTTGAAAGAAGACAGTCTGCAGTTTTTGAAAATACCAGGGTTATGGCAGCTAGCTGCTGCCATAACAACGGTATTTAACGTCAACATAGCGATGTACAATGACAGCAGCTGGTCCTTAAGTAGTTAATAAAGTGGTGAAGGGTGACAGGAGTTTTATTTTGAATGTTTTTTTTCCTGATGTATGGTGTAAGTGTATTTATTAATACCTATTGTGGTAAATAACTTATAAAGACACAAGGAAACATTCTGGACCTTGAAGCACTTTGAAAAAAGTAACTAAAATGTTTTTTTTTATTTGTTATAACATTTCTGTGCATTTTTCTACTTTGTGATTTTTACAGGGATTTTCATTTAACATTGGTGTAATTGATCAATGACTGTGAGTTTTCACTAATATACATCAGATAAAAGCAGCAGGCAAAGGTTTTCATCTCATCAGTTCACATCAGATATGTGTGACCTAATAAATAAGCTGACCAAAAATGTCAGAACTCACTTCTTTTTAAAGTGCAGCTACATCTGTGACATTGTAAAACATGTGAATGACACAATTTACTAATACGGTCACACTGCACACGAATGCAGTTTTATGCTACTAGTGTAAAAAAGGCCTTAGAGCAGCAGTGTAACTATAGCCAAAGCAGCCAATGTGAATGCTATGGGGCCTGGGAGTGGGAGGCTCCAGTAGAGAAGCCGCAAAGGCAAATTTAATCAAGCATTAGGGGAGATTTACTAAAACTGGAGCACTCAGAATCTGATGCAGCTGTGCATGGAAGTCAATCAGCTTCTAACTTCAGCTTGTTCAAATAAAGTAACATTAAAGTTCAGATTAAAAAAACAACCAAAAAAAAAAACAAACTTACCAGCTCTGTGTGGTAGTTTTGCACAGAGCAGACCTGATCCTCCTCTTCTGGGGTCCCCCCACTGGCCCTCCATGCTCCTCTCCCTTGACAAGTGCCCCCATTAGCAAACCACTAGCTATGGGGCACTGGTGCGTGCTCGCTCCTGAGCATGGCTCTATGCGTCCATAAGACACATAGAGCCGCAGCTCAGCCCACCCCACTCTATCCTCATTGGCTCACTGGTTTTGATTGACAGCAGTGAGAGCCAATGGCACCCACTGCTGTCTCAGCCAATGAGAAGATGGAGTCTGGGGACAGCCGAGTTTCTCGTGCATATCACTGAACTGAGAAGGGGCTCAGATGAGTATTAGGGGGTTTGTTGGGGGAACAGCACACAGAAGATTTTTTACCTTCATGCATAGAATGCATGAAGGCAAAAAACTGCAGCCTTTACAACCACTTTAAAGAGTAACTCCCCCCCAGCTAATCTATTGATCTATGTACATTGCAACGATTTTAACAAACTTTGTTACAGATTCCTACCTTTTGATATTCTGAAGAAATCCCTGTGTGTTTGTCAGTGTTCATGTGGGAAAGTGAGTCTAATGGGAGTGGTTTCATAATTATCAATCGGCTGCGGCACCTGCAGGACACTAATGAGGAAAGCTGCTAGGCCTGCATCCCTTTAGACATGATTTCCTATTGGGAGTATCTCACCAAAAATTACATTTTTGTTGTAGGGGATGTCTGAAATCTGACGTAACTTAGTGTAGACTTCTTGGGAAAATCAGTGAGACAATCATACAAGCAGGAAATGATGTTTCTGGGGGGCGTTCAGTGGCTGCAGATTGAAAAGAAAAGATAGTTTTTAATAACATTCCATTACAATTTGACTTGTGTTGCAATTGTACACATTATATTATTTTTTCTTTATTTGCTATTTTTTTTCCCCACAAAAGTGGAGTTACCCTTTAACTGCTTCCGTACCGCCCCAAGTACATTTACTGTGGCAGGGCTGCCCGGGTGCGCAAAATGACCTACCTACGTACGTGATTTCATGCACACGGTTTAGGGGGCGCACCGCTACCCCTGTGATTGGACACAGCAGGAGCCAATCAGCGGGTCCGGCGGCTGCGATGGCCGCCGCGACCTGCCGATCGTTCACAGGAGAGATGGATCAGCGGTGTGCCCATGTAAACAAAGCACACCACTGATCTGTCAGGGAGAAGTGAGAGATCTTTTCAGCTAAGCTGAATCACGATCTCACTTATCCTCCAGTGAATCCACTCCCCCCCACAGTTAGAAACACCTCCCAGGGAACACATTTAACTCCTTGATCGCCCCCTAGTGTTAACCCCTTCCCTTCCAGTGCCATTTATACATCGATCAATGCATTTTTATAGCACTGATCACTGTATTGGTCTCACCAGTCCCCAAAAAGTGTCACTCAGTGTCAGATTTGTCTGCCGCAAAGTCGCAGTCCCACTAAAAATCGCAGATCACCGCCATTACTAGTAATACATAAATAAATAAATAAAAGTCCCTAAATCTATCCCGTAGTTTGTAGATGCTATAACTTTTGCGTAAACCAATCAATATATGCTTATTGGGATTTTGTTACCAAAAATATGTAGCACAATACATACTGGCCTAAATTGATGAAGAAATTTGTTTCTTTCTTTCTTTCTTTTTTTTTTTATATGTATTATAGTAGAAAGTCTTTTTTTGTTTATAGCGCAAAAAATTTAAAACGCAGAGGTGATCAAATACCACCAAAAGAAAGCTCTATTTGTTTGTAAAAAAGGACAACAGTTTTATTTGGGTACAGCGTTGTACGTCTGCACAATTGTCAGTTAAAGCGACGCAGTGCCATATCGCAAAAAATGGCCTGGTCAGGAAGTGGGTAAAACCTTCCAGGGCTGAAGTGGTTGAGCTATGACAATAAAACCTGGACGCTGATTGGTTTCTATGCAGAGCTGCACCAGATTTTGCACTCTCCAGTTAAATCCCCCACACTGCGTGCATGTGATGATAACACAGATCCAGTAGTTGCTGATGAGGTTGCATCTGCCTTTGACCCTTGTCAGTATGTAAGTACTAACATAAGACACAGAAGAGAAATAATTACAGTCATGGTGTCACTAGTAGTACAGCTCACCTTTACTTTCTCTGTGCAGCTGTAAAATCTACTGGGTGTCTAAACAGTACAGCTCACTCCACTACCCCATCTAGAAGTAAATTTATTAGCTTCAGAGGTTCTGCTGCAGCTTAGCAAGCTGTGAAAATAAAGCAACCCTGGCACACAAATGCTTAAAAGAATTAGCCTGTACAAAAAGAAGAATATTTACCTATCTGGTAGGTTGAGATGATTATCGTTGCTGTGTTCCAGGTGTGTTAGATGCCACTTCAGTTGCACGCTGTGGTTCCACCTGCTGGCTGCTACCTTACTACAGGACACAGTAGTATCTTATAGTGGTTGTAAACCCTATTCAAGAAATCTGACCTGGGCACATATATCTGTAGTGTTTACTTATCTATCTCCAAAGCTCTAAGTCCCATGGTTTTCTGCTGCTTAGTTCCTCTGTTATCAGCATCAGCAAAAGATAAAAGCAGCTGAAAATTTGTGTCAGAGATGGTGCATAGTGATAGATTAGCAGAGAGCTTGTCTATTCACAGTACAGCTCTGCATGTTCCTCCATTCCTCTGCCTTTGTGGAGTGGGGGGTGTGCCGTTCCTCCAATCATCTGTCACACAATGTATGCCCAGACTCCATACCTACTGCTGAAACAGGAAAAAAGATTTCTAACACAATGTGCACTTTCTGAAGGATATATAAAGCTGAATACAGCAGATATACATGTAAACCGTATGTAGGGAGATTTGTTTCATCCCTGTGTATCATCGGAGGCTGTTCACTGGGTACATGTGAGGGTTTACATCCATTTTAAAGCATGCATTTAAAAAATTTTAAACATAAAATAAACATATTTTAAACATAAAATACTGACCCAAAACCATTATTATTTTTCTATATGAAAATACTGACTAAATGCAACAATTGGTATGAACAATGTAAAAAGCACTTTAAAAAAAACGTATTGTATTTACATACAATGGACACATACATTATAAAACACTTTGCAGCTTTCCACGGGTCACATGCAAAGCTTCCAAGTCATCCTAACATCCTAACAGTCATTACTAACAAAACATTTTATTCATTTATTGTTAAAAATGTACACTTTGATGTATAGTATCTGGCAAATGTCACTTAGTAACAGAAGTATTGCTGCGTTTCAGTTTAAAAAGCTTGTCTCTTTTTGAAGTTTTACGTTATCATTAAAAAAGATCCCTACTAATACAGGCATTTGAATTGTTGAAGACATTCTTTTCTGTTATGTTCAGTACTTGGGCTGTTGAAGGGTGAGATTAGCATGAAAAATCCCCAGTGTTCTAAAAATGGATGATTGATAGTCACACTGTGTCAACAGACACATCCTTTGATAAAGGTAAATACAAGGAACAATGAGTCACTCATCAAAATCAACCAGACATACCTATAGGCTATGTTAGTGAGACAATCTTTTTTGAGCGATTATTAAAAGTGTTAACATATGTACATTGCTTTACCACATCTATAATGAGTTGAATGCTTTAGTGAATTAGGTAAAAGTAATAGCAGACACTATGGTCTTTGAAAGCTGCTAGAAATGACCTTGTGACCTTTTTTTGAGTCATTTAGCTTAGTGGGAGTTTTGATTGCTCTTTCTGTATAGTCTTTGACTAGTCATGTTTCTGTGTAAGAAAACATTTTTAAATAGTTTTAATTTATTTACACTAATGAGCAAAAGTTTTAGGCAGGTGTGAAAAATGCTGAAAAATTAAGAATGCTTTCAGAAATAGAAGTGTTTAAAGGATAAGTGCACCCACCCTAATTCCCCGTACACACGATCGGATTTTTTTACGACTACAAATGTTAGATGTGAGCTTGTTGGCGGAAAGCCTGACCGTGTGTATGCTCCATCGAACAATTGTTGTCGGACTTTCCGTCAACAAATGTTGGCTAGCAGGTTCTCAAATTTTCCGCCAACAAAAGTCCATGCATGCTCGGAATCAAGTACGAGCCAGAGATATAACTAGTGTTCGTAATGGAGATATCACGTATGTCTTGTACGTCACTACGTTCGTAATTGTTGGCCAACATTTGTGTGACCGTGTGTATGCAAGACAAGTTGGAGCCAACATCCTTGGAACAAAAATCCACGGTTTTGTTGTTGGAAAGTCCGATCGTGTGTACGGTGCATAACACTAAAATCTCTACATCTACAGACATCCTACTAACCTATCTGACCCTGTAAAGAAGAAATCAGTATACATACCTTTTTTGAAGCCGATCTGACCTGATCCCATGCTGAGCTATCAACTGTGTCTTTGTTGTGGAGGCCGGTTGCAGAGGACACAGCCAACAACGGAAGCCCTATAGTAAATCTATGGGTGATGTCACTCCACATTCTTTTCACAGCCCTTGTGGGCTGTGTCCTCTGCAGAACTTCCGCCACTGGAGACCGAATCAGCTTCCAAAAAGGTTTGTATACCGATTTCTTCTTTATAGGGCTAGATAAGATAGTGATATGTTGTGGATGTCTGTAGATGTAGCGATTTTAGTGTTAGGGTGGACTCATCCTTTAACCACTTGCCTACCAGCCGCCGTCATTATACTGCGTCGGGTTGGCTCAGCTGTGCAAATCACTGTGGCTGTACGTCGGCCGCTTTAAGAGAAATGGCTGGTGCGCGCGCACCCGGCAGCCACGTTATCCGCCGGGCACCTGCGATTGCTTCACCGAGAGCCAGAACGAGGATCTGCCAACATAAACAAACAGATCCCTGTTCTGACGGGAATAGAGAGAGATCGTCTGTTCCTAGTGATCAGGAACAGCGATTTCTCTCTACTCCCTATCAGTACACTCCCCCCACAGTTAGGAACACCTCCCTAGGGAACACTTAACCCTTGATATTGCTATTTTTTTTACCAAAAATATGTAAAAGAATACATATTGGCCTAAACTGATGAAGAAATTTGTTTTTTTTTTGGATATTTATTATAGCAAAAAGTAGAAAAAATATATATACATTTTTTTCAAAATTGTCGGTCTATCTTGTTTATAGCGCAAAAAATAAAAAAACTGCAGAGGGGATAAAATACTGCCAAAAGAAAGCTCTATTTGTGGGGAAAAAAAGGACATCAATTTTGTTTGTTGACTACGTTGCATGACCACGCAATTGTCAGTTAAAGCGACTCAGTGCCGTATCGCAAAAAATGGCCTGGTCATTAAGGGGGTAAATCCTTCCGGGGCTGAAGTGGTTAACAGGTAATTTTTTTTTCTATTAACAAAATGGAACAAAATAAACAGAAGAGAAAACCAAATCAAATCAATATTTGGAGTGACCACTTTAATTCTTCAAGGTACACTTGCATACAGTTTTTGAAGGAACACCTAACCACAGATCGTCTGTGGATGTAGGCTGCCTCAAATCCTTCTGTCTCTTGGTGTAATCCCAGACAGATTCAATAATGTTGAGATTAGGTGTGAGCTTGTTGGCGGAAAGCCTGACCGTGTGTATGCTCCATCGAACAATTGTTGTCGGACTTTCCGTCAACAAATGTTGGCTAGCAGGTTCTCAAATTTTCCGCCAACAAAAGTCCATGCATGCTCGGAATCAAGTACGAGCCAGAGATATAACTAGTGTTCGTAATGGAGATATCACGTATGTCTTGTACGTCACTACGTTCGTAATTGTTGGCCAACATTTGTGTGACCGTGTGTATGCAAGACAAGTTGGAGCCAACATCCTTGGAACAAAAATCCACGGTTTTGTTGTTGGAAAGTCCGATCGTGTGTACGGTGCATAACACTAAAATCTCTACATCTACAGACATCCTACTAACCTATCTGACCCTGTAAAGAAGAAATCAGTATACATACCTTTTTTGAAGCCGATCTGACCTGATCCCATGCTGAGCTATCAACTGTGTCTTTGTTGTGGAGGCCGGTTGCAGAGGACACAGCCAACAACGGAAGCCCTATAGTAAATCTATGGGTGATGTCACTCCACATTCTTTTCACAGCCCTTGTGGGCTGTGTCCTCTGCAGAACTTCCGCCACTGGAGACCGAATCAGCTTCCAAAAAGGTTTGTATACCGATTTCTTCTTTATAGGGCTAGATAAGATAGTGATATGTTGTGGATGTCTGTAGATGTAGCGATTTTAGTGTTAGGGTGGACTCATCCTTTAACCACTTGCCTACCAGCCGCCGTCATTATACTGCGTCGGGTTGGCTCAGCTGTGCAAATCACTGTGGCTGTACGTCGGCCGCTTTAAGAGAAATGGCTGGTGCGCGCGCACCCGGCAGCCACGTTATCCGCCGGGCACCTGCGATTGCTTCACCGAGAGCCAGAACGAGGATCTGCCAACATAAACAAACAGATCCCTGTTCTGACGGGAATAGAGAGAGATCGTCTGTTCCTAGTGATCAGGAACAGCGATTTCTCTCTACTCCCTATCAGTACACTCCCCCCACAGTTAGGAACACCTCCCTAGGGAACACTTAACCCTTGATATTGCTATTTTTTTTACCAAAAATATGTAAAAGAATACATATTGGCCTAAACTGATGAAGAAATTTGTTTTTTTTTTGGATATTTATTATAGCAAAAAGTAGAAAAAATATATATACATTTTTTTCAAAATTGTCGGTCTATCTTGTTTATAGCGCAAAAAATAAAAAAACTGCAGAGGGGATAAAATACCGCCAAAAGAAAGCTCTATTTGTGGGGAAAAAAAGGACATCAATTTTGTTTGTTGACTACGTTGCATGACCACGCAATTGTCAGTTAAAGCGACTCAGTGCCGTATCGCAAAAAATGGCCTGGTCATTAAGGGGGTAAATCCTTCCGGGGCTGAAGTGGTTAACAGGTAATTTTTTTTTCTATTAACAAAATGGAACAAAATAAACAGAAGAGAAAACCAAATCAAATCAATATTTGGAGTGACCACTTTAATTCTTCAAGGTACACTTGCATACAGTTTTTGAAGGAACACCTAACCACAGATCGTCTGTGGATGTAGGCTGCCTCAAATCCTTCTGTCTCTTGGTGTAATCCCAGACAGATTCAATAATGTTGAGATTAGGTGTGAGCTTGTTGGCGGAAAGCCTGACCGTGTGTATGCTCCATCGAACAATTGTTGTCGGACTTTCCGTCAACAAATGTTGGCTAGCAGGTTCTCAAATTTTCCGCCAACAAAAGTCCATGCATGCTCGGAATCAAGTACGAGCCAGAGATATAACTAGTGTTCGTAATGGAGATATCACGTATGTCTTGTACGTCACTACGTTCATAATTGTTGGCCAACATTTGTGTGACCGTGTGTATGCAAGACAAGTTGGAGCCAACATCCTTGGAACAAAAATCCACGGTTTTGTTGTTGGAAAGTCCGATCGTGTGTACGGTGCATAACACTAAAATCTCTACATCTACAGACATCCTACTAACCTATCTGACCCTGTAAAGAAGAAATCAGTATACATACCTTTTTTGAAGCCGATCTGACCTGATCCCATGCTGAGCTATCAACTGTGTCTTTGTTGTGGAGGCCGGTTGCAGAGGACACAGCCAACAACGGAAGCCCCATAGTAAATCTATGGGTGATGTCACTCCACATTCTTTTCACAGCCCTTGTGGGCTGTGTCCTCTGCAGAACTTCCGCCACTGGAGACCGAATCAGCTTCCAAAAAGGTTTGTATACCGATTTCTTCTTTATAGGGCTAGATAAGATAGTGATATGTTGTGGATGTCTGTAGATGTAGCGATTTTAGTGTTAGGGTGGACTCATCCTTTAACCACTTGCCTACCAGCCGCCGTCATTATACTGCGTCGGGTTGGCTCAGCTGTGCAAATCACTGTGGCTGTACGTCGGCCGCTTTAAGAGAAATGGCTGGTGCGCGCGCACCCGGCAGCCACGTTATCCGCCGGGCACCTGCGATTGCTTCACCGAGAGCCAGAACGAGGATCTGCCAACATAAACAAGCAGATCCTTGTTCTGACGGGAATAGAGAGAGATCGTCTGTTCCTAGTGATCAGGAACAGCGATTTCTCTCTACTCCCTATCAGTACACTCCCCCCACAGTTAGGAACACCTCCCTAGGGAACACTTAACCCTTGATATTGCTATTTTTTTTACCAAAAATATGTAAAAGAATACATATTGGCCTAAACTGATGAAGAAATTTGTTTTTTTTTTGGATATTTATTATAGCAAAAAGTAGAAAAAATATATATACATTTTTTTCAAAATTGTCGGTCTATCTTGTTTATAGCGCAAAAAATAAAAAAACTGCAGAGGGGATAAAATACCGCCAAAAGAAAGCTCTATTTGTGGGGAAAAAAAGGACATCAATTTTGTTTGTTGACTACGTTGCATGACCACGCAATTGTCAGTTAAAGCGACTCAGTGCCGTATCGCAAAAAATGGCCTGGTCATTAAGGGGGTAAATCCTTCCGGGGCTGAAGTGGTTAATAGGTAATTTTTTTTTCTATTAACAAAATGGAACAAAATAAACAGAAGAGAAAACCAAATCAAATCAATATTTGGAGTGACCACTTTAATTCTTCAAGGTACACTTGCATACAGTTTTTGAAGGAACACCTAACCACAGATCGTCTGTGGATGTAGGCTGCCTCAAATCCTTCTGTCTCTTGGTGTAATCCCAGACAGATTCAATAATGTTGAGATTAGGGCTCTGAGGGGGCCAAAACGTCACTTCCAGGACTTCTTTACGGTGTAGATAGTTCCCTAATGGCATTGGCTGTATGTTTGGGGTCATTGTCCTGCTAAATTTGGGGCCAATCACACGCCTCCCTGATGGCATGGCATGATGGATAAGTATCTGCCTGTATTTCTCAGCATTGAGGACACCACTGATCCTGACCAAATCTCCATCTCCATTTGCAGAAATGTAGCCCCAAACTTGCAAGGAACCTCCACATTGCTTTACTGCTGCTTGCAGACACTCACTAGTGTACCACTCTCCAACCCTTTCAGTGAACAAACTGCCTCCTGCTACAGCAAAATATTTATAATTTTGACTCACCAGTCCAGAACATCTACTGCCATTTTTCTGCAGGACATAGAAGAAGCCAGACTTCACTTTTAGCCAAATATAATTTGGGTGGACTGATCCTTTAAATAATATGTATATCAGCTTATTTAATATCTATATTTTGAATAAGGTTCATATACAATATGACATATACTTATATTGTATTCTGACTTATGGCCAGCAGATGGCGCTATTGGTTCCATATATTCCTTTTTTTTTCCATTCCCTGTTGTTCTCATAGCTGAAATTTGTGAATGCAGTAAATCCCCTCTTCCTGCATTGCCCTCTCTTTTTGACAGAGGAAGCCTGAAAGGTGATAACTATTCCTGTGCTCATGCCTTCAAAAACCCATTGTATTCTGAGAATATATTACATACAGTATGTATTTGGACAACAACAAAGAATTATATATTTGTGTATCAGTGTGTATATACAGTCTGTAGAGTGAGCAATTTGTATGTATCCAATGAGGTATTGTGGTGTTGGGCATGCATGACAATGGGTGCTGGTAAAATAATAGAAAATCTTCACATACATTCAAATGAGATGCTGCATTGCACCAGCTTCTTTGTAGTTAACAAAGTTATTGCAGTTCTGTTACAATCATAAATCAAGCAATGATTTTGAACATCTCCACTCTTCTGCTAACTCAATGGTAAATTCAAATAACCAAATTCATTCTTATAACAGCAAAGGGTAGAACATTTCCCTTTCTGGTTATCACCTTGCTAGAAATCACCCTTCACCAAATGCATCCCAAGGAAATGGCAAAACCCCAGGAATGCAACATTGTAATGTAATAATAACACATAACATGAGATTGAATTGGGGGGTGATCAGTTGCTATTAGTAGCTACTATGTCTTTAATACTGCAGAGCTCTCTCTACACTTTTTCTTAAACATGGTTCTTGAAGGATCTATTTGAGATCAGTGTGACTAACATTTGTTTTCATTTTTAAGGATAAATATTATTTAAATTCACATGGCATAAATATGGGATCTACCACTGCCCCGTCTTTTGTAGAAGCCTTTATGTACAGCCTTGAGGCTCATAATTTATATGCCAACAGAGCAGTCATCAGGCATGGTGTGGCCTGGTGGTTCTTTATAGACAACAGATTTGCAATCTGGCATGGTAAAGTTGGATCCATAATGATGGTTTAAGATCTTCTCAGCCATACATCTACACTGAGTACAGTGAAACAAATATAGTGTTTTTGGACACTAGATTAAGGAAAGAGTATTCCTGCGCTGCCTAAGATAGCAGGGATAAAATCCTAGTTGCAGCAAACACCGAATGGGTCAACCAAAACCCAAGAAAATAGAATAAAAATGAATGCGTGATGTTGCGCTCTAGATATTGACAAAATAGATATAACATACAACATATGTGAAATAAAATCCTCAGTAGTATTCACAAAATGCCAAAGGGCAGCTAGTGTAAAGTGCAAGTGCTACAAGTAATAGTGAAAGAAACTTTGTGTAGACTTATATTGCAATAATAGAAAAACACATAGCTAATTCATCATACAAAATAAATTAAAGAGCTCGATAATATATAAAGTCCATGTAGCAGTGAACTAAAATAGTGTCATGCTATGCCAAATAGCAGTTGGCGCAAATCCAATGCAAATTATTGGTGACTTGGTGATTTGGTGATAAAATTCTTCAGTGTAGATTACAC
The DNA here is from genome assembly GCA_037952925.1 of Lithobates clamitans. NCBI lineage: Eukaryota > Metazoa > Chordata > Amphibia > Anura > Ranidae > Lithobates > Lithobates clamitans. The sequence goes on from JBBGZY010000239.1 coordinate 1,696,502, forward strand.
CTCTATGCATGGTGGTCCCTTACTTACCGCCGTAAAGTTAACGACGTAAAAAATGCAAAGATGACAAAGATAATCCAAATTCCTGCCACAGACCTGTAGGGGTTTTTCTTTGAATAACACAGCGATAAGTATGAGAAAAAATAGGTAAGGAACTTTTTTTGAAATGTTCCTCTCTCTTGCCTTCTCCTCCCTCCCTTATAGCATAATTGAAAGAAGATTTGCAACTCTGTCCATCCTGTTCTGAGATTCACACAGACCTGGCCACATCACATCTTACCTGATGACAAGTACGCGCTGAAAAAATATGGAGTCAGGCAACACAGCTTAGTCCCTTCTCTGCCTCCAACCTGTCACTGCTCAACATCCACCTGCGGGAAAAGTTTAGCAGGGTGGCATTTACACATCCGTCCAGTAGGTGTCAGCGTAGCCTGTGAAAGCCTTGGCTTTGCACTTTACTCTAGCTGCCTTTTGGCATTTTATGATTACTACTGAGAATTTTATTTCATATATGTTGTATGTTATATCTATTTAGTCAATACCTAGAGCGCAACATCATGCATTGATTTTTGTTTTTGGACACTGTTGTACATTATGAACCAGGCAGATTGGAGACTGATGTTTATCACAAACCTACAGTGTAAAAAAAGCCCAGTATGTATTTGAACTAGAAGACTATTGCATGCTCATGTGCATACATGCGCTTATAATTCAGAACAAGGCTCAAGGTTCCTTGCACACATACGCCAATGTATTAGTGTGCGCACAAAATGGGACACGAACAAACGCACGCCCAGTACTGACATTGGTCTATGTAAGTGTAATTAAACCCCCTAGTGTTTTCAGCCAAGGAAGCTGCCATCTTTGCCTCTGTTTAATCTACAACTGCCATGATGTTGCACATGTGATCAGTTATGACACCAGCCATTGGATGGTTTGACAGTTTGGTTGAGAGCACAAGCAATGGGAATGTTACATTTCCAGCATGTGCTGGAATCGAAACTGTTTTATGAATGGGTTTACCTTTGCTTTAAGCTGGACTATGACATGAACAGATTGCTAAGTGGTCTTCACCTAGGTTCCTGTGTTACTTATCCCCTGACCTACTATATTTACCTTCTTGCGAATGACCTGCCTTGCTCCTGACCTGCCTCTAAATCCTTGCCTGCCTGTTGTGACCTCAGCTTTTATTCTGACTCTACTCCTGACCTATGTTTCTGTACCTCGCTGTCCGGCTTTGTACTGATTCCAGCTTGTACCCTGACTCTGTCTATTGTTCCTGTACCTCGCTGCCTGGCTGTTGTTGACCTTCTGGCTTGTGTCCTAACTACTCTTCTGTCTGCTGATCAAGTGTCACCATGTTCCAGGTCCTGGTTACTGTCTGGTGATCGACGATCATCGGAATCCAGCAAACACTAGCTGGTGCAGCCTGCTACACTGGCCCTTGTGCCTCTCTGTGTCCTCACACCTCCTGTCATCACTAACAGGGGTGTTGGACAAAAGGTGCAAGAGAAGCCCCTTCTCCAGCTCAATCTCCACCAGGTATGTGACAGACAGGAACCAATTGCTTTGATCTGATTCCATCTGCCCCATGCCTATAGATCTTTGGTGAGGAGTCAGCACATACAAGCTCACAGGATTGTTATTAATGAAGAGAGGTAGAAGCTCAGAGTGAGGGAAATAAGGGATATACTCCATAAGTGGGGTTATCCAGACAGTCTATTACAAAGAGAGCTGTGAGATTAAATGAAATTAGGAAAATAGCGGGAAGAAGGTATAAAAAATAAGAGAAATATATTTGTTAATCAGTATAATACACATACAGTAGTAACACAGTTTGGTGGATTAATAAGTTAGCGACCTTAGCGACCCTATGGGTCTTAACAATAATTACAATCTGTATTTAATTTTGGAAAACAATACTTATGCCCTGTACACACGGTCAGATTTTCAGATGGAAAATGTGTGATAGGACCTTGTTGTCAGAAATTCCGACCGTGTGTAGGCTCCATCACACATTTTCCATCGAATTTTCCGACACACAAAGTTTGAGAGCAGGCTAAAAAATTTTCCGACAACAAAATCCGTTGTCGGAAATTCCGATCGTGTGTACACAAATCTGACGGACAAAGTGCCACGCATGCTCAGAATAAAACAAGAGATGAAAGCTATTGGCCACTGCCCCGTTTATAGTCCCGATGTATGTGTTTTATGTCACCGCGTTCAGAATGATCGGATTTTCTGACAACTTTGTGTGACCATGTGTATGCAAGACAAGTTTGAGCCAACATCCGTCGGAAAAAATCCTAGGATTTTGTTGTCGGAATGTTCGAACAAAGTCCGACCATGTGTACGGGGCTTTACAGTCAAATAGTATTACAATACAATAATGTTTTGTTTTACATCTCCATGATGCTAGGTTCACAGTTGTGTGAGTGGTTCCACTGTGGGTCCACACCTGTTTTCGCAGCCATAACCACCCTCACAGAAAAATACAGGAGATGAGTGTGGGTACCATTAATCCTAATAGCACCCACAGGCACTGGAAATCGCAGCAGCTGCTTCCTGCACTGAGAACTGCACTGCACTTGCAGTTTCCATGCAGGCTGCATTTTAAAAAATGGAGCAGGGACACTGTGTTTTCAGGAGGAACACCCAAAACATGGCTCACAGAGCCACACAAGTATGAAGCGGGCCTAGACAACCTTTACATATAAATACAGTTCTGGAGTTTTGGCATTCCCTTTGGCATTGCCATGGGAATGCCAAATGGTGATTTTCTAAAAGAGGTATGTTCTAGATTTTTCCTTTTTTTAAATATATATATCCTCTATATAATTTCAGGTTACTAAAAAAATAAATAACATCGACCCCGCAAAGTGCAATGACTATATGCAAAGGCAACCAATCTGGTTTCAAATTTTTCCTATTTCATTAATAATCAACTGAAAAAGTTTTTTTTTTTTTCAAATGAATGTGAATTTTTTAACCTGAGTTATTGTGAATGTTGTTGAAGCTACCAAAACGTGAAGAAAACTGCTCGAAATGCAACAAATGTCTGAATGGTTTTACTGAAGACTCTCTTTCAAGTGGAGTGCTTATGAAAAATGCATATCCTAGGACAGTATTGATTTTAATGTGAAACTGCAGTATGTATTTTTCATAGGCGGCCAATAAAAAAAAGTCGGACCAGTGTTCAAGATTATATTGGAGTTTCCTACTGCTCATTTCTTTCTCCCAATAGCTTACAGTCAAATTCATAAATATCAATAAAAATGTTCTTGATTCCAGTCTGTGTAAGTGATATGTTGGTTAGTAATGGCATTGCTAGAGTATCTATTGATTACTTCCATTTAAATGCATAAGAATACTTTCAACTATCAGCATGGAATGTTTTTTAATATCAAATACACTGCATATTGCTTCCAAAGTTTGCAAGTAAACAACATCATCAATTCTGTCCAATCAAGTTAAAGATAATGAAGGAAAAATGTTCAGTCAATAAAAGTAGCTGGGCTTAAATGCCAATGTTCTTTTTGCATAATAATTTTAAAGGCCCTCAATTATTCACATATCGATATACAGTATGCCCCGTATACTGTACATTTGCAATGCCACATAAATGAGAAGAATGATGTAAATACATAAGTATGCACACAAACAGACTAAGACACAGTAAGATCGCTAAAATGCATTAAATTTAGTTTATTTTAATTATAATATAGTTCTAATACTCTTGATACAGAAGAAGTCATTACAAATCATTCAGTGAGGCAGCTGACAATTTTATATTCAGAATGGCAAAAGAAACCTTCTTGACCTCATAAATACCAGTCACACTAAAGGTACACTCTAGTCAAAATTGAAAAATAAACTGTAGGATGGCTCCAGGAAGCACAGTCCACATACTCAGTACTTAGTTTTCCATTAAAACAGTAGGTATTGACCAGTTTCCTCTAGTCCTTTTTGCCAGTAATCTGATGAGTTCATAATCCCTGCTTGAGATGCAGAAGAGGGATTTCTAATTACTGCAGACTTTTTGCTATGTCTCACTTAAAGCCAACCCCAATCAACACATTTTATTTCACTTTGGATACAGAAGACAACGGTTCTGCCCCGTACACATGGTCGGATTTTCCGACGGAAAATGTTCGATGGGAGGTTGTTGTCGGAAATTCCAACCGCGTGTAGGCTCCATCGGATATTTTCCATCGGAATTTCCGTCACACAAAATTTGAGATCTGGATCTCAAATTTTCCGACAACAAAATCTGTTGTTGTAAATTCCGATCGCGTGTACACAGTTTCAATGCACAAAGTTCCACGCATGCTCGGAATCAAGCAGAAGAGCCGTGCTGGCTATTGAACTTCCTTTTTCTCGGCTCGTCGTACATGTTGTACGTCACCGCGTTCTTGATGTTTGGAATTTCCGACAAGATTTGTGTGACCGTGTGTATGCAAGACAAGTTTGAGCCAACATCTGTCAGAAAAAATCCATGGACTTTGTTGTCGGAATGTCCGATCATGTGTACGGGGCATTTGAGTTTCTATGGGGCTGTTTATGCTGGATATTACACTAGTGTGGATATTTTTCTTCAATTTCTGTTCTGTCTGTCCAATGGAGTGGCAACAGCTTAGAACTTCTGATATTGTTTTATTTCTGTATAAGGCTACCTGTTACATTGACACCCGAATCTCCCATTTCTTGTATCAGCATCACAGGAACAGGAAAGCTAGCTTTGCACTTGTTGTTGGGATGGTAAAAACATGTGGTTGAGCTGCATTTATATTGCTCCTCTCACACTTCCCCCCTTAAGTTGCAAAAGTAATGGATGGGGCAAATATCAAACCACCATGCTTTGCATCGCAGTGTGGCAAAAATGATTCCCCCGTCACCTGTCCCCCCTGTCAACTGAATGGGTTTTTAGGGGTTAAAACGAGGCAATGAAAATGTCACATACTGTAGTACCTCCTCACCGTCTGTCAAACACCCTCTGAAAAGAAACCCCCCAAGGAAGGCTCTTCAGAAGGCAATTCATGTGTAAATGAGCCCAAAGTGAGGGAAAGTGTTCTTAATGGATTCACAAACTTTAAAGAAAGACTGCAAATGCCTGGATAAAATATAAGATGTAAGAAAAACTACAGATTTTTAGTTTAGCAAAAAGTTATCTGGTTTACACAGATAAGAAGGAGACAGTACTATGCCTCAGTTTATGAATGGAGGGGAAGCTCTGTACAGAGCTACAGTATTCCTGTTCATTCATTTTGTGCAGCTGACACTGCAGAGAAAAGGACTGATGAATCTGTCCTCAGTCCCTTTCTCTGTCTCTAAAGTGAGACACCAGGGGTCTGTTTAGATATTTCACCAAAGCCCCCCAACGGGGCTTCTAATAATGATGTGAAAAATAATAAAAAATAAAATTGTAAAAAACTTAATAAATAAAATGGTAAAAATAATTTAAAAAAACCAACAAAAATTAAAAAAAATACTGACACCAGTAGTGTAACTACCAGGGTTGCAAAGGTCGTATTTGCGACTGGGCTTTGGCATTCCACCATCGTGGGGGACCCCAAGATGGCAGGAAGGTGGCCTAGTCTGGGACCGTAATAAAGCATCCCACAATGGGATTAAAGCACCCCAGGATCAGTGGGAAGGGCCCTGGTTGGGGGCTAGGGGGGCCCTTCGTGATTTCTTGCACCAGGGCCCTGAAGGTCCTAGTTACACCTTTGCCAAGCAATATAACAGATAAATAATTACCACTCATAGGTGCCTGCTTTCAAATAGGGATATTAAATATTGGAAATAAGGATGACCCGAACACCCCCCGGTTTGGTTCGCACCAGAACATCCGAACATAAAATTTGGCAGAACACATGAACACCGTTAAAGTCTATGGGACACATGAAAAATCAAAAGTGCTCATTTTAAAGGCTTATATGCAAGTTATTGTCATAAAAAGTGTTTGGGAACCTGGGTCCTGCCCCAGGGGACATATATCGATGCAAAAAAAAGTTTTAAAATCGGCTGTTTTTCGGGAGCAGTGATTTTTTTAATGCTTAAAGTGAAACAATAAAAATGAAATATTCCTTTAAATATCATGCCTGGGAGGGTGTCTATAGCATGCCTGTAAAGTGGCACAGTTTTCCCGTGTTTAGAACAGTACCGCATCAAAATTACATTTCTAAAGGAAAAAAGTCATTTAAAACTGATCGCGGCTGTAATGAATTGTCGGGCCTCAGCAATATAGATAAAACTCATTGAAAAAAACAGCAAGGGCCCCCCCCCCAGTCTGTTACCAGGCCCTTTAGGTCTGGTATGAATATTAAGGGAAACCCTTAACCAAAAATTTAAAAAAAAAATTGTGTGGGTGCCCCCTCAAAATCCATACCAGGCCCTTCAGGTCTGGTATGAAAATTAAGGGGAACCCTGCGCCAAAATTGAAAAAAAAGGCATAGGGGCCCCCCAAAATCTATAACAGACCCTTATCCGAGCACGCAACCTGGCAGGCCGCAGGAAAAGAGGGGAGGACGACAGACCGCCCCCCTGAGCGTTACCAGGCCACATGCCCTCAACATGGAGAGGGTGCTTTGGGGTCTGACCATGGCTTCCCCGTGGCACCAGAGGGGGGCGGGGTCACCCGTTTACGTCAACGGGTGGCCTCGCCCTCAGCTTTATAACAGCTGTGACCAATGGGAAGCATCACTCGGCGGGAGCCTCCCTTGGAGGCAGAGGTGTTGCTTTTTTTTTCTTTTTTCGGCTCGTCGGCGGCATGATAGAAGATGAATGGACATCACTGAACATTTTTATTTTTTTACTTTTTAATAAAGGACTTGTCCCAAGCTGTCTCTTGTCTTTTTTACCATTATTGACACTTTTTTTGTGAAATGGTAGGGGTACAATGTACCCCGTTACCAATTCACATGAAGGGCTGGGATCTGGGGGTCCCCTTGTTAAAGTGGGCTTCCAGATTCCGATAAGCCCCCTGCCCACATACTCCCAGAACCACTGGGCAAGGGTTGTGGGGGTGAGGCCCTTGTGACCCCAAAGCACCCTCCCCATGTTGAGGGCATGTGGCCTGGTACAGTTCAGGAGGGGGGGCGCTCTCTCATCCCCCCTCTTTCCCTGTGGCCTGCTAGGTTGCATGCTCAGATAAGGGTCTGGTATGGATTTTGGGGGGACCCCTAGGCCAACCCCTACGCCATTTTTTTTTAAATTTTGGCGCAGGGTTCCCCTTAAAACCCATACCAGACCCTTCAGGTCTGGTATGGATTTTGGGGGGGACCGCTATGCCATTTCTAAAAAAAATTTGGAGCAGAGTTCCCCTTCATTTCCATACCAGACCATAAGAGCCTGGCATGGATTTTGGGGGGACCCCCATGCAATTTTTAAAAAAATTTTTGGTTCGGGTTCCCCTTAATATTCTTACCAGACCCAAAGGGCCTGGTAATGGACTGGGGGGGGCCCATGCCATTTTTTTCAATGAGTTTTATCTATATTGCCGAGACTCGACAATTCATTACAGCCGCAATCAGTTTTAAATGACAATTTTTCTTTTAGAAATGTCATTTTGCTGTGGTACTGTTATAAACACGGGAAAAATGCTCCACTTTACAGGCATACTATAGACACCATCCAGGCATGATATTTAAAGGAATATTTAATTTTTATTGATTCACTTTAAGCATTAAAAAAAATCACTGCTCCCGAAAAAACTGACGTTTTAAAAACTTTTTTTCCATTGATACATGTCCCCTGGGGCAGGACCCAGGTCCCCAAACACTTTTTATGACAATAACTTGCATATAAGCCTTGAAAATGAGCACTTTTGATTTTTCATGTTAGTGTCCCATAGACTTTAACGGTGTTCCGGCAGTTTTCGAATTTGCCCCGAACACCACATATTGTTCGGTGTTCGTCCGAACATCCGAACAACCACAGTTCGGCCCGAATTTATGCTCGGGCCGATCCGTTCGGCCATCCCTAATTGGAAATTAAAAAAAATGCTTGGGGGTTCCTCTAAAGACTCATAACAGACTCTTATTTCAAACATGCATGCTGGCCTGCATGATATCAATGCACTCATGTCTATCATGTCTATAAGCAGCTGGGAGCAGAAGACTGTACTCCTAACAGTACATGGCAGATTGGGGTGGCTGGGAGAAGAAGACTATATTCTTACAGTGCATGGCAGGTGAAGGCAGGACAGTCTTAATAGCATCATGGGCCCCTGGGCAAAGTTATGCTCTGGGGCTCCTACAATGGAGACAGTGCAGGCAAACAGACATCAAGTAGGTAGGAGGCAGACAAGCGGAGCCTCCCCTTTTGGGTGGAGCTCTGCATTAACTACATGAACAGTCATTCTGTACAGCAAAGAAACAGTGGGAAAATACTACATACATAAAGTAACAAAGCTGTACTGTGCATATAATATATCTGCTAGATCGATGCCTCGTCAGCACTCTGACCCCTCTACACCCCGGATATCCCCCAGCACTCTTACCCCTCTACACCTCAGATATCCCCCCAGCACTCTGACCCCTCTACACCCCAGATATCCTCCCGGCACTCTGACCCCTCTAAACCCTAGACATCCCCCCAGCACTCTGACCCCTCTACACCCTAGATATTCCCCCCAGCACTGTAAACATATACCATAAGATACCCCTTGTATTATGACCCCACTACATCCCTGATACCCCCTACACTGTGGCCTCTCTACATCCCTGATACCTCTAGCACTATAGCCACTCAAGCTACCCCAAGCATTGCTACCCCCTATACACCCCAGATCTCCCCTCAGCATTGTTTTCCCCCATACACCCTTGATATCCTCCAGCACCATTATTCCATCCATGTAGTACCCCCTTTTCCAATGGAGATACAGTGCATGTAAACATTTGGCTCTGTGCCCACCTCCAGCACTGCACTCACCCATACCAATCAACCAGGCAGAAGGAGGGGCGGAGAAGAGAGCATCCCTCCGGTCATTCCAAGCCTTTCGGTGCAAACAGTGCTGGACAGCTAGGCTCACTATGGCACCATCCACAGTGCTACTTCCGCAGATGGGCTCTCAGTGCTGAGACTCAGCAGCTCCCACTCCAGCTCCTACCTCACAGCCCTCAAGTCCCAAGCATTTGAGCTGCATGGGGCGGGGTCAGAGCATCACTGGCACTCTGGCCCTGCCCCTCCCTGCTGGCTGTGAAATAATAGGTATCGTTCTGCACAGCACGGCGCACCTCTGCCAGCCTGCTTCCCCTGTGTATGCATCACTCTCAGTGCCATCACTGGGCCCCCAATTTCACGGCAGCTGCTTTGGGGTAAGTGCAGGGCCCCCATGCAGCTGGGGCCCCTGGGCGGTGCCCATGACACATTCCTCATGATCACATATCACATCTTCAACTTCACTAAGAGTTTGTAAACCCTCCATTACATTAAGAAGTGTCACAATTTGTGGTGAACCTGTTAAATGGCAAACAGTTAGGCCAAGACACAATGATTTAGGTGTCTGCCTCCAGCCCTTAGATGCGAGATACACATTGGAGGTTATTTTCTAAAGGCAAATCCACTTTGCACTACAAGTGCACTTGGAAGTACAGTCACTGTTGATCTGAGGGGGACATGCAAGGAAAATAAAAAACAGCATTTTAGCTTGCACATGATTGGATGATAAAATCAGCAGAGCTTCCCCTAATTTCAGATCTTCCCCTCTGATCTACTGCAACTGCACTTCCAAGTACAGTACTTGTAGTGCAGAGTGGATTTGCCTTTAGTAAATAACCCCCATTGCCTTGACAAATAAATAGAACCTTTAGGTTCAAATCATCAGGAATATAACCATAATGGACCAGTGTTGATTCAGTGTTGGTTGGTGCAGATTTTGCTTCAGGATCATTGACTTAGCTAATGTGCCATCAGCTCTTGGCACCAGCGTGTGTTTGGCACTTATTGGGATTCACACCTTCTCAGGTTGTGACTCTACAAGGGCCTTTTATGGCAAAGACAAAAGAAAGGCATTTTCTGTTGCTTGCGAGAAAGAGGAATACCTGACTGCCTTTACAAATCTAGGTAGCAGTTTCAACCTGGGCTTGTCTACCTTTTCAAATATGTGTGCCACCTGTATGGCCAGTCATCTGCAAAAATGTGAACAATGCAAGATACAAATCATTATGCATGGCATTGTCAGCTTTGCCATAACTAACCATGCCTCTGACAAGTGATGCCCTTTACCAACACTGTAAAAGGGCAAACTACCAAAGGAGCCATAATGAGACATTCTCTGAACGGTATAATATGTGCCCAATCACCCAATGGCAATGGATGGCACCTCAAGAATGGGAAGTTACCAGCAACCTGGATGCCCCTGAAAGTGTGTTGCAGGTAGTCCACTGCAGTTGCAAGCAAGGCAAATGTGAGGCTGGAAGATGTTCCTGTATGTCTGCAAGACTGTCTTGTACTGATTTATGTTGGTGCAAAAATTGTGCAAATGATTTCCAAGAAAAAGAGGAAAGAGCTACATTGGACGATAGCTCTGATGACAGTGATAGGGATGAGACTGATGAGTAAGGACACTGTTTCGTATTTTAGGGTGATTTTTGAGATATAATGAATCTATTGTAGAACTGTCAACTTATGTCATTACAGAACATTGGTCTGAGATTGTTTTGCAAGACAAGAAAATTTTTTTAAATAAATTTTGACTTGATAAACAAGCGATGTCTTGATATACAAGTAGCGTCACATCACAACTGAGTATAAAAGAGAAGAGAGGCGCCTTTAAGTGTAGCAATATGGTTACATTTAACCCCTTCCCGACTGGTGCACTCCGATGTACGTCGGCAGAATGGACTTACAGGTACGTCCATTTGAATTCCCCACCGTGCCATTGCGTGCGCGCTGCCGGGGGCACACACGCGCGCGCTGGCCGGGAGCTCCGTGAGTCGGGTCGCGAGTCCCGTGGACTCGATCGCCGCGGGGATGCCCGCGATCGCCTCACGGAGAGGACGAACGGGGAGATGCTGATGTAAACAGCATCTCCCCGTTCTGCCTAGTGACAAGTGTCACTGATCACAGCTCCCTGTCATCAGGAGCAGTGATCAGAGTAATGACACTGCTAGCCCATCCCCCTACAGTTAGTAATCACTCTCCTAGGACATACTTAACCCCTCCCCGCCCCCTAGTGGTTAACCCCTTCACTGCCAGTGTCATTTACACAGGAATCAGTGCATTTTTATAGCAATGGTCCCAAAAATGTGTAAAAAATGTCCGACGTGTGCCATAATGTCGCAGTCACAATAAAAATCGCTGATCACCGACATTACTAGTAAAAAAAAAAATATTAATAAAAATGCCATAAAACTATCCCCTATTTTGTAAACGCTGTAACTTTTGCACAAACCAATCAATAAACGCTTATTGAGATTTTTTTTTACCAAAAATATGTAGAAGAATACGATCGGCCTAAACTGAGGAAAAAACATGTTTTTTTATATATTTTTGGGGGATATTTATTATAGCAAAATGTAAAAAATAATGCGTTTTTTTCAACATTGACGCTCTTATTTTGTTTATAGCTCAAAAAATAAAAATCACTGAGGCGATCAAATACCACCAAAAGAAAGCTCTATTTGTGGGGAAAAAAAGGACGTCAATTTTGTTTGGGACACACGTTGCACGTTGCAATTGTCAGTTAAAGCGACGCAGTGTCGAATCGCAAAAAAACGCTCTGGTCAGGAAGGGGGTAAAATCTTCCGGGGCTGATTCGGTTAATGAAGGTACAACATTTAGCAACTCACATGGTTGATGATTAAAACAGGCATATCTAAGTATGCAGGCATCCGGGGTAAAGCTGTTCACATAGACCGTCCTCTGCACAGCCATCGACGTCATCCCTTCCACGCTCCGCTTCAAGCCTTGCTTTTAGATCGCTCTACTGCAGGTTAGTCTTCCCGGTCACGATTGCAGACTGACAGTGAGGAGAAACGGCAGTGCGGAGGATGGTCTATGTGGACAACTTTACCCCGGATGCCTGCATACTTATGCCACGTACACACGAGCGGACTTCTCGTCGGACTGAACTCCGAAGGACTTTTCAACTGAGTTAAGACGGAGTTCTGACGAAACAGACTTGTATACACACGATCCCACCAAAGTCCGATCGTTTCGAACGTGATGACGTACGACCGGACTAGAAAAGGAAGTTCAATAGCTAGTAGCCAATAGCTGCCCTTGCGTCGTTTTCGTCGGACTAGCATACAGACAAACGTTTTTTTTATAGAAATCGAGTCCGTCGGAAAGATTTGAAACATGTTCTATTTCTAAGGTCCGTCAGATTTTTCGACAGAAAAGGTCCAATGAAGCCCACACACGATCGGAATGTCCGACGGATTCGTTCCGTCTGAGTTTTTCTGCTGGAAAGTCCTCTCGTGTGTACGCGGCAAAAGATATGCTTCTTTTAATCATTAACCATGTGAGTTGCTAAATGTTGTACCTTCATTAATTGTAATCATATTGCTACACTTAGAGGGGCCTCTCTTCTCTTTTACACTCTGTAGCTCCTGATGGATTTTGCTTCTAATCCCCTTGTGGAGACTGCCGTTTGTGGCAATCTAGTGTGCACAAACACGGTCAAGTGCAGAGCAACTACTGTACAATTGCATGCACAAATCTAGTCAGAGAAGGATGTTCATCCAAACAGGATGCCAGACTTCGGGGTGTTTACAAATGGCTAAAAGAAGGGTTTCTTTTAAACCAAAAGAACAGAACATACCACAGATCATCATGTTAAATTCTAACATATAGTATTTTTTTATCTTCCCATTACAAAATAAATAACCAAGACACATTTTTGAAACAAGATTTATCAGCATATCATGAAAAAAGATGTAACAGCATTGATTATAGTAATCATTTCTGTGGATTAGTTGAGATGTAATGCATATCGCAAAATGTAATAAATACATAGATGCATAAATATGAAATTGTTCTCCATCTTCGCATTTTTTTTGTAAATTAAGTAACATCTTGCTGTAGCTAGAAGCATGACCTCCAGGAAGTCTGAGCCAACCCTGATGTCTTGTTAGCAGTAAGCACTCCAAAAATGTCCTTGCACAGTACTTACATGTTGTTACCATACAAATGTGTTCTGCTGCTGGAATATTATGCAGCAAATACTTGGAAAAAGATCTGCAGCTAGAAGGCTCTATAAAAAAAGAATGAGGGAAACCTTTTAACTCCAAAATTGTTAAGCAGCAGGCGGGTTCTTGCTATAACATTATTATCTTAAAATAAAATAAATAGTTTCGATAGTATAATAGTAGTAGTAAAAGTATTCAACGTAAAATATTTTTATATATCTACAGACAACTGTGACTTTTACCATCAACAAAAAAAAGCATATTTGAAAAAAAAAATATTTTAAATAGAGATGAGCGAACTTCTGAAAAACCCTATCAATTTGATTTGGACAAGCATTTTAAAAGTTTGCAGACTTCAAACACCAATCCCACTGACATCAATGGAAATATAAACTAGGCTCTAGGGATGAATGATTCAGCCTGGGTTTGATTCACTAAGATTCTCCCTATCATTAGGCTCCTTGCCAAATACAACGCATTGGGGTATTTGCATCTTGGATGGATTTGTCTATTTGTTGGACTGATTAATAAATAGATATGAGGCATTTATTACATAGAGCGGTTCATTTTCTTCTTCTGGAGTTGCCATTTACCAAGGGTTTTTGACAAATCTGTTTTTTGCGTGGCAAAGCCAAATTTAGTGGCCAATCGTGTTAAAGTCTATAGGGGGCAAATCCTGTCAGTAAATTCTGCCCAAAAGGGCACTGTCATGGGGACAATGTATTATTACAATAATGTAAAATAAAATTAATACTGTTTAGGAGAGGGTATTTTTGCATGGCTTTCAAGACAACATTTAAAACACAAATCCTTAAATTACATGCTTTGGGGGATGACTTATATCTGTGCATGGTGTTATGGAACAGTACAATTTTCATGGACAGCCTAGTGAAATCCTAATAGAATGAGTCATGCCGACTGGCAGATTTATTTGCTCTGTTCTATGTAGACAGAACCAGGTGAGTGATATTTCAGCCTGACACTGCCCATATAGTTTGGGCCAGCGATCAAAAAAAAACAGTAACTTAATAACTTTGACATACTTACTAAAATGCCCAGTTTTGTTAGAACATTTCGATTCATTTTAGTTTGACTTGCCACTTTAGGTTCAATGCAACATTGCAATGTTGTGCCTTTGTTTATTGATTATGGGGATATAATAGGTGGTATTCCCTGTCCCTTAAAGTATGTTAGTGCCTTAAAGAAATGCTATGAAAGTGAGAGACTGGATTCTCATAGTTGAAACTTTAAGTATATGGTAATTTAACATTAAATTACTTTTTACATTTTTTTTTTTTGATCAGCAGGAAGCAGTCAGGCTAAAGTCAAGCTAAGTGTTTTCTCCATAGTTATGCCCTGTACACACGGTCGGACATTGATCAGACATTCCGACAACAAAATCCATGTATTTTTTCCGACGGATGTTGGCTCAAACTTGTCTTGCATACACACGGTCACACAAAGTTGTCGGAAAATCCGATCGTTCTGAGCGTGGTGATGTAAAACACGTACGTCGGGACTATAAACGGGCCAGTAGCCAATAGCTTTTGTCTCTTAATTTATTCTGAGCATGCGTGGCACTTTGTGCGTCGGATTTGTGTACACACGATCGGAATTTCCCACAACGGATTTTGTCGTCGGAAAACTTTGTGTGTAGGAAATTCCAATGAAAAATGTGTGATGGAGCCCACACACGGTCGGAATTTCCGACAACGAGGTCCTATCACACATTTTCCGTCAGAAAATCTGACCGTGTGTACAGGGCATAAGTGTTTTTTAAGCACATTTTTGTTGTTTGTTTATAACCTGCCTCAGGAAAGGTCCTTGCGCAGTCACAAAATATTGCTTTTCAAGAATAAAGAGCTTTGCACTTTGCAACAAGTTTGTTGGTGTTCTGGTGACATATATTATACATGTTGTACACCAGCTGTTGACCATTTGCGAATCATTGCAGCACCCTTTTACCACATTGTCAATTCCAGTATGGTATGCCAAAGGAATTTACTCCATGATTCTAAGTACAGCCTGCCGGATGTTGCTGGTGATGGTTCAGCAACATGTCAACTCCTTTTTCACATGCTGCTGCTAAAGCATCCTCAGCAATGTAGCCAATGTGTTAACCCAGCCAATCACCTTGATTCTGGACCTGATGCTGTAAACTGCAACGGTGTTAAAGTTTTGGGCATTTCCAGCCCAGTTCTCCTGGGTTTATGCCTAGGACAATCTTGTTATGAGCTTCCTCTCTCCCCTTGGCTTAGGCCCTGAGGTTTGATTCTTCCAGAGTCTGCTCTTCTGGAAGGCCCTAAAAGATGCTGAACTGCTGAAAGTAACATGATAAGTCTTGAGGAAGCAGCAGAGGTGCTGAATAACTAGCTGAGTGATAAGTTTACACAAGAACCTTTTCATAAGGAGCCAAAGTCCTGAGTGTTTTCCAGGTAGCAAAGTCTGTAAGGAACTAGAGGTTTTGAACGATGTACAGAGTGAAGAAATGTCATCAGCACACCCAGGATTCCTCAAAAGGGTCCAAAGATTTTTTTTTCGTGTTCACATGGTAAACATACAGCAATGTTTTGGAGCCACTTGCCTGACATAGGGATCCGAAAAGTTGCTGTATGTTTATCATGTGACCAGAAAATAAAGCTTTGGACCCTTTCCAGGAATCCTTGGTGTGCTGATGACATTTCTTCACTTTGATCATCCATGGCTTCCAGCCTATTGTCATTACAGCACCCAGCACTACTGGACAGTCAGTTTTTTGTAAGTGTGCATAGGGAACATTGATTGCGCTTGAAAGATGCAAAGATACAGTGTGTTTTTTGGTAGGATGTGACCTCAACCTCCTTCCCATCTCTATGCACTCTGTATCAATAAACTGTTCAATTGTATCCATAAAGTGACTGGTGCCCATTTTATCTACCAAGATACATACTTATCACCATATAAGTGTGCTTGGAACATTCACAAGTTGGCATATTGTTTATTTGAAGGTAAACATTTCTTCAATTCATAACGAAGGGTGTTACAGGATGAAGTCTGGGCTACCCATGTGAATTAACAAGATGCCCAAAGGATCCCTTTTTTAGATAATTACATGCTGAGTTTTATCAATCATTACTAGGAATATGGCTAGAATGTCCATGTGAATCCCTAGCTTCTAGAATGTAATCAAAGCAGCACTGGGGATTCTGTCGATTAAAGTCTATGCTTTGCTTGGAGGGGGGCAACCAAGCCATCCCACCTTGCAAGACATCTTGTTTCAGAGTTGAGGGAGAAGGATCTTTACCCCACATCCGGTCTCAAAAAGTATTGTGGGGTTTTTGAGAGGGGGAATTGAAAAAACCTTTAATAGATATCCAGATATCAGTTACCCTAGGTAATAAGTGCAGGATATATTAATACCCCTTTGCCCATTACCATTACCACTATGAGTTAAAATTAAATGAACAAGGTGAAAAAATCCTTTATTACCAAAACAAAAACGTAAACAATGTCTCCATTTTCAATCACACTGTCTAGTGATATAGATTAATTGTCAACCACAATGGCCTGCCACCCAGGGACTTTTTCCCACCACTTTACAATGTTTTCCTGCCAACACAATGATCTAACAACTGAAAATAATGCCCCACCTCACTACCATAATTAAAGCACATACCCCCATTGCTGCAGTAATATAATCATCAGCCACAGGAATATTGGGTGAAGTCAATGGTATCAATGACAGCAGCACCAGGAATCTGCCATTTAGTGTTAAAATGCGGGAAACATTGTCAGGAGGCAGGTCATTGGGGCAGCAGGGAAAAATCATTGTGTGGCGGGTCATAATGGCAGCAGGTAAACATTATTGGGGGGTGAGGAAACATTATTGGGTGGCATGTCGTCATGATTGACAATGGATCTGCATCACTGGATGATGTAATTGATGTTGAAGTTGTAAATTTATTTTATTAAAGGATTTATTTATGGTGTCTGTGTGTTTATTTACATTTTACATTTTTGGGGGAATGAGTAATAAGGGGTGCTAATCAGGGTTGCCAACCTCCCGCAGCATTTTTTACTGACAAAAGATGGGAAATTTACTGGCGGAGCACATTTTTTACTGGCAACCTGAGAAATTACAGAACTCCTATTCAAAACTAACATAGTAAATATTTGAACAGTATAAACATGATATGGAAACACTGGCAATGCCTATAACAAAGTAATTTGCTTGATTTACACTTAAAAAGTCAACACAGAATGAAATTATCAGCCCCCGATATTTACTGGCAGTTGTAAAAAAAATCACAGATTTTTATGAACTGTCAGTAAATTTACTGGCGGTTGGCAACCCTGGTGCTAATGTAATACGTTCCCACCACAAACCCCACATCCTTTTGGGGGACAGATGTGAAAAAGAGATCTTTGTCCCTCAACTTTAGAACAGGGTGCCTTGTAAGGAGGAAGATTTGCTTCCCCCATCCCCAATGTTGACAGAAATCTAGTATTTGCAGATTGTCCCTCTGAAAAATGAATCTGGAAGCGAATAACTCTGATCACTATGGGGTTCAGTGCTGACATTTCCCAGCCTCCCTGGCAGGGGAAGAGGCTAATTGAGCCGTTCCTTTAGAGTGCATGCACTAGTGATGTCATTGGCTGCATTTAAGCAGTAAGCGTTTAGGAGATATTTTCACTACCTATAGGTAAGCCTTATTATAGGCTTACCTAAAGGTAAATGTCTGCAGAGGAAGTTTACTTCCTCTTTAAGGGTCTAACAGATTATAGAATGAAATGAAGGAAAAAAGGAAAAAAAAAAACCCATATGTTAATAAAACCACGCCTTACATCCCCACATACACACATATGCAAGGAAACATACACAATATCAGGTTTAGCTACAAACTATAATTGCGCCACACATATTAGGTATCGCCATGCATGCCAGAGTGAGAGCAATTCTCAAGCCATCATTTACTGTTAACTCTAAAATGATGATCTGTAAAGTCTTTTAGAGCATCAGTTATGGACAATTTTGCTGTTTTTGCAATTTTACTTGATGCAATTATAATTGGGTAGTACAATGTTTTGTGTATTTGTTTACTGAAAATATGGTTTTGATAAATATTTGCTAAAATATCATGTGACATAAAAAAATCTCTGTTTTCAAAAAAAAATAATGTTTTATGGTTTTAAGTAATCTTCACGTCAAAAATGTTGCTCTGGCAGTGAAAGGGTTAAGGCATTCCACAAGCATATTATTTAAAGAATTTTTTTTAAATTGCAACGTTGCCATTAAAGTTGATTTAAAAGATAATTTTCTTGAACAGTATTTTTTAAAACTTTTTTTTGCATTGGCACATGCCCCTTGTGGCTATGCCCAGCTCTCAGTGACCTATTTTTAACAATAGATTGATTAAAATGCTTTAAAAAGGCCAAAAAAAACAGCAAACTTTGGATCCATGTTAAGTTTGAGGTTCACCAAACCTATAGCCTATCGGACATGGATTCCCTCCCTCCTAATCCAAAGTAGGAGGGAGTATGCTATACAAGAGGGTGAACATAAGAGGATTGCTCTTTAAAAACAGAAGCCTAACTAAATAGTTATATTTTTTGTACAATTGTGCATACTGTATATATCAATAATCTTTCATTATACAAACTTTTTACATAACACATATATAGAAATATCATCAATTAATATATATTGTAAATTACCGTTTGGCTGTCAACTATAATTGATGCTGTATAGAGCAAGCAAATGAAATGCTATTGAAAAACATTTTTTCAAAAGATATGTGACCTATGTAAAGATTTGGGACATGGAGCATTGATATACAATATACACCGAGTCATAGCAACCAATCAGCTATAATCCAGCCAGTCAAGTGTAGGACTGATGAGAGTTAGTTTTGTAATTTAAGCAAAAACCCACTGGAACAGTATGGAAAGCTGAACTGTTGCACTTTTGCCCTTTTGTTAAGAAGTCTTCCTGAATATGCTGAGTCCCTTTGTATTGCTAGATAATACTAAATTTGTTCCTATACAACTGTGAACCTTAAACTGTCTCTGGGACTAATTAAATGAGTATATGAGTCAAAACATCATGATATTTAAATTAACACCTGGATGATAATCTAGCCTTGACATTCTATATATTGTTTCTCTGGGACTTTAGCCAAATATTTTTTTGATCTTTGAAGTTATCTGATTTAAAGGAGGATTTTATTTTTTTATTTTTATAACATTCTAATAAGAAATCAAGGATTAACATAAGGAATATTTTGTTCTGTTTCAACATCCTGAGTATCACATTTCTACAGGTTAACTGCGGACAGAAATGTACAGATAAATATAGAAGAAAATGATGAGTGAGACATAATTAAATATTTGCAAATGGAAGTTCTAAGAGATGTTACTAAAATAACTGAAAAAATTATAGAGCACATTAAAGGTAGAGACGAGGCAAGTTCTTACCTGCTAGCTTGCTTGCACCTGAGCTGGTTCTTATTCATGCAAGCATACAAGAGCAAATGTCCTAGATCATTTTTCTATTGAAAAAAAATCACATGCTAAAAGAAATACACAAGTTTACATTGCCTAAATCATTCATCATTATTGATGAATTTTGGGTTTGCCATTATCATGGGTTCACAATTTTTGGGATTAGCGACACTCATAAATTGCTAACTTTCGGCCAAAGAGTTTGCAGGTTCTCCACCAAAATTTAGGAACAACCTAAAATGTAGTGCATAACCTTTTTTTTTTGTCAGCTGAGTCATAGGAGCCAATATTTGAAGCAACAGATAACTGATGAACCAACCCCAGACAGATTGCTCATCCCTACTCTTGGTCTGCATACCCGTACTGCAATAGTGTTCCAAAAAACCTACTTGATTATCCTTAAAGCGATAGTAAAGCCTTTTTTTTTTAAATAACAAACATGTCATAATTACCTGCTCTGTGCAATGGTTTTGCACAGAGCAGCCCAGATCATCCTCTTCTCAGGTCCCACGCCAGAGCTCCTGGCTCCTCCCTCCTGCTGGGTGCCCCCACAGCAAGCAGCTTGCTGTGGGGGCAGCCTAGCAGACACACTCCTGAGCCATGGCTCTGTGTGTCCATTCACACATGGAGCCATGGCTTGGCCTCACTCCCCCCATCCTGATTGGCTCACTGGCTGTGATCGACAGCAGTGGGAGTGTGAGTCCCTGGAGAGGCAGGCTCTCTTGGACATCACTGGATTGAGAGGGGGCTCAGGTAAGTTTTAGAGGGGCTGGGGGATTCTGCTGCACACAGAAGGATGTTTAACCAGTTCCCGCCCAACGTACTGTAAAATGACGCCAGAGGGAACCTCTCATCCCTCCGGGTGGACATCATATGACGTCCACCTCCGGTGTCGCACAGAGTGGCGATCGAGGATGAGGAGTGTCGATCGGACACAGTCCATCCCCAATCAGGGTAAAGAACCAATCAGAATGGCTCTTTACTGTGTGAACGGCTGTGTCCAATCACAGCTGGTCAAATGCGAGGTCTTTGTGCACACCACTCGTGCACACCTCTGGGGGCACGCAGCGTGGCGATCGGGGATCAGGCTTGTCCCTCGGACAAAGCCCATCCCCAATCAGGGTAAAGAGCCAATCAAATTGGCTCTCTACCATGTGACCTGCTGTGTCCAATCACAGACGGTCATAAATGTAAACAAACCACAGTAACTGCCTGTTACCGGGTTCTCCTCCTCACTCACCAATCCAGTGTGAGGAGGAGATTGCGGGAACAGTGTGTTTACAGTTATATTGTGCATTACTGTGCCCTGATTGCCCCCATAATAAAGAGGACATGTCTGTGTGCCCGTCAGAGTACATGTCTGTGAGCCCATCAGAGTACCTGTCACCAGCTCATCTGAGTACCTGTCACCAGCTCATCTGAGTACCTGTCACCAGCTCATCAGAGTACCTGAGTACCTGTCACCAGCCCATCAGAGTACCCGAGTACCTGTCACCAGCTCATCTGACTACCTGTCACCAGCCCATCAGAGTACCTGAGTACCTGTCACCAGCTCATCTGACTACCTGTCACCAGCCCATCAGAGTACCTGAGTACCTGTCACCAGCTCATTAGAGTACCCGAGTAGCTGTCACCAGCTCATCAGAGTACCCGATGCCTGTCTCCAGCTCATCAGAGTACCTGATGCCTATCTCCAGCTCATCAGAGTACCGGAGTATCTGTCACCAGCCCATCAGAGTACCTATCTCCAGCCCATCTGAGTACCTGTTGTGCAGCCCAGCTGTACCTGTCGTGCAGCCCAGCTGTACCTGTCATGCAGCCCAGCAGTACCTGTCATGCAGCCCAGCAGTACCTGATGTGCAGCCCAGCACTACCTGTCGTGCAGCTCATTGGTACCTGTTGTGCAGCCCATCACTACCTGTCATGCAGCCCATCAGTGTCATCTGTCATACAGCCACCATGCCCAAAACATTTTTTATTACTGAAGAGGCATATCAAATCCTAAGCCTGATGGATGAGAGCCGCGGGGAGTTCTCACCATCCGATTCCAGTTTTGATTCCAGTTTAGAATTCGAGCCTGTTAAAAGCAGTGGATCGGCGACTGAATTACAGAAGGAAGCAGTCAGTCCTAAAAGAAGACGCTCTGAAGACCAGGCAGCCACCAGCAGCGCCATACATCCCAATGGCCAATCGGCAAATGCCAACGCCGCTAGACCCCAGGAGGAAAGACCAATTACAAGCACTGGAATTTCATGCCAGACCCAAAAAATTAGGGCCCAAACCCATCTTCCAGATGCCTTAGCAAACCCATTGTGGTTGCCTTCTAGCTCAGGGTCAGCTACAATCCCCCTTTCCACAGCACAGCCAGGTGTGCAGGCCAACACCGAAATTTTTTCTGAGATAGGTTTTTTACATTTATTTTTGCCTGATGAGTTACTTTAATGCATCTTGGACAAAACTAATCTTTTTGCCTGACAATACATGAATAGCAACCTCAACTCATGCTATGCCCGTTCCTTTTGAATGGTAAAGCGTAACAGTGGAGTTTTGATTGTTTTTGGGCCTTACGATCAACATGGGGCTTACAAAAAAAACGAATTTCATGCTTATTGGTCTACCAACCCCATTCACTACATGCCAATTTTTTCAGCTGTCATGTCCAGGTCCCCCTATGACATGATCATGCGCTTCCTGCATTTCAGCGATAACTCACAGTGCCCTCCCTGAGATCATTCCAACTTTGATAAACCATATAAAATTCTCCTTGTAGTTGATTTTTTTCTAAGAGGTTTGCCAAACTTTCTGTCCATGACCAGAACATCTCTGCGGAAGAATCCCTGGTCCATTTCACAGGCCGGCTGGGATTCAAGCAGTACATTCCCAGTAAGAGGGTCAGGTACAGATTTAAGCTCAACAAGTTCTGTGAAAGCACCACTGTATATGTGCATGCATGTGTACAAAGACAGAGACTCCCAGCTCCAGCCCCCTGAGTGCCCAATATACATGGGAATAAGCAGAAAAATTGTATGGGACCTAGCATTCCCACTGTTCCAAAAGGGGTAGCACATTAACATGGACAATTATTATATGAGTTTGCACCTTTTCCGCCACTTGTACCTTGAGAAAACTTTGGCCTGCGGTACAGCAAGAAAAAACAGGAAGGGCATCTAGTCACCACAAGGCTACAAAGGGGGGCATCAGCAAGTCTGAGGTATGAGAAAGTGTTGGCCATGAAGTGGAGGGATAGGAGAGATGTGTACATCATGTCCACCATCTACGATGAAACCTTGGTGAAACTTCGTGGAAGACGCGGTCTCGTTCAAAAGCCTGGTTGTATCAACGATTACAATAAGTTAATGGGGGGTGGATTTAAGAAATCAAATGCTGCAGCCCTATCTATGAAAGCCTTCTTCTGGTGTAATAAAGTCACAATTTACTTTTTCCATTTGGCCATTTTTAACGCATACGTCACCTATCAAAAGTCAACAGAAAGACTCAACAGCTTCTCAAATTTATAGAAGATATTGTCACTGTCCTGATCTACCAGCAAGGATCACCCCCAGAAAACATTTGTCTGCTCTCATCCCCTTCTTGCTAAGTTGGAAGCAACGTAAAAAATTTCACTTCTGGGTCCCCGTGTCAGTGTCAGAATCTAATGCAGTGTGATCTGCAAAAATATATAATGTTTTGGGGGTTTTATTCAATCTTCAGGGCTAAAATTATTTTTTAAACATGTGTGCAAAAAAACACAAAATTGACCCTACCAGTGAAAGGGTTAAACCCTGTCAGCATGCTAAAGATCTAAAAAAGAAGTCATTGAAAGAAGTGCTCAATGTCACTGAGTATTCGCTAAACTATCCCCAATCCCGAGTAACAAAACATTGAAAGAATTGAGTTTCCTCTGGGTGGGACTTTAGAAAAGGGATAGATAACGCAATGAGGTGTGAGAGTAATATAAAAAGTATGTAGAATTTTATTAGAAAACATAAGTTTAAAATAGTAAGCACATATATACACTACACATATCAAAAAATCATAATTTAGTACTGTACAAGACTATTCAGACAATAGCAGTTCAGAAGGGACAGCTTATAATCGCAAGGATCTGGTATGTTGAAGATGAACATAACAGACAAGACCCAACGCGTTTCGAAAATGCTATTTCTTCATCAGGGGAGTATGCGATTTTGTCGCAGAACCTAAAAGCTTCTGCAATTAAGACAAATGAACAAAAATTAAAATGCATGATATTAATTATACACAAGCAAGTAAGTACGTATGTTGTCACATCGCGCTTTGCATTATAGTGTGTTTGGGCACTGACCGTGTGAGCTGTGTAGTTTTAGAATAGATTTCTTATCCAGGGTTTAACATTTAAAGGCAGTTGTGTGTTGCAGCTGTCAGCCTTTGGAGCCCCCGGCGCGGCGGGGTAAGCCGGAGAACCAGCGCAGATGGATAAATCCAACGGCAGTAGGAGGGGGAGCAAAAGCAGAATCCCACACAAAGGACAACCCAAGCTGGCCCTCCGAGATGCACCCCTAAATCATAATAGAGTGAAAGGAAAAGAAAACAAAGAAAAAGCAGGTTTTAATAGGTTGCTGGGATTGTAAAACCCCATAGACCCAAACATTCAAGGTACCTATCTATAAAGGGTCAATATGCATGCATTTATGATTTTTTGATATGTGTAGTGTATATATGTGATAACTATTTTAAACTTATGTTTTCTAATAAAATTTGACATACTTTTTATATTACTCTCACACCTCATTGCGTTATCTATCCCTTTTCAAAAGTCCCACCCAGAGGAAACTCAATTCTTTCAATGTTTTAAAAAAGAAGTCATACCTGTAAGAGAAGTCTGTAAATACTTACCTTTTCAGCTGCCTGCACTGCTGAAAGGCAGTTCAATATAATTCAGAAATCACATTTAATCTCTCCTATTGTGATGTCGAGGTTAGCAGGAGGAAATAGTAAGGGCTGTAGAGACCAGGTGGATTAACACTTTCAGAAGTGTTGGTTTCCCTGCAAACTTCACATGAAGATTTCTTAGGATCCATAAGCAGTGTCCAGTGGTGCCAGCAACAGGAAAGTATTTATATATTTAAGTATTTATAGTTTTCATTTAAAGGTATGGATTAACAGAACTAAACCATCAGAGAAAATTAGAAATCCTAGGCTCCTAGGAGCTTTTTGCTCTTCAGCGCTGTGATGTCTACTGCCCTCAATTTTGGTGCTTTCATCTTCACCCGGTCATCTTCCAGATTGAGAGTCTAGGGCCATCTTGGTTGTCTGAGCCAGGATGATAATACATGGGTATTGCAGGTACTTCATTCCAGCACAGAATTGTGCAGAGACTGTACACTGAATTTCACATGTGCAGTTCAGTGTACAATTACAGAAGAAAATGCGGACAAACAGATAGAAGTAACTATGACAGAAGAGACATACACAGTCCCTTCTGTCATTAAAAAAGCCTGCTTGTCAGCACTTTTTCAAATAATTTCAAATTCCTTTTTTCACATTTCAAATCTTTAGCATATAAACTTTAAGTAGAGCATCCCATATCATAGTGTTTTCTGGCAACATATAAGTTAACATTCAGGACCAAGCACTATTGCACATGGTCATGTAAGATCAACAATACCAAGAAGTTATGTTAAAAAATAGGGGTTTAAAAACATTTGGGATAGCATATTAAAAGGTACTGCATTGCAGAATTGGTACAGCAGGTGAGTTAAACCAATTTCTGCATCTGCAGGCATAGCCCTGGTATCATTTTTTTGAGCTGACGGTGACCACCTCTCTTTTAATAGCATTTGGAGCGCCTAACTAGCTGCTCAATTGCTATTACAAGCAGTGGGAGGGGACAACTCCCCTCCCGCCACCTTTTGCGACTCTCTGGCTCTCCCATCCCACCGGGAGACCCGAGCTGCTAGCCATGACGTCCTTGGGCTGGGATCGGCTGTGATTGGGTCTCCACTATGGTAACCCAGAACCGATGACATAACATAATTTACGGTTTACCCAGATGTCAACAAACGCTAAATCTTTGAAAATCAAAAGTATTCAAAAAGAGTACCTGTCATATGCCTATTGCTGTCACAAAGTATGTTTACATTCCTTGTAACAGCAATAAAAGTGATAAAAAAATGTAGGCAACAGAGTAAAAATAAAAAATATTTATAATTAAAAAAAAATGTAAAGTGCACCCGCCCCCCCTGTGCTTGCACGCAATGGCAAAATGCGTGTGTCGGTCCCACACACACACAAACAGCGATCGTCCCACACATTTTAGTTTTGGATAGAGTGGAGAAAGGTTATACTCTACATTTAAACTGGTGACAATTATCTCTCAGAACGAAAGTCAAGGGAAATCCAAAATGTTAGTGTTGTCACCTGAACAAGAGACAAGGGGAAATTACCTAATAGGGCAATTGTCTAAGGTGGGGATTCCCCATACTTCAGTTTTATTTTTTTCAAAATTATTGCTTCATCTCTGGAACCGTAAGTGTGGGGTTTTTTTCCCCCCAAAAAAAACACACTGCAAAAATAAACTGGGATTTTAACTTTTACCTACTCTATCCAAAACTAAAAAAAAAAGTTTTGGTAAATACATAGATTTTAACTGCAGTGTGGCATTTTGATTTGCCGCTAGTTGTTAAACCCATCAATGTCATGATGAGTGTAAATTGCAAGATCAGTCATAGAGACACTGAATTCTTACATTTTGTTTAACATTAGTAGCAACTATAGCACATCTGTTTGAAAGAATAAAGAATAAAAACTGATAGCATCTTTACAGTGCAGACACCAAGCAGTGCCTGTGTATTTCTTCAGTAGACTCCAAGTCCTTATGGACCCCCCCCCCCCCCCCAGATCTAATGCATCTTTGACTGTTAAGCTTTGACAAGTTGTTTTTTTGTGCGACTTTAAATGAGGCAGAGATCTGGTAGGGTCTCATGCCTCCATATCTATCTATATGAGAAAAAGAAGAAGAGGAAGGTGGGACCTTAAATGAAGCATGCAGTCATATGAAGTCAAAAAAGTGGGTGTTTATATGTGTCAGAATAAAAATAGTAATACATGGTAATGATTAATATTGCAATAATAATTTATCTCTAAACATACATATAAAAACATAATGACACATGTCAATGTAGAAGGATTATGGGTACAACACCTCTTAACTTCCCATCAATTGTAGGAATGAATAACATAATTTTCAAAAAACTCATATATGATTACAAAAGATACACAATTCTGATAAAAGATGCTAAACACATGATCAGTATAAACATTAAAAGTACAAAAGCTTGACGTGTTTCATGGAATTTTAACTACTCTTCAGGAGCAAACATGTGTACATCTGTAATCAGGGGCGTAACTACCACCATAGCGACCTATGCGGGCGCTATGGGGCCCGCTGCCAAATGGGGCCCAGTGAGGATGAGAGCACTGCCGCCACAGTCTCCCAGCCAGGGGAAGAGAGAGGAGAGGAAGAGGCAAGCTGTGACCTGTGCCCAGTGCAGTGTGACCTGTGCCCAATACAGCGTTACCTGTGCCCAATACAGCCTGGTCTGCCTGTGCCCCATACAGCCTCACCTGTGCAGAGGAAGAGGCAAGCCACCTGGATCAGCAGAGAGCTGAATTGCCCGATGTAATAGCTTTCATTAGAACTTCCAGTGTTCCCGGGGCTCACGTCACATAGCTCCACCTCTTGGCCCGGTGCCTTTGATAGACAGAAAGGCCAATTCAATGCGGGACGTGTGACGTCATCAAAGGCGTCAGGTCAAGAGGTGGGGCTATGTGACGATGAGATCCTGGAAGACGGGAAATTCAAATGAAAGCTATTACAGCGGGCAATCCCGCTCTCTGCTGATCCGGGTGGCTTGCCTCTTTCTCTGCACAGGTGAGGCTGTATGGGGCACAGGCAGACCAGGCTATATTGGGCACAGGTAACGCTGTATTGGGCACAGGTCACGCTGCATTGGGCACAGGTCACGCTGCATTGGGCACAGGTCACGTTGTATGGGGCACAGGTCACGTTTTATGGGGCACAGGTCACGCTGTATGGGGCACAGGTCATGCTGCATTGGGCACAGATCACGCTGCATTAGGCACAGGTCATGCTTCATTGGGCACAGATCACGCTGTATGGGGCACAGGTCACGCTGCATTGGGCACAGGTCACGCTGCATTGGGCACAGGTCACGCTGTATGAGGCACAGGTCACGCTGCATTGTGCACAGGTCACGCTGCATTGTGCACAGGTCACGCTGCATTGGGCACAGGTCACGCTGCATTGTGCACAGGTCACGCTATGTGTGGCACAGGTCACACTGCATTGACACTAGGGCAGCTGTGGGGGGGGGCTGTTTGCAGGTGGGCCCCGTACAACATTTTGCTATGAGGCCCTGCTATTTCTAGTTACGCCCCTGTCTGTAATAAAATGAAAAAAAATTCTTAAATAACTTAAATAATCTTTTGGAAGAGAAAGCCAAAAATGCCCCATTAGATACAAAGTGCTCACAAAATCGCTGTATATAGAGAGTGCGTGTCAAGGCTGGGCTCAGCCCTTCCTTCTCAAAGCTGGACGCTCAGCTGTCGGCTAATTGTCAGCTCCTATCTTTCCACAGTGACTCACCTGTTTATGATATCCTGCTCAAAAGTCCTGCCTACTTAAGCCATCCAGTCCAGATGATCTCTGCCTTCGCCTTGGTCACATCTCTAGAGACTCTCTCCTGTGTTCCTGTTAAAGACTTGCTTGGCTAATATTCCTTCTGGCTCCATATCCTGCTTGCTGTTCTACTACGCTCCTCACTGGCTTCCTGACGTTTTTGGCTTGTCTGTATATCCGTTCCGGTTCCTGAACTCTGGCTATGTTTTGACTATGTTTACTCTGTTTACCTTTTTTTATTATTATTAAAGAAGTGTGATTTAACTGTACTTCTGTCTCAGTCTGATTTGATTCATGGTTTCTGACAGTGCGACACTGAGAACTGGAAGCCCCCCCTGGAATGGCATCATGTCCGGGAGCTGTGGCTGCATGCATCGCATGCATAGCTCGTGCAAGCCGACATCCTGGGATGCAGCAATTTCCTGCGTGTGAGCTTAGGTGTTTCCCATAAATGTCTTGTCTTCTATAAAAAAATGTGAATGTGTATATTAGCATGTATAACAAGGTCCTTTACTCAATTGGAAAACAGGATACATGAAAATATAAGTGAAGCCCATACAAGAAGGACTGGGGAGTAGGAACATGCAGTAACAATTGGCAAAAAAACTGCAAAAACAAACATCAGAATGGGAACCCAAATGGAACCAATGTCAATGTGCAAAATGGGGCTAATGCCCCGTACACACGGTCGGATTTTCCGATGGAAAATGTCCGATTGGAGCGTGTTGTCGGAAATTCCGACCCTGTGTGGGCTCCATCAGACATTTTCCATCGGATTTTCCGACACACAAAGTTGGAGAGCAGGAGATAAAATTTTACGACAACAAAATCCGTTGTCGGAAATTCCGATCGTGTGTACACAAATCCGACGGACAAAGTGCCACGCATGCTCAGAATAAATAAAGAGATGAAAGCTATTGGCCACTGCCCCGTTTATAGTCCTGACGTACGTGTTTTACGTCACCGCGTTCAGAATGATCGGATTTTCCGACAACTTTGTGTGACCGTGTGTATGCAAGACAAGTTTGAGCCAACATCCGTCGGAAAAAATCCTAGGATTTTGTTGTCAGAATGTCCAAACAAAGTCCGACCGTGTGTACGCCCTATAAGGGTGAATGATGAGATACCTTGTGCTGGAACCTGGGGGACCGTTATTGAAAGTGGTGAGGATTGTCTGAAAATGCCAACAGGACAGATCGGGCACCCCAGGTGGAGCCTACAAGGGCGCACACACCACACACCCCCAAACGCCATGCTAAGCATGCAAAGGGAGGGGAAGGTGCCCAAATCCGAGTGACCGGGTCACCTGGAGTTTGGCGCCAAACCCCCTCACACCTGCTGTGGATGGAAAACACTATCGGCACGGCGGCGCTCAATGAGCGGCGTCACACGTCGAGTGTGTTGGACGTGGACATGCACAGTGCGAAGGTATGAAACGCGTCAAGAGTTTGTACTTATCATGTTTTTATCGATCATGTGTTTATCATCATCTTTTATCAGAATCATGTATCTTTTGTAATCATATATGAATTTTTTGTAAATTGTGGTATTTATTCCTATAATTGATGGGAAGTCAAGAGGTGTTACCCATAATCTTTCTACATTGACATGTTTTTATATGTATGTATATAGATGAATTATTGCTATATTAATCATTAACATGTATTACTATTTTTATTATGACACATAAAAAACCCACTTTTTTGACTCTTCATATGACTGTGTGCTTCATTTAAAGTCCCACGTTCCTCTTCTTCTTTAACTCCTTGGTAGTGTTGATGCTTGCCTACTTCCAACCACTTACCACATATTCTTAAAGGCCCATCTCTAAGATGGACTAACTTACTGGGCAATTAGGATGTATGGGAGAGGGTACAGAAGCCTTGCAGAAATGAATCACCTGGGATTTTGGGAATAATGACAACTTCTTAGAGACTGCTGAACATTACCAGTTTAGTGGGGTTTTTTTGGCATGTTCATCCTAAAAGAAGCATATAAAAAATTCAATCATAGGGGGTTGGAGTCATTGCTTGTCAGCTGCCTAACCTCTCACACTTTCTACCATCTTCTAAAAGGGCAGTGTGTGAGCTCATGCAGCAACTGAAAGACTTCAAGTAATTCTGTACAGTTCTACTAAAGACAGAAACTTTTTGTGCAATTGTTATTTATTCAGTTAAATTATGGAATACAGTTGCATTGTGTATTACATCAGATAACAAATAATAATAGGCACAATACAGATTGCATTGCATGTCAGTAAACAAAGACAAGGCGAGCAATACAGTGTAGGTACAGCACAGTTTCAAAATTGCTGCAATTCATTAGTTAAAGAAAAAAAAAAGGGGGGGGGGTAGGAATTCTGGATCTCAGTAGCTCAGGATCAGAAAAAGAAGATGTCAGACTGCCAAATAGCACA
Organism: Lithobates clamitans; assembly: GCA_037952925.1. NCBI lineage: Eukaryota > Metazoa > Chordata > Amphibia > Anura > Ranidae > Lithobates > Lithobates clamitans. The sequence goes on from JBBGZY010000239.1 coordinate 1,727,208, forward strand.
CCTCGTGTATCCTTGTACTTCAGGAGAGGGTATATATATATATATATATATATATATATATATATATATATATATATATCAGGGGGCATGCAAATTATGAGAATGAAAATGGAAAAATCATATAATGCAGCAAGGATGTTTGAGCCATAACTTCCATTTCAAGGAATATTTGGACATAGTAGAATTCTTTAATGCAAAACTTCTTTCAAGAGCACAGAATTGAGGTAGTGCCATTTCCACTGTGGGTAGAATTGGGAAAGGGGTATATTCTGATAGAAAACTGAATATGCAGTTCCAGTAGGAGTTGCAGTATATGTATAAGAGAGCCAATAGAGCCGCAATTGTGCCAGCATTGGGGGAGGCAGTAGGATAGAATTTTGCAGTTTTATAGGCAGTGAGGTATCATTTACTGTATGAGTTACTTTGTGCATTAGTTCCCAGTGATCAGAACATAGAGAGGAAGCATATAGTGATTAGTATGCTTGACACCATTTGTAGCGAGAGAATTCTTTACCAATATCTTGTTCCCATTTAATAAAGGAGGAAGGCTTCGAAAACAAGGATTTGTTTTGTACATTGTTATAAAAGAACAAGAAAAAACAGAAATGTAGATACCAGATTATAGCCAATCATGACTTGTTCTCTTTAAGCTTTATATTTTTAAATAGCATTCTTTTAGCTCAAGTTGTCATGTTGGCAGCTGCTTAGAGCCACTAAAATTGGTATTCCAAGAAATACCAAATCTTACATACTGCCAACCTGTTCATGACAGCGATAAGTTTACTGTCAAACAAAAATTTCTTCTGTTATGTCTTTCCTCTGTCACATGTCCATTTAAAAAAAACATGGGTTATTGGCATAAACCACAACACAGAAAAGGACAGCACTGAAAATTTTATTTTTTAGGATTGTGGTAAATCTGTAATCAGTCTATTCACTCCACTGACAGAATTAAAAATCCTCTATCAACCCAGAGACCCCTATGCCTATTTTTATTTTTTTTTAACTATAGCGTTAAATGTGGCTGGAACACTTACATTCCTGATCTGTTCATGTCTAAACATAGTAAAAATATAAAAGCATTGACTTCATTATTTCCTCCCTAGAGTGCCTTTCAGAATCCACATAAAGTACTGTTTGTTTATTTGTCACCCTTTTTATATATTCCATTGTTTGCACTCTGTGCTAATTGCTACTTAGCTGCATTAGCAATAGTTGTCTACAAGATTCATTGGTTTCCCATTATTGTTATTTGTTTATGTTCACTGAATCTATATATACCTCAATTTGGTGTGTTTCATAAAAATTAGAGTTTGGAAGGCTTATTAACACAAGCAATTTATTTACATGAAATGGGAGCTGCTTTCTTTCACTGCTATATAGTAAATGTATACTACTTGTGCATTTTCTATTTTCTTTCCTATTAATTGTATACTCACTTTTTTTAAAGTGATTGTAAAGGCTCATTTTTTTAAAATAACAAACATGTTATACTTACCTCCTCTGTGCAGTTGGTTTTTGCACCGAGCAGCCCCGATCCTCCTCTTCTCGGGTCCCTCTTTGCTCCTGGCCCCTCCCTCCTTTGAGTGCCCCTCTGCCAGCAGCTTGCTCTAGGGGGCACCCAAGCCAAGTAGGAGCTCCGTGTATCCATTCAGACACAGAGCCCTGACTTGGCCCCGCCACCTCTCTCCCCTGATTGGCTGACTGACTTTGATTGACAGCTGCAGGAGCCAATGCCGCGGCTGCTCTGTCTCAGCCAATCAGGAGGAGTGTCCTGGATAGCTGAGGGGATCATGCACATCGCTGGAGAGATAAGAGGCTCGGGTAGGTAATAAGGGGGGTGCCAGGGAGGCTGCTACACACAGAAGGTGTTTTATCCTAATGCATAGAATGCATTAAGATAAAAAACCTTCTGCCTTTACAACACCTTTAACATTATAGACTGATACCAGGAGAATAGCATAGTAAAATCTGTGGCTCTGGTGAATGTCACAAGGAGGGCAATTTTTAAGCATGCAAAAATGCCTTTGTGCAATGCAAATGTTTTTGTTTTTTTGTAAGGGCCGCAATCATTTTTTTAGTTCTGCTGTCATTTTTCATTCGTTATACTTAACAGAATAAAAGTTTTTCTCTTAATGAAGGAAAAAATATTGGCAGATTGTAAAAATTATGTCTAAATATAAGCATTAGGTGTTTATTTAATCACTTATCCAAATTAATTTCAAGAGTTGGAAAGTTCAGGCTAAGTACTCCAAACATGGGATGCTTGTTAGGCATCCACAGCTCAATAATTGGATTACATTTAGCAATGTCGCTGTACATTTTGTGAGGTCCATTATCGCTATATATATCAGTGGGGTAAATTTAACTATTACAGACACTACAGATGCATCTCATTACTTTTCCTAGACTAATAAATACGTTAATATTTTCTTTAAAGGGTTAGTTCATCTTTTTAGAAAAAAAAGGTGAACTAACACTGTACACCTTTCCCACACATCTGGTCCCCGCTGTACTTATATCCATAGGTGATGAGCTGTCAGAGATTTGAAATACTCGCTCTTCTTCGCCTTCTTTTTGCAGTACTTCCAGAACAGATCAGAGTGATGCTCCATGCTAACGCTGACCAATCAGAAGCACTCTGATCCGTCCTGGAAGCACTGCAGAAAAAGGAGGGAGAACAGTGGGGATTTCAAATCTCTGGACTGCTGCACCAGTTGACAGCTCATTACTCAAGGGGGTAAGTACAGCGGCGGCCTCGGATGTCATGAGGGTGTATGATGTTAGTAATTCTTTCTGAAAAGGTGAACTTACATTTTAATAAGTGAAATATATATCCTGTAATTTTCATATTGATAATTATCTAGCATACTTGTATTATTTGTTGCAGGTGTTTATATACTGCCAAAAAATTTTACTCAGCACTTTACATGTATACTGCAGTACATTTACATCTGACCCTGCACTCAGGGAGCTTACAATCTATGGTCTCTATCTTTCATGCATACATACACATACTAAGGCTAATTTTGACAGGAGAATTACCCTTCCAGCAGTGTGCCTTTAATATAGCTTTAATGCACACACATATAATATGTGGTTAAGTGTAACACACATAGCACAGAATGGTACACAGAATGGTACACTGTTGTCATCAGGGAACCAATCCTACAAAATTCCATGCAGCCAGGGCTTTTTTTCTCAGAGAATAGGTGCAGGAACCCCCCCCCCTTCTCAGTCACCTTTTGTTTCTGCTCCCTACTCACCTCCTACATCCCTTGGTTTCACCCCCTACCCACCTCCCAGCACCGCCCCTTTTATAGATGACAAAACCAAGCATTATTTTGTGCTACTAATTGATTTGCATGGAATTGGTAATGATAAGTAAGACAGTATAATAGATCCCCTCCAGAAAGCAACAATAGACCCCACCCCAGCAACAATAGACCACCCCACAAATGATAGACCCCACTCCAGCAACAATATATCCCCCACACAACAATAACCCCCCCTCCAGCAACAATTACCCCCAGCAACAACAAAAAAAACCCAAAAAACACTGTAGCAACAATACGCCCAGCAGCAACAACAGATCTCCCAGCAGCCAGCATCAATAGACCCTCCAGGAGCCAGCAGTAATATACCTCTCCCTCAACAGTAGATCCCCCCCAGCAACACTTGACTCCCCCCAGCAACATAAGACCCCCCACCAGCAACAATAGACCTCCCCACACAAAAATAGATCCCCACCCGTTACAAGAGATTCCCCAGCAGCCAGCATCAATAGACAATCCAGAACACCACAGCACTCCTTGCCATTACATACATTCATTGCTGGAGGTGCCAGAACTGTGTTCCCCCACGTTCCTGCAGAAAAAATCCATGCATGCAGCCATCACTGGAGTTCAAATAGGCAAGAAGTAACTGCAAAGAGGCTGAAGTAGATCAGCATTACCGATAAAAGGTTAAATAGTATTGAATTTCAAAAACATTTTTGATACACTTTAACCACTTGAGCCCCGGACCATTATGCTGCCTAAGAACCAGAGGTCTTTTTCCAATTTGGCACTGCGTCGCTTTAACTGCTAATTGCGCGGTCATGCAATGCTGTACCCAAACGAAATTTGCGTCCTTTTCTTCCCACAAATAGAGCTTTCTTTTCATGGTATTTGATCACCTCTGCAGTTTTTATTTTTTGTGCGATAACGGTAAAAGACCGAAAATTTTGAAAAAAAATGATATTTTCTACTTTTTGTTATAAAAAAAATCCAATAAACTCAATTTTAGTCATATATTTAGGCCAAAATGTATTCGGCCACATGTCTTTGGTAAAAAAATGTCAATAAGCGTATATTTATTGGTTTGCGCAAAAGTTATAGCGTCTACAAACTAGGGTACATTTTCTGTAATTTACACAGCTTTTAGTTTATGACTGCCTATGTCATTTCTTGAGGTGCTAAAATGGCAGGGTAGTACAAAACCCCCCCAAATGACCCCATTTGGAAAGTAGACACCCCAAGGAAATTGCTGAGAGGCATGTTGAACCCATTGAATATTTATTTTTTTTGTCCCAAGTGATTGAATAATGACAAAAAAAATATATATATTTACAAAAAGTTGTCACTAAATGATATATTGCTCACACAGGCCATGGGCCTATGTGGAATTGCACCCCAAAATACATTCTGCTGCTTCTCCTGAGTATGGGGATACCACATGTGTGGGACTTTTTGGGAGCCTAGCCGCGTACGGGGCCCCGAAAACCAATCACCGCCTTCAGGATTTCTAAGGGTGTAAATTTATGATTTCACTCTTCACTGCCTATCACAGTTTCGGAGGCCATGGAATGCCCAGGTGGCACAACCCCCCCCCCCAAATGACCCCATTTTGGAAAGTATACACCCCAAGCTATTTGCTGAGAGGCATATTGAGTCCATGGAATATTTTATATTTTGACACAAGTTGCGGGAAAGTGACACATTTTTTTTTTTTTTTTGCACAATGTTGTCACTAAATGATATATTGCTCACACAGGCCATGGGCATATGTGGAATTGCACCCCAAAATACATTTAGCTGCTTCTCCTGAGTATGGGGATACCACATGTGTGGGACTTTTTGGGAGCCTAGCCGTGCACGGAACCCCGAAAACCAATCACCGCCTTCAGGATTTCTAAGGGTGAAAATTTTTGATTTCACTCTTCACTGCCTATCACCGTTTCGGAGGCCATGGAATGCCCAGGTGGCACAAAACCCCCCCCCACATGACCCCATTTTGGAAAGTAGACACCCCAAGCTATTTGCTGAGAGGCATGGTGAGTATTTTGCAGCTCTCATTTGTTTTTGAAAATGAAGAAAGACAAGAAAAAACATTTTTTTTTCTTTTTTCAATTTTCAAAACTTCGTGACAAAAAGTGAGGTCCGCAAAATACTCACTATACCACTCAGCAAATAGCTTGGGGTGTCTACTTTCCAAAATGGGGTCATTTGGGGGGATTTTGTGCCACCTGGGCATTCCATGGTCTCCGAAACTGTGATAGGCAGTGAAGAGTGAAATCAAAAATTCACGCCCTTAGAAAGCCTGAAGGCGGTGCTTGGTTTTCGGGGTCCCGTGCGCGGCTAGGCTCCCAAAAAGTCTCACACATGTGGTATCCCTGTACTCAGGAGAAGCAACAGAATGTATTTTGGGGTGTAATTTCACATATTCCCATGGCATATGAGCAATATATCATTTAGTGACAATTTTGTGCAAAAAAAAAAAAAATTTGTCTCTTTCCCGCAACTTGTGTCGCAATATAAAATATTCCATGGACTCGACATGACTCTCAGCAAATAGCTTGGGGTGTCTACTTTCCAAAATGGGGTCATTTGGGGGGTTTTGAACTGTCCTGGCATTTTATGCACAACATTTAGAAGCTTATGTCACACATCACCCACTCTTCTAACCACTTGAAGACAAAGCCCTTTCTGACACTTATTGTTTACATGAAAAAGTTATTTTTTTTTTGCAAGAAAATTACTTTGAACCCCCAAACATTATATATTTTTTTAAAGCAAATGCCCTACAGATTAAAATGGTGGGTGTTTCATTTTTTTTTTCACACAGTATTTGCGCAGCGATTTTTCAAAGGCATTTTTTGGGGAAAAAACACACTTTTTAAAATTTTAATGCACTAAAACACACTATATTGCCCAAATGCTTGATGAAATAAAAAAGATGATCTTAGGCCGAGTACATGGATACCAAACATGACATGCTTTACAATTGCGCACAAACGTGCAGTGGCAACAAAATAAATACATTTTTAAAAGCCTTTAAAAGCCTTTACAGGTTACCACTTTAGATTTACAGAGGAGGTCTACTGCAAAAATTACTGCCCTCGATCTGACCTTCACGGTGATACCTCACATGCATGGTGCAATTGCTGTTTACGTTTGACGACAGACCGCCGCTTGCGTTCACCTTAGCGCGAGAGCAGGGGGCGACAGGGGTGTTTTTTTTTTTTTTTTTTTTTTTTTCTTTATTATTTTTTTGCTTTTTTATCTTATTTTTAAACTGTTCCTTTCATTTTTTTTTTTTTAATCATTTTTATTGTTATCTCGGGGAATGTAAATATCCCCTATGATAGCAATAGGTAGTGACAGGTACTCTTTTTTGAAAAATTGGAGTCTATTAGACCCTAGATCTCTCCTCTGCCCTCAAAGCATCTGACCACACCAAGATCGGTGTGATAAAATGCTTCCCCAATTTCCCAATGGCGCTATTTACATCCGGCGAAATCTAAGTCATAAAATGCTCGTAGCTTCCGGTTTCTTAGGCCATAGAGATGTTTGAAGCCACTCTGGTCTCTGATCAGCTCTATGGTCAGCTGGCTGAATCACCGGCTGCATTTTCAGGTTCCCTGTTGAGACAGGAGAGCCAGAGAAAAACACGGAAGACGGTGTGGGGGGGGGGCATTCCCTCCCACGGCTTGTAAAAGCAGTCTAGAGGCTAATTAGCCACTAGGATTGCTTTTACATGAAAGCCGACCGCTGGCTGAAAAGAATGATACCAAGATGATACCTAAACCTGCAGGCATCATTCTGGTATAACCACTCAAAGTTGTGAATGGCGTACCTGAAGACAAAAAAATGATTAACAATAAAGCACAGTAAACGGTAAAGTATAAAAAATTGCACACCTGAAAAGCAAATATGATAAAACATAATAACAATAAAACATTGCAGAATAGAATACAGTAAAAAAGAGCAGAACAATAGAGAGAGAATAGAGAGAGAGGGAACAATAAAACGACAACTATTTTTTTTTATTTTATATATTTTTATTTTTTTTTACACTTTTTTTGTAACTAACTTTTATAACTGTAACCGGTTCCAGGTTCGGGTCTCTCAAAATGCGATGGCATCTTGGGAGACCCTGTGAAAGTGTGCCTAGTCTGTGCAATGATGTACCCTACGCTAATACTCAACTAGTACATGGTAGCGTTCAAAACATTCACCAATGCAAAAACCAGGATTGTCAGGACAGGAGGGACAATAATAGCGGGTGTCACGCCTATATCCGCGCTTGCTGCAGACACGACATCTTTTGGGGGGGGATTCGTTGGGTAGGGGTACTCGGGAGGACATAAAGAAGATGCCTCTCATGCAGCCGACTGCATTTGGTTGGGGATGTGAAGCGGTGGGTTCCCAATTAGGATTGGCGAATGCAGCAGGAAGGGCATTATGGGCACGACGGGCCTGTGTTTGTCTTTTTGGTGGCAGCGGGACACTACTTGTGCTTGCCACCTCACCAGCTTGAACTGCACTTATGGGACTTGCAACGTCACCAAGTGTTACTGCAGTGCTGGTTTGACTACGACCGGGGTGTACTAGGCCACTGGTGCTTGCCAGTTCCCCAAAACGCTACCAAAAAAACTGTTAGCGATCGCAGGGATCAGGCCGGACTCTGCGAACGCTGCAGTTATGCGTTTAGTCTTTTGTAAGTGACAGTGATCGATCGATACTGCACTTGGGTGGGCTGGGCCGGGCGGAGGGGCAAAACGCAGGTGCTAGCAGGTATCTGTGCTGATCCCGCTAACACTGCGTTTTTGGGAACCCTAAACTGCTGGGGACGCTAGTATAGATCTGATCGGATCAGATATTGATCCGTTCAGATACTATACCACTAAGGGAGGTGTACGGTGCGTGCGTGGGTGTTAGCGCTACTGGCACTAACCTGACGCTGCCTGGGGCTGGTGCTTGCCAGTTCCCCAAAACGCTACCAAAAAAACTGTTAGCGATCGCAGGGATCAGGCCTGACTCTGCGAACGCTGCAGTTATGTGTTTAGTGTTTTGTAAGTGTCAGTGATCGATCGATACTGCATTTGGGTGGGCTGGGCCGGGCGGAGGGGCAAAACGCAGGTGCTAGCAGGTATCTGGGCTGATCCCGCTAACACTGCGTTTTTGGGAACCCTAAACTGCTGGGGACGCTAGTATAGATCTGATCGGATCAGATATTGATCCGATCAGATACTATACCACTAAGGGAGGTGTACGGTGCGTGCGTGGGTGTTAGCGGTACTGGCGCTAACCTGACGCTGCCTGGGGCTGGTGCTTGCCAGTTCACCAAAATACTACCAAAAAAACTGTTAGCAAACGCAGGGATCAGGCCTGACTCTGCGAACGCTGCAGTTAAGCGTTTAGTGTTTTGTAAGTGACAGTGATTGATCGATACTGCACTTGCGTGGGCTGGGCGGAGGGGCAAAACGCAGGTGCTAGCAGGTATCTGGGCTGATCCTGCTAACACTGCGTTTTTGGGAACCCTAAACTGCTGGGGACGCTAGTATAGATCTGATCGGATCAGATATTGATCCGTTCAGATACTATACCACTAAGGGAGGCGTATGCTGCATGCGTGGGTGTTAGCGGTACTGGCACTAATCTGACGTTGACTGGGGCGACGCATATCACCACCGGGCGATCAGGGGGCTAAATCTTTATTCGGTAATAAGCGGCGGGTGCCCTAACACTATAAAAAATAAACGAACTAACCAGCGTCACCCGTAACACTTACACGGTGATCAGTGGTGAACGGGTTAACTAGGGGGCCATCAAGGGGTTAAAACATTTATTAGGTAGTATATGGGGGTCCCTGTCGCTATAAAACACTGATGGCGAACCTCAATATTTACGTCCCTAACTAGCGTCACCAGCGACACTAATACAGCGATCAGAAAAATGATCGCTTAGCGACACTGGTGACAGGGGGTGATCAAGGGGTTAAAACTTTATTAGGGGGGGTTAGGGGGGTAAACTAAACCTAAAGGGGGTAATACTAACTGTCCCAACACTGTAACTGTCACAAACTGACACCAATGCAGTAATCAGAAAAAAAAAAACTGCTGGTGTCAGTTTGTGACAGGGGGGGTGATCGGGGGGGGATCGGGGTGTTTTGTATGCCTGGCATGTTCTACTGTGTGTGTGTAGTGTTGTGCACTCACATACCTGTCTTCTCTCCTTGGGCCGGAACGGAAATTACCGAGCCGAGGAGAGATGACATCATTTCCTTTGCTGCTGTTTAGCATACAGCAGCAAAGGAATGATGTAATTGGCCGGCGGCGATCGCGAGGGGGGGCCACGAACGGATGGCCTCCCCCTCACCTCCGATCGCCGTGGGACAAAAGACGACCGCCTCGGGCAACGGGGGGGGGGTCCGATCGGACCCCCCCACCTGCGGAAGGCAAATCACGTACATGTACGTGATTTTGCCTGTCCGTGCCACCTTGCCGACGTACATCGGCGTGAGGCGGTCGTCAAGTGGTTAAAGTAATCTTAATACTTTTGTTTTTCTTTTTAAAACAATAAGCCTATTATACATACCTATTGCACAGAGCAGCTCTAAACCTCCTCTTCTTGGGTCTCCTGCCAGTGTTGCTGGTTCCACCTCTTCTTGGTGTGCCACCATAGGAACCCGTTTTCATTTGGTAGCACACCTGCAGGCTCCATCCCAAGCCACACTGCCTGCGTCTATAGATACTGACAGATCAGCTTGGCACGGCACCACCCCCCGCTTGCTTGTCATAAAATTCCATTGACAGCAGCCACTGCTAATAATCTGTCCTGTGAGGAGGGACAGAACGGAGAGAGCCACTGCTCTCGGGCACAGCACTGGATCGCAATCTGGCTCAGGTAAGTAAAGGGGGGGGAGGCTGACGGTGGATCCTGCAGTACAGAAGGGTTTTTACCTTAAAGGGGTTGTAAACCCTATTTTTTTTTTTAAATAACAAACATGTCATACTTGCCTCCACTGTACAGTTCGTCTTGCACAGAGTTGCCCCGATCCTTGAATTCTGGGGTCCCCTGGAGGCGCTGGTAGCTCCTCCTCGAGTGTCCATGTGGAGAAGGCTCTCCTAAGGTGGACACCCATGCGGGCACGCTGCCGAGTCCTGCATCTGTGTCCACTCACACAGAATGCAGGACTCAGCCCCACCTCCGCCCGCGTCATTGGATATGATTGACAGCAGCGGGAGCCAATGGCTGCGCTGCTATCAATTTATACAATCAAGAGCTTAGACAACGGGCAGAGAGGAAGAGCATGTCTCTGCCGAAGGACTCAGGTGAGTAAAACGGGAGGGGGGGCTGGGGGCTGGGGGCCAGTCCCAGTCAGTGTCAAAAGTTTTCACCTTAATGTATAGGATGCATTAAGGTGAAAAAACACAAGGGTTTACAACCCCTTTAATGCAGAGAATGCAATAAAGTAAAAATTCCTAAAGCCTGGTATACACTATTCATTTTTTTTTTTTTTTCCTTCAACCCGGCAGGCTAAACGAAAAAAAAAAACTTAAATATTACTGTATTAACAAAAGCAATTTTAGTACAGCGATCTCCCCCACTGTGCTACAGTATTGTGTTCTGACAGGGGGACTGCCCCTCTGTTAGGACACAGTGATCAGCGCTCTCAGTCATTGGCTGAGATCACTGATTGGATGCCAGTCAGCTGCTGGTTTTCCAGCAGTTGGCCTTCTGTTAGACAGGCTGCTTATCAGGAGATTAGTAGACCAGACTATGTGGACTGCACAGAGATAACCCAAACGTATGTAAATGAATAAATAATATTTATTAAAAATAAGTGATAACTCAGAAAATACAAACAGTGCAAAACCAACACAACAAACCCACAGCAAACATTAGTATATACAGCAAGGGGCAATACCGGAATCACAGATGTCAGCCAAGCCAGGGTCATACACAGCATGTAAGCAGGAACAAGGCATAAACCAGAAGCATAAACGTTAGCCAAGCCAGGGTCATACACAGGAGGTCAGCAGATGGGTAAGGATGGGAAACCAGCAGGAAGGGGAGAGGATGGATGGTAAAGCTGCAGGGTAGGGATCCAAGGGAATCAGGAGGGATAAGAACAGGATGGGCCTGGGATAGGGATCGGATCGGATCAAAGCAGAGCGGGACGGGACGGGACGGGACGGGACAGAGCAGGTACACAAACAGGATGCAGGCAGCAAGGTCAAGGCACAGGGAGAAAGATACCAAGGCGAGCATGTGAGGGCTTGCCGGGTATTAATAGGGCTGACTATAATTGGCTTCAAGTCACACCTGAGCGCAGGGAGTGTTGTCTGCTCCATACTGCCAGGATCCATCCGCTGGTGGACATCAGTACTGCGACCAAAAGATGAAATGACACCAGCAGGGAAATATTCTCCTGACAGTTCAACACTGCCAGGAGACACCTGCTGGTGGACCCCAGTATTGCATGCCAAATGATATATCTTACCAGCGGATGGACCCTTTCCTGACACTGCTGTACACACTGGCCCAATGTCGGTTCGTTTCTGTTGAACTGGCTGATACTGGCTGATATTCAGCCCATGTGTACCCAGCTTAAAGTGGAGTTCCACCCACTTTTACAACTCTTCAGCATCCCTCACTAAACTGTGCACAGTAAACAAATTGGATATTTTTTTATGTTTTTTCTCAGCACCTACTGTATATCTGCTGTATTCATTTTTCACTTCCTCCTCCCTGGCCGCGGCCCATCGCATCATTTCCTGTTTTCAATGCCTTCTGGGAAGGGGCGGCAACTTCCTCTGACACTGCCGTTGCTATGGAAACCTGAACTGAAACCTATTACACTGCTTGTGCTGCACTGAGCATGTGCGAGATCTGCAAGGATGAGATCCAGGAAGAAATACAGTCTGGCTTCAGATGCCCACACTTAAGATGGCCACGGCCTGCTGTAATTTTATAAAATAACAAACTACTGCTATAAACTAACAAAACAGACCTTAGTTTACAGACTAACTTTACTAGAATACATTAAGCTTGTGTATTATAGGGGTATTTTTATTTAAAAAGTATAATTTCGGCCGGAACACCACGTTAAGCCTTAAAAACCACTTTAACTTGTATCTAAAGCCCAAACTTTTTTTAAATAATGTATGGAAGTGTTAAATCCCCAAAATGTTTTTTGTTTCTGTATGTGTCTCTGCTGAGCAGATTAATCCTTAAAATTGTCTTGGACATTGTCAGTGCTGCAGAAAGTTGTCACTTTCTCTATGAAGAGGATGGCATGGAAACAAAGCAGTAACAAGATTCACAACATGTACAAAAAATGGGTTTATGGTATATACTGTACATATATGTTTATGTATATGACCTTTAATGGCATCCCAGTCTTATGCCCCGTACACACGGTCGGACTTTGTTCGGACATTCCGACAACAAAATCCTCAGATTTTTTCCGACGGATGTTGGCTCAAACTTGTTTTGCCTACACACGGTCGCTCAAAGTTGTCGGAATTTCCGATCGCCAAGAACGCGGTGACGTCAAGCACGTACGACGAGACTAGAAAAGGCCAGTTCAGAACCAAGCGAGGCACCCTTTGGGCTCCTTTTGCTAATCTCGTGTTAGTAAAAGTTTGGTGAGAGACGATTCGCGCTTTTTCAGACTCGTGGCTTTCAGATCGTTTTCTGCCGTTCAGTTTGTGCTTGTGGGTTTGTATCTGCTCTTCAGTGCGTGCAGTCAGTTCGTATTGGAGTTTTCTGTGCGATCTTATCCGCTCGTTGCTGTTTTTCAGGTCGCTCTTCACAGGTCTTGCTGTTCTTCAGTGCGTTCTGTTACTTCGTTCTGAGCAGCCGACCGTTTTCTAGCCATGTTGCGTATGCGTACTCCTCGTAGAGTTCGTGCTGTGCGGGGGCTTGGTGTTGGAGTCCTGACCTTGACACAAGTCCAGTCCATGAACAGGGTGGGGAGGAGTTCATGGACCAAGAATTGGTTGCTTCAGCGTGACCAGTTCTGTCATATGTCTTTGCTCCGTGAGATCCGTGAGAATAATCCTGATGATTTCAGGAACTTTCTCAGGATGACGGACCCCGTATTTCACCGTTTGTTGGCTTCGCTAACCCCCTATATCAGCAGGCAGGATACCTGCATGAGGCAAGTTATCACTCCGGAACAGAGGGTTTTTAATTACCGGCTGGCCAGAGCCCGAAGAGTGGTGGAGAACACATTTGGAATCCTGGCCATCCGGTTCCGATTATTTATGACACCCATCCATATGGCGGAGTATAAACTGAACCATATAATACTTGCCTACTGTGTTCTCCATAATTTTCTACGAAAACATTCAGCCAACTATGCTGGCTCAGTTGGGCCTGAGGCCGGAATCCCAAATACATCAACAATGACGGCACTTGAAAGTGGCTGTCCTGGCTTGCCCTCCCTGAATGCCCGTGATGTCCGGTTACGATACCTGGAGTTCTTTGCGGGTAGGGGGGCTATCAATATGCCAGACAATATGTGACACCTTTTTCAAATAAAAAACAACCAAAAGAAATTCTTGGTGGACATTTACTGCTTGTGTTTGTTTTAGCTGACCCTGACAGAAATGTGTTGAGTGCAGAAAATGTCGTGATTGGGTAACCTTATAAAAAACAGTGTTGGCTGGTACTTCCTAAATGCAAAAACACATTTCACTACAAGTGCACTTGCAACTGCACTGAACCTGCACATGTAGTGCAAAGTGTATTTGCCCTTAGGAAATAACCCCCATTTGTGCATAAAACAACAATTACATCACCCCAAAAGTGTTGTATAGGGATGAGCTTCGTGTTCGAGTCGAACCCATGTTCGACTCGAACATCGGCTGTTCGACCGTCCGTCGAATTGCGAACGATATGGGCCGTTCGCGCCAAATTCGTGTGGCGCGTCACGGCCCATAATTCACTGCGGCATCGCAGTGCATTGCTGGCTGATGATTGGCCAAGCATGCACTATGACCCGCATGCTTGGCCAATCACAGCGCCGTCAGTAGAGAGAGCTGTAATTGGCCAAAGCCAGGGTGGCTTTGGCCAATTATGGCTCAGGGGATTTAGTACACACCCCACACTATATAAGGCCGCCTGCACGGCGGCCCTGTGTAGTGTGTGTTCCGGTGTGCTGAGAGATAGAGAGAGAGAGAGACAGTGTCATTTGATTTGAGTTAGATAGATTAGGCAGAACAGTCAGTCAGTTAGCTGCACTTACAGTGTATTGTGTATATATATGCATCCCAGGTGTTGCATATATATATATACACTGTATTCAGTTTAGCTAGATCCGTTCCTGTTATCTTCTATCTAGACTATTTACATTTAGTGCAGTGTGTCCTGCTCACAGTGTTCAGCTAGATCCGTTCCTGCTATTTACATTCAGTGCAGTGCGTCCTGCTCACAGTGTTCAGCTAGATCCGTTCCTGCTATTTACATTCAGTGCAGTGCGTCCTGCTCACAGTGTTCAGCTAGATCCGTTCCTGCTATTTACATTCAGTGCAGTGCGTCCTGCTCACAGTGTTCAGCTAGATCCGTTCCTGGTATTTACATTTAGTGCAGTGCGTCCTGCTCACAGTGTTCAGCTAGATCCGTTCCTGCTATTTACATTCAGTGCAGTGCGTCCTGCTCACAGTGTTCAGCTAGATCCGTTCCTGATATTTACATTTAGTGCAGTGCGTCCTGCTCACAGTGTTCAGCTACATCCGTTCCTGCTATTTACATTCAGTGCAGTGCGTCCTGCTCACAGTGTTCAGCTAGATCCGTTCCTGCTATTTACATTCAGTGCAGTGCGTCCTGCTCACAGTGTTCAGCTACATCCGTTCCTGCTGTTTACATTCAGTGCAGTGCGTCCTGCTCACAGTGTTCAGCTAGATCCGTTCCTGCTATTTACATTCAGTGCAGTGCGTCCTGCTCACAGTGTTCAGCTAGATCCGTTCCTGCTATTTACATTCAGTGCAGTGCGTCCTGCTCACAGTGTTCAGCTAGATCCGTTCCTGCTATTTACATTCAGTGCAGTGCGTCCTGCTCACAGTGTTCAGCTAGATCCGTTCCTGCTATTTACATTCAGTGCAGTGCGTCCTGCTCACAGTGTTCAGCTAGATCCGTTCCTGCTATATACATTTAGTGCAGTACGTCCTGCTCACAGTGTTCAGCTAGATCCGTTCCTGTTATCTTCCTACTGACAGGCAGGCTTGTCTGGTTACAGTATATAAAGCTACCTGAAGAAAATTACAGGTGTTCTTTTTGATCCTATTAGTACCACGGTCAGGCAGCTAGACTATTTACATTTAGTACAGTGTGTCCTGCTCACAGTGTTCAGCTAGATCCGTTCCTGTTATCTTCCTACTGACAGGCAGGCTTGTCTGGTTACAGTATATAAAGCTACCTTAAGAAAATTACAGGTGTTCTTTTTGATCCTATTAGTACCACGGTCAGGCAGCTAGACTATTTACATTTAGTACAGTGTGTCCTGCTCACAGTGTTCAGCTAGATCCGTTCCTGTTATCTTCCTACTGACAGGCAGGCTTGTCTGGTTACAGTATATAAAGCTACCTTAAGAAAATTACAGGTGTTCTTTTTGATCCTATTAGTACCACGGTCAGGCAGCTAGACTATTTACATTTAGTACAGTGTGTCCTGCTCACAGTGTTCAGCTAGATCCGTTCCTGTTATCTTCCTACTGACAGGCAGGCTTGTCTGGTTACAGTATATAAAGCTACCTTAAGAAAATTACAGGTGTTCTTTTTGATCCTATTAGTACCACGGTCAGGCAGCTAGACTATTTACATTTAGTACAGTGTGTCCTGCTCACAGTGTTCAGCTAGATCCGTTCCTGTTATCTTCCTACTGACAGGCAGGCTTGTCTGGTTACAGTATATAAAGCTACCTTAAGAAAATTACAGGTGTTCTTTTTGATCCTATTAGTACCACGGTCAGGCAGCTAGACTATTTACATTCAGTGCAGTGCGTCCTGCTCACAGTGTTCAGCTAGATCCGTTCCTGGTATTTACATTCAGTGCAGTGCGTCCTGCTCACAGTGTTCAGCTAGATCCGTTCCTGGTATTTACATTTAGTGCAGTGCGTCCTGCTCACAGTGTTCAGCTAGATCCGTTCCTGCTATTTACATTCAGTGCAGTGCGTCCTGCTCACAGTGTTCAGCTAGATCCGTTCCTGGTATTTACATTTAGTGCAGTGCGTCCTGCTCACAGTGTTCAGCTAGATCCGTTCCTGCTATTTACATTCAGTGCAGTGCGTCCTGCTCACAGTGTTCAGCTAGATCCGTTCCTGGTATTTACATTTAGTGCAGTGCGTCCTGCTCACAGTGTTCAGCTACATCCGTTCCTGCTATTTACATTCAGTGCAGTGCGTCCTGCTCACAGTGTTCAGCTAGATCCGTTCCTGCTATTTACATTCAGTGCAGTGCGTCCTGCTCACAGTGTTCAGCTAGATCCGTTCCTGCTATTTACATTCAGTGCAGTGCGTCCTGCTCACAGTGTTCAGCTAGATCCGTTCCTGCTATTTACATTCAGTGCAGTGCGTCCTGCTCACAGTGTTCAGCTAGATCCGTTCCTGCTATATACATTTAGTGCAGTACGTCCTGCTCACAGTGTTCAGCTAGATCCGTTCCTGTTATCTTCCTACTGACAGGCAGGCTTGTCTGGTTACAGTATATAAAGCTACCTGAAGAAAATTACAGGTGTTCTTTTTGATCCTATTAGTACCACGGTCAGGCAGCTAGACTATTTACATTTAGTACAGTGTGTCCTGCTCACAGTGTTCAGCTAGATCCGTTCCTGTTATCTTCCTACTGACAGGCAGGCTTGTCTGGTTACAGTATATAAAGCTACCTTAAGAAAATTACAGGTGTTCTTTTTGATCCTATTAGTACCACGGTCAGGCAGCTAGACTATTTACATTTAGTACAGTGTGTCCTGCTCACAGTGTTCAGCTAGATCCGTTCCTGTTATCTTCCTACTGACAGGCAGGCTTGTCTGGTTACAGTATATAAAGCTACCTTAAGAAAATTACAGGTGTTCTTTTTGATCCTATTAGTACCACGGTCAGGCAGCTAGACTATTTACATTTAGTACAGTGTGTCCTGCTCACAGTGTTCAGCTAGATCCGTTCCTGTTATCTTCCTACTGACAGGCAGGCTTGTCTGGTTACAGTATATAAAGCTACCTTAAGAAAATTACAGGTGTTCTTTTTGATCCTATTAGTACCACGGTCAGGCAGCTAGACTATTTACATTTAGTACAGTGTGTCCTGCTCACAGTGTTCAGCTAGATCCGTTCCTGTTATCTTCCTACTGACAGGCAGGCTTGTCTGGTTACAGTATATAAAGCTACCTTAAGAAAATTACAGGTGTTCTTTTTGATCCTATTAGTACCACGGTCAGGCAGCTAGACTATTTACATTCAGTGCAGTGCGTCCTGCTCACAGTGTTCAGCTAGATCCGTTCCTGGTATTTACATTCAGTGCAGTGCGTCCTGCTCACAGTGTTCAGCTAGATCCGTTCCTGGTATTTACATTTAGTGCAGTGCGTCCTGCTCACAGTGTTCAGCTAGATCCGTTCCTGCTATTTACATTCAGTGCAGTGCGTCCTGCTCACAGTGTTCAGCTAGATCCGTTCCTGGTATTTACATTTAGTGCAGTGCGTCCTGCTCACAGTGTTCAGCTAGATCCGTTCCTGCTATTTACATTCAGTGCAGTGCGTCCTGCTCACAGTGTTCAGCTAGATCCGTTCCTGGTATTTACATTTAGTGCAGTGCGTCCTGCTCACAGTGTTCAGCTACATCCGTTCCTGCTATTTACATTCAGTGCAGTGCGTCCTGCTCACAGTGTTCAGCTAGATCCGTTCCTGCTATTTACATTCAGTGCAGTGCGTCCTGCTCACAGTGTTCAGCTACATCCGTTCCTGCTGTTTACATTCAGTGCAGTGCGTCCTGCTCACAGTGTTCAGCTACATCCGTTCCTGCTGTTTACATTCAGTGCAGTGCGTCCTGCTCACAGTGTTCAGCTAGATCCGTTCCTGCTATTTACATTCAGTGCAGTGCGTCCTGCTCACAGTGTTCAGCTAGATCCGTTCCTGCTATTTACATTCAGTGCAGTGCGTCCTGCTCACAGTGTTCAGCTAGATCCGTTCCTGCTATTTACATTCAGTGCAGTGCGTCCTGCTCACAGTGTTCAGCTAGATCCGTTCCTGCTATTTACATTCAGTGCAGTGCGTCCTGCTCACAGTGTTCAGCTAGATCCGTTCCTGCTATATACATTTAGTGCAGTACGTCCTGCTCACAGTGTTCAGCTAGATCCGTTCCTGTTATCTTCCTACTGACAGGCAGGCTTGTCTGGTTACAGTATATAAAGCTACCTGAAGAAAATTACAGGTGTTCTTTTTGATCCTATTAGTACCACGGTCAGGCAGCTAGACTATTTACATTTAGTACAGTGTGTCCTGCTCACAGTGTTCAGCTAGATCCGTTCCTGTTATCTTCCTACTGACAGGCAGGCTTGTCTGGTTACAGTATATAAAGCTACCTTAAGAAAATTACAGGTGTTCTTTTTGATCCTATTAGTACCACGGTCAGGCAGCTAGACTATTTACATTTAGTACAGTGTGTCCTGCTCACAGTGTTCAGCTAGATCCGTTCCTGTTATCTTCCTACTGACAGGCAGGCTTGTCTGGTTACAGTATATAAAGCTACCTTAAGAAAATTACAGGTGTTCTTTTTGATCCTATTAGTACCACGGTCAGGCAGCTAGACTATTTACATTTAGTACAGTGTGTCCTGCTCACAGTGTTCAGCTAGATCCGTTCCTGTTATCTTCCTACTGACAGGCAGGCTTGTCTGGTTACAGTATATAAAGCTACCTTAAGAAAATTACAGGTGTTCTTTTTGATCCTATTAGTACCACGGTCAGGCAGCTAGACTATTTACATTTAGTACAGTGTGTCCTGCTCACAGTGTTCAGCTAGATCCGTTCCTGTTATCTTCCTACTGACAGGCAGGCTTGTCTGGTTACAGTATATAAAGCTACCTTAAGAAAATTACAGGTGTTCTTTTTGATCCTATTAGTACCACGGTCAGGCAGCTAGACTATTTACATTCAGTGCAGTGCGTCCTGCTCACAGTGTTCAGCTAGATCCGTTCCTGGTATTTACATTCAGTGCAGTGCGTCCTGCTCACAGTGTTCAGCTAGATCCGTTCCTGGTATTTACATTTAGTGCAGTGCGTCCTGCTCACAGTGTTCAGCTAGATCCGTTCCTGCTATTTACATTCAGTGCAGTGCGTCCTGCTCACAGTGTTCAGCTAGATCCGTTCCTGGTATTTACATTTAGTGCAGTGCGTCCTGCTCACAGTGTTCAGCTAGATCCGTTCCTGCTATTTACATTCAGTGCAGTGCGTCCTGCTCACAGTGTTCAGCTAGATCCGTTCCTGGTATTTACATTTAGTGCAGTGCGTCCTGCTCACAGTGTTCAGCTACATCCGTTCCTGCTATTTACATTCAGTGCAGTGCGTCCTGCTCACAGTGTTCAGCTAGATCCGTTCCTGCTATTTACATTCAGTGCAGTGCGTCCTGCTCACAGTGTTCAGCTAGATCCGTTCCTGCTATTTACATTCAGTGCAGTGCGTCCTGCTCACAGTGTTCAGCTAGATCCGTTCCTGCTATTTACATTCAGTGCAGTGCGTCCTGCTCACAGTGTTCAGCTAGATCCGTTCCTGCTATATACATTTAGTGCAGTACGTCCTGCTCACAGTGTTCAGCTAGATCCGTTCCTGTTATCTTCCTACTGACAGGCAGGCTTGTCTGGTTACAGTATATAAAGCTACCTGAAGAAAATTACAGGTGTTCTTTTTGATCCTATTAGTACCACGGTCAGGCAGCTAGACTATTTACATTTAGTACAGTGTGTCCTGCTCACAGTGTTCAGCTAGATCCGTTCCTGTTATCTTCCTACTGACAGGCAGGCTTGTCTGGTTACAGTATATAAAGCTACCTTAAGAAAATTACAGGTGTTCTTTTTGATCCTATTAGTACCACGGTCAGGCAGCTAGACTATTTACATTTAGTACAGTGTGTCCTGCTCACAGTGTTCAGCTAGATCCGTTCCTGTTATCTTCCTACTGACAGGCAGGCTTGTCTGGTTACAGTATATAAAGCTACCTTAAGAAAATTACAGGTGTTCTTTTTGATCCTATTAGTACCACGGTCAGGCAGCTAGACTATTTACATTTAGTACAGTGTGTCCTGCTCACAGTGTTCAGCTAGATCCGTTCCTGTTATCTTCCTACTGACAGGCAGGCTTGTCTGGTTACAGTATATAAAGCTACCTTAAGAAAATTACAGGTGTTCTTTTTGATCCTATTAGTACCACGGTCAGGCAGCTAGACTATTTACATTTAGTACAGTGTGTCCTGCTCACAGTGTTCAGCTAGATCCGTTCCTGTTATCTTCCTACTGACAGGCAGGCTTGTCTGGTTACAGTATATAAAGCTACCTTAAGAAAATTACAGGTGTTCTTTTTGATCCTATTAGTACCACGGTCAGGCAGCTAGACTATTTACATTCAGTGCAGTGCGTCCTGCTCACAGTGTTCAGCTAGATCCGTTCCTGGTATTTACATTCAGTGCAGTGCGTCCTGCTCACAGTGTTCAGCTAGATCCGTTCCTGGTATTTACATTTAGTGCAGTGCGTCCTGCTCACAGTGTTCAGCTAGATCCGTTCCTGCTATTTACATTCAGTGCAGTGCGTCCTGCTCACAGTGTTCAGCTAGATCCGTTCCTGGTATTTACATTTAGTGCAGTGCGTCCTGCTCACAGTGTTCAGCTAGATCCGTTCCTGCTATTTACATTCAGTGCAGTGCGTCCTGCTCACAGTGTTCAGCTAGATCCGTTCCTGGTATTTACATTTAGTGCAGTGCGTCCTGCTCACAGTGTTCAGCTACATCCGTTCCTGCTATTTACATTCAGTGCAGTGCGTCCTGCTCACAGTGTTCAGCTAGATCCGTTCCTGCTATTTACATTCAGTGCAGTGCGTCCTGCTCACAGTGTTCAGCTACATCCGTTCCTGCTGTTTACATTCAGTGCAGTGCGTCCTGCTCACAGTGTTCAGCTAGATCCGTTCCTGCTATATACATTTAGTGCAGTACGTCCTGCTCACAGTGTTCAGCTAGATCCGTTCCTGTTATCTTCCTACTGACAGGCAGGCTTGTCTGGTTACAGTATATAAAGCTACCTGAAGAAAATTACAGGTGTTCTTTTTGATCCTATTAGTACCACGGTCAGGCAGCTAGACTATTTACATTCAGTGCAGTGCGTCCTGCTCACAGTGTTCAGCTAGATCCGTTCTTGCTATTTACATTCAGTGCAGTGCGTCCTGCTCACAGTGTTCAGCTAGATCCGTTCCTGGTATTTACATTCAGTGCAGTGCGTCCTGCTCACAGTGTTCAGCTAGATCCGTTCCTGCTATATACATTTAGTGCAGTACGTCCTGCTCACAGTGTTCAGCTAGATCCGTTCCTGTTATCTTCCTACTGACAGGCAGGCTTGTCTGGTTACAGTATATAAAGCTACCTGAAGAAAATTACAGGTGTTCTATCCCAGCTTAGTGCAGCTACAGGCCATTAGTATGTCTGGAAGGCCAAGAAGGAGAGGCAGACAGTCACAAGCCAATAAGAGAGGGCAAGCAGGCTCTGTGTCTAGTGCTGGTCATGGAGACGGTGCATCCTCATCAGCACGTGGCCATGGGACACGCTTGGCCTTTTTTTCGGCAGCTGGCCGTGTTGAGCCGCAACATGCGGAAGACTTGGTCGAGTGGATGACCAAGCCGTCCTCATCCTCCTCATCCTCTCTCACCCATGCCCAGGGTGCTTTGTCTGGCAAAGCAGCGGCCTCTTCCCTCAGCTCAATGTCATCAGTGACTCCTTCCCTAGCTCCACCATGTCCTCATGAGGATTCCCTCGAACTGTTTGACCACAGTGTTGGGTACATGCTCCAGGAGGATGCCCAGCGTTTGGAAGGCTCTGATGATGATACTGAGCTCAATGAAGGCAGTAACATGAGCACGGACAGAGGGGGTGCCCAAGAAGGACAGCAATCTGGCAGTCATGCTCCCCCTGCTGCAGCATACTGCCAGGTTTGCTCCAGTGATGAGGAGGGAGGGGATGATGAGGTCACTGACTCAACGTGGGTGCCTGATAGGAGAGAGGAGGAGGAGGAGGAGGAGGAGGAGGAGGTGGCACATCACCAACTAGGCAGGATGCCCTCCAGGGGCCAGCCTAAGGGCAGCACATTGACTGCATCACACCCCAAAGCTCCACATGTGCAGGGCGCTGCAGTCTCTGCGCGTTATTCAAAAAGTTCTTTGGTGTGGGCCTTTTTTGAGACGAGTGCATCAGATCGCACCGCTGCTATTTGCAACATATGTCTCAAGCGTATCTCGCGTGGCCAAAACATCTCCCGCTTGGGTACCACATGCTTGACCAGACATATGTTGACCTGCCATGCAGTTCGTTGGCAAGCGTATCTAAAAGACCCACACCAAAGAACAAAGACGATCTCTCCTTGCTCCTCATCAGCTGAGATTTCCAACCCCACTAGACCTTCAGTCCTCTCTGCGACCTGCAGTGAGAGGAATGAAGGTGTAGAATTAGGTGTGTCACAGCCAAGTACTTGTGGGCAATCTGCTTTTGGTACACCGACGTCAGATTGTACCAGGCAAATTTCCCTGCCCCAGCTGCTGCACCGCCGAAAGAAGTTTGCTCCCAGCCATCCACATGCCCAGCGGTTGAATGCTAGCTTGGCAAAATTGCTAGCACTTCAACTGCTGCCTTTTCAGTTGGTAGACTCTGCCCCCTTCCGTGAGTTTGTGGAATGTGCGGTTCCTCAGTGGCAGGTACCCAAACGCCACTTTTTCTCACGGAAGGCGATTCCGGCTCTCTACCGGCATGTGGAAGGCAATGTCCATGCCTCGCTGGACAGGGCGGTCAGCGGTAAGGTGCATATTACCGCTGACTCATGGTCCAGCAGGCATGGACAGGGACGTTACTTAAGTTTCACGGCGCATTGGGTGACTCTGCTGGCAGCTGGGAAGGATGCAGGACAAGGTGCAGTAGTGTTGGAGGTTGTTCCGCCACCACGCCTCCAAAATGCTGATTGTGACACACCTCTCTCCTCCACCCCCTCCTCTTCTTCTTCCTCCATGGCCTCTTCCTCGGAACCAGCGGTGCTCCGTAGGCGTTCAAGGGGCTACGCAAGTACGCAGGCCAAAAGATGCCATGCGGTGCTTGAGCTGGTGTGCTTGGGGGACAGGAGCCACACTGGGGCAGAGGTTCTGTCAGCTCTGCAGGGGCAGGTTCAGAGGTGGTTGACGCCACGCCAACTTAAGGCAGGAATGGTGGTTTGCGACAATGGCACCAACCTCCTCTCTGCCCTCCGACAGGGACAACTGACCCATGTGCCCTGTTTGGCTCACGTCCTTAACTTGGTGGTGCAGCGGTTCTTGGGCAGGTACCCGGGCTTACAGGATGTCCTGAGGCAGGCCAGGAAAGTCTCTGTGCATTTCCGCCGGTCATATAATGCCAGTGCTCGGCTGACGGACCTCCAAAAGGAGTTTAACCTGCCCAAGAACCGCCTAATCTGTGACATGCCCACCAGGTGGAACTCGACATTGGTCATGCTGCAGCGGCTGCACACGCAGCAGAGGGCCATCAATGAGTACCTGTGCGACTATGGCACCAGGACAGGGTCAGGGGACCTTGGTTTTTTTTCCCCACGCCAGTGGGCCATGATCAGGGATGCATGCACTGTCCTGTCACCATTCGAGGAGGCCACGAGGATGGTGAGCACTGACAGTGCATGCATCAGTGACACTGTCCCCCTTGTCCACCTGTTGGAGCACACGCTGCGTGGAATAATGGACAGGGCACTTGAGGCAGAACAGAGGCAGGAAGAGGAGGACTTCCTTAGCTCTCAAGGCCCCCTTTATCCAGACAGTGTTCCTGCGTGCCCGCCGATCACACAGGAAGAGGACGAGGAGGAGGAGGAGGAGGAGGAAGATTGTGTCAGTATGGAGGTGGAGCCTGGCACTCAGCATCAGCAGTCTTTAAGGGATCAGTCCCAAGGAACACATGGACTTGTACGTGGCTGGGAGGAGGTGGCTGCGGACGTTGTTGTCCTTAGTGACCCAGAGGACTCCGGACCGAATGCCTCAGCAAACCTACGCTGCATGGCCTCCCTGATCCTGCAAAGCCTGCGTAAGGATCCTCGTATTCGTGGTATCAAGGAGAAGGACCAATACTGGCTGGCAACCCTCCTTGATCCACGTTACAAGGGTAAGGTTGCGGACCTTATCTTGCCATCGCAGAGGGAGCAGAGGATGAAACATCTTCGGGAGGCCTTGCAGAAAGGTCTGTGCAACGCGTTCCCAGAGACTGGGAGGTTACAAACTCCTGTTTCTGGACAACGTGTTGCTGAGGCTTCGGTCAGTCAAAGAAGGAGCGGTGGAGAAGGTGGCCGTCTGACCGATGCGTTCAGACAATTTTTTGGTCCGCAACCCCAAGGTATGATCGGTTCCAGCAACCATCGCCAGCGTCTGTTTTACATGGTGCAGGAATACCTAGGGGCAAGATCAGACTTGGACACCTTTCCCACCGAAAATCCTCTGGGTTACTGGGTCTTGAGGATGGATCACTGGCCAGAGCTTGCACAGTATGCAATTGAGCTACTGGCCTGTCCTGCATCCAGCGTTCTTTCGGAACGCACATTCAGTGCTGCTGGAGGCGTGGTAACCGATCACAGGGTGCGTCTGTCCACCGACTCGGTCGATCGGCTGACCTTCATAAAAATGAATCAGTCTTGGATCACCACCAGCTACCAAGCACCTGATGCAGATGTAACCGAATAATTTTTTTTGAAATCTCAGATCCCTTCAAAGACTGCCTATGCTGATGCTGAGTGACTATCCCTGAGTAATTATCCTCTTCCTCCTCAATCATCACGCTGATAGCTTGTAAGAACATTTTTGGTTCTGGGCGCCACCACCAGTGCCTAAGGCACAATTTTTCAGCCCCTGTTTAACAGGGGCGTGTAATTACAATTTTTGATGTAATACTTTGCAGCAGGGCTCGTTCCTGCATTCCAACTAGAGTGTCTGTGAGGGGTTGCAGTGTTGTGGCACCAGCACCAGTGCCTAAGACCCAATTTTTCAGCCCCTGTCTAACAGGGGCGTGTAATTACAATTTTTGATGCAATACTTTGCAGCAGGGCTTGTTCCTGCGTTTCAACTAGAGTGTCTGTGAGGGGTTGCAGTGTTGTGGCACCAGCACCAGTGCCTAAGACCCAATTTTTCTGCCCCTGTCTAACAGGGGCGTGTAATTACAATTTTTGATGCAATACTTTGCAGCAGGGCTCGTTCCTGCGTTCCAACTAGAGTGTCTGTGAGGGGTTGCAGTGTTGTGGCACCAGCACCAGTGCCTAAGGCCTAATTTTTCAGCTCCTGTTCAACAGGGGCATGTAATTACAATTCTTGATCTAATATTTCACAGCAGGGCCCTGTGAGGGCTTACAGTGTTTTGGCCACAGCAACACCTAAGGCCCAAATTTCTGCTGAGTATATAGGGCAGGACCCTACTTTCAAACATCTAACTTACAAACGACTCCTACTTGCAAACGGAAGGAGACAACAGGAAGTGAGATGAAATCTACCCCTAAGGAAGGGAAATTCTCTCCTGTAAGAGTTAATATGGGAAAACAATTTCTCCTTTCCACTGATGCTTTCCAATCCTTGTTCCACAAAAAAACCCAAATTTTCCAAAAACATTTTTCATTGGGACAAAAAAGTGAGGTGAAATCTTCTGAAGAGGAGGAAAGACGCAAAACAAATGTCACAGGGGTGATAACCCTTCCCTATGTTTTCCAAAAAGCTTAGAAAAGATTTTTTGGCTGGAGCTAAACACATTAAAAATGTTCAAAATTACAAACAGATTCTACTTAACAACAAACCTACAGTCCCTGTCTTGTTTGCACCGCCTGAATACTGCTGTTCAGAGTATATAGGGACCTTTCCTTATTTTAATTTGGGTGCGGGGTTCCCCTTAATATCCATACAAGACCCAAAGGGCCTGGTAATGGACTGGGGGGTACCCATGCCGTTTGTCTCACTGATTTTCATCCATATTGCCATGACCCGACATGACATTAAACCCGCAAGCAGTTTTAAATGAGATTTTTTCCTTTAAAAATGACATTTGGTGCAGGGACTGTTCTAAACATGGGAAACACGCGTCACTTTACAGGCATACTATAGACACCCCCCAGGTACGATATTTAAAGGAATATTTCACTTTTTTTTTTTTAACTTTAAGCATCATTAAAATCACTGCTCCCGAAAAAACGGCCGTTTTTAAAAGTTTTTTTTGCATTGATACATGTCCCCTGGGGTAGGACCCGGGTCCCCAAACCCTTTTTAGGACAATACCATGCAAATTAGCCTTTAAAATGAGCACTTTAGATTTCGAACGTTCGAGTCCCATAGACGTCAATGGGGTTCTAACGTTTGTGCAAACTTGCGGTCCGTTCGCGGGTTCTGGTGCGAACCGAACCGGGGGGTGTTCGGCTCATCCCTAGTGTTGTAGTGTTGAGACAATAATCCACACATTCTTGAGTAAGGCACTTTTTTATACCTGCACAATCACATGCGCATTTACCAAAGGTTTTTAAAACAAACCAACATGTTTGTTGTTAACAATGTTTGCAGTAGCATTATGAAAAATCAAAATATCAATTTCAGATAAAACAGGCCTGTGTAAAACCAACAACAAAGCCAAAAAACTTGAACTTACAAAGTTCACATTAGGTAAAACCTGAAGGCTATATCAGACATCAGTATTTAGGAACTGGGTTTGATATAGCATTCAGATGGGGGGAAAATCACCCCTGGAAAAGCCAAATTTGGAAGATGCACACCAATTTACAAATGTCCACATGTGCTATCTGCCATCATGGGGGATCAAGGGACGTGTTTGGGGGGAGCAAGCCCTTCCTCAACGCTACTTTATAATTGAGGAAGGGGTTGCCCCCCCAAAACGCGTCCATTGATCTCCCGTGATGGCAGATAGCACATGTTGGCACGCTGTGTGCATCCTCCAAATTTGGCTTTTCTAAACATTGAAAAAAGTTTGGTAAGATTGGACCACGATAAAACAGGTGATTTTGTGGGGTTTAAATTCGCCCCAAAACATCAATGATGTTATTATTTTTTTTAATAACATCACTGATTTGTTGCTGGATGTTTTGCAATTGGAGATTACACCCCATGATCTCCCCTATCAGTATCTGGG
Source organism: Lithobates clamitans (assembly GCA_037952925.1). Classification (NCBI taxonomy): domain Eukaryota; kingdom Metazoa; phylum Chordata; class Amphibia; order Anura; family Ranidae; genus Lithobates; species Lithobates clamitans. The sequence goes on from JBBGZY010000239.1 coordinate 1,754,853, forward strand.
CACTTTCAGATGTAAAGCGTTCTGGATCCCTCACATCACGATCACCTAAAAAGAGAGAAAGAACAAAAAAAAAGGTCTCAAAAATCTGCCACCAGCCATCTCTTTTACCTGAGTCTGTGGTCGCAGACACTCACCTGTTGTGGTGCCAATCTCCACCACGTCTTCTTCTTCCTCCTGCTCAGCTTCTTGGGTTGGTATTTCCCCTTCTTCCAGAGGGGGGGGGTCTCTGGTCTCCTGGGATGAGGGGTGTCCGAGTCTTTTCTCCCCTATGTAAAACAAAAATGGTATACTTAGCACACAGATATTTGATGGCAGAACTATAGAAATAGGAAACATTGCTTGGAAGTGGGGTACAATTGTCTATTTTAGCCGAGTTCCAAGATGTATATTTTTTATTGCCCTTTGTCAAGCTGCAATACTTTACCTGTTTGGTACAAGCTTCACAGATGGAGACCCCCCTATAGTATACACTGGAGCACCTGTGTGGCCCCCTAATAAAAATGGTGTTCTTGTGTCCCACACTAGTGCTCCAGTGTCCAGATGTGAAAACAGCTGCTCAGTGTCCTCTCCTTACACACAATCTAGTTTGCATTTCATTCTAGTAACAAACCCATCTACACAAACAAATATTTGGCATCCAAGTAGGCCCCCAAAAATGTGTGAAAATGCATATGGCCTAAACAATGGTGTTCTAGAGGCCGAAAGAAAAATGTTTGATACGAACGAATAATGTGCCCATGAACATTAAAGTTGACCTTTGGAAACGTTACAACTAATCAAAGCATATGGAGCAGAACGAACGTAATAAAGACAGAAAGAATAGGAACACAGCACAACTACTTACTTTTTTGCAACACTCCCTGGATCTTTCGGTACTGCTCTGGCTCTCTCAACTTCAGGTCCGACCACCGCTTCCTGAGCTGATCTTTAGACCTTCGTACCCCGAAATTCCGCTCTAGACTCCTGACCACTTTCGCCATGATTTTGGCCTTTCGGATATTGGGGTTGGGGTAAGGCCCATATTTTCCGTCATAGTCGGACTTCCTCATGATGTCGACCATCTCCAACATCTCCCCAAATGACATATTTGTGGCCTTAAAACGTCTCCTTCTGGATCGGGACGTGCCTGGATCCGCCCTTTCCTCCTCCTCCTCCTCCTCGTTGCTACAATTAGCCCGCACTTGCTGTATGTCCGCCATCATGCTCTTCCCCCACTGCGCTGAAGGAAAAGGGGCGGGGAATACACTAGAAAGAACGTCAGGGGCGGGCGGAGTTACACGCATGCGCAGTGTATATAAAGCGTAACACGCGTGCGTATTACGTTTGATCTGTGAGCGGAGGAAGGAGCATTGAACGCGGCGATCGTAAGAACGAAGGTAAGAGACAAACTTGGGCCTATACTGCTTCTATAGATTGAGGCCTATATTGTAACAAGATTAGGAGAGTTTGGTGTGACATTAGGCTTTGTCTTGTGTTGTGTCTTGCAGTGAACATGGATATGGTACTGAAAGATCAGGACTTCATTTCAGTCTTCATAGAGATGCTAAGGGAGCTGCCCTGTCTGTGGGAGATTAAACACCCCCATTACAAGAACCAAGCAAAGAGGAAGGCAGCACTGGAGCAATTGTGTGAAATTGTGAAGCAGGTGATCCCCACGGCAGACATCACTTTTTTAAAGATTTTCATTGGTGGCCTGAGGAGCACATATCTGAGGGAGCGCAATAAAGTCCAGGATTCACAGAGATCCGGAGCAGCAGATGACATCTATGTCCCCAGGATGTTGTACTACGACAGGCTGCACTTTCTGGCAGGCCAGACTGAACCCAGGCCATCCCTCTCCAGTCTTCCTTCCACGCTTCCTTCCCCCCCGGCTGAGGCTTCTGACGCCCAACCTGGGCCTTCCAGGCCACATGTGGAGGAGCCCAGATTGAGCCAGGTATAGCATTCCTCTAAATATTTCTGCTTGTCCAATCAATGATGTTAACTAGATGTTAGTTGGGAGTACTAATTAAGGATTGTGATTGATGATTCAAAACATTACAACTATGTCCCTTTTTCATACACAGGGAAGTCTCAGCCAGGAGGTGGCTGATCTGCAGGTCCCTCCACCCCCTCTGGAAACAGAAAGTGGCAGGAGGAGGAGTACCCTAGAGGAGGCTGCTATCAGATTTTTTTGTAGGGCTACAGAGGTCCTGGGAGCACCACACACCAGGCAGGAGAACATTGCTGCATTCATAGCCTATAAAATGCAGAGGATGGAGGAGGGCCAAAAAGCCATGTGTGAGGCCCTCATATCAGAGGCTCTGGCGAAAGGTGTAAGGGGCCAAATTACACCTCACACACAGCTTTGGGATGGTCCTCCTCCTCCTCCTGCAGGTCCTACTCCTCCTCCAGGTCCTACTCCTCCTCCTGCCACATCTCCAACTGCAGAGCCACAGCCCGGAAGGAAGTGTGAAAGGAAGACCAGACAGTGAGGACCCTGGATCCAGTCTGGTCGGCCAAAAGATGCAGCCTCTTGTGGTACCACAGCCTGGGGACACTGATGTCATCTGCTGCTATCCGGATCTCTGTGAATCCCGGACCAGACTGCCCTCCCTTACATATGGACTCCTCAGGCCACCAATTTTGAGGTTTAACCACTTGACCACTGGGCACTTAAACCCCCTTCCTAACCAGACCAATTTTCAGCTTTCGGTGCTCTCACACTTTGAATGACAATTACTCAGTCATGAAACACTGTACCCAAATGAATTTTTTGTCCTTTTTTTCACACAAATAGAGCTTTCTTTTGGTGGTATTTAATCACCGCTGGGTTCTTTATTTTTTGCGCTATAAAAGAAAAAAGACCGAAAATTCTGTAAAAAAATGCATTTTGCTTCGTTTCTGTTATAAAATTTTGCAAATTAGTAATTTTTTCTTCATATATTTTGGCCAAAATTTATACCGCTACATATCTTTGGTAAAAATAACCCAAATTAGTGAATATTATTTGGTCTTTGTGAAAGTTATAGAGTCCACACGCTATGGTGCCAATCTCTGAAAATTGATCACACCTGAAGTACTGACGGCCTATCTCATTTCTTGAGACCCTAACATGCCAGAAAGGTACAAATACCCCCCAAATGACCCCTTTTTGGAAAGAAGACATTCCAAGGTATTTAGAAAGATGCATGATGAGTTTTTTGAAGTTGTCATTTTTTCCCACAATTCTTTGCAAAATCAAGATTTTTTTTTTTTCACAAAATTGTCATATTAGCAGGTTATTTCTCACACACCGCATATGCATACCACAAATTACACCCCAAAACACATTCTGCTATTACTCCCGAGTACGGCGATACCACATGTGTGAGACTTTTACACAGCGTGGCCACATACAGAGGCCCAACATGCAGGGGAGCACCTTCAGGTGTTCTGGAGCACCCAACTCAATTCTGACATTTCTCTCCCACTAAATCATCATTTATTTGCTAGAAAATTACATAAAACCCAAAACATTATATTTTTTAGCAAAGACCCTGGAGAATACAATGGCGGTCATTGCAACTTTTTATCTCGCACTGTATTTGCGCAGCAATTTTTCGAACACGTTTTGTTTGAAAAAAAAACAGTTTTGTGCTTTCAAAAAAAACAAAACAGTAAAGTTAGCCCAATGTTTTTACATAATGTGAATAATAAAGTTATGCCGAGTAAATAGATACCTAACATGTCACCCTTCAAAATTGCACACGCTCATGGAATGGCGCCAAACTTTGCTACTTAAAAATCCCCATAGGAGACGCTTTAAAAAATTTTACTGGTTACATGTTGTGAGTTACAGAGGAGGTCTAGGGCCAAAATTATTGCTCTCGCTCTACCGATCGCAGCGATACCTTTTTTTTTTTTTTTATTGTTCATTTTACTTTATTTATTTTAGTTTGAGGCTTTTTTCCAAAAAATAAATTTTTTGATCACTTTTATTTCTATTACAAGGAATGTAAACATCCCCTGTAATAGGAATATGGCATGACAGGTCCTCTTTACAGTGAGATATGGGGTCAATAAGACCCCACATCTCACCTCTAGGCTGGGAAGCCTGAAATAAAAAAAAAAAAAATGATCCTGGCTTCGATCGTAGCGGTAAGTCGGTAGAAGCACCTGAGGGCAGCGAGAGGGGGGGGGTGTCCCCTCTCGCCTCCCGTAAGAATGATCAAGCAGTGGAACAGCCGCTATGATCAGTCTTATGGTGTAGGGAATCGCCGGCTGAAAAAGATGATATCTGAATGATGCCTGTAGCTGCACCCATCATTCAGATATCCCCGCACAAAGTCAAGGACGTCGTATGACGACATACCAAAAATGACCCCCCAAAATAGATTCTCCTGCTCCTCCTGAGTACGGCGATACCACATGTGTGAGACTTCCACAGCCTGGCCACATACAGAGGCCGAGTACAGCCGAGCATGGCCGAGTATGGCTGAGCATGGCATAGTATGGCGGAGTATGGCGGGGTATGGCGGAGTATGGCGGAGCATGGCGGGGTATGGTGGAGTATGGCGGGGCATGGCGGGGCATGGCGGGGCATGGCTGAGTATGGCGGGGCATGGCGGAGTATGGCGGGGCATGGCGGAGTATGGCGGGGCATGGCGGAGTATGGCGGGGCATGGCGGAGCATGGCGGGGTATGGCGGAGTATGGCGGGATATGGTGGAGTATGGCGGGGTATGGCGGGGTATGGCGGAGTGTGGCGGAGTATGGCACAGGGTTGCACAGGATCATTGCAGAGTATTGCACAGGGTTGCAGAGTATTGCACAGGGTTGCAGAGTATTGCACAGGGTTGCACAGGGTTGCAGAGTATTTCACAGGGTTGCAGAGTATTTCACAGGGTTGCAGAGTATTGCACAGGGTTGCAGAGTATTGCACAGGGTTGCACAGGGTTGCAGAGTATTGCACAGGGTTGCAGAGTATTTCACAGGGTTGCAGAGTATTGCACAGTATTTCACAGGGTTGCAGAGTATTGCACAGGGTTGCACAGGGTTGCAGAGTATTGCACAGGGTTGCACAGGGTTGCAGAGTATTGCACAGGGTTACAGAGTATTTCACAGGGTTGCACAGGGTCATTGCAGAGCATAGGGGGGGGGATGGCTGAGCATGGAGGGATGGATGGATGTGACTGGACATGTCACTGAGCTGCGCTGTGGGCACTACACATCCAGCCCACAGCGCGGCTCACATCCGATCTCTCCCCCTCTGTACCGATCGGTACAGAGAGGGGAGGGAGGAACCGGCGTCATGACATGACGCCGGTTTGTTTACATGTGATCGCTCCGTCATTTGATGGAGCGATCACATGGTAAACGGCCGCGATCAGCGGCCGTTTACCGTGATCCATGATGCGCCGGGTCCTCTGGACCCGGCGGTCACGGATGTTCCCGTGTGCGCGCCCCAGGGGGCGCGCGGGAGCAGTTTTCTGGAATCACGTCATATGACGTGATCCCAGAGTTATCCAGCCACCCTGCAGCCGTCATTTGGCTATAGGGCGGTTGGCAAGTGTTTAAGAATTGATGTCTGCCGTGGGGGTCCCAGGCTTCACTAATTTCTCCTGTTGATCCAGTGTTGCCTTCCTCTTTGTTTGGTTCTGAGCCCTTAATAAAGGATTTTTGTTTTGAATTATACTCTCCTATGTGTTTTACTTCAAAAATGATGGTTTGTTTGTGAGGATTCAGGTACATTTCTAATATACAATGTGAAATGAACAAGGGACACCAACAACAAAAAATCTCATGGAGATTAAATAATAAAAGATATCAATGGTGTTGGGGTAACTTGCCACACAAAACACACACAAAAATATTCTGGAGTAAAAATAAAAATAACATTGAACAAAGATCAGCCTTGGAAAAAATCCAAACATTAAAGAAAAAAAAAGGCTTAAAAAAAAAAAAAAAAACATAAAAAATATAAAACTGTCAGATGTGACAACTAATAACAATATATTGAGGGAATCCCACTAAAAAAACACAAATAAAACTTTGTGAGAAGTGTGTGTGAATATGAGCAGCAAAACTACTTAATTCTTGTCACATTATAAAGAAGAAGAGAGTGCGCTGTATTAAACCATTTTTTACATTGCAGCGTGACGAAAGTGCTGTATCCATTGCGAACGCTAAGTTTACCAGAACGAGCTGTCCCGTGTCGGAATTTCTTCTGAGCATGCGTGGCACTTTGTGCGTCGGAACAGGCTACACACGGTCGGAATTGACGCGATCGGATTTTGTTGTCGGAAAATTTTATCTCCTGCTGTCCAACTTTGTGTGTCGGAAAATCCGATGGAAAATGTCCGATGGCGCCCACACACGGTCGGAATTTCCGACAACACGCTCCGATCGGACAATGTCCATCGGAAAATCCGACCGTGTGTACGGGGCATTAGTCCGTAGGGTTCAATATTGAGTTGGCTCAACCTTTGCAGCTATAACAGCTTCAACTCTTCTGGGGCATAACATAATATTCCCTAAATAGCCTCCTACGACTGAAAAATAAGCCCCTTTATTTAATGATGAAAAAGTAATGATATACAGTATAAATGTCTTCACATACTAAGCCCTATCAGCCTGATAACTCTGTTAAATATTTAGATAATAAACTACTTTGTCTCTCTTGTTTTTCATTTATTGTGCAGTTTAGTAGAGCAAATTTGTTTAGCTTCAATAAAAATAAAAGAAAAATAAGACCTTTTCTACACTGTTCGCTACATTATATACTGTTATTATTATAGTCATATATACTTTGAAAATTACAAATTTCTATGTGAGCAGTAAATTCTTCTTCTTTTAAAAAAAATAAAAGTGTAAATACTAGGAGTGCAGACAGAAATGTCAAAAAATCCATTACTGGAACCCCTACTGATAAACAAGAAAGTTAATATATATCCATTGAGTTTTTGCTTTCCTCAAAAATTTATACAAACTGTGTTGATGTCTGTTCTGTCTCATTACTTTCCACACATTTTCCCACACAGAATGGCTGAATTGCATTATGGGTTTGACATTAGGGTGACAGTAGCATAAACCAAACTTTATAATTGTGAAATACGTAGATGTGTAAAATATGTTCTAATAGATACAGAATTCCAGCGGAGCGAGAATTATTTTGATAGTATTAAATGTGTTTACTGTTTTGAAAATGTTGAACTTTTTACTTTTGATTACTTTGTGCCTGTATTGGAAGTAAAAGTGGAGCCAAATTCCAGCCAAGACTTCTTTTTTCATTTTGCATAAAGTGGAAACGGTTAGGTTTTCATTGCTGTTTGATTTCTTGTTCAGCAGACACCCCTCACTGCCTGTTAGGACATGAAGTGAGGAGAAATTTCTCCAAGTAGGACACAGACAAAAACAAAAACATTTTTTTGCTATATTGGAAAATGGCTACAACTGCTGACCAGGTTTTAAAGGAGAAGTGTGGAATTTTAAAAAATCAACATCTATACTCACCTATTTGGCTGCAGCAATGATCCAGTGCTGCAGCTGTCCCCTGCTGGCTCTAAGTAGACAAGACCACTGATAGCTCAATTCTTTGTCTTCAGGTCTGGTTCACATCTATGCATTTTTTAATGCATTTTCAGTTCTGCTGAAACACACTAACATGATTTCCTATGGGTCACGTTCACATCTGTGCAGGGACAGGAAGGGACAGGGATCAGCAGGTTGTGTTTTTTTGTTCCATAGATTTCAATGGATCAAAATCGTGTTATTGAAGAACGCAAATTGTACTTGGACTATGCATCAACTGCAACCTGCGTAGGTGTGAACCAGACCTTAGTGAGCAGAGAGTGGTGACTGTCAGTCACCAGCTCTCTGCTCTGCCACTTCAGTATTCACTGGAGCACGGGGCTGCAGGGGGGGGGGGCAACAGAAACAGTTGTCTCAGGCATACTGGGAGGCTGAGCCAGCTTTTGGTCAGCCCTGTGATGTCAGCTGACAGCTGGATTTAGCCCACTATCAGCTCAATCTGGGTCACAGAAGTTCAGAAATAAGTGCACCTCTGTGTCCTAATAGAGAAGAATGGCCAAACGAGTTTTGCGCATACTTCTCCTTTAAAGCTGTCCATGCTATCATAGCACTACCCCCTGAGGGCTCCTGGTAACTGTTTCCCCTATTCCTGCACAGCCAGGCAACACACATTTTTCACTTGCATCTGGACACAAGAAATCACTCTTTGGGCTTGTTTTTGTTGTAGAAGATTCTCCAAACTTCTAGATCCAGGGGGAGGTACCAGAGACCTGCTTCTATAGAGCCATCCTGCCTGACCTGCAGTTACCCAACCCAATTTCTGACTCACAAAATGTACCATGAGTCATAATTTAAATTTGCCTACACTAACTCTACTAGCGAACAACTTTTTTGACAACAAGGTTTTAAGTATGTGACAACCACACTTCCTATTTCTTATATTAGAATTATTGGGGCAGGAAGTCAGGGAAAAATTCTCCCTGCTTTTCTTTACATTTCTGTATTTTTTGCATAGTATAGTGATAAATACTTAAAGTGATAATAAAGTCTAATTTTTTTCGGATAAAAATAACAAATATGTTATACTTACTGCTGTGCAGTGGATTTGCACAGTGTAGCCTGGATCCTCCTCTTCTCGTGTCCCTCTTCAGTGCTTCTAGCCCCTCCCTCCTGTTAAGTGAACCCACAGCAAGCAGCTTGCTATGGGGGTACCTGAGCCGATCCACAGCTCCCTGTGTCCAGCCCGCCCCCTTTCTCTCCTCATTGGCTGACTGACTTTTATTGACAGCAGCGGGAGCCAATAGTGCTGCGCTGCTGTCTCAGCCAATGAGGAGGGGAGTTCTGGCCAGCTGAGTGTCTTGTGCAGGCCCAGATTGCCCATAGGGAAAACCGGGCACTTGCCGGGCCGCCAGTCCCTGTGGACCGGGGCCGCCACTCCTTGTGGGGCCCAAGGCAGCTGGGCTGCTCTTTGAGCCTGCGCCGCTTACCCAGCTTCTCCGCGGCTGCCAGTTAAGCGCTGAGCGCCGGGGGGTGCCTGGGGGGCGCCAAGGGGACGGAAACATGAAGGGGGAGGATCGAGATGAGACACCTACAGCCTCACCTGTATTGGTCAGCCGTTGGTGCCGGGGGGAATGACTGCGAAGGGGGGAGGAGCTAGAGGAGACACCATGGAGCTGAGCAGTAAGAGAAAACGTGAGTGCAGCCCCCCTGTAACCTGGATAGGAGGAGCAGTGGGGGCGGCTGCATATAGAACAATCAGTCTTTTCATCTTCCTCCTGCAGTCTCTGAATACCTGCGAGAAGTAGAGGAGAAGCAGGCATTCCGAGACTGCAGGAGGAATATGGAGAGAATGATTCTTCTATATGCAGCCGCCCCCACTGCTCCTCCTAGCCTGCTTCTCTCTGCTGCCCCCTGGGCTCTCCGCCACCCCCCCTGTGCTCTCCACATTCCCCCAGGCTCTGTGCTGCCCCCCTGTGCTCTCCATCTCCACCCATGCTCTCCGCCACCCGCCCTGTGCTCTCCACATTCCCCCAGGCTCTCTGCTGCCCCTCTGTGCTCTCCACCTCCCCCCATGCTCTCCGCCACCCCCCTGTGATCTCAACATTCCCCCATGCTCTCTGCCACCCCCCTGTGCTCTCCAACCCCCCATGCTCTCTGCCACCCCCCTGTGCTCTCCACATTCCCCTATGCTCTCTGCCACCCCCTGTGCTCTCTACATTTCCCCATGCTCTCTGCTGCCCCCTGTGCTCTCCAAATTCCCCCATGCTCTCTGCCACCCACCTTGCTCTCCACATTCCCCCATGTTCTCTGCCACCCCCTCTGGGCTCTCCACCTCCCCTCATGCTCTCCGCCACCCCCCTGTGCTCTCCACACATTCCCCCATGCTCTCTGCCTCCCCCTGAGCTCTCCACCTGCCCCATACTCTCCACCACCCCCCTTGTGCTCTCCACATTCCCCCAGGCTCTCTGCTGCCCCTCTGGGCTCTCCACCTCCCCCCATGCTCTCCGCCACCCCCCCTGGGCTCTCCACCTAAAAAGCAAATAAAAAAACAAAACAAGAAACAGGATGTATATGAATTTTAGCTAGAGCTATTGATCTAACAATAGACATATAAGCTCCACTACAACTATATATAGCTCTACTATAGTTATATAGCCATGCCTATATGTATGAAATATTTATATGCAAAAAAAATATGTTTCCTTTTTTTTAATAATATCCATATTAAAAAAAAATATCCAACCTGAGCTTTTGGTATCTACTGCCCATTGATAATGCTTGGGAATACTGATAGACAACCTGGTCAACAGGTTCGTCTATCAGCTTATGTCCTGGAATTAAGTCTTTCTGAATTCTTTCTGTTCACACTCTGGATTATACCTTTCAATCTTTTCTGCATTTGTACTCAGCTTGTTTGTGCTTTTCCTGGTCTGCAGGTGGGGGGGCTTTTTTAGAACCTTGAAGCCCCCTTTAACAGTAAGGAGGCACCCAGATAGCCCCCCCATGTGAGTGAGGGGTATATGCAGTGGGGGAAAGTTTGACCATTTACAAAGAAATGAAGAGTCTATCATTTTTTATCATAGGTGAATTTTAGATGATAAAGACAGAATATCAACCAAAAATCCAGAAAAAAACACGATACAAATGTTATAAGTTGAGTTGCAGTTCAGTGAAAAAAATAAGTATTTGATCCCCAAGCAAAACATGACTTAATACTGGGTGGAGAAACCCTTGTTGGCCAGCACAGAGGTAAGATGTTTCTTTTTAGTTAGTTACCAGGTTTGCACACATCTCAAGAGGGATTTTGGTCCAGTCTTCTTTACAGATCTCCTCTAAATCCTTAAAGTTTTTTCTCTGTCACTTGGCAACTCGAAGTTTCAGCTCACTCCATACATTTTCTATAAGATTAAGGTCTGGAGACTAGCTAGGCCACTCTTTGACCTCATTGTGCTTCTTCTTGAGCCTCTCCTTTGTTGCCTTGGCGGTATGTTTTGGGTCATTGTCATGCTGGAGACCCCTCCATGACCCATCTTCAGTGTTCTGAATGAGGGAAGAAGGTTCTCATCCAAGATTTTACAATACATGGCCCCATCCATTGGCCCCTCAATGCAGCATAGTTGACTTTTACCTTTAGCAGAGAAACAGCCCAAAAGCATAATGTTTCCACCTCGGTGCTTGACCGTAGGGATGGTGTTCTTAGGGTCATAGTCAGCATTTTTCTTCCTCTAAACACAGCGAATCGAGTTAATGCTAAAGAGATACATTTTGGTGTCATCTAACCACAGCACTTTATCTCAATCCTTCTCTAAATTATTAAGATGTTCATTGGTAAACTTCAGATAGGCCTTTACATGTGTCTTCTTAAGGAGGGGACCTTGTGGGTGCTGCAGGATTTCAATCCATGGTGGTGTATTGTGTTACCAATGGTTTGTTTGGTGACTGTGGTCCCAACTGCCTTGAGGTCATTCACAAGCTACTCCTATGTAGTTCTGGGCTGGTCCTTCACTTTTCTCATGATCATCCTTACCCCATGAGGCGAAATCCTGCATGGAGCTCCAGACCGAGGGTTATTTTGTGTTTCTTCCATTTGCGGATAATCGCTCCAACAGTTGTCTCTTTCTCGCCATGCTTATTGCTGATGGTCTTGTAGCCCATTCCAGCTTTGTGCAGGCCTACAATCTTTTCCCTGACGTCCTTTGACAGCTGTTTGGTCTTGCCCATGATGTTGAGGTTTGAATTAAAGAAAGAGATTCTGTGGACAGGTGACTTTTATACACATAAAAAATTGTCATTAGAAGCACCTTCTTAAATTGACAGGACTAATCTGAGTACCACATGACCATATAATGTAGCCAGTCTGTAGGAGCCAGAATTACTGTTCATTGGTGTGGGATCAAATACATATTTTACTCACTGAACTGCAACTCAATTTTTAACACTTCTATCATGTGTTTTTTCTGGATTTATGATTGAAATTCTGTCTCTATCATTTAAAATACACCATACACATTATGATAAAAATTATAGACCCTTGATTTCCTTGTAAGTGGGCAAACTTCCAACATCTGCAGGGTATTAAATAATAATTCCCCCCACTGTAGTACCTCTACTCAATCAAAAAAAAAAAATTGTGTAGTGTAAATAAAAATACAGACAGCGTTTTTCAGTCATTTAATTTCTCTATACTAGAGGGTATAACTTAACTCCAGAACACAGTTTTGCAACTTTGACATGCATTACTAAAACTTGTGCATATCATTGCAGCTACTTAATGTATCCAGGTGAATTATACTTTGTTTTCAGGACAAATTGGGCTTTCATATGGTGGTAAAAAGTAAGGGACTTCTCCTAAATGTCTTTTGTTAACAAAGGAAAACTGATACAAAAAAATAATAATTTTGCTTTATATTTATTGCTATTTCCATAGCCTACCACCAAAGAACAAACAAAAATGATTTTCCTTGCTCCAGACAAATGTAGCAATACCACATATGTATATGTTATTTGTTGATTGTACACATAGTAGTGCCCAGAAACAATAGTGCACATTTTGCTTTTTTTTATCCTACCTAAAACAAACTGGATACTAAATTTAATTTTGATTCTACTAAAAATACATTGACCCGACCTTTGATTCTGAACATGACCTTTGACCCTAACCTTGACCCTAACCCTGACTTAGAACAAACCTTGACCTAGCTTTTTTTTATTTTATTTTTTTATTTTATTTTTACACACACACTTCTTTGTTTACATTTTTCCTATAGAATTGGGGGGGGGGGGAGATACAGTGTATTCAAGAGGAGAAAAAAAACACAGGGGGAGGCTGAACAGTAATTGATCGATGTGATACCCTCTAATTGGGTGGTAAGGTTCCCTATCATTTGTACAAGACCCAGTGCTTTCAGTTAGCACCCGGGCTCAAACACAGGTACATATATACGGCCCCACAGGATTAAGACCCACATCAGTGAGGCAGCATATATGTGTATGCTCGGAGGGAAAGGGTTAGTTTAGTTAAGCCCCATGTTGTATAATCCACTGTCAATCATGTCCAGTGATATAGATCTATGTCAATCACGATAGCTGATGCCTGATGACCTTCCCTGTAAAACACATAGAAGCAGCTGAGAGGTGACCATATAAACACACTTTTTTTGTAAATGTCACTTTTTCTATAGTATTTTGTATACATTGCACAAATGCCCCACTTCACAGGCAAGGTCAGGGCATTTCCAAGGCATGTTATTTAATGAAGTTTTGCATGTTTTGTTTTAAGCATTTCTAAAATCAGTATTCTGCATGCCTTTTGTTTGACATTTCCCTGCTTATTAGCCCAAAAAATTGACATTACTGTTATTTAACATTAGGCGTCTTTTGACTTAATGGGGGTTTGGATTTGGCACCTGAACCTGCCTTGAACTAAATCCAGGTAAGTTCAACTTATTGCTATAGCTCACTACAGTTTTTTTGTCAAAGCAGCATAGTACCCGCCCCTTGCTCATTTTCTGCAATCAACACTGTGAATTACTTTTTCTGATAAGATGGCTCCAGCTTTTGGTAGGAGATACATTTCTGCTGTATAGTCTTTGAGGGGAATCGTTTAGCACCTGGGTCACATCCATGTACCTATTGCATCCTATACATTCTTTAAAGTTTTTCCCAGACCTACCTCTAAATTTACCTTCAGAAAATTAGGTTAAAAAAGTCCAGGAAAGCAGTTGGATATTTTTTGGGGTCCTAAGTGTTGCATGAAAGAGGCCTTAGCTTCTGCCACCAGCTTGTTGATCTGTAGCACTGGAGCATGGTCATGGTACAGCTAAATATCTGGCCTGTCCCAGCATTGACTACGTTGAGGTCAGAGCCTGTAGCCACTGCCTGATCAATGGTGTGTCTTGCTATCTTTCTGGCTACACCATGCCTTTGGATTTCTCTTTATTATTATTTGGGACTTCCCTCTTACTATGCTCTTTCCTGCTACCTGTCCTCATTTCAGGTTGTTCCCTGACTATACTTTTCAGCCATATGCCAAGACTTCCAGCCTGTCTGATTATTCTAGTCTTGCCTTTTGATCTTGTTTGATTTTGCCTGTTCAGTGGGCTGTCACACTTCAGTGACACAGATAAGCCATCGAACCCTGTAACAACTGTATCATTAGAAACCTTGAAAAAGTCAAATATTTAAAAATCCTCTGATGTTAGCTGAAGTATGTCTGGGTGTACTTGATGTGATTGTGGCCGTATTAGTGCAATTGTGACAGAGAAAATAGAGTACTGTCTGTGATACTTTTTTTATTTGCACTAACATACAATTTTTCAGGACAAGCTTTCAGGGTATGTCCCTTTCTTCAAGGTCTAAGCAGTACTGATTTTGATTTTGTGAATCAGTACTGCTTGGACCTTGAAGAAGGGGACATACCCTGAAAGCTTGTCCTGAAAAATTATATGTTAGTGCAAATAAAAAAGTATCACGGACAGTACTCTATTTTCTCTGGGTGTACTGAGAACAATGTAAAATGTATCTGTCTACTTTTTCTGTTAAAAAAAAAAAACGTATCTGACTGCAGTAAACTAAATGCAGCAAGTGCTAAAAAAACAAGTCTGATTTTCACAAAGGGGTTGATTTACTAACAAAGTAATGTTGACTTAGGTAAGTTAATTAAAATGCAACTAAATTCTCCTATCCTTTATAGCCAAGAGAACTGTCATTAGCCTGTGTTTGATCCAAAGTTGCCATGGTGCTGCAGATGTGATCAGTTTTGACACCAGCCGTCTGATGGTCTGACAGTTTATTTGAGAGCACAAGCTAACCTGACAGTTGTCATCCACGACATGCCTTGAATGTTACTTTTTGGGGAAACTGTTAAATTGATGGGTTTAGTTCCTCTTTTCCTTTTCGGCAGCGGTACTACACGGGCGCTATTAACCCTTTCCTTGGCCTCTAGCGGGGGGGTTAAAAGCGCCCTGCTAGCGGAAGAAAAGCGCCAATAAAACTACGGTAAAACGCCGGTAAAACTGGTGGCGCATTACCACGGCCAAGGCTGCAATGTGAAAGGGCTCTCAGTGAGGCTGTGTTCAATTCAAATATCCAAAAACATGCAAGGTAAAATAATGTTTATATTTAATTGCGCTGTTCATGCTTGAGTGTTGAAAGAAAAAAGCATCATGTACCTGGTGGAGTCGGCTAAGTTGATAAGAGAAATTTGCTTACACCTTCTGTCCAATACCCACAGGCGTTTGTGACAGAGTATAGCAGAATGAGGAGTGGCAGAGGTGCCTGTGGTAAGTTCAGATGCAACAAATGATCTGGGGAGAGTCTGGACACTGCTGAGATGCTGGTGAAGTTTGTATTTCATTGGTGCAGAATGTTTGTTCACAGGTTGGGCACGAGAACACAAACAATCAAAAAGATGAGTTGTAGTTAGTGATTTTAAAGATTGTCTTTTTTTTTAAATAACAAACATGTTATACTTACCTGCTCTGAGCAATGATTTTGCCCAGAGCAACCCTGATCCTCTTTTTTTTTGGGTCCCCCATTGACAGTCCTGGGCCCTTACCCCTGCTGAGTGTCCCCAATAGCAAGCCACTTGCTATGGGGGCACTCGAGCAGGCTCACTCCAGAGCCACGCTCCTATGAATGGACATTGTCCATTCACACACAGAGCATGTCTTGGCCCCGCCCTCCTGCCCTCTCCTCATTGGCTCACTGGGTGTAATTGACAGCAGCAGGAGCCATTAGAACTACTTTAACCACTTGCTGCCCGCCCGCCGTCATATGACGGCGGGACGGTGCAACTGTTGTTCTGGGCCGCCGTCATATGACGGTGCAGTCTTCCAGGCAGCCCAGGGGGTGCGCACGCCCGCCGCATTGCCTGGGTCCCAGTGCGCGTGCCCAGCGCGCCGCGATGTCCGCCGGGCACCCGCGATTGCCCGGTAACCGAGCAGGACCGTGGATCTGTGTGTGTAAACACACAAATCCACGTCCTGTCAGATGGGAGGAGACCGATGGTGTGTTCCTTGTACAGAGAAACACCGAGCGGTCTCCTCCCCTAGTGAATCCCCACCCCCCACAGTTAGAATCACTCCCTAGCAACACATTAACCCCTACAGCGCCCCCTCCTGGTTAACCCCTTCATTGCCAGTCACATTTATACAGTAATCAATGCATTTTTATAGCACGGATCGCTGTATAAATGTAAATGGTCCCAAAAATGTGTCAAAATTGTCCGATGTGTCTGCCGCAAAATCGCAGTCATGATAAAAATCGCAGATCGCCACCATTACTAGTAAAAAAAAAAAAAAAATAATAAAAATGCTATAAATTTAATTTAATTTTGCGCAAACCAATAAATATACGCTTATTGCGATATTTTTTACCAAAAATATGTAGAAGACTACGTATCGGCCTAAAATGAGGAAAAAATTTGTTTAAAAAAAAAATTGGATACTTATTATAGCAAAAAGTAAAACATATTGTGTTTTTTCAAACTTGTCACTTTTGTTTTGTTTATAGCACAAGAAATCAAGAAAAGAAAAATCGCAGGGGTGATCAAATACCACCAAAAGAAAGCTCTATTAGTGGGGAGAAAATGATAAAAATTTCATTAGGGTACAGTGTAGTATGACCGCGCAATTGTTATTCAAAGTGTGAAAGCGCTGAAAGCTGAAAATTGGCTTGGGCAGGAAGGGGGTGAAAATGCCCAGTATGGAAGTAGTTAAGGTAAAAAGAAGTCAGCAAAAGTCGGGAAGCAGAGATATTAACTGAGAAAGCAAAAGTCATGCAGTACAAGACTGAGAGCAGATGGGCAGCAGGCACTAAGCCAGCAGGCAGAAGATGAAGTCTTGATACAACCCAAGATCAGCAGTGAGGATATGGGTACAACCAGGGCTGGTGCAAGGATTTTTTACACCCTAGGTAAAATCTCATTTTTCAGCCACCATTGGCTCCACCCCTGACTCCACCCCCTTTGCCCTGCCCATGTGACAGGAGTTGGCGCTATACAGGAAGCATTGGCTTTGCTTCCTTTAACACTGGCTCCAATACTGCGCTGCGCCTCTAATTACACTATCGTTCGTACGGAGCAGCTGCCTGAGACAGAGTTAGTTACATGCTGCAGCCTGCAGACCATGCAAATGCGGAGGGAAACCAATGTCTGGGCACCCCTAGGCAGCAGTGCACCCTAGGCGGCTGCCTAGTTTACCTATTGGTAGCACTGGCCCTGGGTACAACAAAGTCATGAGACAAGGCAGGTCAAATACAGCAAAGCAAAAATGCAGGAAAGGTTGTCATAGCAGCTGATGACAACTCAGCAAAGTCCTTAAGTTGTGCTCAGCTTTAAATAGGGCAAGCAAAGCCAGTGCTGGATATACACTGAGGTGTGTGTAGCTGTCACACTAATGCCCTGTACACACGGTCGGACTTTCCGACGGAAAATGTGCGATTAGAGCTTGTTGTCGGAAATTCCGACTGTGTGTACGCTCCATCAGACAGTTTTGGTCGGAATTTCCGACGCACAAAGTTTGAGAGCAGGATCTAAAATTTTCCGACAACAAAGTCCGATGTCAGAAATTCTGATCGTGTGTACACAAAATTCCGACACACAAAGTGTCATGCATGCTCAGAATCAGAAGAGCCACACTGGCTATGGAACTTCATTTTTCTTGGCTCATCATACGTGTTGTACGTCAATGCGTTCTTGACGTTCAGAATTTCCGACCAACTTTGTGTGACCATGTGTATGCAAGACAAGTTTGAGCTAACATGCGTCGGAAAAAATCCGATGAATTTTGCTGTCGGAATGTCCGATCGTGTGTACAGGACATCAGTATTAGATCATGAACTGCAATATGCACATGTGCAAAATTTCA
The DNA here is from genome assembly GCA_037952925.1 of Lithobates clamitans. NCBI lineage: Eukaryota > Metazoa > Chordata > Amphibia > Anura > Ranidae > Lithobates > Lithobates clamitans. The sequence continues at coordinate 1,772,710 of JBBGZY010000239.1, forward strand.
GATGCAGCCATGAGTCCAACTTTTTTGACAAATTGATTTGCTTTATTCGCTAAAGTGACTGTTTATTTTTCTGAGAGAATATTCTCTAATCCTTCAGTAAATCAGTTCCATATTCTCTTTCAGATGACAAAGTATTTCTCAAGATTGCAACTTCAGTAAAAGATAACAGTGACAAATATGTATTTATATTCTTGTCTAGAATGATGTTAAAGGTGTCTGTCACTTTAAAATACCATATTACAGCTTCTGTCCTTTAAATGTAACATATTACAGTTCAAGTACGTGTTAGTATGGTTAGAGGGATGCAGTTACTTACATTCAGTAGCCTATTATGTGAGTGTGGTCCTTAGAGGCGCTTCCGCCTAAGGGCTGTTTTTTCTGTTGTTCTTCTAAATACTTTGTAATCTAAAAAAAGGGACAAGGTAAATATTCTTCACAAAAAAAAAAAACATTGCAATGTCTTCTTGCTTATATCTGGGAAAATACAGTATTTAAAGAGCCTGAACATCATCTAAACTAAAGCATTCATCCTATTCATAGACTGCAGTAGAAATCACAAAATGTTTCTAACATGAATGCTATAAATATTACATACAGTTATATGAACTGCAAGTAGCTTTAGGCCTAAAAGAGAACACAACTCTTTGTAGCACATTCCAATGCCAATAAAGGTTGTCAGGTCTTTCCATTATCTATTCATTTTTACAGGATTCTGTGTATTTTCTTACACAAGTTATCTAAAGATCTGTTATGTACTTCACCAGGTATCACACCTTAATGTTATTCACGTGCATTAGATGGCATGAGATTAAATGCCATTTGATATTGTTATATTTGGTAAATGACCAAAATCTGATGTTAGGATTACTGACATCAAGACGCAGATTCGAAACTAGTCATATATGTACCCTATGTGGTACGTCTAACAGGTGCTATCTTTTCTTCGCTGAACTCCAATATGATCTAAAAGGAACACATAAATGCAGCTCTTTATTTAGTACTCCATCATTTAATGTTTAAATTTTGTAAATGCTAGCAGACTGTATGGATAGGAAAACAAATCCTTCAACGGGTAAAGCAGCTTAGATACAAGTATTTTGTCTGTGTATTTAGCTGTTTGTTCAACTTTAAATTAAGTTTACTCTAAACTTTTGTTTCCAGAAAATAAAAGCATATCTAAAATAGATATGATTAAGTACAGTACATACATACATACAGTAGTATTTAAACTTAAGGCAGGGTTTGAGAAAGATTTATCTCGGAGAATGAATACAATGGGGTTAATTTAAATCTGGTGCAGCTGTGTATAGTAGCCAATTGGCTTCTAACTTGAGTGTTCAATTAAGCTTTGACCAAAAAAACGGAAGCTGATTGAGACTTGTACCAGATTTTGCACTCTTCAGTTTTAGTAAATCAACTCTAATGTGTCCTGACCCAGCTCATACTTATTAAGCATTTGCTTTAATAACTAGTCTAATACTTAACTACTTGCTGACCAGCTGCCGTCGTTATACGGTGGCAGGTTGGCTCACCTGCACGAATCCCTGTAGCTGTATAGTGGTCACTTTAAGGGCTATAGGGGGCGCGTGCCAGTGGCGTGACTCTGGAGCTGATGCTCTTGGCCAACGGCCTTGATATCTGCCAGCCACCCGTGATCGCTCTTCAGAGAGCCAGAACAGGGATCTGTCAATGTAAACAGACAGATCCCCATTCTGACAGGGGGTAGAGAGTGATCAGGAATAGCGATCTCTCTCTCTCCTCCCTGTCAGTCCACTCCCCCCACAGTTAGAAACACCTCCCTAGGGAACACTTAACCCCTTGACATTTTTACAGTAATCAGTGGCTATTTTTAGCTCTGATCGCTGTATAAATGACAATGGTCCCAAAAAAGTGTCCGCCGCAATGTTGCAGTCCATCTAAAAATCGCTGATCACCGACATTACTAGTGAAAAAAAAAATAATAATAAAAATGCCATAAATATATCTCCTATTTTGTAGATGCTATTTCTTTTGCGCAAACCATTCAATATACACTTGATGCTAAATATGTAGAAGAATACATATTGGCCTAAACTGATGAAGAAATTAGTTTTTTTTATTTGTTTTTTGGATATTTATTATAGCAAAAAATATTGGGTTTTCTCAAAATTGTGGCTCTTTTTTTGTTTATAGCAAAAAAAAAAAAAAAAAAACGCACAGGTTAACAAACACCACCAAAAGAAAGCTCTATTTGTGGGAAAAAAAATTTGTTTGGGTACAGCGTTGCACGACCGCGCAATTGTCAGTTAAAACGACACAGTGCTGTATCGCAAAAAATGTCCTGATCTTTAAGGGGGAAAATCTTTCAGTCCTTAAGTGGTTAAATACATTTCAGAAAATCTGAACTAGGAAACATTTTATTAACCAATAACCACACTTATTAAATGTTTAAAGTATAACTAAAGGACATTTTCTTTAGTTTTGAATAGATTGGAGAGGGATTAGAACACCTGTTAGTTTTTATTGCTGTCTTTGCCCCCATTAGGGAGATTCATCCTTTCTATTTGTCCTGTTTACCATCAGCATTGAAAGTGAAAGTAAAAGAAAATCTCAAAATTTGGGTTGTCCTCAGAAAATTAAAAGAATAGAAGTTTTCCAATGGGGACATTGTTATTATGATGGTCTGGGGATCCCCAAAGGATTCCCGTAATTGGCAGGGATTTCCTCTCACATCCTGTTTTGTCTATGGAACAGGACGTGACGGAAAATCTCCTCAATGGGGCACAGATGAAAAAAATAAACCAGCAGGGTTTATAACACTTCCTTACTATATCCTAAATGAAAAATTCTATAGTTTTACTTTAAGTAGCACAGTCTCTTGGGAATTGATAGACAATGATGTAGTGACAGTAAGTCCCCCCACTATTCAAACTTTAATATGAAAAGATGAATAAATCCAACCTTGAACATTGAACACCCTAATATGTTGCTATGGATTGCCCATACCTATAGGTAATAGAGGCATAGACACCTTTAAAACATAAATGTGCTTTTACTATGATTTTTGTATTTGTAGATGTCCCTGCAGGTAAAAGGCCAATTTTTTGGATCACCTTTACTAAACATAAAGCCATTTCAAACAACATAGCATGCAATCTACCAGAGCTGTGTTTACCTTTTGCTTTTCTATGAGTGAGCTCCTCCTAGTATTCATCAGTGTGCTATAAAGCAAACTGATAATACTGTCCAGAATATGCTGCAGCAGTCATACAATCAAATAGAGCTTTTGCAGATTTTTGCATGTACACTAATGCCCTGTACACACGGTCGGATTTTCCGACGGAAAATGTGTGATAGGACCTTGTTGTCGGAAATTCCGACCGTGTATGGGCTCCATCTCACATTTTCCATCGGAATTTCCGACACACAAAGTTTGAGAGCTTGCTATAAAATTTTCCGACAACAAAATCTGTTGTCGGAAATTCCGATCGTGTGTACACAAATCCGACACACAAAGTGCCACGCATGCTCGGAATAAATTAAGAGACCAAAGCTATTGACTACTGCCCCGTTTATAGTCCCGACGTACGTGTTTTACGTCACCGCGTTTAGAATGACAACTTTGTGTGACCATGTGTATGCAAGACAAGTTTGAGCCAACATCCGTAGGAAAAAATCCATAGATTTTGTTGTCGGAATATCCGATCAATGTCTGATCGTGTGTACAGGGCATAAGAGTGTACATTCTGAAGCCTGTGCATTGTTAATTTCCCTCTTTCTGCTCCTTTAATGACCAATCACATTCAAATGTCCCAAAAAAGGTTTAAATCTGAATGGTGGTTGTAAGAAAACCAATGCAGTACTACCGACAAAAAGTAAGAAGCCTGCATTGGATTATTATTGACAAAAGTGAGGTATGCTAAAGCACAGAACATGTAGGCAGTTTTTATTTCTGTAAAATCTGTGCCACCCTGTCCCAATGTAATTCCTATATAACCCCGTTAAATTACTATTTCATTAGCATTACCTGGTACAAAAGATTCGGTTGCATTAAATAAGAAAACTATGTTTATGCTATGCAGTAATTCTGAACCTGGAAGCATGTCACTATTATCAAATCATTTGTTTAGAACTATAAACTTTTTTTCTTACATATTTTAAATGGGTCCCAGTAAATATGTATATTTGCAACAAAATTGCTTCTGTACATTACATTCTTTCACAGTCTGTCTATTTCATGAGTCCTCATTGCACAGCAGTGTGAAGCATGTGACATGTATGTGATTTACAAGATTTATATGAATATCCCTCCCAAACCAAATCATACTTTTACATAGTTTGCTGTATATATATTTGTTTTGGGAGTGCTAATAAGATTTCAGTGTTTGCCTTTTAATTTATCAAGATGATTAAAAGCTTAGGGTGCCCAAATGTATATCCTAACATTCTTTCTTTTATGTTTAAGCTGTCATTAAAAAGAATATTCATACTGACCTATTATAAGCATCTTGGCAAGCAGAAGTCAACAGATTTATAGAAGTCTTTGGGGCAGAACCAGCTGTCAATGGTAAATTGTAAGTGGTCAGTGTTTTTCGCTTTGATTGCCACACTGTTTAGTGTAACTGTACCATTTTAATTTGTCATGAGCTTATTATAATATCCTGCACGGAAAATTACAAAACAATAGTTGTTTGGGTAATTCAGCTCAATGCAATCCTATAATTGACATCTTTATTTCTTCATTAAATCATTCACACAGTGAAAATTTTACTCTGCTGAAACATTAAAGCCTCATAACCAATATAAAGTTTCAGCACATAATGTCTGGAAAATAATGTAATGATATACAAATAAATTTATCAGCTCCCAGATTAATCTCCCATGCATAAGGAAATCTTATCCTGCAGCATAATAATGTGCACATGTATTTGTAGCTTTCATCTCATTCTTTCCCATTTCTCTTTGCACATAAATGTAGAGGGTGAAAACCAGGTCAGCCTGACAGTTTGTGCCTAATATAAATGACTTACTGGGTTGCTTGCTCTTGGTTATTTCATAATGGTGATGTATACAATGTAATGTTCTACTGACATCCTGGAGTCATGGTCAAAATTATTGTGTAGGAGTCTGAGTGATTTTCTGTTTCTTTCTTCTATTAGTTCCTATACCTTACACTACTAGAGGTAGTATAGTATTTATGTGTCTATGTGCATGAACATGAATTGTTTGGCTTAATTATCTACATGGCACCTACAAATATTGCACAAATTAGACTGGTATTCAGACTGCGCTGAAATTTCAATATGTAAGAATGACAGAAAATAGGACAGCACTTCCAAGTTATTTCTTTTCATAGAAATTCATTCATTTTTGTTCCTAGAAAGAAAGAAAGAACTACTGTAAGTAAGAGTTTAATTTAAAAAAATGGGAAAATGTTAAAATACCCACTATTTTTGTGTTACGACTTAAAGAATTATCTTTTTAACTAAGTTTGTTAAGTTCCTTGAAAAAACAGATAATACCATATATGATACATATTAATTTGGTGAATATATTTCAAACCACACAAAGGCTGATTTACTAAAAAAGTTTTTTTTCTACTAATCTAGTAAACTTATAATAAATTCATACAAAAATAACAAGGAAAAAGAGATTCCCCAAAAGGAGGCAAAAACCCAAACACAATCTGTCAAAAAAACCAATTTATTTAATAGGCTATAAACACCACACAAAAATACAAAATGAAGACAATAATGGGCAATTCAGGGAAGATATCAAATGACTAATAAAATTGATAACGTTATCATTAAAAACAATGGAGCCGCGGCCAAACATACCCCATACACACACCAATCACAGCAGCAGATTCCTACTAAATTGACAGGTAATGGGATGATATGAGTCCTCAAATCAACAGCATAGAAGGTATGGCGGTGTGGGGGTGGGTGGATGAATGCAAGTTGACTTTAAATTATCACAAAAGGTTCCACTGTTGTATGAACACCAATAAAAGGTTAATGACAGTCCAGGAGCTGAACATGTGACATATACAGGCTGATCACAATGACCGGCAGCATCTACTGTAGGCGATAGTAACTCAGGGCATACAAGCAAAGCAGTTCATGTAAATAGCAAGCAGTGAGGGGGAGCGGATACGACAAGGCTGCATTGGTATTATAAATAGGAGTGATACTCTCACCAAGTGGATCAGCAGCTCTCAAGATCGCAGGCTCTACCCCAGGTAATTACTTGTTGATGAAGGAAGTTGCATTTGCTTGTGCCGTCTGGTGGAGAAAGTTCCGCTGTGTCAGTGCCTTCTATCAGATGGTGTAAGCCGGTCATCAGCTGTTAGTTCCCGGTGAAACATTCAAACGCCCTGTGATCGCGGCTCCGAGATGACGTGCTGACGTCACGTGCTGACGCGTTTCACCAGCCAATCACCGCTAGTTTCCTCTGAGGAAACTAGCGGTGATTGGCTGGTGAAACGCGTCAGCACGTGACGTCAGCACGTCATCTCGGAGCCGCGATCACAGGGCGTTTGAATGTTTCACCGGGAACTAACAGCTGACGACCGGCTTACACCATCTGATAGAAGGCACTGACACAGCGGAACTTTCTCCACCAGACGGCACAAGCAAATGCAACTTCCTTCATCAACAAGTAATTACCTGGGGTAGAGCCTGCGATCTTGAGAGCTGCTGATCCACTTGGTGAGAGTATCACTCCTATTTATAATACCAATGCAGCCTTGTCGTATCCGCTCCCCCTCACTGCTTGCTATTTACATGAACTGCTTTGCTTGTATGCCCTGAGTTACTATCGCCTACAGTAGATGCTGCCGGTCATTGTGATCAGCCTGTATATGTCACATGTTCAGCTCCCGGACTGTCATTAACCTTTTATTGGTGTTCATACAACAGTGGAACCTTTTGTGATAATTTAAAGTCAACTTGCATTCATCCACCCACCCCCACACCGCCATACCTTCTATGCTGTTGATTTGAGGACTCATATCATCCCATTACCTGTAAATTTAGTAGGAATCTGCTGCTGTGATTGGTGTGTGTATGGGGTATGTCTGGCCGCGGCTCCGTTGTTTTTAATGATAACGTTATCAATTTTATTAGTCATTTGATATCTTCCCTGAATTGCCCATTATTGTCTTCATTTTGTATTTTTGTGTGGTGTTTATAGCCTATTAAATAAATTGGTTTTTTTGACAGATTGTGTTTGGGTTTTTGCCTCCTTTTGGGGAATCTCTTTTTCCTTGTTATTTTTGTATGCCTTAAAAGGCGACCCAAACTGCATCCACTATTTCCTTGGATGAATATCTGTTCATATGTAATAAATTAATACTATTTTCCTTTGGAGGTTGATCCGGGCTAAAAGCATCTTTTTTTCTTATAATAAATTCACACGCCCAATCCGTTTCAAGGTAATTTTAACATTTCGTTATGTAAATCTAGTCATGGAAATCTCATGTAAGTGTTAACATATTATTGTAATTTTAAAAGTTATTTTCTGTCATTTAAATCTGCAGCGGCAAAACTCAATCGGACAGTTTTGTACCACATGCATAAAGACATACATGACTGTTCACCACATAGCTTGGGAGCAGCACATGAATGATATTGGTTGGCAACAAAAGGCCTGCACTTCTCCTCACTCCTCCTTTTCCACCTGCATCTACTGAAACATTTGCAATCTCAAGCAATAGGAATGGAAGTCTGGCAAACAGTTTGAAGGACCTACCTTGTAGCACATCAAGGGGGATAAGGGTCAGCATGAGGCCTCACAAAGTAGGGCCAAGTGTAGGCTTTAACCTCACTAACCCCACCCTATCATTTCCATCAGCCTTCTGGACCATGCAGGTCTCTCTTAGTTGCTGGAACAGAAGAAAAAGTATTCATCCACTACTACCAATGCCCAGTACCTTAATGCCTGCTTGGAAAATTTCAGGCATTATATCTGCTCCTGTTCCAGCTGTGTCTGTCTCAGTCCATGACTTCACAATCTGTACTGCACCACAGTGGCAGATACTGTGTCCCCTGCCTTCCAGCAGCATGTGGAAGCTAATGTCTCCAGGATCACACGGTCAATGGAAGAGTCAAAATGTCTACAGATACCTGGTGCAACAAGCATTGAAAGAGGCATTGCATCACTTAATTGGTACAATGAGTAAATTTACTGACAGCTGGGAGGGATGAAGGATGAGGCACACCACTGAAGCTGGTGTTCATCTGTCTCCTAGCTTTTGATGTGATTTCCTTTTAAATCCTGTCTGGTCTTTCCCCATAAACTATGACCTAGTAAAAGTGCTTACATACTGTGCATGGAGTGAATAAAATATTTTACAGATTAAATGGTAAAATCATTTACTTCATTGGTAAAGTTTTGAATAAAAGCTGCCTGGTGTCTCTCCTGTTTATATTGTGACCACTTAAAATGATTTAATTATTGTGTAGTGGTGAGTAGACATGTGCATGACAACTTTTTGTTTTGTTTCATTTTGTTTAGATTCGTTAATCTATTTATTTAAGAAAAAGTGTGTAGCGCCAAAAGTAAATGAGCAGCAATGAAATGTGAATACTGAGTTATAAATGGACAGCACATTAAATATAAAGTCCAAAAAAGTGCTAAAATGAAAAAATGCTAGTCCAATCTTAAATGAAAATTAACAATAAAAATTTAAATGCACAGTCCCATGATAGGAAAATAAACTTATTGTAAAAGCACAAAGTTCAGTGCAACGATGTGTACAAAAAAATGGTGGTGACTTGAAAAGTGAAGAGGATATCCTGTACAGTGCTCCAGAATCATCCGCACCCCTGTGGAATGGACACTCACCAGAAAAGCTGGCTGCTGTTACAGCAGCAAACACGCACTCAGTGTAGATCCGCCATCTGTTGTGAGGAAAGCTGTTTAGCAACTCACACCATCCAGATGTAGCTGTGGTAAATAAAGCTTACCAGAAGCCAGATGAAGCTAAACTGTCCCCCGATGTCCATTCATCTTTGATCACAGCGTCCGGCGACTTGATGAAATAAAAAAACATAAAAAAAAATTCTGCCTCCATGGCTTTCACATTTACAGGCACAGAGATAGAAACAGGCCTTCCGCTGGGTTTCTCACTTTCAACACCGAAATGGCCAGTTTTAAAATTGACAACCCAACGTTTAACTGTTGCATATGAAGGGCCACTGTCACCCAAAGTTTCTGACATTTCATTATGGATCTGCTTTGCACCTTTCCCTTGGGGAAACAGGAACTTGATTATGGTCCTATGCTCTTCAGCATTGAATTTTTCTGGAGGTGCTGCCATGTTCACTTTGGACCTGAAAAAGAAAGATAAGTTAGAATTGAATATAGACAAATTGGCCAGTACACCCTGCAATTTACAGCTTCCTAGTTCAATTTTTTATGGGTAAGGCTCAATACTTATCAGCACCCCCTCGTAGATGTCCGCATACTACAGAACAATAATAACCTAATGCAGTTCAATACAACACAGAAAGTGGGGCAAAACATGCACACTATGGAGTCCCTTGTATTAGGCCTCATTTTGAACAGAACCACCGTCAGCCATTTTCTCATAAAGAAATCAACATTAAGGTGCAATTATGCATAAAAGAGAATTCCCTAAAAAAATTATTTTTTTTTGACCATGTTCCCGGTATTTAATTACTTGCACTAGGTCCTATTTTAAACAGGACCCCTAGCTGCCATTTTAAAACCAAGAAATCAAAATACCAGCTATTGAAGTGGCTTTTCTAAGCTGCATTTTAAAAGATAGAGACTAGACAGGATTTATAAAAATAAAGTGACATCATGCAGTGCTAGCTATAGCCAATAGTCCAGAATGGACACCCAATTGTCTGAGGTATCCTCTACTCACTTTGAAGAGTTAATCATATGGAGTGGGCATATTTTTTTTTTGTTGCAGGTGAAGAACCATCTTGACCTTTTCTAGCTTTTCTAGCACCCCCAACAGTAATTTTAGAACCCAGATATTAACAACAGGGACTTTCATTTGCAGAAAAAAAGTCCTCAAAATAATGTAGTGCCTATGTGTGCAATACTTGTACTAGGCTCTATTTTCAAAATACTCTCCACAGCCATTTTAAATCTAGAATTTAAGGTTGAGACCAGGTAGCTTTTAATGTGAACTAAACATGAAAATGCAAGGTGCAAACTATTTACAGTGGTCCAGACTGGACACCCAATAGTCCATGGGGTCAATTCCTTAATTTGAAGAGTTATTCATAAGGTTTTTGGCACATATTTAAGTTGCCGAGGCAGAACATTCTCAACTCCAAAAAGCTGTATGTGCATAAACTTTGTCTCCTGTGTAATGTATACACAGTAGTAACCACTACCTGAATGCCTCCTCTAGCTTTACTGCTACCGTGCGGCCCCACTGTGCTGGATCATGTATATATATGTCATCCAGCATATCCAGGTAGGGAAATGCACTACAGCACAAGCTGTTCAGCAGCTGATTTGATTTATGGCCGCAACCTGCTGAGCGGATGACAGAAGAGAGCCCTGTGTTAGTAAACAAAACATGGTTCTCTACGGAGGGCAGTGATGTGGCTGTTTTTAAAAGCAGACACGTTGCTTAGTAAAAGCAGCAAACAATACACACTTTACACTTGTTAGGCACACAGTTAACCATTTAATTTCACCTAGATGTTAACCCCTTCTCAGCCAGTGTCAGTAGTATAGTGACAGTGCATACTATTAGCACCGATCACTGTATTAGTGTCACTGGTGATTTCAGTGTCATTTAGTCAGTTCCCACCCAGTTTCAGTTAGCGTCAGATTGGCCTCTGCACTATCATAGTCCCACTACAAGTCACCGATCACCGCCATTACTAGTATCAAAATAAATAAATAAACAGATAAAAATTCCAGTGTACATACCATAGTTTGCAGAAGCTATAACTTTCACGCAAACCAAATAATATACGCTTACTGGGATTTATTTTATTTTTTTTACCAAAGACTAGTAGCAGAATACATTTTGGCCTAAATTTATTAAGAAATTTGATTTTTAGGACCTTTTTTTAGATATGATTTATAGCAGAAAGTAAAAAATAAGTTTTTCTTTTTTCAAAACATAAAAAAAAAACAGTGGAGATCAAATACCACCAAAAGAAAGTCTATTTGTGTGAAGACAATTATATAAATTTAGTTTGGGTACAGCATTGCATGACCGCGCAATTACCAGTAGTGCAGTGCCGAATAGCAAAAAATGACTTGATCGTGAAGGGTTTAAAACCTTCCAGAGCTGAAAGGGTTAAATTACTTTTGAAACGGAGCACTACTATATATTTTAAAGTCTGGAAATCACCGATGGAGCAATAACCCATCACCCCAAAAACAAAAAATATTGTAGCAGGTGCACAGTTTTAAAACATGTGTCCTCTTTTTAAACAAGACTCCTAACATTCATTTTTAAATCTAAAAATAAATCAGAGTATCATTTATTCCCAGGAAAAACAACTTAAATATTGCTTATATTCTGTCCCAGGTTTAATTTGATTGTACACAAGACCAAGTTCTAATAGGACCCAAACAGTCATTTTTAAATGTAGAATTTAATACTACAGCATCATTTATTCTAAGAAAAAAAACATATACAAAATATTATGGTGAGTATGTTCCAGTATTAATTTAATTCTGCTCAAACCTCAATTTGAACAAGACCAGCAACATCCATTTTTAAATGTAGAAATCAGCATTATAGTATCATTTATTCCAAGAAAAACACCCAAAATATGTAGTAAGTGACTATGCACCCAGTATTAATTTCTGTGTACTCAAGACCAGAAGACCACAAGTTTAACAAGAGCACCAACAGCCATTTTTTAATCTAGAAATTAACATTATTATATCATTTATTTCCAGAAGAAACACCCCAGAGTTGTAGTGAGTATATTCCTATTATTCATTTATTTGCACTTAAGCCCCAGTACAGGACCCTTAACAAACATTTTTGAATATAGAAATTAAAATTACAGTGTATTTTTTCCCAGAAAAAAAAAAAAAAAAAACCTAAAAAAAATATGCCTGCATTCCTAGGTTTCATTAAATTTCATTCATTTGTCACTTGAAGTGGAACTACACTCTCTCAATCAACATTTTTAATCCTTATGCTGCTAGCATTAGTAAACAGATAGGAATGTATATCAAATGTACTTGTTTTAAATGTTTTTATACATTTCTTCAGTTACTTCCTAAATTCCAGGCCTAGGCAAATTATGTCATACATCCCAGGCGTCTTCAGGAGGAGTGGAGGGGTTTTCTCCACTAAGCACAACCTCCTGCATGCATGCCTGAGCTAAGGGCACCTGGATTTCAGGAAGTAACTGTCACATGAATCATTTTCCCTTACACAAGATGGCCATAGCCAGGAAAGTTAGGGAGTGTTTTTCAAAAAGATCTCATAGCTGATGCCCTGCCATGGATGCTGAAAATCACTTTAGTAGTTGATTCCATTATAGTGATAGTGATAGTTGATTCCATTATAGTGATAGCCACGATCTTCCAGGTCCCATTCAGGGTTCTGTGCCAGTGGTTTCCCCTCTGCATACTGACCACAGGGGGTAGCTCTCTCAGCACTGCCAACATTCACTAAATGCCTTGCATCATTTATTGACTACTAAATGTACTTTGCAAAAAGTGACTTGGAGATGCCACACTCCTAAACAGCCTATGTACTAGTACACAGGTTGTTTAGGAGTGCAGCATCTCCAAGTCACACTTTGCACATTAGGCTAGGATGGGCACTTCAGATGCTGTAACCTGAGCATAGTGGATCACTGGAGTGGGTTGGATAGGTGCTGTAAGAAACTAAACAGGTTACAAAGTGTACTCTGTTAGGACAAGGTGGGGAGGAAGGGTGGTCATTTCACAGTTTAAGAGAGTACAAAGCACACATGGGAGTTGATTCATTAGGTGCACATGGGTTATTGACTTTGCAAGTGAAGTTGCACTTTGTCATTTTAACCAGAGCTTAGTGAATGTGGGAAAATTCCCTTGCAAAGTGAGCAGCCTATTTGCTATTAGTGAGTCAACCCCACTGTGTCTCAATAAAAACATAGCCATTTTCAGCAATGACCTCCAGCATGTAATGTAATGTAATGTCCCTAATCTGCTGTCATGTATTACAAATACATTCTGTGTGTTTGTGACTGCATGTAAAAAAAAAAATATATATATATAAAAAGTGTTCAGCGTAAATTATTACACCCCAACAGATTTGTCAGAAAACCTTTACTTTCCTTTCTGAATCAACATTTCTTTTGGAACACTATAACACTATACTACAAAATACTCCAACAAATGCAAGCCATTGATTGCAACCAAGATTTGTTAATTTGCACACACACAAAAAGTTTTTTTCCTAAATTTATTTAAGACCATGTTGCAAAAATTAATACACCCTAATGAAAGTCTTAGGAGCAAAGCTACATTTTAGACAACAAAGTCCTAATTAGCAAGAATTCAACTACAGATGAGTCTAATTATTCATTAAACAGGTGTCCAGCAGAGAGTCGATTTTAAAAGAGAGTTACTTATCAAAGAAAACCCCTTCCCATTTCATTCTGTCAGCATTGGCACCACATGGAAGAGAAATGTCACAAGGCCTGAGAGAAAAAAAAATGTTTACACAAGAAAGGTGAAGGCTACAAGAAGATCAGAAAAGCTTTACTTATCAGTCAGAATACTGTATCTGTACTGTAGATGGAACTGTAACCATCTCACAGAGATGTCCAGGCTGTCCACGGAAGTTAACACCTAAACAGGGGCATCTTCTGATGAGAAGAGTTGAAGAAAATGGCCATGCAAGTTCAATGTAGTTAGCTAAAGAAGTAGAAAGCCAAACTGGGGTGATTGTTTCTCGTGGCACAATACGGTGTACACTGCAGAGAAATGGCATGCATGGGTGTAGTCCATGAAGGAAACCTCTCCTAAAGCCCATGCACAAAAAGGCCTGCCTAGAATTTGCCAGAGCCCATGCTGAAAAAGAAGAAATAACAACAAAACCTGGGGAATGCCCAGGAAAAAATTCCAAGCCTACTTACCACCAGCTCGCAGACAACCAATTGACCTGTCTAACAGTATGCGTTAAAAACAGGGGTTCAGTCCGCACGCATTTGCAAACGCATGCGTAAGCCACAGAGCCACGTCACGGCACCCTGTAATCTGTGGTCCTAACACTAAAATTTGGGTGTCCCCACAGTGGAGGCACATGCATTCTAATGAATAAGTGAGGGCAGGTGGACTGAAGGGAGCCCACCCCTTCTTAAAGGTACAGGACACACCAAACACCCAGCAGGTAGCACAATGGCTGCAAAGGTGCTGGTGCGTTGCTGGACCAATAAAGAAGAAAAAAAAAAAGAAGAAGACTACTGGACCTCTGTACTCTGGAGTGGTGAGACCAAGATAAATGTTTTTGAAACTGATGGCTTGAAAACTATATGGCATTGCAAAGGTTAGGAGTACAAAGAAAAATGCATGGTGCCTACATTGAAACATGGTGGTAGCAGTGCCCTTCTGTGGGGCTGCATGAGTGCTGCTGGTGGAGCTGCATTTCATTGATGGTATAATGAATTCTAGACATGTGCACACTGAAATATTTTGTTTCGGAATTTCGTTTTCGTCCGAAAAATAAATTTATTTAGTTACTCCCGAACTTCGTTTTTATTTCATTTTTCGTTAAAAATTGCATTCGTCCGAAAATCCAAATTAAGGTTGAATCTGTCATTGAAGGCTTATGGTGTCTGTCGAATGTTCAAAGAAGATTCGACGGAGCAGCTAAACTGTACGATGCCGTATAGTTTACCTGCTCCATCGAATCTTCTTAGAACTTTCAACAGACACCATAAGCCAAAGTACATGTGTACTTAGTTCTAGCTATTTTACTGCTCCTCCTCTTTGGTTACAATTAGCCAATAACATTCATCATCATCATTATTTTTATTTATCTTTTCTCCCCTACGTCGAATCTTTTCTCCCCTACGTCGAATCTTTTCTCTCTACGTCAAATCTTTTCTCTCTGTGTCGAATCTTTTCTCTCTATGTAGAATAATCATGGACTAATAGAGTTAAGGTTAGGCACATTCGACCACAAGTTTGATGGACACATCATCATCATGTCGAATCTCCTATCTATATCGAACTGTTGTAGCAACGAAAATAAAGCATTAATTTATGTCGGATCTTTTGTTTTTCGGAATCTGCACTTTCGTTATCGTTTGTTAAAACGATAACGAGAATACCTGAAATTCGGACGAAAATGCATTCGGATGAAAACTAATGCACATGTCTAATGAATTCACAGATGTACTGCTCTACATTGAAAGATAAGAAGCTACCATCACTCTATGCCCTTGGTCGTTGTGCACTTTTCCAACATGACAGTGATCCAAAACACACATCTAAGGCCACTGTTGCATTTCTGAAGAAGAACAGGGTGAAAGTGATTCAGTGGCCAAGTATGTCTCCTGATCTGAACCCAATCGAACACCTATGGGGAATTCTGAAGAGACAAGTTGAGCATCACTTTCCATCCAGCAATATGTTGCAATATGTTTCCAACTTGTTCATTCCATGTCTAGAAGACTTGGTGCTGTCCTTACAAATTATGGCGGTCATAGAAAATACTAGGTGTAGTAGTTTTTGTTGTGGGGTGTAATAATTTTTGCATCAACTAATTTGAGTAAAACTGACGATTTTGTAATCTAAGTTATATTATTAGCCTTTCTTTTATGTAATGAGCTAAACAAATGTTCTATACAACTACATTTTGTAAAAATTTTGGAAATTGTTCTTGCGTTCATTGAGCTATTGATTAAAATCTTGCTTTTCAAAAGGGGTGTACTCATTTATGCTGAGCACTGTATATATTTGGTACCTTTTACCAGCTTCCAACTTTTCCTGTTAAAACTCACAAATCTCCCCCATCTTGGACTTTATGAAAACATAAAAAGACTTTCTTTAGCAATGGGCACTAATCACTAGCATGATCACCACTTAACTTTTTCTGCCTTCTGTGAGGTTACAACACACAAATGCTCTCGGGAACACTGACTTTTATGGGGATAGGGCTGGCACATTGGAAAATATCAATGATAGGCCCTGCCAAGATATCAGACCATAATTTAGAGGCTAGAAAGTGCATAACTGGTAATGGTTGCTGTGGTAGTGAATGATCACAATAGTTCATCATTTTCTTGGACTGCAAACAGCATAGAGTCGCTATTGCTGTCAGAGTGACTTTTCTATTTCAGTGACACCATAGTGTCACATATTGCTAACCATTTCCTGTTAGTAAAAATGTGCTTCTATTCTGTGTATTGATGTTGTGTTCTCTTCCAAATAATCCATGTGAAATATAGCTGGAGGTTGTGTGAGTCCATCAAGAGTGCACGGCGCTGCCCCCTCTCTCCAGCAGCCCCCCTCTATGTATCATGGACAGATTCATGCATAGCATGAATCTATCCATGGCCGCCGCCCCCTATTCTGGCATCCAGCCCCTTTTCAGATGCCGCGCGCCTCAATTACAGCGGTGGGGGTGTTTTTTTGAAGCCCTTATAAGAGCCATAGACTCTAATAGGCTTCAAAAAAGGTGAACTCATGGTGCAGAGCATTGCACTCGGAGTCCACCCAGATGTGTTAGAAAAGCGAATGAATATTCACTTTTCTAACACTGAACTGCCTCTCAGCCATTCAGGAGGCACGGGTCTAATTCCCATCACCTGATTGGCTGAGGGCACAAGCGATCCCATTGGCCACCTAGCAGAAGGCAAGAAGAGATGCACGGAGGACACAGGAGCTACCACCTGACCCACGCTACCCATCCCACAGCTCAATGACGTTACCCACAGCCTGACCTGCCACCACAATGGGGTAAGTGCTGGGCAGGCATCGAGCGAGCGGGTGGGCGGGTGTCACAGTTGGCTGTATATGATGGGAACAGTGGCTGTATATGAAGGGCACAGTGGCTGTATATGAAGGGCACAGTGGCTGTATATGATGGCCACAGTTGGCTGCATATGATGGGCACAGTTGGCTGCATATGATTGGCATAGTGGCTGCATATGTTGGGCACAGTTGTCTGCATATGATGGACACAGTGGCTGTATATGATGGGCACAATTGGCTGCATATGATGGGCACAGTTGGCTGTATATGATGGGCACAGTGGCTGTATATGATGGGCACAGTTGGCTGGATATGATGGGCACAGTGGCTGTATATGATGGACACAGTTGTCTGCATATGATGGGCAAAGTGGCTGTATATGATGGGCACAGTGACTGCATTTGCTGGGCACAGTTGGCTGCATATGATGGTCACAGTGGCTGCATATGATGAGCACAGTGGCTGCATTTTCTGGGCACAGTGGCTGCATATGATGGGCACAGTTAACTGCAAATGAAGGGCACAGTGGCTGCATATGGTGGGCATAGTTGGCTGCATATGATGAGCACAGTGGCTGCATTTGATGGGTACAGTGGCTGCATATGATGGGCACAGTTGGCTGCATATGATGAGCACAGTGGTTGCATATGATGGCACAGTGAGGTTGCATTTGATGTTTTTGTTTCAGTATTTTTCAGAATTTTTCAGTTTGTTTTCGCTGTCCCAAAAACTTTGAGCACCAGCCGCCACTGGCTGGAGGCAAATGAAAATACTCAGCTATAAAGCACAAACTATTCTGCTACATTTGATAGCTGTTTATTTTATACATTCAGTGGTATTACTAGATTCTCAAGCCGAACATATGCTGTTGCTTTTATATTACTATTATACAAATAATTATGCTGTGTACGACATCAATATTCATTAGCATACATATCACTCTCTCATTATCCACAGGAAAATCAATTAACTTCTTACCCTTAAAATAAAGCATATTTACGTAATGTTATTTGTTATCAATAAATGTGCCGCCTGTACCATGCTAGAATGTAAGATAAATTGCTTTTTACCATCTCACAAGAATTGCGCAATTTTTTATATTAGCCGAAGCAAAAACAAAAGTTTATTGTTCATACTGTTTAAAGTTTCATTTTTTTTATTTATTTATTTACTTTTATAATACTCCCTAACATTTGCAGTGTTGCTCTTGGTTTGGCATCTAACACCATTTTGCCCTGCGTGCTAAAACTTTTTTTTGTAGTGCTTAACCTTTTATATAAGTTAGGAGTCAAATATTATAAGAAAATGTTAAATATATATTTTACAGTAAATATGATTCTGTAAATGGCTTTGATTTATTTATATATGTTTTGAGAAACCTTCCTTGATAGAATGTTAAAGAAACCAATTACTGTAGCCTTTGCATTTGCATTACCTGTTGCCTATGGTAACAGCATTATGCAGGTACTGTTCAACCTGTATCTATATCCAATTTTAGTTGAAATTATACAAATACGCATTCTCTTTACCTTTATAACGTATGGAATGTAAATCAAGCTTACAACAAGATTGCAAGCAGAGTCTATAGACTACATTGTGGTGTTCAATTGATCGATTCTGCTAACTCTGCTTTGTCACTTGGATCAGCCAACTGTATTCTGGGGGATCGAACCTTGAAATCTATGCAATAGGTTCTTGAAATCTTCTATAATAGGTTTTCTGGGGATTGACTCTGTGGCAAAAAGTGGGATTTCAAACATCTTACCTTTTATTTTAGTTGAATCGTGATCGAGGAATGGATGGAACAGAGTTCCAGTTAAGAGCAGCAAATGGCCTCATCTTCTAAATTACCTCTAACTTGGTGGAAAGGGCTGCAAGCTGTCATAGTTAGTCATCCAGAAATTAATTGCCTTGAAATTGACTGAGCACCATGAACAGGATAATGATGATATTGTACAGTAATTTACATTTTTGACTGGGTATCAAACTGATGGGAAAATGGAGGGTGAGGTCACCATTTTGGCTATAAAACTTTTCCAACAGGACAGTTTGATGGTGTCTAACATGCTTAAAAAAATAAACATTTTGAAAGGTATACCTCTATATAATAATTATATCTTTGTGAGCTTTTTCTTGAATTTACACTCTGCAAGTGAGAGTGTAGAGCAGTATTGGCTTCAGAGTTACTAATTATTAGCGCTCAATGGGTAGTGGAATAAGTGTCAAGTCAATCCAACAAGAGAGAAGTGGTGAATGTAAATAAAGTTTATTTCCTTCCGAACCCATAAAAGTACTTAAAATGAGACAATAAACAGTGTGTGTATTAGGGTTGCCACCTGTACGGGATTCACCCAGACAGTCCAGGTTCTGAATTATCTGCCCAGTTTTCAAACTCTTTGAAACCCGGACAGACCATTCAGGCAGGGGGAGCTCAATTAGCATATTTGTCACTGTGGAGACAGCAGCAGTGTCACTGCTTCTCCATAAATACACTGTGCTGGTGTGTTTGTTAGAATCTAAAGTTCATTCCTGTCTCCCCCCCTCCAGACCCCTGCAGGGTCTCTCATATCAGTGACTTTACTCCCCCCCCTCTGATCACTAGTGCGGTGTGCTTAGAGAACCCGGGAGGCGGAGCTGAGGAGTAGACAATGTCGGGCTGGCGCTGCTCACACTACATGCGGGGAAGAGGTGAGCTGAGAGTTTTTGTCTGAGTCTTCTAGGGTGGAAAGCTGATAGGATTTGTTTTGCAGGAGTTGCTGTAAAGGGTTAAGGTGACAGGAGGATCGGTCTAAAGTGTGTCTGAATGATATCTTCTAAGCCTCACACCTCTGTCTATACAAACATCCCTCATCCTCAGTCCAGATAATGTGCAGTCATTTATGACCATTCATTACCCTGTGTGTATGTGGAGAGTGTAAAATTCTGATTGTACAGAGCCTGGATAACACAGGGATATATGAACGGTCATACATTACCTTCACATCATCTGTAGATACAGAGTGCTAGGAGCTGGCAGTTTTCACTGTTGTACTGTTGTAAATATTAGTGGATGAGTACAATAACTTTTGTTTTTATATACATCACTATTTCTCTGTCCCAACTCTCCCCAAGTGCATCACCCCCCAGTCCACTTCATACATCCAACTGGCATCATCCCCTCCGCACTCCTCTCCTATACATACTACCCCCACCATCCCCTCCGCACTCCTCTCCTATACATACTACCCCCACCATCCCCTCTGCACTCCTCTCCTATACATACTACCCCCATCCCCTCCACACTCCTTTCCTATACATTCTACCCCCACCATCCCCTCCGCACTCCTCTCCTATACATTCTACCCCACCATCCCCTCCGCACTCCTCTCCTATACATACTACCCCCATCATACCCTCCATACTCCTCTCTTGTACATACTGCCCCCATCATACCCTCTGCACTCCTCTCTTGTACATACTGCCCCATCATACCCACCACACTCCTTCTGCCACTCTGCATGTTGCTTTGGCCTGCCACATTAATGTTGGCTCCTATGAGACAGCCATCTTTAAACCTGGGGGACCCATGATCTTCAATTGCCCCATGAGTTATTAGTCCACCCCTGGCCAAGACTGTGGTTACCCAGCAGGGTTGTAAGCTTACTGCAATTGTAAGCCAAGAGTGTCAACTTTGTTGACTCTGATGTAAAGGGGGACTCTTGTGATTAACTCCATATGATTAGAAATGTTAGTTAATCACAAAATATATGTATAGTGTATACTACATAAATACATAAAAATTGCCTTGCATTGTACAGAGGTAATGAATTTAATGTACTACTGAAAAAAAAAATTGCAGTGCGCTGCTAATGTGTTCGGGTTTGGCTTGAAGAAAAGGTGGCAACCCTAATGGGTATGGATAAAATTATAAAAGGAGGTCACCGGGGCAGTGAGGAGCTGGCGGCATCCACAGTTGTTGTCAGTGAAATATGGGTGACACAAATGTCCATGTTGCACTAGATGGAGTCCGGGGGGATCCAGGAGGAATCGCAGGATGGTGGCAGACCGCTGACAGCCCTGGGAAAGCCTGTTGGTGTGATATGGCTAACACCGATCGGATGGAGGATGAGTCAGCTGGCTGGGCAGCCTGAGCTGAGAGCCGGAGGAGGGAAGGAGCACGCCATAGGTGGAGCAGGCTCGTGTGGATTGCCAGGACTGCGGAAGAGGAAAAGACCCAGGAATCAGAGTGGAATGCAGACTTTTCACAGATGTCAGCAAACAGAGAACTTAAATATTCAATGTGGGGGCGGGATGTGGGCAGTACTGAGATGCAATTTGAAGAGAACTGTTAACTCCTCAATGCCACAATGTAGTAGGACTATACATAAATGTATACTGCTATAAGTGAATTAAATTCTACAAATAATTTATTAGAAAAAAAAATGATTTTTTTTTTAACAATTGAAAAAAAAAACAGCATTATAAATGAAAGTGGTAATTTCAATCATCATTAAAATCAGCATCAGTAATAAATAATGAATAATGTTAAAAAATAAAGATGAAAAATAAAAATAAAAAAATAGTAACAATAAAATAAAAATAAAAATAAAAAAATATGATTGTAAATAAACCTGGACACAGAGATTGCAATAGTACATTAGAAGAGATATGTATACCAGAAAGAATTGTTTAATTTTCAAATAATCACATGTATATATCTATGCTTATGAGATATACATGACAATGGTAGCATAAAAATACCTTCCCTCCATATAGGGTGGGCAATGGCAACTTGAGGAAATGTGGATAAAAAAATGTATACAAAAAATATGTATACACACTCACCAATTGTTGTACATGCAAAGAGACAGGGCCTAAAGATAAAGACCCTATGTCTATGAATAGCTATAACTGTAATCAGATAGGGCTACATGTTTCCATCTCTTCATTCAGACCATTAGGTGCAAGAGAATCAAACATGTATATTCAAAAGACCCCCCTTTTACTAAGGAGGGCAAATTTAACATTTTCAGTGAGGGGTCCCTTGGGGATGGTTTCAATTACACATACTTCAAGACATTTGATGTCGTCAATGTGCGTCTGATGAAAACGACATGGGGCGCTGTGTTCTTTGCATCCTTTTTAATATACCTTCAATGGTCACCAACCCTTGCACGGAGGGCACGAATGGTGCGCCCTGCGTATAATAAGTTTCAGAAACATCGCAAAACGTAAATGACAAAATCAGTTGAACATGTTATGAACTGTTTCATTTGAAAGATTTTTCATTTCTCTATGGTGATACTTGTACTGCCATGAGCGATGAATTTTCAGGTCAGGCATCCTCTTTTCTTACTTTGGAAGATGCCTGTCCTGTGGTCAAAATAAGTTCTGATATCTAAAGGGGTCTTTTTGTTGGTGAGCTTGTTAGCTCTTAAAGGGCCATTTTTTTTTTTAAATGACAACATTTTTTCATTTTTTTTATTGCATTTTAGTGTAAATATGAAATCTGAGGTCTTTTTGACCCCAGATCTCATATTTAGGAGGTTCTGTCATGCTTTTTTTCTATTACAATGGATATTTACATTCCTTGTATTAGGAATAAAAGTAACACATTTTTTTTAAAGAACAGTGTAAATATAAAAAATAAAAGGTAAAATAAATAAGAAAAAAAAATGTAAACGTGCCCCGTCCCGCTGAGCTCGCGTGCAGAAGCGAACGCATACGTGAGTAGCGTCCGCATATGTAAAAACGGTGTTCTAAACACACATGTGAGGTATCGCTATAATCGGTAGAGCGGGAGCAAAAATTCTAGCCCTATACCTCCTCTGTAACTTAAAACATGCAACCTGTAGAATTGTTTAAACGACTCCTATAGAGACTTTTAAGGGTAAAAGCTTGTTGCTATTCCATGAGCGGGCGCAATTTTGAAGCATGACATGTTGGGAATTAATTTACTTGGCGTAACATTATCTTTCACAATATAAAAAAAATTGAGCTAACTTTACTGTTGTCTTATTTTTAAATCAAAAAAGTGTATTTTCCCCCAAAAAAGTGTGCTTGTAAGACCGCTGTGTAAATATGGTGTGACAGAAAGTATTGCAACGACTGCCATTTTATTCTCTAGGGTGTTGTGAAAAAAAAGTATAATGTTTGGGGTTCTAAGTAATTTTCTAGCAAAAAAAACTGTTTTTAACTTGTAAACAACAAATCTCAGAAAGAGGCTGGGTCCTTAAGTGGTTAAGAAAACACGTGGCCACTCATTAAATTCTTTACTGTAAGAGCGGCAAGGATGTAGATGTGGAATTCCCTTCCATAGGTGGTGGTCTCAGTGGGGAGCATCGATAGTTTCAAAAAACTATTAGATAAGCACTTGAATGACCACAACATACAGGGATATACAATGTAATACTGACATATAATCACACACATAGGTTGGATGTGATGAACTTATGTCTTTTTTCAACCTCACCTACTATGTAACTATATGTAACTATGTAACTAGATGGACTTGTCTTTTTTCAACCTAACTATGTAACTATAAAACTATGTAAGTCACTGCCCCCTACAGGTCAACCCAGATAAAAAGGGCTGGTTCCAAGCCCCTGAGAGAGAGCCCTGGGGAAATAATGCAGTGCAGCTGGTTACTCTGTTGGAGTCATCACCCCCTTTGGAGGGGGGGGGGGGTTGACAGGAGTCTAATCAGGGTTCCTGGTGAAGCCCCTAAGCCTATAGACCCTATCCTATGGACTAATAGCGGTTAATCATGGACTTACTGCCTTTATGGACTACTACAAATCATGGACCCTAGGGAACGTATATTGCTTATTGTGGATTATTCAATACATGGACTCTTGCCTTAAAATAGATTGCCTTATGGACTTGTCTTCTGCATAGGGTTTGCACACTTTTTGGGATATGTACTGTTATCAGCAGCTACCTCAGTAGAGGATATCCTTGATATCCTTTGTTTACTTGCTTTGCCTGGTCTGAAACACAACAAGGGGACTGAGTGAGAGGAAGATACAATACATGAGTCAAACACACAGAGTGCTATCCAGAAGAAGCTAATGTGCTGTTGCTAAGGACTACAGTGTTTGTGTTACATGCCATCAGGCAGCTAATCAGTGAGGAGATGGGTGACATGGCTAAATGGCAGTCACTCTGGTAGTGGAGAGGGTTAAGTTGTTGGCACCTCCACTAGTGGCCGGTTCCCCACCCTTTGGGACCAGACCCAGGGCACAGAGTCATGAGAGGGAGAAGTATGAGGTACCTCAGGATAATACGAGCAAGCACAGTGGTTGGAAGAGGAGAGAGAGTGTTTCCTGTATCCCATAGAAACCATGGGATTAGTCACTGGGAGAGAGGTAATGTTGGATTTGTGTAGACCAGTACAGGCTCAGAGGTACCAGCCCCTAAAAGTTGCACACCTGGAAGTGGTGTCTTCTAAGCAGAAGGAGTGTTCAAGTGTCATCAGTATAACAAGGTCAGATATGGAGTACAGCTAGTTAACAGCTGCAATCCATATCCGAAAAAAAATGGAAAACTGTGGAAGTTTAGCCAAGAGGGTTGGAGAAAGGGGCAGCTGCAGCCAGGTGGGCTGGCAGTGCCTGAAGAGGTGGTGTTGGGATCAGTAGCCACAGGTGGAGGACAGCTGGGCACTAGGACTTTGCTACACAAACAAGGGGCCCACAATCCCTGCCTGTAAAGGGCTTTTTCTATTAATCTGACTGAGCCTTTCTTCAGATCACTTAACGGTGCCAGCTGGTCCTGAGAGTTGTAGTTCTGCAATCAAGCTGTGTATAGGAGGCAGTGGAGATGTGTATATATGGACTGTATATAGTTGTTTCCCTGGAGAGTTCTACTGCTTTGATCAAGTAAGTGAGCATCCCATAATACCCTTATCCCTATCCCAGTTTATTACCCTCAATAAAACATAAAACAAATCACTGGACCGTTCTTCTCATTCAAGTGTGCTGTGAAGATGCGGTGTGTCTGGCTGTGCAGGGTGGGGAATCCCTTTACACTTGCGGCTTCTTAGGTGCGCTACATAAGTGCCTTTATTAATACATCCAGTTGAATTAGGCCTAATCACGTCTATCCAAAAATAAAAAGCTTAGGCTGTAGGGTAAAACATCAAGTTTTCAATACAAAATAAAAATTGAATGGGAAATGGTTGAGTCTGAATGCCCCCACCCCATTCAAAACTGCTGAAAAATTTTTCAAATAACAATATAAAGAATGTGACTGCAACATTTCTGTATATTTTTAAGAACTAAGTCCCTTGGTTTGTAAAATCAAAACTTAGATATGAATGTTACAAGCAGAAAATGTGCTGGTGAAATATAAAGCTGTTGGTTTTTATTGATTTATACCCAAGGAATTCTAAAAACCTGGAGTGGCTGCAAACAAGAATAAAATGCTAAATCTGTGCATAAGTACTAGACAAAAAATAGGGATACAATAGATGGACATTGTAGTTATAAAATGTGTTTTGTGGAGTTCTCAGTTAATGGAAATATATTTGGTTTGGATACTCTATATTTACATGCATTCATAATATTACATTTAAAATATTTAATATTGCTTGTACTGGATTAGTAATTGAAGAAACTAGGTATTGATATTTACTTTTCACAGTTTGTGCATCTTACTGCAAATACCGAGCGAACACACAAGTGTATCCTATAGTATTATCTTTTTAATTAAACCTTTATGCATAATGGAATGTGTTGCTTGTATGATTTTACACAGGAGTATATTCAGCCTAATTACCCTACTTATGGCACATTTCTGTTTTTGTTTGTCTCACTTATATGGTACATGTATTGTCCAAAGGATTGTGCATACTACACTGCTAAAAGCAATTTTTTCCTGTTCATGCACTCTAAAGATGCAAGTATAGCCCCCGTGTGACCTGACACATTGAGCTGGGGTTAGAAAATATAATGACATAAAAGGAAATTGGGTCAGTGTGTTGTAATAAAATAAAATGGAACTTCAATAAATGCCCCGTTACCATCACCATTAAAACAGGAAGAAAGCTACCTATTAGTCATAAAAAATGTGTCTCAAATAGATACCTTACTACTCATTTTCAAAATGTATTCACTAGCACACAATACCATCAAAACATATTTTTTTCTCTGCATGCAATCAGTCATATAGCACCAACCAAATTCATGACAGATAATAGAGGGAAGATTTCATTTTACTTCTATTTACCATAATGTTTTTTACAAACCCTAGTACCACTTGTTCACAGAGTTTTTTCACTTCCAAATATCGCACCCTGCCTTTGGCCAATTATGGCTCTCTCAGCAGAGCGCGCTGTGATTGGCCAAAGCATGCAGGTCAGGTGCATACTTTGGCCAATCATCATACAGCAATTCACTGCGATCTCGCTGTGCATTATGGAGTGTTCCACATCGCTCAAATTTCCTGTGAACGCCCATAATATTCACTGTTCGGTGAATGGGCAAACACCCAATGTTCGAGTCGAACTTACATTCGATTCGAACATCCAGCTCATCACTAGAGCCAATTAACCTACCAGCATGTCTTTGGTGGGTGGGAGAAAACCCATGCAGGCACAGGGAGAACATGCAGGAAGGTAGTGCTATGGCTGCAATTCGAACCCACAACCCTAGTGCTGCCAGGCGGAAGTGCTAACCAATTAGCCACTGTGCTGCCCAGTTTTGTATTTTATGTTTTGTAATATGGTTTCATTTGAGGTTTGAGCACTGTATTTGTGGGAGATTTATAGTTCTCACTTTTTTAGACATATTGACACTTTGAGTGGGGTTAGTAAACAGATGCTATAATTGATTTGCACGGTAGAGTTGTTACTTGAAACATAGAATGGAAGGGATAATTTATTGATTTTTGTAAATCACTATTATTGCAATTTATTGTCCATTGACCTCTTTTTTATATGTAACATATTTAGAGGAATTCAATAAAGCTATAATGACATACTAGTGGTAGTTTCCTCAAGAACTATCTGCATCTAATTCAGGCAAGCATTTACGCTAATGTTAATAACATTACTGACATATGTGGGACATTCAGGTAGTTCTTTCTACTGCAAATTAAGAACCTGTCACTGTCGCAGCCACTGGTTCTTGAAGAATGACCCCCAGTTCTCAGATAAGGAAATTGTTGGTAATTAAGACCAACTGTGAGCTGGCATACAGATGTACACCAGTACTCAGAGTGGGGCATGTTTGTGCTGGGAAGCTGTCATACATGTGTCATACAGCTGGTAATATTACTTTCTGCTTTAACACAAACACTCGCAGACCTTAATAGCAGTAGGCATAGTGGAGAATTTCATCTTTAAAGTTCAAGACAGAGGTACTAAAATCGCAGCTCCTTTTCAGTTATATTTTCTGGCAGCAG